>JARQOD010000004.1:293734922-293834203 GCA_033576555.1 Oophaga sylvatica | reverse complement strand
AATTTCAAAATCACCTGAGATCACACGACCTCTACCACCTAAATTAGTTCTCTGGTGTAACAAAAACAGCAGCCACTGAAAAAACTGGAAAAAGCAAAAGTACAAAACACAGTGGCTGGACTAAACTGAGAGGGCAAAAGCCCCCGGAGGGGACCCAGAAGGCCCCCACAGAAGTGCAGGACCAAATGCAAAAATATAGCAAAAACACAAAATAAGAAATTGTCTTATCTGATAGCAGGAGATGCAGACACGACACAGCAGGCTACAAGGGAAACTGGAAAGAAGGATTCAGACCAGAACAATTGATCACCGGCAACCCTGATGGGAAAATTACTCCCTTATATAAGACCAATCAGTAACACCTGATTCCCAGTCCTCACAATCCTCACTAGTACCGCTTGTAACCACCAGAGGGAGCCTCTGCTCAGAACTCATCTCAAACCCATTCACAACATACACTAATTTGGGGGAAAAAAATTAAAAAACTCCACGGCACATATTGAACAGTCTCTTATCTCCGTCAGATGCCTGGTGAATCTGTGCTCTACAAATAGTTGCTTTTCAGGCCTACTTTGCACTTTTTTGCTGTCTGCTACCCTAGGTCTAGTATACACTATTTTGGGGTAAAAAATACAAAAATACCACATATTGAACAGTCTGGTATCTCTGTGGCACGCCTCATGTATCTGAAGGCTACAAAGTGTGCTTTTGAGGCTTCAATTATCCTTTATTTGCTGTGTGTTACCCTAGCTCTAAACACTATTTAGAGGTAAAAATTTAAAAATCACAGGCCACATATTGAACTGTGTGGTATCGCTGTCAGACGGCTGAGCTATTTGTGGCCTACAAATTGCAGCAATTCAAGCCTACATTCCACTGTATTTGCTGTCTGTCACCCTAGTTCTGTACAATATTTTGGGGTATAAAATAAAAAAATACAGGCCACATAATGACCAGTGTGGTATCTGTATCAGACTCCTATCTCTGTGTGCTAAAAATTGTGGCATTTCAGGTATACATTAGGCCCCTTTCACATATCAGTTTTTTGCCATCAGTCACAATCCATCGGTTTTTGAAAAAATTGGATCTGGCGACTGATGCCGCAGGATCAGTTTTTTTCTCATAGACTTGTATTAGTGACGGATTGCGACAGATGGCCGTACGTTTCATCCGTCGTTCGATGGATCCACTGAAAATTTTTGGTCCGTCTGCCGGACATGACGCACAAAGCAATGTTTTTTGTCTCTGTCGGAAAATCGGACAGCGACGGAATGACGGATTTCGACGACGGATTCAGTTTTTTTTACCTGAGCATGCTCCTGACAGTTTAAAACAGAAACAAAAGAATAGATATATACACATAGAATACATATATATATACATGTCATTGAGACACATATATGTATACATATTTATAGTTCATAGAGTTCTGCATGGCATAATAGCCGCTAAATCAATTGCCGGCTTCAGTAAAATCATTACCGAGCCCGACATGATATGACACATGGTTTACATATAGTAAACTATGTCATATCAAAACGATTTATATATGTCAATGTTTAATGAATTTAGTAGTTTGTGTTACAAAAAATTGGGAACTCAAGGGTTAAATTTAAGGCTATAATCGCGGAAAAAAATTGCGTGGGCTCCCGCGCAATTTTCTCTACCAGAGAGGGAAAGCCAGATATTCATAGCCTAGAGAGGGACTATTGTTTTTGGGCCCCCCCGGCTACAAACATCTGGCCCCAGCCACCCCAGAAAAGGCACATCTATACGATGCGCCTTTTCTGCCACTTAGCTTCTATTCCCATTGCCTTTAGGGGTGGCTCATGTCAAGGGGTTAATGTCACCTTGCTATTGAAATGTGGCATTAATCCGAGTTAATAATGGAGAGGTGTCAATGAGACAACTATCCATTATTAATCCTACAGTACTAAAGGGTTAAATGGTGCACTGCAATGGTCCACCACTGGGTCTTCTGTCATGTGTGCATTGCCACGAAGATCATCGCGGTTGCACATTTTGACTTCTCACAGCTGAGCTGCTGTTTCTTTGTGTTTGGCAGCTAGGGAGTTAATTCTGTCTGTGCTCGGTGCTGGGACTGGGTGCAGTTTCTCCCGGCTGCAATTGATTATTTGTTGATTGGTTTCCTTTAAATTCCTGGTTGTCTGCTTGGGGAGTTGCCAGTGAAACCTTCATGCAGACCACAGATAGGAATGAATCTGTATAGACTTTAGTTGTGAGCTCCTTAGTTGTTCTAAGCTCAACTTGGTTAGAGTTTATTTCCCAGACCATTTATGTTCCTTTGGTGTTTGAGTGTGTATGCAAGCGAGTGTTATCCTGTCTGTCTTATATGTCTAATCTGTGTATTTAGCTAAGATCAGCCCATATCCCTTTGGTGGTAGTCAGGATCCTTCTTAGGACTGATTACAGGGTTCAGGGTCTGATAGGAGACAGGGTTAGGTTGGAGACTTGGACCTCTGAACCATTATCAGTACCTCCAAGGTGAGGGATTAGTTAGGACCCCAGTTTAGGGTCAGGTTAGATCCCGGTCCACCTCTTTCCTGTTTCAGCTCATCAAGTCCTCAAGATTAACCCTGAGTTCAGCAGATATCGTGTCAGGTAAATCTATTCTATACTTACATGCTGATGTTGCTATACTAGTTGTTGTATAGAGTGTTGTTCCTGTATTAATAGTTTACTGACATTGTATACATATCATTAGACAGCGTGACATTTTCACTGGCCCTAAAAATTATCTCCAGTTACCATGGATCCAGTAGCCCAGCTGGCTCTGCAGTTGCAGGGATTATCCATGGAGCTGACGGACATTAAGTCCAAAGTTTTGTCTCCCCTGGAGCAAACCAGAGTTGAACCTAAGGTTGCTCTCTCTTCACTGGTGGGCGAGACAAATTTTTCACCTTCCGGGAGGCATGTAAATTGTATTTTCGGCTTCGGCCTCGATCATCAGGGAGTGAGGAGCAGAGAGTGGGAATTGTTATCTCACTTCTGCAAGGGGACCCTCAATCCTGGGCATTTTCCCTTCCTCCGGGATCCCCGGCTCTACTGTCTGTAGATCAATTTTTTACTGCCCTGGGATTGGTATATGATGACCCAGATCGGGTCTCTCTTGCTGAGACAAAATTACGTAAGATACAGCAGGGAGATCGTCCGGCAGAGGAATTTGCTTCTGAGTTTCGTAGATGGGCCACAGATACTCAGTGGAATGACCCAGCTCTTAGGAGCCAGTTTTGTCATGGGCTTTCTGATAAATTAAAAGACGTTTTGGCTCAGTATGAGTCTCCTCCTTCTCTGGAGGCTGCTATGGCCTTAGCTATCCGTACTGATAGACGGCTTCGGGAGAGGGGTGAGGTAACCCCACTCCCTGTTGTTTCTCCACCTACCACTAAAGTCCCTTATGTTGAGGTTCCCCTTGTCTGTTCGGATGAGCCTATGCAGTTGGGAGGGACATCATTTCGTAGGAGGGGATTGGCGGTACGCCGCAGGACTAGAAGATGTTTTTTCTGCGGGAAAGAGGGACATTTTGTTGGAGAATGTCCATCCTGTGCCTTGTTGAGCCAAAAGTCGCCGGAAAACTGTTAATCCCAGGTTGTGTGGTGGACGACAACCTGGGAGTATGTATTTCATCCGCCAGTTCTTCTCAGTTCCTTGTACCAGTGGAGGTGGTAGTTGGTACGAGAGTGGAGAGATTGTCTGTTCTTCTTGATAGTGGTTCCGGGGCTAATCTGGTTGACGCTCAGTTTGCTCAGGCTCAAGGTATGCATCTGAGTGTATTGGTCAAACCGATCCCTATATTCTCCATTGACGCCAGGCCTCTCGGCCAAGGTAGCTTTGTTCATGAGGTTCATAACATTGACCTTCGGGTAGGGGCAATACATAGGGAACAATTATCTTGTTATGTGTTGGAGGGTCTACCTACTCCCATTGTGTTGGGACTTCCTTGGTTGGTTAAACATAACCCTGTGATTAATTGGCAGTCCAGAGAAATAAGCCAATGGGGTGAGTTTTGCAAAAGCAACTGCATGAACACAGTCATCAGTGCGGTCGTGCCTAGTACATTGCCTCCTTTTTTGGAGGATTTTGGGGATGTTTTCTCTGAGGAGGGGTGTCAGGAGTTGCCTCCTCATCGCGTGTATGACTGCTCTATTAATCTCCTTCCTGATGCTAAGTTGCCTAAAGCTATGTTGTATAATCTTTCTGGTCCTGAGAGGCAGGCTATGAAAGATTATATTTCTGAAAGTCTGGCCAAAGGGCATATTAGACCTTCATCTTCCCCAGTAGCCGCGGGGTTCTTCTTTGTGAAGAAGAAAGATGGAGGCCTACGCCCTTGCTTGGATTTCCGCGAACTTAATCGGATTACTGTTCGAGATCCGTATCCACTCCCTCTTATTCCTGATCTCTTCAATCAAATTGTTGGCGCCAAATGGTTTTCTAAATTGGATCTCAGGGGGGCGTATAATCTGATTAGGATAAAAGAGGGGGATGAGTGGAAAACGGCGTTTAACACGCCGGAGGGACATTATGAGAACCTAGTCATGCCTTTTGGTCTGACTACTGCACCAGCAGTATTCCAACATTTTGTTAATGACATTTTTCGTCACCTTGTGGGGCTGTTTGTGGTTGTATATTTGGACGACATTTTAATTTACTCGCCAGATCTTGTGTCTCATCAGGAGCATGTGAGACAGGTGTTGCAGATCTTGCGAGACAATAAATTATACGCCAAACTGGAGAAGTGTGTATTTGCCGTACAGGAACTTCAGTTTTTGGGTTTTTTGGTGTCAGCCTCCGGTTTCCGTATGGACCCTGAAAAGGTGAGAGCAGTGCTTGAATGGGATCAGCCAGGGGATCTTAAGGCTCTGCAGCGTTTTTTGGGGTTTGCTAACTACTACCGGAAATTTATTTGTAATTTCTCATCTGTCGTCAAACCTCTCACTGACATGACAAGAAAAGGGACGGATTTTTCTAAATGGTCGGACAAAGCTTGCCAAGCCTTTTCCTCTTTGAAGAAATGTTTTGCTTCGGCACCCGTTCTCATCCAACCAGATGCATCTCAGCCGTTCATTGTGGAGGTGGATGCGTCTGACGTAGGGGTGGGTGCTATATTGTCCCAGGGTCCGTCCCCTGGTAAATGGCATCCATGCGCTTTCTTTTCTAAGAAATTGTCGTCCGCCGAAAGGAATTATGATATCGGCAATAGGGAACTTTTGGCCATTAAGTTAGCTTTTGAAGAATGGCGTCACTTTTTGGAGGGGCAGTCCACCCGGTTACCATTATTACTGATCACAAGAACCTGTTGTATTTGGAATCCGCTAAGCATCTGAATTCCAGACAAGCTCGATGGTCGTTGTTTTTTACCAGGTTTAATTTTGTCGTCACTTATCGCCCGGGGTCTAAGAATGTAAAGGCTGATGCCTTGTCTCGCAGTTTCCCAGGGGCCGGGAAAATGGATGACCCGAGTCCTATCCTTCAGGAGGGGGTGGTAGTGTCGGCTGTATTTTCTGAGCTTGAGGAGGAGGTGTTAGAGGCTCAGGGGGACGCCCCTGCAGGACCTCCAGGGAGACTGTTTGTCCCAAATCTGTTGAGACAAAAGGTTATTGAGGCACATCATAATTCTGCTCTAGCAGGACATCCAGGGAGTAAGGCTACTTTAGATCTCCTTTCTCGCCGGTTTTGGTGGCCTAATGCTAATAAAGATGTTATAACTTTTGTCGCGTCATGTGGGGTGTGTGCTCGCTCTAAAACCCCTCATACCCGTCCGTCTGGGACCCTTTTACCCTTGAAACTTCCGGAGCGTCCATGGACTCATTTATCTATGGACTTCATTACGGACCTTCCTCCGTCGTCAGGGAATACTGTCATACTGGTGGTTGTTGACAGGTTCAGTAAGATGGCACATTTCGTTGCTCTTCCTGCACTCCCTAATGCTAAAACTCTGGCGCAGGTGTTCATTAGGGAGATCGTTAGACTTCATGGGTTGCCTTCTGATGTGGTGTCAGATAGGGGGTCTCAGTTTGTGTCCAAATTTTGGAGGGCATTTTGTTTACGTCGGGGGATGCAATTGTCATTTTCCTCGGCTTTTCATCCGCAGACCAATGGTCAGACAGAGCGTCTGAATCAGAGCTTAGAGACATATCTCCGGTGTTTTGTCTCAGAGAACCAAGAGGACTGGTCTTCTTTCTTGCCTCTGGCAGAGTTCGCTCTTAACAACAGGCGGAGCGAGTCCACTGGTAAGTCCCCGTTTTTTGGGGCATATGGTTTTCATCCCCAGTTTTGTACTTTCAATGGGGGGGGCCCTTCTGGGGTTCCTGAGGAGGAGCGTTTCTCGTCGTCACTTGCTTCTGTGTGGAGAGGTGTATTGAATAATCTGAGTGCGATGGGGAACCGTTACAAACGTATTGCTGATAGGAGGAGAGTTTCTGGTCCAGATCTGAATGTGAACGATCTGGTATGGTTGTCTACCAGGAATATAAAACTTAAAGTGCCCTCCTGGAAACTGGGTCCCAGATTCATCGGGCCGTACAGGATCAGTTCCATAATTAATCCTGTGGCATTTCGTCTGGACCTCCCTCCTACGTTTAAAATTCATAATGTGTTCCACAAGTCATTACTTAAAAGGTATGTGGCACCAGTCATACCGTCAACTCTACCTCCTCCTCCTGTGTTGGTCAATGGTAACTTGGAATTTCAAGTATCAAAGATCATTGACTCACGTCTGAATCGCCGGTCCCTTCAGTACTTGGTGCATTGGAAGGGGTATGGTCCAGAGGAGAGGACGTGGGTCCCTGCGTCTGATGTTAACGCAGATCGTTTGGTTCGGACCTTCCACAGAACTCACCCGGGCAGGCCTGGCCCTGAGGGTCCGGAGGCCCCTCGTAGAAGGGGGGGTACTGTCATGTGTGCATTGCCACGAAGATCGTCGCGGTTGCACATTTTGACTTCTCACAGCTGAGCTGCTGTTTCTTTGTGTTTGGCAGCTAGGGAGTTAATTCTGTCTGTGCTCGGTGCTGGGACTGGGTGCAGTTTCTCCCGGCTGCAATTGATTATTTGTTGATTAGTTTCCTTTAAATTCCTGGTTGTCTGCTTGGGGAGTTGCCAGTGAAACCTTCATGCAGACCACAGATAGGAATGAATCTGTATAGACTTTAGTTGTGAGCTCCTTAGTTGTTCTAAGCTCAACTTGGTTAGAGTTTATTTCCCAGACCATTTATGTTCCTTTGGTGTTTGAGTGTGTATGCAAGCGAGTGTTATCCTGTCTGTCTTATATGTCTAATCTGTGTATTTAGCTAAGATCAGCCCATATCCCTTTGGTGGTAGTCAGGATCCTTCTTAGGACTGATTACAGGGTTCAGGGTCTGATAGGAGACAGGGTTAGGTTGGAGACTTGGACCTCTGAACCATTATCAGTACCTCCAAGGTGAGGGATTAGTTAGGACCCCAGTTTAGGGTCAGGTTAGATCCTGGTCCACCTCTTTCCTGTTTCAGCTCATCAAGTCCTCAAGATTAACCCTGAGTTCAGCAGATATCGTGTCAGGTAAATCTATTCTATACTTACATGCTGATGTTGCTATACTAGTTGTTGTATAGAGTGTTGTTCCTGTATTAATAGTTTACTGACATTGTATACATATCATTAGACAGCGTGACATTTTCAGCGTCAACACTGCAATTGTCCATCGCTGGGTTTTTCGCATCAACACTGCAATTGTCCACTGCTGGGTCTTCAGGCTCAACTATTCCCTGCGTAGACAAACAATAAGGGAGTAACAAATTAATAGGAAAAATGCTTTCAAGTGGCCCTCAAGTACGTGGGTTCAAAGCCATTTTGGGGTGCGTTTGAATTTGATGCAGGGCAGGCCTTGTATTTAAGGAAGACGCTAACAGTATGGCAGTGGCAAAAGAGTAATGTGAACTTGGTTTTCCTGTTTCCATCCAGTACATGGGTTCAAAGGCTTATTGGGGTGCGTGTTACTTTGCTGCAGGGCAGGCCTTGCATTTAATGCATAGGCTAACACTATGAGAAACCTATTTTCTTATAATTGGAACATTTTTTCATGAGGCCCTCCTGTATGTCTCATCACAGGGGTATTGCGTCCTAATTTTTGACAGCCCAGCCACTCAATGCCTAGGCAATAACAGTATAGTATAGGAGACCCACTGTTTATTATTGGCACTTTAAGAATAGTAATGCCGACTGATGCCCCTATAAAAATTGCTTTGTGACTTTCAGAGTTCCTCCTTCATAAATGAAACAAGATGTGTCTGATGATGTGTCACACACCACATGGCCAGCTAAGGTTGTTAAATGCTACAATGACATTTCACAGTAAAGGCATTTGTATTGGTTGAAAACAATGGCAACGTTGAAAAACGCATCAAAAACGCTACGTGTGAACATAGACAAAGAGACAAATTGGTGGAGGAACATTTTTACTTTGGGTTAATTATTTTGCCTTATATAAAAGTCATTAGCCTGGATTCCCAGTAAAATCCATTTTGGTTTTGTTTTTGTATGTTTTTTGGTGAGCCTGTAAACATGGCATAAGACTCTGACAACATTGCTCACTGCTGTAACCTGGGAGTCGTAAATGCTTCCAGGGGCATTCCCATGATGTTCCAGTGTAATTTCAGATGTGTTTCCATCATTTACAGACGTCTTTAGTCTTTAACCCCTTCAAGACCCAGCCTATTTTGACCTTAAAGACCTTGCCATTTTTTGCAATTCTGACCAGTGTCCCTTTATGAGGTAATAACTCAGGAACGCTTCAACGGATCCTAGCGATTCTGAGATTGTTTTTTCGTGACATATTGGGCTTCATGTTAGTGGTAAATTTAGGTCGATAATTTTTGCGTTTATTTGTGAAAAAAATGGAAATTTGGCGAAAATTCTGAAAATTTTGTAATTTTCACATTTTTAATTTTTATTCTGTTAAACCAGAGAGTTATGTGGCACAAAATAGTTAATAAATAACATTTCCCACATGTCTACTTTACATCAGCACAATTTTGGGAACAACATTTTTTTTTGTTAGGAAGTTATAAGGGTTAAAAGTTGACCAGCGATTTCTCATTTTTACAGCAAAATTTACAAAACCATTTTTTTTAGGGACCACCTCACATTTGAAGTCACTTTGAGGGTCTATATGGCAGAAAATACCCAAAAGTGACACCTTTATAAAAACTGCACCCCTCAAGCTACTTAAAACTACATTCAAGAAGATTATTAACCCTTCAGGTGCTTCACAGGAACTAAAGCAACGTGGAAGGAAAAAATGGACATTTTAATTTTTCCAACAAAAATTTTCTTTTAGCATCAATTTTTTCATTTTTACATGGGCATCAGGATAAAATGGATCCTAAAATTTGTTGGCCAATTTCTCCTGAGTACACAGATACCTCATATGTGGTCATAAACCACTGTATGGGCGCACGGCAGGGCTCAGAAGGGAAGGAGCGCCATTTGACTTTTTGAATGGATAATATGCTGGAATATTTAGCGGTTGCCATGTCGCATTTGGAGAGTTCCTGTGTGCCTAAACATTGGAGCTCCCCCACAAGTGACCCCATTTTGGAAACTAGACCCCCTAAGGAACTTATCTAGATGCATAGTGATCACTTTGAACCCCCAGGTGCTTCACAAATTGATCTGTAAAAAAAAAGAAAGTACTTTTTTTTCACAAAAATTTTCTTTTAGCCTCAGTTTTTTCATTTTCACATGGGCAACAGTATAAATTGGATCCTAAAATTTGTTGGGCAATTTCTCCTGAGTACACAGATACCTCATATGTGGTCATAAACCACTGTTTGGGCGCACGGCAGGGCTCAGAAGGGAAGGAGCGCCATTTGACTTTTTGAATGGAAAATATGCTGGAATATTTAGCGGTTGCCATGTCGCATTTGGAGAGTCCCTGTGTGCCTAAACATTGGAGCTCCCCCACAAGTGACCCCATTTTGGAAACTAGACCCCCTAAGGAACTTATCTAGATGCATAGTGAGCACTTTGAACCCCCAGGTGCTTCACAAATTGATCCGTAAAAAAAAGAAAGTACTTTTTTTTCACAAAAATTTTCTTTTAGCCTCAGTTTTTTTCATTTTCACATGGGCAACAGTATAAATTGGATCCTAAAATTTGTTGGGCAATTTCTCCTGAGTACACAGATACCTCATATGTGGTCATAAACCACTGTTTGGGCGCACGGCAGGGCTCAGAAGGGAAGGAGCGCCATTTGACTTTTTGAATAGAAAATATGCTGGAATATTTAGCGGTTGCCATGTCGCATTTGGAGAGTCCCTGTGTGCCTAAACATTGGAGCTCCCCCACAAGTGACCCCATTTTGGAAACTAGACCCCCTAAGGAACTTATCTAGATGCATAGTGAGCACTTTGAACTCCCAGGTGCTTCACAAATTGATCCGTAAATAAAGAAAGTACTTTTTTTTCACAAAAATTTTCTTTTAGCCTCAGTTATTTTCATGTTCACATGGGCAACAGTATAAATTGGATCCTAAAATTTGTTGGGCAATTTCTCCTGAGTACACAGATACCTCATATGTGGTCATAAACCACTGTTTGGGCGCACGCCAGGGCTCAGAAGGGAAGGAGCGCCATTTGACTTTTTGAATGGAAAATATGCTGGAATATTTAGCGGTTGCGATGTCGCATTTGGAGAGTTCCTGTGTGCCTAAACATTGGAGCTCCCCCACAAGTGACCCCATTTTGGAAACTAGACGCCCTAAGGAACTTATCTAGATGCATAGTGAGCACTTTGAACCCCCAGGTGCTTCACAGAAGTTTATAACGCAGAGCCGCGAAAATAAAAAATCATTTTTTTTTCTCAAAAAATGAGTTTTTAGCCCACTGTTTTTTATTTTCACAATGGTTACAGGAGAAATTGGACCCCAAAAGTTGTTGTCCAGTACGCTAGTACCCCATATGTGGGGGGAACCACTGTTTGGGCACACGTCAGGGCTCGGAAGGGATGTAGTGACGCTTTGAAATGCCGACTTGATGGAATGGTCTGCGGGCATCTTGTTACGTTTGCAGAGCCCCTGATGTGCCTAAACAGTAGAAACTCCCCACAAGTGACCCCATTTTGGAAACTAGACCCGGCAAAGAACTTATCTAGATGTGTGGTGAGCACTTTGAACCCCCAAGGGCTACACAGAAGTTTATAACGCCCGGGCATGAAAATAAAAAAATCATATTTTTTCCACAATCAGGATCTTTTAGTCCCCAATTTTTTTATTTTCCCAAGGGTAACATGAGAAATTAGACCCCAAAAGTTGTTGTCCAATTTGTCCTGAGTATGCTGATATCCCATATGTGGGAGAAAACTACTGTATGGGCACACGTCGGGGCTCGGATGGGAAGTAGTGACGTTTTGAAATGCCCACTTGATGGAATGGTCTTCGGGCGTCATGTTACGTTTGCAGAGTCCCTGATGTGCCTAAACAGTAGAAACTCCCCACAAGTGACCCCATTTTGGAAACTAGATCCCCCAAGGAACTCCTATAGATGTGTGATAAGCACTTTGAATCTCCAAGTCCTTCACAGAAGTTTATAACGCAGAGCCGTGAAAATATAAAATCATTTTTTTTCCACAAAAATAATTTTTAGTCCCCAATTTTTTTTCCCAATGTTAACAGGAGAAATTAGAACCCCCAAAGTTGTTGTGCAATTTTTCCCAAGTACGCTGATACCCCATATGTGGGGATAAATCACTGTTTGGGCATACGTCGGGGCTTGGAATAAAGGGAGCACTGTTTGACTTTTTGAACGCAAAATTTGCAGGAATCAATGGTGGCGCCATGTCGCGTATGGAGACCCCATGATGTGCCTAAATAGTGGAAACCCCTCAATTCTAACTCCAACCCTAACCCCAACACACCCCTAACCCAAACCCTAACCCCTACACACACCTAACCCTAATACAAACCCTAATCATAACCCTAACCCCAACACACCCCTAACCCTAATCCCAACTCTAACCATAAACCTAACTACAAGCCTAACCCTAATTCCAACCCTAACCCTAATTCCAACCCTAACCCTAATTCCAACCCTAACCCAAATTCCAACCCTAACCGTAATTCTAACCTTAACCCTAATGCTAACCCTAACCCTAGTTCTAACCCTAAGGCTGGGTTCATATTGCGTTTTACCAGCCCGTTCAACACGTAGCGGTGACCGGCTGGTAACGGTATAGCATAACGCGATCGCGTTATGCTATACCCGCTAGCGAAGATGAATCAGCAGATAATCAGCCGCGGATCCGCAGCGAATCAGCAGCGAAATCCGCCGCGGATCAGCAGCGAAATCAGCCGCGGATCAGCAGCGAGATCAGCAGCGAAATCGCCGCGGATCAGTAGCGAAATCAGCCGCGGATCAGCAGCGAAATCCGCTACGGATCCGCAGCGAATCAGCAGCAAAATCAGTCGCGGATCAGCAGCGAAATCCGCCGCGGATCAGCAGCAAAATCAGCCACGGATCCACAGCGAATCAGCAGCGAAATCCGCCGCGGATCAGCAGCGAAATCCGCCGTTGATCAGCAGCGAAATCAGCCGCGGATCAGCAGCGAAATCGCCGCGGATCAGTAGCGAAATCAGCCGCGGATCAGCAGCGAAATCCGCTACGGATCCGCAGCGGATCAGCAGCGAAATCAGCCGTGGATCAGCAGCGAAATCCGCTGCGGATCCGCAGCGAATCAGCAGCAAAATCAGTCGTGGATCAGCAGCGAAATCCGCCGCGAATCAGCAGCAAAATCAGCCGCGGATCCGCCGCGGATCAGCAGCGAAATCCGCCGCGGATCAGCAGCGAAATCCGCCGCGGATCAGCAGCGAAATCCGCCGCGGATCAGCAGCGGAATCTGCAGCGAAATCCACCGCGGATCAGCAGCGAAATCCGCCGCGGATCAGCAGCGAAATCAGCCGCGGATCAGCAGCGAAATCAGCCGCGGATCAGTAGCGAAATCAGCCGCGGATCAGCAGCGAAATCAGCAGCGGATCAGCAGCGAAATCCGCTGCGGATCCGCAGCGAATCAGCAGCAAAATCAGCAGCGGATCAGCAGCGAAATCCGCTGCGGATCCGCAGCGAATCAGCAGCGAAATCCACCGCGGATCAGCAGCGAAATCAGCCGCGGATCAGCAGCGAAATCAGCCGTGGATCAGCAGCGAAATCAGCCGCGGATCCGCAGTGAATCAGCAGCAAAATCAGTCGTGGATCAGCAGCGAAATCCGCCACGGATCCGCAGCGAAATCCGCAGCGGATCAGCAGCGAAATCCGCCGCGAATCAGCAGCGAAATCCGCCGCGAATCAGCAGCGAAATCCGCCGCGGATCCGCCGCGGATCAGCAGCGAAATCTGCCGCGGATCCGCAGCGAAATCAGTTGCGGATCCGCAGCGAAATCAGTCGCGGATCAGCAGCGAAATCCGCTGCGGATCAGCAGCGAAATCCGCCGCGGATCCGCAGCGAAATCCGCCACACGTTGCGGATTTTGCTGCGGATCCGCGGCATATTTTGCTGCGGATCCGCGGCGGATTTCGCTGCTGGGGGTTCAAATTTATTTGTCCCTACCTATGATAAAGGGGGGGTTCATTTACTTTTTTTATTTTGATCACTGTGACAGTTTATCACAGTGATCAAAATAAATTTTTGGACACTGGGGGACGCACTGCGCATGCGCCGGCCGGCGGGCGCACTGCGCATGCGCCCGCCATTTTCCAAGATGGCGGCGCCCATGAAGAGGCCCGGGCGGACGCCGGGACCGATCCAGGGACATCGGTGGATCGGGAGAGGTGAGTAGGGTGGTCGGAAGGTTAGGGGGGGGGATCGGAAGGTGGGGGCACCGGAGCAAAGGAGGAGGGGAGCTGTTAGTGACGGCGGTGACCGATCGCTGCCATCTTTCGGTGGCGGCGGCCGATCGCCGCCGTGACTACGTGTGGGGGGGTCAGGTCTCGGTGTCCAGCCATGGCCAATGCTATTGCAGCATCAGTCATGGCTGGATTGTAATATTTCACCAATTAAATTGGTGAAATATTACAGATTGCTCTGATTGGCTGTTTCACTTTTAACAGCCAATCAGAGCGATCGTGGCCACGGGGGGGTTAAGCCAACCCCCCCTGTGGTGAAGCACAAAGGGTCCTGTAACTGCGGGTCGGGTGACCTTTGAGTGACCCCGGTCTCCCGGCCCGCAGGGACGAGATCCTTTCATGACGCAGGGTATGCGTCATAGGTCGGATTGGCACCGACTTTGATGACGCATACGCTGTGTCAAAGGTCGGGAAGGGGTTAAAATGACCCCCAGGGGGGGATTGCGGCAAAAATGTTCAGTTTTCCCATAGACTTAGACTGGGCTCGTTGCTCGGGTCGAGTGAACGAGTATTTCAATTTGCTTGACCCGAATAACGAGCACCCGAGCATTTTAGTGCTCGCTCATCACTGGTAAGCACCCTTGAAATTAATCCAGAAAATGAAATATTTCTCCTAGAAAAATTATTGAAATTACACGTTTTCTTATACACGTTTATTTCCTTTGTGTGTATTGAAACAACACAAACAAAGCAGAGAAAGAAAGGCAAATTGGACATAATTTCACACAAAACCCTCAAAATGGTTAAGACAACATCACTGACACCCTCAACTTAATGTTTGGTTGCACACCCTTTGGAATAAATAACTACAATCAATCGTGTCCTATAACCATCACCAAGCTTCTTACACCTCTCAACTGGAATTTTGAACCACTAATCTTTTGAAACCTTCTCCAGGTCACTTATTTTTGAAAGGTGCCTTCTCCCAACAGCAATTTTAAGATCTCTCCTCAGATGTTCAATGAGATTCAGATCTGAACTCATTAATGGCCACTTCAGAACTCTCCAGTGCTTCGTTGCCATCCATTTCTGGATGCCTTTTTAACCCCTTAGTGACCAAGCCAATTTTGACCTTAATGATCAAGCCAATTTTTCCAATTCTGACCACTGTCATTTTATGAGGTTATAGCCCTGTAACGCTTCAATGGATTCCACTGATTCTGAGAATGTTTTTACGTGACATATTGTACTTCATGTTAGTGGTAAAATTACTTCGATATGAATTGCATTTATTTCTGAAAAAAATTGAAATTTGGCAAAAATTTTGAAAATTTAGCAATTTTCAAGCTTTTAATTTTTGTACCCTTTAATCAGAGAGTCGTGTCACAAAAATAGTCAATAAATAACATTTCTCACATGTCTACTTTCCATCAGCACAGGCATAATTTTGGAAACATTTTTTTCTTTCTTAGGAAGTTATAAGGGTTAAAATTGACTAATTTTTACAGCAAAATTGCAAAACTATTTTTTATATGTACCACCTCACATTTGAAGTGAATTTTGGGGGTCAAATTGACAGAAAATACCCATTCTAAAATCTGCACCACTCAAGGTGCGCAAAACCACATTGAAGACATTTATTAACCCTTCAGGGTGCTTCACGAGAACTATAGCAATGTGGAAGGAAAAGATAAACATTTAATTTTTTTCACAAAAAAATTATTTAGACCCAAACTTTTTTATTTTCACAAGGGTATCAGGAGAAAATGGACCACAAAATTTGTTGTGCAATTTCTTCTGAGTAGACCTATATCCCGTATGTCAGGGAAAGCCACTGTTTGGGCGCATGGCAGGGCTCAGAAGGGAGGGAGCACCATTTGACTTTTTGAACTCAAAATTGGCTGGAATCGATGGTGGGCACCATGCCACATTTGGAGACCACCTGATGTGCCTAAACAGTGGAAACCCCCAATTCTAAGTGCAATCCGAACCTCAACACACCCCTAACCATAATTCCAACCCTAACCACAACCATAGCCCAAACACAACCCTAATCCTAACCACAACCTTAACTCTATCCCCAACACCACCCTAACCCCAACACCACAACTGTAACCCCACCACTACCATAATCCCATCACAACCATAAACCCAACCCTAACCCCAACACAACCCTAGCCCCAACACAATTCTAACCCTAGCCCCAACCCTAGCTCTAACCCCAACCCTAACCCCAATCACAACCCTAGCCCTAACCCTAGCTCTAAACCCAACCCTAACCCTATCCCCAACCCTAACCCTAACTGCAAAGAATGGAAAAATATTTTAATTTTATTTTATTATTTTTGCCTAACTAAAGGGTGACAAAAGGGGATTTGATTTACTTTTTTTTTCAATCACTGTGATAGGGTATATCACAATGATCAAAATGAACCAATAGGAAAAATCTCCTATTGTTGCCAGATACCGGCCTGCAGATCTCATTTTCTTCCAGGAAGATAACATGGAGGGCCAGAGGACGGAGCAGGAGGGTCCAGGGATGCCGAAGGTACCGGGGGGGTCTCGGGGGACCCCATTTCTCTCTCCTCTAATATGCTATATCATATCAGAGGAGTGAGAAATGAATTGAAAATCAGACTTTTTTTCCTTGTGATTGCCGTTATTCAGTGAATAACAGTGATCATGAGACTGGGGATGGTAAAAACCGACCCAAATCATGTTCTCCAGGGTCTCAGCGACCCCCCAGTAGCTGACACCAAGGATATTTTACAACACTGGGGGTCCTATGCACTTATTTCTCAGCGCTGTTAAAAAGCGGCCCCTTAACTGCCATAGTTAAAAGGCGTATCGGTGGTCGTTAAGGGGTTAAGTATGTTTGAGGTCATTGTCCTGCTTTAAGACCCATGATCTAGGATGCAAACCCAGCTTTCTGACACTTGGCACTACATTGCAATCCAAAAACCTTTGGTAATCTTCAGATTTAATGATGCCCTGCACATAGTCAAGGCACCCAGTGCCAGAGGCAGCAAAACAACTTCAAAACATATTTGAACCTGCACCATATTTACCTATCGGTATTGTCTTCTTTTCTTTGTAGGCCTCTTTCCATTCTGCAATCCTCATTCATCATATTAGAATGATGTGCTTTACCAAAAAGCGCTATCTTAGTCTCATCTATCCACAAGACGCTTTCCCAAAAGGAATTGGCTAACTTGTGTACATTTTGTCCTTACACTGGCTGCCCATTCATTATAGGATCCAATTCAAAGTACTTGTTCTCACCCACAAAGCTCTCCACAGTGCAGCACCCCCCTACATCTTCTCCCTCATTTCTATCTATCGGCCTAACCGACTGCTGCGCTCTGCAAACAACTTTCGACTAACCTCTGCACTAATCCATACCTCCCACTCCCGACTCCAAGACTTCTCCCACGGTGCACCAATCCTCTGGAATGCTCTACCCCAAGAAATTAGGACTATCCACAATTTGCATGGTTTCAGGCGCTCCCTCAAAACACATTTGTTCAGAGCGGCCTATCACATTCACGAATCAAAGTCATTCTATGTGTAAGTGTGTGTGTGTAGCCCATTCACTATCTCCATCCATCCCTCACTCCCTCAAGATGGCTCGACCATCATTGTAAATGCACCATTGTATATATTCCTGTGTCCTCTTGTGTATATATATATATGTGATTCTTCAGTTTTTGTTTTAGTCTTTGCCTGATGAAGAGACCGGAGTAGTCTCGAAAGCTTGCAATTTGTTACCATCTTTTCAGTTAGCCATTAAAAGGTATCAACCACTGAGGACTCTCAAGTCTAAATATTTTTCCATTGTATATACACACCTGTACTTTGTATTCCCCCACCTCATTGTAGATTGTAAGCTCTCACGAGCAGGGTCGTCTTATTTTGCTTTAATTATTGTATTGTTAACGTTGTTACTTATGACTAGTGTTTTGAAACTGTTAAACTGTAAAGCACTGCGGAATATGTTGGCGCTATATAAATAAAGATTATTATTATTATTTTGGCAAACTGCAGTCTAGGTTTTTTTATGTCTGTGTCAGCAGTGAGGTCCTTCTGGGTCTCCATTTCACTCAAATGTTGAGAGATAATTCTCGTTGACACTGATACACCCTGAACCTGAAGAACAGCTTCAGTTTCTTTGGAATTTTATTGGGGCTGCTTATCCACCATTGGGAATATCCTATATTGCAACCTCTCTTGACTTTTTCTCTGCTCTCCATGTCCAGGGAGATTAGCTACACTGCTATGGGTTGTAAACTTCTTGATTATGTAGCGCACTGTGAACAAATAAGTATCAAGATCTCTGGAAATGGGCTTGTAACCTTGAGATTGTTGATATTTTTAAACAATTTTGGTTCTCAAGTGCTCAGACAGTTCTCTTCTCCTTTATCTGTTCTACATGCTTAGTGTGCCATACAGACACACAATGCAAAGAGTCAACTTTTCCTCTTTTTATCTGGGTTCAGGTGTGATTTTCATATTGTCCACACCTGTTACTTGTCACAGGTGAGTTTGAACGAGCATCACATGCTTGAAAGAAAGTTGTTTACCCACAATTTAGGAACAGTGCGAACAATTTTGTCCTACCCATTTTTGGAGTTTTGTGTTGTTCCAGGTTTTCTCAGGTTTTTGTTGTTCCAGTAGGGAAAAAAGTAAATAAAGATGTGTATAACAAAACATGTGTAATTACAATAATTTTCTGGGATAAATACTTCATTTTCTGGAACAATTTCAAGGGTGCCAACACTTTTGCCAAAAAGTGTATATACACACTGCTCAAAAAAATACACACATATATAAGTATAATGCACAAATAAATAAGTATATATACATATATATATATATATGTATATATATATATACATATATAAATATATATGTATATATACCATATTTTTCGGATTATAAGACGCTCTGGATTATAAGACGCACCCCAAATTTTGAGGAGAAAAATAAGAAAAAACTTTTTTTAATGAAATGATGGTGCTTCTTATAATCCATGCGTCTTATTGCTTACCGGGGGTGGTGGCTGCGGTGAAGCGGGATCCCAGGCTTGCTGCTGGAGGAGGCAGGAGTGCGGTGATGCTGCAGGCTGGGACAAGGGGGTGTTCCAATGTGCGGCATGCCGCTGCAGATGTCTGATGCTGCTGCTGCCCTGTGTCCGCTGCTGCCCTGTGTCCGATGCTGCTGCACTGTGTCCGGTGCTGTGGCGCTGTGTCCAGTGCTTCTGCTGCTGCGCTGTGTCTGGTGCTGCTGCTGTTGTGCTTTGTCCGGTACTGCTGCGGGGGGCTCTGCCGACATTTTGTGAAAGGCCAGAGCCCCAGCAGTTCTGTGGTTTCCTGTGCGGTGGACTTTGGGAAAATGGCCGCCGGGGGGGCGGCGCATGTGCAGATGGAGATCTCGGTACCAAGATCTCGCTGACATCTCATCTCCCGAGATCTTGGTATCGAGACTGTTTATGTAGGAATGCTGAGACCTGGCACCAATAATGTGGAGGTGCACCATCTTGCTGGAAAAAAAATGGGAACGTGCCATCTTCAGTTTCCTGGAAAGTGGATTGGTCGTCATGGCCAAGTTGAATGGTCACCAAGGTCTCCCAATCTTACCCCGTTACACTTTTATCTTTGAGTCATCTGAAGGCAATTGTCTATGCTGTGAAGATACGAGATGTGCAGCATCTGAAACAATGGATACTGGAAGCCTGTGCTAGCATTTCTTCTGTGGTGTTGCTATCAGTGTGTCAAGAGTGGGAGAAGAAGGTTGCATTGACAATCCAACACAATGGGCAGCACTTTGAACACATTTTATAAGTGGTCATAAATTTGTAAATAACTCATGAAAGAATAAAGTTACGTTAAAACCAAGCACATCATTGTTTTTCTTGTGAAATTCTCAATAGGTTTTATGTTTCACATGACCCTCTTCCCTTTGAAAAAAATAAAATTGGATCCAAAATGACCAACTTCAAAATGGCCACCATGGTCACCACCCATCTTAAAAAGTTTTCCCCCTTCCATATACTAATGTGCCACAAACAGGAAGTTGATGTCACCAACCTTTCCCATTTTAATTAGGTGTATCCATATAAATGGCCCACCTTGTACTTATATATGTATAATACACCCATATGTAAGTATACATATACACTGCTCAAAAAATATTGGGGACACTAAAATACCACATCCTAGATATCACTGAAATATTCCAGTTGCAAATCTGTATTCATTACATAGTTGAATGCACTGAGAACAATAAAACATAAAAATGAACAATGTAAATCAAGATTGATATCACATGGAGGTCTGGATTTGAATTATACATCAAAAAAACTGACCGGCACATCCAAACATAGATCCAATGTGAACAGGTGCTAAAACCTAGAGTCACCAACTCATACATATTTAAGAAAAAAAGGTAGCACACTGTAGCGCTATAGCTAGCGGACACAAAATATGAAAATATGAAAAATATGAAAAATGAATTGCATCATTGCCTTAGAAATATGAAAAATTCTCTCTTCTCGTATCCCAGGTCCTAACTATGCCAACCTCACTTAGAAAAGTCTGTCTGTATGGGAACATATGAATCCTCTCTTCAGACTTAAATCTACATCTCTGTGGAGGGGTAATGAACCTGGTGTAATTAAAAAGCCTGTGACCAACAGGTGGAGTGCTCAGGCAGAAGGTAAATGAATACACATCAAAAAAACTGACCGTCACATCCAAACATAGATCCAATGTGAACAGGTGCTAAAACCTAGAGTCACCAACTCATACATATTTAAGAAAAAAAGGTAGCACACTGTAGCGCTATAGCTTGCGCTCATTACCCCTCCACAGAGATGTAGATTTTAGTCTGAAGAGAGGATTCATATGTTCCCATACAGACAGACTTTTCTAAGCGAGGTTGACATAGTTATGACCTGGGATACGAGAAGAGCCTTAACGTGGCTCCCAGATGCACATGAATTGGCCTTTTTATGCGCTAAGACTTCTCAATTTTTCATATTTCTAAGGCAGTTGTGCAATTCATTTTTCATATTTTTCATATTTTCATATTTGATGTCCGCAAGCTATAGCGCTACAATGTGCTACCTTTTTTTCTTAAATATGTATGAGTTGGTGAATCTAGGTTTTAGCAACTGTTCACATTGGATCTATGTTTGGATGTGCCGGTCAGTTTTTTTTATGTGTATTCATTTACCTTCTGCCTGAGCACTCCACCTGTTGGTCACAGGCTTTTTAATTACACCAGGTTCTTTACCCCTCCACAGAGATGTAGATTTTAGTCTGAAGAGAGGATTCATATGTTCCCATACAGACACACTTTTCTAAGTGAGGTTGGCATAGTTAGGACCTGGGATACGAGAAGAGCCTTAACGTGGCTCCCAGGTACACACAAATTGGCCTTTTCATGCCCTAAGACTTCTCAATTTTTCATATTTCTAAGGCAGTGATGCAATTCATTTTTCATATTTTTCATATTTTCATATTTTGTGTCCGCAAGCTATAGCGCTACAGTGTGCTACCTTTTTTTCTTAAATTGGATTTGAATTATATTCAAAATTAAGTAGAAAATCAAATTGCAGGCTGATCCAACTTCAGTGGAAATGCCTCAAAACAAGGAAATGATGCTTAGTAGTGTGTGTGGCCTCCACATGCCTGTATGACCTCCCTACAATGCCTGAGCATGCTCCTGGTGAGGCAGCGGATGTTCTCCTGAGGTATTTCCATGCCAGAACTGGATTAAAGCATCAGTCAACTCATGGACAGTCTGTTGTGCAACTTGGAGTTGGCAGATGAAATGAGACATGATGTCCCAGATGTGCTTGATTGGATTCAGGTCTGGGAAATGGGCAGGCCAGTCCATAGTGTCAATTCCTTCATTACGCAGGAACCTCTGACACATTTCTGCCACATTAGGCCTAGCATTGTCATGCATCAGGAACCGAAGCCCACTGCACCTGCATATGGTCTCACAATGGGTCTGTGGATCTCATCCCGGTACCTAATGGCAGTCAGGATACCTCTGGCTAGCATATCAAGAGCTGTACGGCCCTTCAAAGAAATGCCCCCTCACACCATTACTGACCCACTGCCAAACCGGTCATGCTGGAGAATGCTGCAGACAGCAGAACATTCTCCACAGCATCTCCAAACTCTTTCACGACTGTCACATGTGATCAATGTGAACCTGCTCTCATCCGTGAAGAGCACAGGGCGCCAATGTCAAATCTGCCAATCTTGGAGTTTTCTGGCAAATGGCAATCACACTTCACGGTGGTGGGCTGCAAGAACAACACCCACTTGTTGACATCAGACCCTCATACCACCCTCAAACAGTCTGTTTCTGGCTGCTTGAGCAGACACATGGATGTTAGTGGCCTGCTGGAGGTAATTTTGCAGGGCTCCTTGCACAAAGGAGAAGGTAGCGGTCCCACTGTTGCATTGTTGCCCTCCTTTGGCCCCTTCCATGACTTCTGGTGTACTGGCCTATCTCCTGGTATCTGCTTCATGCTCTGGACTATGTGCTAACAGACACAGCTACCCTTCTTGCTACAGTTCGCATTGATGTCTGCTCCATATATTTCAAATCCCATATTTCAAATTACAGATTTCTAATTACACTACTGTGAATTAGACTAGAATTTGACTGGAATTTGGCTGCAAGGTAACATAATTTAAAACCACTATGTTTCATTTTCTTATCACTTTCACCCCCATCCTCCTTTCTTTCTTCCTATCCCCTGTAATCCCCCCACCTAGTAAGGAATTAGTCATTTCCCCCTCCATTCTCCCCAGCCATCTCACCTTTCCCACAGAACTGTTCCTCCACATACAATCCTTTTCACCAAGACACACACGGCCACACCATGGTTTATCCTGCTCTCACCTTCTAACGCTCTGTCTGCTACTCCTCATCGCTGGCGATGTATCCCCAAATCCTGGCCCTCCTCATCACATCCCCACACTCATTTCTAACACCCTGCCACGATCTTCCACACGTTTTTGCAACCCTGTCAACCTCATACCTATCCATCCACACCCCCCTCCCCCAGTCCCCCTACCCGGAGCACTTTGGAACGCACGCTCCGTCTGCAATAAACTGTCATTTGTCCACGACCTCTTTATCACCAACAAACTCTCCTTCCTTGCCATCACTGAAACCTGGCTCACCCCCTCTGACACAGCCTCTCCAGCTGCGATCTCCTATGGAGGTTTTCATCTTTCTCACACCCCTCGCCCCAGCAACAAACGTGGTGGAGGAGTTGGCTTACTCCTGTCTGATACCTGCTCCTTTACCCCTATTCAAATTCCACCCTCCGCTGCTATTCCCTCGTTCGAAGTGCACTCCGTCCGCATCTATTCCCCCTCCAACCTCCAACTGGCTGTCATCTACCGCCCCCCGGAACTAGCCATCTCCACCTTTCTCGACCACTTCACCACCTGGCTACTCAATTTCCTCTCTGCTGACATCCCCACCATCATCATGGGCGATTTCAACATCCCCATTGACACTTCCACCCCGGCTACCTCTAAACTTCTTTCGCTCACAGCTTCCCTTGGCCTCACTCAATGGTCCTCTGTGGCCACTCACAAAGGCGGTCACACGCTGGACCTTATCTTCACCCGTCTCTGTTCCCTCACTAATCTCACTAACTCCCCACTCCCCCTGTCTGACCACAACCTACTGACATTCTCTTCCCTCTCCTCTGTTAGTACGCATCCCCCACTCCACAAACTCACCCACCCTCGCAGAAATCTCAAACACCTCAATTTACAATCGCTCTCTGAGTCCCTCCTCCCTCTCACAGACATAGCCTCACTTAATGACACAGATGCTGCTGCCACATTTTATAACACCACAATAAAAACCACACTTGATTCGGCCGCCCCCCTCATGCAGAGCAAAACTCGTACAATCAACAGGCAGCCCTGGCTGACCGGCCTGACCAAAGAACTGAGACGGGCTTCCAGGGTTACCGAGCGGAGATGGAAGAGAACCCACTCCATCGAGCACTTCAACGCATACAAGCAGTCCCTTGCCAGCTTCAAGTCCACGCTCTCTGCCGCAAAACAAACTTACTTTGCATCTCTCATATCCTCCCTGTCTCACAACCCTAAACAGCTCTTCAACACTTTCAATTCTCTACTCCATCCCACAGCACTTCCTCCCTCTCCTCTCATTTCTGCCGAAGACTTTGCCTCCTTCTTTAAGCAAAAGATTGATACTATCAGAGAAGGCTTTGGCCCGCAGCCCCCGCAGCCCCTCTTAGCCACTCAGCCCTGTTCTTCCAAAACCAGCTTCACCACCATGACAGAATATCAGCTCTCCACTCTCCTGTCAAGATCACACCTCACCACTTGCGCGCTTGACCCACTCCCGTCCCACCTCATCCCTAACCTTGCCACAGTCTTCATCCCTACTCTCACACACCTCTTCAACCTTTCACTTGCAAATGGTGTCTTTCCTTCATCCTTCAAACATGCCTCAATCACCCCGATCCTCAAAAAGCCCTCCCTCGACCCATCCTCAGCGTCTAGCTATCGCCCGATATCTCTTCTCCCCTTCGCCTCAAAACTACTGGAACAACATGTATATCTTGAACTGTCCTCCCACCTTTCCTCCTGCTCCCTCTTTGACCGGTTACAATCAGGCTTTCGACCGCATCACTCAACTGAAACTGCCCTAACTAAAGTCACCAACGACCTACTAACCGCCAAGAGCAAGCGACACTACTCTGTCCTCCTTCTCCTGGACCTGTCTTCTGCCTTTGACACCGTAGACCATTCCCTCCTCCTACAGATTCTCTCATCTCTTGGCATCACAGACTTGGCCTTATCCTGGATCTCATCATACCTAACAGACCGAACTTTTAGTGTCTCCCTCTCACACACCACCTCCTCACCTCGCCCCCTGTCTGTCGGTGTTCCCCAAGGCTCAGTCCTAGGACCCCTACTATTCTCCATCTACACCTTCGGCCTGGGACAGCTCATAGAATCCCATGGCTTGCAGTATCACCTCTACGCCGATGACACGCAGATCTACCTATCTGGACCTGACCTCACCTCCCTACTGACCAAAATCCCACAGTGTCTGTCTGCTATCTCAGCCTTCTTTTCTGCTCGCTTTCTCAAACTGAACATGGACAAAACAGAATTCATCATCTTTCCCCCACCTCATTCTACCCCTCCACCAGGCCTATCCATCAATGTCAATGGCTGCTCGCTTTCCCCAGTCCCACATGCTCGGTGCCTTGGGGTGATCATCGACTCTGCCCTCTCTTTCAAACCACATATCCAAGCCCTCGCCACCTCTTGCCGCCTCAAACTCAAAAATATTTCCCGGATCCGCTCATTCCTCAACCATGAAACCACAAAAACACTAGTGCACGCCCTTATCATCTCCCGCCTCGACTACTGCAACCTCCTACTGTCTGGCCTCCCCTCTAGCACTCTGGCACCACTCCAGTCCATCCTACACTCTGCTGCACGACTAATCCACCTGTCTTCCCGCTATTCCCCAGCCTCCCCACTATGCCAGGCCCTTCACTGGCTTCCTATTGCCCAGAGGCTCCAGTTCAAAACCTTAACCATGACATACAAAGCCATCCACAACCTTTCTCCTCCATACATCTGTGACATGGTCTCCCGCTACCTACCTACACGCAACCTTCGATCCTCTCAAGATCTCCTTCTCGACTCCCCCCTCATCTCTTCTTCCCACAACCGCATACAAGACTTCTCCCGGGCTTCCCCCATACTCTGGAACTCCCTGCCGCAAAACATCAGACTTTCACCAACAACGGAGACCTTCAAGAAAAACCTGAAGACCCACCTGTTCCGACAAGCCTACAACCTGCAATGATCCTCAGTCTACTGAACCATCGCACGACCAGCTCTACCCTCTCCTAGTGTATTCTCACCCATCCCTGTAGACTGTGAGCCCTCGCGGGCAGGGTCCTCTCTCCTTCTGTACTTGTGTGTCCCTTGTCTAGCACATGTTTATTGTATCTGTCTATATTTTTCCCTTTTCATATGTAAAGCGCCATGGAATAAATGGCGCTATATAAATGTATAATAATAATAATAATAATAATGTCCCATCCTGGATGACATGAACTACCTGAGCAACTAATGTGGGTTATAGACACTGCCTCATGTTACTGTACAGTATCTCTAGGGGAGAAAGCAATGACAAAATGCAAAATTGACCAAAACAACAGCCTAAAATGATGAGAACAGAGAAATGGTCTGTGGTCAACCCCCTAAAGGTGATGGCCGCATCTTATATCCGTAAAAGTAGGTGACAGGTTCCCTTTAACACACAGGCTCTGGTATGAGCAACATGTGTGTCTGTGTTGGAAAATGACTACGGGAACACTGTTAAGTCCTCTCTGGAATTACCTGACTTGTCTCCAAAGCTTGTAATTGTGTGTATTTCTGCTTGTGGTGCAGATTCTTGATACTGGATAAACTGAGATGTTTTTAACATTTGTTTTTCATTTTTTCATTATTTGCATATCATTAACTTATCTATTGTTTTGGTCCTTTTCATACTTCCACTACTTTTCCTTCTTGGTGTTGCAATCTCAATGTTCAGGAGTGTATTATGGGTCACTTCAAGTAACTTTCTTCAAAATGTTGCATTTTGTGTGAGTTTTTTTGCAGTCAGTTATTGGTTGAAACTCAATATAAATGTATAAAATGAAGTTAGCTTGGAATCACTTGATCAAGAATCGCACTGCTGAGAACAATGGCAGTGTTCATGGTTTACCTTGATCTGCATGTGTAATCAAGCAGCGAAATGTCTGAAGATTGGTACAAGTTTAACGATCAGCAGTCGTATTGTGCCACCGGCAAATCTGTGTAAACGGATCCTCTTGAGCATACGTCTACAAGGTTCATGCACAACTACCGATAGACATTTCTATGAGTATGCCTAATATTATCTACAAATCATATATCAGAATATTTTTTGTTTGTGAACTCAATACAGTATTTTATGGGACTATTAATACACTATCATTATTTCTCATTCTATTTAATGGGTGAACAAGCAGCAGCTTCATGGCTAATTGTCTTGATATTTAATAGTAACTAACATGTTTAATAAATGTAAGATGACATGAACAAACTGTTGAGTAAAGATATGTATTCTGTATGATTGTATTTGAGATAAGTAATCTCAGTAAATTATTCTTCACTGCTGTTTCTTTTTCTTTACTTGCCGTTCACATAACCTACATTAATTTTAACTCACAAAAGTTCTGGAACAGTTTGTGCTGTGCGGCCCCACAGTAACCAAGTGGATAGTCAGAGACTCGTTATGGTGTAGGTGGTGCATTCCCCCCCTCCCGCTAGACCCCCCAATAAAAATGAAAACAAGCCAGGGATGGGTTGAACAGGTCGGTCACAGTTTATTAATTAAATTACACCACGCTAGGAGGGGCAAATTAAGTTCTGCAACCGGCTCAGTCGCCGCAGGTCCCGTCTGTGATAGACATGCGAGACGGCCAATGAGGGTTACGAACCTTTGCCCCTCCCGGCATTTCTGCCATGGAGGATCCTGTGTATGACCTACACAGGACTCCGACCCCTACCCATCAGCCTCAGGGCCTGTTCAACCCCATCCTGCAAGCCTGACAAAAATATATCAAGGCCAACGTCTGTAAGATGGACTCCATCCGGCCTCAAGAAACCTGAGCAGTCTCCTTCCAATTGGTAATGTCGTACCACGACGCCGAAACCTCCTTTAATGATCTTAGCCATCCTTGCTTTGACCTTTCTCCTTGATCTTTCAACGGCCTTTGGTTTGTTCGCTCACTTCTATACCGATTGCGGAATTATCTCCAACCATATCAAAACTGTTGTGAATATGATGGAGGCGGCTTCTGAGCTGGGGCTCCCTCCGGTGGTTGCTGAGGGTAATGAACTGATTAATGAATGGCCTGCAGCTGGCGCTGAATGGTAGGATATAAGTGTTAGAACCCTCTTGTTAGGTTTTTTTTCAGTTTGCTGGTCACATGACCTTTTTTCCCTATTTAGTCTGGCTCCGCCCTTCTGGCTTTGCTGGACTTCATTGTATTATCTACTCTTAAGCTAGCCGGGTGCTTAGGTGCCTTTCTCAGTCAGTTTTGCTTGATCTTAGGATCTCTAAGTTATTTGTTTCTGTTTATTTACCCCTGCTACAGCTAATGTTAGGAGGTTCTACCTTTTCTCCCAGTCCCTAGGTCTTGTAGGGATTCCTCCCTCGCATCTATAGGTCTTCGCTCAGACTAGCTGGGGACTTTAGCGGGTCTGGTCACAGGATCAGGTTCCCCGTTACATTGTAGGGATCCAGCTTAGTTCTATTGTAGGGACAGAATTCCCATCTTTCCTTAGTGCTTGTAGCAGATCATAACAATAAGTGGCCTGATTTCCCAGCAGCCTTGCCGGTTATCAATTGTTCTTCTGGTCTTGCTTGAAGCACAGCTTGTTTCCTGCTCTCCTTCAGATAAGTGTTTGCTGTTTTTTTTTTCTCTGTTTGATTTTCTCTGCTGGTTTGCTGCCTGCAGTGGACTGCAGCCTGTCCCCTTTTGGGGGTCTGGTGCTGCAATTGTGCTCCGTTTGTGTCTGCACTTTTGCTTTGCTCTTTTGTTACTTTTAATTTGCTGAATAGCGTTTTGTTACACCAGAGATCTGATTTAGGTGGAAGAGGTCGTGTGATCTCAGGTTTTTTGGCAATCCGAAGTGTTGGTATTTTTGTTAGGGTTTTTGTTGGATTGCAGTCAGAATTCTTTCCTGTACTTTTCTGTCTAGACAGATTGGGCCCCAGCGTTTGCTCATTCTATTTTCTGTCTGTGTCCGTGCTTTCTTCTTGTCTAACCGCCATTACATGTTTGGGGGCTTCCTATTTTCTTTGGGGATCTGTTCCGGGGCAGATAGCTTTCATCTTTCTGCCTTTAGGTGTAGTTATCTCTCAGGCTGTGACGAGGCATCTAGGATCAACGTAGGAACGCTCCATGGCTACCTCTAGTTGTGTGGTTAGTTCAGGTTACTGCAATCCAATAGGTTCAAGCCTCTCTGATGTATTACCGCTTTTGCTATTTTTTGCCATTTCTCCTCAGTTACCGAAACATAACAGTATAACCGGGCAAACTGAAAATTATATGGTACTCAACAGAAGGGAAAAATAGTAAAAAAGGAAAAAGAAAAAAGGGAGTTGTCAGAATTTTTTTTTCTGTTTCTTGCATTTTTTCCCTCTTTTTCTCTGGGTGCTGAGGAGGATTTTTTTTTTCTCAATGGAGTTTGCACAGTTGTCTGGCCGTGTTGATCAGCTTGCCACTGAGGTTCAGAGTATTGCTACCTATCTTGCTGGGTTGCCAATTGTGGAACCTAGGATCCCCATGCCAGATTTGTTTTTGGGGGATCGATCTAAATTTCTGAATTTCAAAAATAACTGTAAGTTGTTTTTTGCCTTAAGGCCTAAGTCCTCAGGGAATGCGGCACAGCAGGTTCAAATTGTCATCTCACTGCTGCGCGGTGACCCTCAGGATTGGGCTTTTTCCCTGACACCTGGGGATCCTGTTTTGAATGATGTTGATGTATTTTTCAGGCTCTGGGGTTATTGTACGATGAACCTAATGTCACTGATCAAGCTGAAAAGACCTTGTTGGCATTAAATCAGGGTCTTGAAGATGCTGAGTTGTACTGTCAGAAATTTCAAAAGTGGGCAGTCCTGACCAAATGGAATGATCATGCTTTGGCAGCCCTTTTTCGAAAGGGTCTGTCAGAAAAAGTAAAGGACATTATGGTGGGATTCCCTGTTCCCTCTGGTCTCAATGATTCTATGTCTTTGGCTATTCAAATTGACAGACGTTTGCGTGAGCGCAGAGGTATGCGTGAGATAGTGTTGCCTTGTGAGTCAGCTCCTGAGCCCATGCAGTGTGATGGAGTGACTTCTGGGAATCAGCGTCATGAGTTTCGTAAGCGCAATGGGTTATGTTTCTACTGTGGTGACGCTTCCCATGCTATCTCTGTCTGCCCTAAGCGGGGAAGACGTTTTGCACGCTCAGTTGTCTTGGGTAGTGTTCAGACTAAATTTCTGTTGACTGTTACCCTGATTTGCTCCCTGTCCACATTTTCTGCTCAGGATTTTGTTGATTCAGGAGCAGCTATTAACCTGATGGATTTTGACCTTGCCAAACGTTGTGGGTTTCCCATGGTACCCCTGCGGAAGTCTATTCTCTAATGAGCATTGATTCTACCCCTTTGGCGGAGAATAAACCCCAGTTTTCTACTCAGGTGATAATGAGGGTTGAACCAGATCATCAGGAGAGTTGCAAATTTCTGGTGCTGCATAATCTGCATGACATTATTGTACTAAGTTTCCCTTGGTTACAGTCTCATAATCCTGTTTTGGATTGGAAATCTGTCTGTGACCAGTTGGGGCTTCCAATGTGTTAATACTGATACTCCTGTTTTTTCTGCCTCTACCCGGTCTCAGGTTGTCCCTGACTTTTTGACTGATTTTTCTGATGTGTTTAGTGAAAGTAAATCTGCATCCTTGCCCCCTCACAGGAGCTACGATTGCGCTATTGAATTAGTGCCTGGTGGTAAATTTCCTAAAGGTCGCATTTTTAATTTATCTGTACCTGAACATGATGCTATGCGATCTTATATCAAGGAGTCAATGGAGAAGGGTCATATCAGACCATCCTCTTCACTCTTGGGCGCCGGTTTTTTCTTTGTGGCCAAAAAGGATGGTTCACTGAGGCCGTGTATTGATTATCGCCTCCTGAATAAGATCACTGTTAAATATTAATATCCGTTACCTTTGATTTCTGACCTATTTTCCAGAGTGAAAAGTGCTAGTTGGTTTACCAAGCTTGACGTCAGGGGGGCGTATAACCTTATTCGCATTAAGCACGGGGATGAATGGAAGACGGCGTTTAATAACCCAGAGGGGCATTTTGAGTACCTAGTGATGCCTTTTGGGCTTACTAATGCCCCTTCCGTCTTCCAATCCTTCATGAATATTTTCAGGGATTTTGTGGATAAATTTCTGATTGTTTATTTGGATGATATCTTTATTTTTCCAATGACTGGGACTCTCATGTGAAACATGTTCGGACTGTGTTCCAGATTTTGAGAGAGAATGCACTGTATGTGAAGGGATCAAAGTGTATTTTTGGCGTACAGAAGATCTCATTTCTGGGATTCATTTTGTCTCCGTCTGTTATTGAAATGGACCCGGTCAAGGTTCAGGCATCTGTGATTGGGTTCAACCTACTTCATTGAAGGCTCTTCAGAGATTTTTGGGTTTTGCCAATTTTTATCGTAATTTTATTGGTAATTTCTCTGGTATTGTTAAACCATTGACTGATCTGACCAAAAAGGGTTCCGATGTGGTGAATTGGCCTCCTGAGGCAGTTTCTGCATTTCAGGAACTTAAGCAGAAATTCATTTCTGCTCCTGTTCTATGGCAGCCTGATGTTCTCTGCCATTTCAGGTGGAGGTTGATGCCTCTGAGATGGGGGCAGGTGCCGTTTTGTCCCAAAGGGATCCAGAGACCTCTAAGAATAACCCTTGTGCCTTTTTCTCTCGAAAATTTTCTCCAACTGAACGTAATTATGACGTGGGTAATCGGGAGTTATTGGCCATGAAGTGGGCCTTTGAAGAGTGGAGACATTGGCTGGAAGGAGCCAAACATCAGGTGGTGGTCCTCACGGACCATAAGAACCTGGTTTATCTCAAATCAGCCAAGCGACTTAATCCTAGACAGGCCAGGTGGGCCTTGTTTTTCACACGTTTTAATTTTGTGGTTTCTTTTCTTTCTGGCACTAAGAATGTCAAGGCGGATGCCCTCTCGAGGAGTTTCTTTGCAGATTCTCCTGAGTTATCTGATCCTGCTGTTATTTTGAAAGAAGGTGTGGTTCTTTCCGCCATTTCACCCAATTTGAGACTGGCTCTGGAAAGGTTTCAGGAGGATAAACCTGAGCACTGCCCTGTTGAGAAGTTGTTTGTTCGAGACCAGTGGAAAAAGAGTGTGGTGTCTGAGATTCATTGTTCCGCGTTGGCTGGTCATCCCGGGATTTTTGGTACCAGAGACTTGGTGAGTCGCTCCTTTTGGTAGCCTACTTTGTCTCGTGATGTCAGGGACTTTGTGCAGTCCTGTGGGACTTGCTCTCGTTCCAAGCCTTGCTCTCGTTCTAGTGGTTTATTAATGCCATTACCTGTACCCAAGAGGCCATGGACTCATATTTCTATGGTTTTTATTTCTGACCTTCCTGTCTCTCAGAGAATGACCATTATCTGGGTAATCTGTGATAGGTTTTCAAAGATGATACATCTTGTGCCATTGCCTAAGTTGCCTTCCTCCTCCGAATTGGTGCCTTTGTTCTTTCAGCATGTGGTTCGGTTGCATGGCATTCCGGAGAACATTGTGTCTGACAGAGGAGTCCAGTTTGTTTCCAGATTTTGGAGGACATTTGTTCTAAACTTGGTGTTCAGTTGTTTTTCTTCTCTGAATTTCACCCTCAGACCAATGGACAAACCGAGAGAACAAACCAGACCTTGGAGACTTATTTGAGATGTTTTGTGTCTGCTGATCAAGATGACTGGGTCTCTTTTTTGCCTTTGGCTGAGTTTGCTCTTAATAATAGAGCTAGCTCTGCCACCTTGATGTCTCCATTTTTCTGCAAATCCGAGTTTCACCCTCGATTTTCTTCAGGACAGGCGGAGGCTTCTGTCTGTCCGGGGGTTGACACTATTGTGCAGTGTATGCAGCAGATTTGGGACCAGGTGGTGGAGAGGTTGTCTCTCTCTCAGGAGAAGGCCCAGCGGTTTGCCAACCGGCATAGGACTGATGGTCCTCGTTTTAAAGTGGGGGACTTGGTTTGGTTGTCCTCAAGGAATATCCCTATAAAGGTTGCATCTCCTATATTTAAGCCAAGGTTCACTGGACCTTATAAGATCATGGAAATTATTAATCCGAATTCCTTCCGTTTGCTTCTTCCAGAGACATTTTAGATCCATAACGTGTTCCACAAATCCTTATTGAACAGGTTTGTCGAACCAGTGGTTCCTATGGCTGCACCTCCCGACCCTGTTTTGTTTGAGGGCAATTTGGAGTATGTGGTTGAGAAGATATTGGATTCTCGTTTTGCTAGACGTAAACTCCAGTATTTGGTTAAGTGGAGAGGTTATGGTCAGGAGAATAATTCTTGGGTGTTTGCTTCGGACATTTATGCTGGGAGACTTATCCGTGCCTATCATCGAGCCCATCCTGATCGGTCTGGTTGTGCAGGTGAGGGTTCGGTGACCCCTCCTCAAGGGTGGGTACTGTTGTGAATATGCTGGAGGCGACTTCTGAGCTGGGGCTCCCTCCGGTGGTTGCTGAACTGATTAATGAATGGCCTGCAGCTGGAGCTGAATGGTAGGATATAAGTGGCCTGATTTCCCAGCAGCCTTGCCGGTTATCAATTGTACTTCTGGTCTTGCTTGAAGCACTGCTTATTTCCTGCTCTCCTTCAGATAAGTGTTTGCTGTTTTTTTTTTCTCTGTTTGATTTTCTCTGCTGGTTTGCTGCCTGCAGTGGACTGCAGCCTGTCCCCTTTTGGGGGTCTGGTGCTGCAATTGTGCTCCGTTTGTGTCTGCACTTTTGCTTTGCTCTTTTGTTACTTTTAATTTGCTGAATAGCGTTTTGTTACACCAGAGATCTGATTTAGGTGGAAGAGGTCGTGTGATCTCAGGTTTTTTGGCAATCCGAAGTGTTGGTATTTTTGTTAGGGTTTTTGTTGGATTGCAGTCAGAATTCTTTCCTGTACTTTTCTGTCTAGACTGATTGGGCCCTAGTGTTTGCTCTTTTTATTTTCTGTCTGTGTCCGTGCTTTCTTCTTGTCTAACTGCCATTACATGTTTGGGGGCTTCCTATTTTCTTTGGGGATCTGCTCCGGGGCAGATAACTTTCATCTTTCTGCCTTTAGGTGTAGTTATCTCTCAGGCTGTGACGAGGCGTCTAGGATCAACATAGGAACGCTCCACGGCTACCTCTACTTGTGTGGTTAGTTCAGGTTACTGCAATCCAATAGGTTCCAGCCTCTCTGGTGTATTACCGCTTTTGCTTTTTTTTGCCATTTCTCCTCAGTTACCGAAACATAACACAAAACCATGTGTCGGAAAAGATACTTAAAGAGCTCTATGTCCGTAGCCATTACTGTGCAAGGTTCAGCGCTCTTTCTCGTGCACAGGTCATTACAACCGGCGTGCAATACCAATATCACCGGCCCTTTTGCCTTTATAGCGATGCTCAGTACCTCCGGGAACATTTGTTGCCATTTTAAGCCTCTGATTCCTCTCCAATTGACCTTTAGCCCTGGCAAGCCCAGGCTTAGACCGCCTGGCCGTAGTTCGGCCCTTTTCCTCGCCCAGAAGACGTATGAGTGTCCTACTATCCATACCTTGGGCTTACAAACTCCTGTGAACATAAGATGTGTTAATAGAGCAAGTCCGGTCTGATATACCTGGCGAAGCATTAGGATTTCCAGCGGCCCATCCTATGAACCTCTTCTTCCGATACTCCAGCTATGGCAGCTTCGGTGGCGGCTCCTATTCTAAAGGAATTCTGCTGCGTTAGCGCCTGCTTTTTGAAGGTACCGTTTAAAAATTGCGCTAAACTGGTACTTAGTGAGGGGGGACCCGTACGTGTGTGCGAGGAAGAATCTGCTTCCCTGTCTTAGGCTCGCATAGCGCTTGACTACTTTTATCGGGCATACAGGCTCATCCGATGACTTCACAAGGACCCACGAGCCTCTGCCGGAGGGATCGCATTTGTATTTCCGCACACGGATGCGCAGAGCGTCGCTGTATATCGCTAAGTCGTCGCTGATTAACCCGCCTTCCGCCACTGATTTTGACCAGGGCACTAGCTCACTAATGCGAAGTGCCCCAAAAAAGGCGATAGCGAAAGCTGCTGACAGCAGGGCCGCTTCGAATTGCGATTTGCACACCGATGGGGAAATTGCTATAATATCGCGCAGTAGGGTCAGTGAGATGGGACGACGACACTCCTGGCTAGGTTGAAGTCTTATCCAGTCTTTAACGGCCTGTTTAATGAAAAAATATTTGGTGACATCCACCCAACCCATTAGCTGGAAAAAGAACGCTAGGCCTGATAAATTGTGTTGTGCAGATGTACCCGATGCGCCTCTTAGTTAAAAGCCGATATAAAAATTCTACCAAAACCTCGCATCTCGCTCGGTCGCATCTGTCGACTGGCTTACCCCGAATGAATGAGCACCACTCCCCCCACGCCTTACCCTAGACTTGCCATGTAGCTGGTGTAACCGAAGCGCGGATCAGAGGCATTAATGATTGGCCACGGTGTCCCAAAGGGATGCAAAACACCGGGTGCCCAATGGCTGTGCCATGGGGAGATGGAGTCTGAAAGCCTGCCAATCGGAAAACAGCAGAGAGTTAACTAGCTTATCATCTACATCCGGCGTTACCCTGGCCCGACACCAAATGTTATGCTGTAGGCATAAAAGTACAAGGCGGCGCAAGAGAGCGAGTAAGGGGGGAAGAAGACGACATGCTGTTTAAGCTTTTTGCCATCAGCGGGTATTTGGTTAAAAATCTATTGTTCATGTTTTCCAACTGGGTTCCCCAGAGCTCGACTGCAGCCACTAATGCAAAAATCTCTATCAGCGCTGGATCGCGCCCCAGCCTACTGAGTCCCATGACTCAGACCAGCTACCTTTGCACCATTGATTTTTGTAAGTTGATGCGAAACCGGCAGTGCAGTTTCCCCCCGCCTCTAGGCCTATTTCCTTGTTTGATACCTCGGGTACCATGACGCAGGTATGGCCGTTGTAGTATTTAAGGAATGTTCTCCAGACTAGCAGGTCTGCCTTTAAAGATCGAGTGACTCTAATTCTATGGCCAGGTTGATTAGCACCTTTCATTGCCAGTGATAACCGTCGAGAAAAGGCTCTGCCGACCGGCATTTCGGGGCAGGCGAAGTTGAGCAAACCCAGCAGGGACTGCAGCTGTTGAAGTGTGACTTTTTTAATCTCACCGAAACTTTCCACCATTCGCAACGTTTTTTCCAATTTATAAGCTGGCAGGGGAAAAACCATCACGTTAGTGCCTATTTTGATGCCCAAAAAGGGAAGAACGTTACAGGGGCCTGTTGTTTTTTCCGGTGATAAGGGTACGCCAAACTTTCTAGAAATAAACTTGAATTTTTCAAGAAGGAAGTGACAAAGTTTAGAGCCTCTTGGGCCAACGAATAAAAAATTGTCGAGGTAGTGGATTGTTGAGTTACTGCCTGTCTTGTAGCATACCACCCAGTCTAGGAATGTACTGAAACGCTCGAAGTAGTAACATGAGATGGAGCAGCCCATTGGTAGGCACATATCATAATAAAAGAGCTGGTCCACCCTGCAACCTAGGAGGTGGAAGCATTCGGGGTGAACGGGCAGCAGCTGGAACGCCGATTCTATGTCTGTTTTATCTAACAGGGCCCCTGGCCCGGCTGTGCATACGAGTTCCACCGCCTTGTCAAATGAAGCGTAGGCTACGGCTGCCTCCTCCTGAAGGATTGCATCGTTAACCGATTCACCTTTTGGGTAAGAAAGGTGGTGGATTAGCCGGTATTTTCCTTGTTCTTTTTTGGGGACGATTCCCAGTGGCAAAATTCTAATGTTTTTGAAAGGAAGTGATTTAAATGGGCCCGCCATTCCACCTAGCTCTACCTCTTTTGCGATTTTTTCTTTTACGATTTTGGGGTATTCGCGTGCCGACTTTAGGTTTTTTGATAGCGTTGGAGATTTACTAAGTTTGAAGGGGATGAAAAAACCGTATTTAAAACCGTTGTGCAGCTGCAGCGCGGCTTGCTTATTGGGGTACAGGTTTAGCCAGGGCCCCATTGCGGTTACGCTCACTGGGGTTCTGCCTGATATGGGCTCTGTTTGCATCGTGGGAACATCTTGCTGAAGGGTGTCCTACCCCGCAAGCGGAACATTCGTGTCTAAATCTACAGCCCCCTTGGTAGCGGCAGTTTCCCTCGTTAAATAACATACAGGCCCCCAGGTCTTCGTATGACCACTGAATTCTGGCCTGCGGCTGCTGAGTGGCTAGTGGCCGTTGATGAAAAGGGGTGTTTCTGTGACAGCATGAGTCACAGCCAATCGTCAGTCGCCTTAACCACCCATCCTAACTCGGGCTCCTGGGTTAGCTGTCTGCGAAACTCCTCATCATATTGCCTCCATGCGGAACCGCCATGGGCCTTGTATGATTTGTACACTAGGTCTAGATACATAAAAAGTTCAGAACACCGCTCAGGGTGTTTCTGACTCATAATATACCCGAGAACCGTGAAGGCATGTAGCCAGTTGTTCATATTGTGCACTACCTTCATCTTAATGCTATCGTGCGACCGTTCCCCGGTACACCTTTCCTTTTCTACCATTTGCTAGCCCGCTGATAGAAGCGACCATGTAGCCACGTACTCGTTGTTCCAGATTTTTTGCTTTGTCTCTAGGCCTACGTGCGTGCCCAATGGGCTGATTCCACAGTAAGATTCGCTTCTGCGTTGGCTAGGTGCTTGCGGTGATGACCTTGTGTCAGGTGACGCATCTGGGCGTGAGAACTGACGGCTGATGCTAACTTGGTCTCTCCTGCGTCGTGTATGATGTGGTGCTCGCCGATTGTGGATAACTCACCACTGTCTGGCGCGGGCCTTGCGTCTCTCTGGGATAGAGGAGCTCCGGCTCTCGCTGCAGAGCTGGCTCGTTGGTGACCGGAGGCCCAGGGAGCCGAGGATCGAACTCCCCTGCCGCTAACTGGTGATGATGCCCATGGCAAGTCAAGAGCGACTTCTGGGAAAGGCAGCCAGGGATGGTGCACATGACGGCCAATGCCTGTCAGGTGCCTGAAGCTGTTCGGCTCCCTCTGAGAGTGGAAACCTGGTATACTCGTGGCTAAAAAAACAGCCGGAGGTGGCTCCGCACGGTGACGAACGCTCTCTGGCTGATGAGCTACCTGGGGTCAGCCGACGAGAAAGAGGAAGCCCTGACCCCTGGTACCTGGATTTAACCCCCGTGGGTGTGGCTGTCCGCCCCTTCCTCTTTTTCCCATTGGTTATTCGGGGGTCCCAGTAGAGCATCACCTGGGGGGAATAGTGGGAGGGGGAATTCTGGCACGGTAATCTGACCCTCTAGCTATGTCTATGGGGGCTACGCAGTCAGAGGCAAGCTCCTTAGTCAGTGCCGTGCCTGCCATATATGAATGTTTTCCCACATGTTGTTTTAATGTGTATTAGTATTTTATAGGCTACAGGTTCGCTCATATGAGCGTATAACTCTGCTGAGTGCTATGTGATGTTTTATCAGATAGCACTCGGCCCAATGTTATACTGTGGGGCAGTGCAGACAAGCACTTTTTTTTCTCATGTTAATTCACCATCTGTATCTGTTAATCAGACCATGAGCACCCATACAAGTCAAACTCGAATGTCGCCCCATTGCAGTCCGATGTAAACTGACAGAGACAATGGAGAAGATAGCGAAATTAAGTTCTCCATCTTCTCCACACCTGTGCTGCGATTCTTTCATGCGAGAAACTCGGATCATGCTAAGATGACACTCGGCTCAAACTCTGTCAGACCCCGGCCTAATAGTCAGTTGTTAGCTTTCATGTCTCACATGAAGCTGACACTAAATTCATGCCTGAAGCAAAGAGAGCATGAAAGTCTGGTTTCAGCCAGGTATGTTTACTATGAAATGCTGCAACAATTCAGATAAAGCAAAGTTTGAAAAGTCGGCTATAGGGATATTATAGGTAGAGATCGGACCAATCCAGCGTGGGCCCCATCCTGCTCCATACCAGTCCTCTATACTACTCCATACACACGAGGGAGTGAACTGTCAATTGACGGGATCATGTGTGGAAATATCGACCAGGGACAGTGCTGGACTAGTCAGGTCCCTGCCTATAGTCCCCGGCTGACTTTTCAAACTGTGTTTTCTCATAAATGCTGCAGTGTTTCATAGTAAAACCAGTGGCGTATCTACAAATTTATGGGCCCCGATGCGAACTTTCAAATGTGGCTCCCCATGCCAAAATATTTTCCACCCAAATTCACATTTTTCCTATTCATTTCGTACACTATAGCTTTGTTGCAATGTTGTATAGTCTGACTTCAGTGGCATAACTATCAAGTGCGCTATCCTGGTATATACAGGGTGGTCCAAAAGTAAGTGGACAGTATGTGTAATAGGGTTATGAAGGTGGAGATTTATCAAACATGGTGTAAAGTGAAACTGACTCAGTTGCCCTTAGCATCCAATCAGATTCCACTTTTCATTCTTCACAGACTCTTTGGAAAATGAAAGGTGGAATCTGATTGGTTGCTAATGGCAAATGAGTCAGTTTCGCAGATCCAGTTTTCACAGAAAAATCTACCCCAAAATGGCAAATAATTTAAATACAGATCAAAGAAAATGGATTTTAAGAGTATTGGAAATCTCAAAATGCTGAAACAGTTGGGTTGAAACATTTGGTACTCAAGCCCCAAAGAGACAAACCATTTACCGCATTCGTAACAAATTCGATGCCACTGGCTCAATCCTTAATGCTCCAAAAACTGGTCGACTCAAAACAGCCTGTACAGAAAATAATAAACAACTTGTTGCTGAAACATTTGTTCAGAGTCCAAAAAAGTACACCAGAAGAGTCTCTTTAGAATTGGGAATTTCACAAGTTTCCATCATGCTAATCTATTGGGTGGAAAGCTTATCGTCTACGTCTAATTCATGGTTTTTTGGAGGATGATCCAGACAGGCGGCTGCAATTTAGTGAGATTATGCTTAACGAAATTTAAGAAAATCCAGTAATTTTAGATAACATTATGTGGAGTGATGAAGCTTCTTTCGAATTATCTGGCCATATTAACAGACATAATTGTATTTACTGGTATAATGAGAAAATGCATTTAACATTAGAGCAACAACTAAATGAGCCTGGTGTCAATGTTTGTAGTGGTATTTCAAGTTTTGGTGTTTTTGGACCATTTTTTTATGTAACAGTCATAGGAGATAACTATCTCAAAATTCTAAGGAATCAAGTTGTTCCCCAGTTACAGCAACAGCCTAATTCAAATGACCTTTATTTCCAACGAGATGGGGTCCTCCACATTTTTCAAGAGCAGAGAACCTAGAATATAAGACATAATTTCAGTTGTTACACACTTTTTTGTTAAGTATATAATTCCACATGTGTTAATTCATAGTTTTGATGCCTTCAGTGTGAATGTACAATTTTCATAGTCATGAAAATACAGAAAACTCTTTAAGTGAGAAGGTGTGTCCAAACTTTTGGTCTGTACTGTATATCTAGGTTTTCTGGCCTGCCCGTGCACCACCTGCATCCCCTGCCTTGCTCTGCATGCATCCCCTGCGCTGTTCCGCATGCATCCCCTGCCTTGCTCTGCCTGCATCCCCTGCCTTGCTCCGCCTGCATCCTCTGCGTTGTTCCACCTGCATCCCCTACCTAGCTCTGGCTTCTGGAAGGCCACAGGCTGGAAGCAGTATATGGTCGGCCCAAGTGAAGTAATGGTAGTGGACCAAGGAGCCGACACCTCTCTATTCTGCTACAATTGTCAAGAATATCCACTTTTTGAGATGCCAATACTGTTATGAGTGTTGTCAGACCACCTATCTGGCATTTGACAGTATTTCCAGATGACCAGTCCATTATTGATTGGAATGGAGCGGTGGTCATTGAATGGAGGAATGACAGTGAAGCAGATGACAAATTGGATAGAATCGAGAGCGGATTCCATGTCGTGTTTGGAGAGCCCCTGATGTGCCTAAACAGTGGAAACCCCCCCAACTCCAACCCTATCCCCAACACACCCCCAACCCTAACCATAACCCTAACTACAAATCTAACCCTAACACACCCTTAACCTTAATTCCAACACTAACCCTAATTCCAACCCTAACTGTAATTCCAACCCTAAATCTAACCCTATCCCTAATCCCAACACTAACCCTAACCATAACGTTAGCCCCAACCCTAACCCCATCCCTAACCCGAGCCCTAACCCTAACCATATCCCTAACCCTAACCCCACCCCTAACCCTAACCCTAATGGGAAAATGGATATAAATACTTGTTTTATTTTATTATTTTTCCCTAACTAAGGGGGCAATAAAGAAAGGTTTGATTTTCTATTTATAGCAGGTTTTTATGTTTGGCAGCTGTCACACACTAAAGGATGCTTTTTTTTAAAGAAGTTTTTGCATCGCCGCATTTTGAGAGCTATAATTTTTCCATATTTCGGCCGACAGAGTCATGTGAGGGCTTGTTTTTTGCGGGACAAGATGGCTCTTTCAATAATACTATTTTTATTTCCATTCGTTGTTTTTATCGCGTTTTATTCCACTTTTTCCAAGTGGTATGATGATACCGCTTGGAAAAAGTATAATTTCCTACTTTTTTTGTGTTTTTTTACGGCTTTCACTGAAGGGGTTAACTAGTGTGACACTTTTATAGATGGGATTTTTACAGACGCGGTGATGCCAAATTTGTACTTTTTTTGTTTACCGTATATACTAATGTATAAGCTGACCCGTGTATAAGCCGACCCCCCTACTTTTGCCACAAAAAACTGGGAAAACTTATTGACTCGCGTATAAGCCAGGTGTATAAACCGCCGTCCTGCTCTGTGCTGCCCCCGTCCTGCTCCTTGCTCCCCCATCCAGCTCTGTGCTCCCCCATTCTCCTCTGTGCTCCCCCACTCCTAATCCGTCCTCCTGTGCCCCCCCGTCCTGCTCCGTGCTCCTCTGTGTTCTCCATCTTCCCCCCGTCCTGCTCCGTGCTCCTCTGTGCTCTTCATCTTGCCCCCGTCCTCCCCCGTGCTCCTCTGCTCTGTGCCCTCCATCCTCCCCCCGTCCTGCTCCATGCTCCTCTGTGCCCTCCATCCTCCCCCATCCTGCTCCGTGCTCCTCTGTGCTCTCCATCCTCCCCCCCGTCCTGCTCCGTGCTCCTCTGTGCACTCCATCCTCCCCTCGTCCTGCTCCATCCTCCCCCCGTCCTGCTCCGTGCTCCTCTGTGCCATCCATCCTCCCCCCCGTACTGCTCCGTGCTCCTCTGTGCCCTCCATCCTCCCCCCCGTCCTGCTCCGTGCTCTGTTATGTTTCGGTAGCTGAGGAGTGCAGGTAAAAAAGGCAATACACCAGAGCAGTTGGAATCTATGAGATTGCAGTACCCTGACTAACCACCACAACTAGAGGCAGCCGTGGAGCGTTCCTACGTTGGTCCTAGACGCCTCGTCACAGCCTGAGAAACTAACTACACCTAAAGATAGAAATAGGAAAGCTATCTGCCCCGGAGCAGAACCCCAAAGATAATAGAAAGCCCCCAAACAAGTAATGGCGGTTAGACAAGAAGAAATACTGACACAGAAAGAAAATAGTATGAGCAAACGCTGGGGCCCAAACTAACTAAATAGAAAAGGATAGGAAGGGTACTTACTGCAATCCCAGAAAACCCTGAAAAGCACCAACTCTACTAATTTCAAAATCACCTGAGATCACACGACCTCTACCACCTAAATTAGTTCTCTGGTGTAACAAAATCAAAACAGCAGCCACTGAAAAAACTGGAAAAAGCAAAAGTACAAACATCAGTAGCTGAACTAAACTGAGAGGGCAAAAGCCCCCGAAGGGGACCCAGAAGGCCCCCAAAGAAGTGCAGGACAAAATGCAAAAATATAGTACAAAAACAAAAAGAAGAAAATGTCTTATCTGTTAGCAGGAGATGCAGACACGACACAGCAGGCTACAAGGGAAACAGGAATGAAGGATTCAGACCAGAACAATTGATCACCGGCAACCCTGATGGAAGGTGACTCCCTTATATAAGACCAGTCAGTAACACCTGATTCCCAGTCCTCACAATCTTCACTGAACAGACCAATACCGCTTGTAACCACCAGAGGAAGTCTCTGCTCAGAACTCATCTCAAACCCATTCACAACAGTACCCCCCCCTTGAGGAGGGGTCACCGAACCCTCATTTGAGCAACCAGGTCGGTCAGGATGAGCTCTATGATACGCACGGATGAGTCTCCTAGCATGGATGTCCGAAGAAAACACCCAAGAATTGTCTTCCTGACCATAACCTCTCCACTTAACCAAATACTGGAGTTTCCGTCTAGAAAAACGAGAATCTAATATTTTCTCAACCACATACTCCAGATTGCCCTCAACCAAAACAGGGTCAGGAGGCACAGCAGCAGGAACCACTGTCTCAACAAACGTCTTCAACAAGGACTTGTGGAACACGTTATGGATCTTAAATGTCCCTGGAAGAAGCAAACGAAAAGAAACAGGATTAAGAATCTCAATGATCTTATAAGGTCCAATGAACCTAGGCTTAAATTTAGGAGATGCTACTCTCATAGGAATATTCTTTGAGGACAACCAGACCAAGTCCCCCACTTTAAACCGAGGACCATCAGTCCTATGCCGGTTAGCAAACCTCTGGGCCTTCTCCTGAGAGAGGGACAACCTCTCCACTACCTGGTCCCAAATCTGTTGCATACGCTCCACAACAGAGTCAACACCTGGACAGACAGAAGCATCCGTCTGTCCTGAAGAAAATCGAGGGTGAAACCCAGAATTACAGAAAAACGGAGACATCAAAGTGGCAGAGCTAGCCCTATTATTAAGAGCAAACTCAGCCAAAGGTAAAAAAGAGACCCAGTCATCCTGATCAGCAGACACAAAGCATCTAAGATAAGTCTCCAATGTCTGGTTTGTTCTCTCAGTTTGACCATTGGTCTGAGGATGAAATGCCGAGGAGAAAGACAATTGAACACCCAGTTTAGAACAAAAAGTCCTCCAAAATCTGGAAACAAACTGGACTCCTCTGTCAGACACAATGTTCTCAGGAATGCCGTGTAAACGAACCACGTGCTGAAGGAACAACGGCACCAATTCAGAGGAGGAAGGCAACTTAGGTAATGGCACAAGATGTATCATTTGGAAAACCTATCACAAATTACCCAGAGGGTGGTCATTCTCTGAGAAACAGGAAGGTCGGAAATGAAATCCATAGAGATATGGGTCCATGGTCTCTTGGGCACAGGCAATGGCATCAACAAACCACTAGAGCGAGAGCAAGGCTTGGAGCGAGAGCAAGTCCCGCAGGACTGCACAAATTCCCTGACATCACGAGACAAGGTAGGCCACCAAAAGGACCGACTAACCAAGTCTCTGGTACCAAAAATTCCGGGATGCCCAGCCAATGCGGAACAATGAATCTCAGACATCACACTCTTTTTCCACTGGTCCGGGACAAACAATTTTCCAACAGGGCAGCACTCAGGCCTATCCTCCTGACACCCCTCGAGAGCAAGTCTCAAATTGGGCGAGATGGCGGAAAGAACTACACCCTCTTTCAAAATAACAGAAGGATCAGATAACTCAGGAGAGTCCGCAAGGAAACTCCTCGAGAGGGCATCCGCCTTAACATTCTTAGTGCCAGGAAGAAAGGAAACCACAAAATTAAAACGTGTGAAAAACAAGGCCCACCTGGCCTGTCTAGGATTGAGTCGCTTGGCAGATTCCAGATAGACCAGATTCTTATGGTCCGTAAGGACCACCACCTGATGTTTGGCTCCCTCCAGCCAATGTCTCCACTCTTCAAAAGCCCACTTCATGGCCAATAACTCCCGATTACCCACGTCATAATTACGTTCAGTAGGAGAAAATTTTCGAGAGAAAAAGGCACAAGGGTTACTTTTAGAGGTCTCTGGATCTTTTTGGGACAAAACGGCACCTGCCCCAATTTCAGAGGCATCAACCTCCACCTGAAATGGCAGAGAAACATCAGGCTGCCGTAGAACAGGAGCAGAAGTGAATCTCTGCTTAAGTTCCTGAAACGCAGAGACTGCCTCAGGAGGCCAATTCACCACATCAGAACCCTTTCTGGTCAAATCAGTTAATGGTTTAACAATAACCGAGAAATTACCAATAAATTTACGATAAAAATTGGCAAAACCCAAAAATCTCTGAAGAGCCTTTAATGAAGTAGGTTGGACCCAATCACAGATGGCCTGAACCTTGACCGGGTCCATTTCAGTAACAGATGGGGACAAAATGAATCCCAGAAATGAGATCCTCTGTACGCCAAAAAGACACTTTGATCCCTTCACATACAGAGCATTCTCTCTCAAAATCTGGAACACAGTTCGAACATGTTTCACATGAGAGTCACAGTCATTAGAAAAAATCAAGATATCATCCAAATAAAAAATCAGAAATTTGTCCACAAAATCCCTGAAAATGTCATTCATGAAGGACTGGAAGACGGAAGGAGCATTAGTGAGCCCAAAGGGCATCACTAGGTACTCAAAATGCCCTTCAGGGGTATTGAATGCCGTCTTCCATTCATCCCCGTGCTTAATGCGAATAAGGTTATACGCCCCCCTGAGGTCAAGCTTGGTAAACCAAGTAGCGTTTTTCACCCTGGAAAACAGGTCAGAAATCAAGGGTAACGGGTATTGATATTTCACAGTAATATTGTTCAAGAGACGATAATCAATACACGGCCTTAATGAACCATCTTTTTGGCCACAAAGAAAAAACCGGCCCCTAAGGGTGAAGAGGATGGTCTGATATGACCCTTCTCCAATGATTCCTTGATATAAGACCGCATAGTGTCATGTTCAGGTACAGACAAGTTAAAAAGGCGACCTTTAGGGAATTTACTACCCGGCACTAATTCAATAGCGCAGTCATAGCTCCTATGGGGAGGCAAGGATGCAGATTTACTTTCGCTAAACACATCAGAAAAATCAATCAAAAAGCCAGGAACATCCTGAGCCTGGGGGGAGGCAGAAAAAACAGGAGTGTTGGTATTAACACATTGGCAGCCCCAACTGGTTACAGACACAGATTTCCAGTCCAAAACAGGATTATGAGACTGTAACCAAGGGAAACCCAGCACGATAATGTCATGCAGATTATACAGAACCAAAAATTTGCAGCACTCCTGGTGATCAGGTTCAACCCTCATTATCACCTGAGTAGAAAACTGGGGTTTATTCTCAGCCAAAGGGGTAGAATCGATCCCCAGTAGGGGAATAGACTTCTGTAGGGGTATCAAGGGAAACCCACAACGTTTAGCAAAATCATAATCCATCAGGTTAATAGCTGCTCCAGAATCAACGAAAGCCTGAGCAGAAAATGAGGACAGAGAGCATATCAGAGTGACAGTTAATAAAAACTTAGTCTGAACACTACCCAAGACAACTGAGCGTGCAAAACGTCTTCCCCGCTTAGGGCAGACTGAAATAGCATGAGAGGCATCACCACAGTAGAAACATAACCCATTGCGCTTTCGAAACCCATGACGCTGCGCCCCAGACACCACTCTATCACACTGCATGGGTTCAGAAGCTGGTTCACAAGGCAACACCACTCCACGCATACTTTTCCGCTCACGCAAACGTCTGTCAATTTGAATCGCTAATGACATAGAATCATTGAGACCAGAGGGGACAGGGAATCCCACCATAACATCCTTTATATTATCTGACAGACCCTTCCGGAAAAGGGCTGCCAAAGCGTTGTCATTCCATTTGGTCAGGACTGCCCACCTACGGAATCTCTGACAGTATAACTCAGCGTCATAAGGCCCCTGATTTAATGCCAACAAGGCTTTTTCAGCTTGATCAGTGACATTAGGCTCATCGTACAATAACCCCAAAGCCTGAAAAAATGCATCAACATCACTCAAAACAGGATCCCCAGGTGTCAGGGAAAAAGCCCAATCCTGAGGATCGCCGCGCAGGAGAGAGATGATAATTTGAACCTGCTGCGCTGCGTTCCCTGAGGACTTAGATTTTAAGGCAAAAAACAATTTACAATTATTTTTGAAATTCTGAAACTTAGCTCGATCCCCCAAAAACAAATCTGGCATGGGGATCCTAGGTTCCACAACAGGCAACCTAGCAAGATATGCAGCAATACTCTGAACCTCAGTGGCAAGCTGATCCACACGGCCAGACAACCGTGCAAACTCCATTGAGAGAAAAGATCCTCCCCAGCACCCAGAGATACAGAGGGAAAAAAAAATGCAACAAATAGAAAAATATCTCTGACAACTCTGACAACCTTTTTTCTTTCACAATATTTTTTCCCTTCTGTGAGTACCATACAATTTTCAATTTTTAGGCCGATGATACTGTTATGTTTTGGTAGCTGAGGAGTGCAGGTAAAAAAGGCAATACACCAGAGCAGTTGGAATCTATGAGATTGCAGTACCCTGACTAACCACCACAACTAGAGGCAGCCGTGGAGAGTTCCTACGTTGGTCCTAGACGCCTCGTCACAGCCTGAGAAACTAACTACACCTAAAGATAGAAATAGGAAAGCTATCTGCCCCGGAGCAGAACCCCCAAAAATAATAGAAAGCCCCCAAACAAGTAATGGCGGTTAGACAAGAAGAAATACTGACACAGAAAAAAAATAGTATGAGCAAACGCTGGGGCCCAAACTAACTAAATAGAAAAGGATAGGAAGGGTACTTACTGCAATCCCAGAAAACCCTGAAAAGCACCAACTCTACTAATTTCAAAATCACCTGAGATCACACGACCTCTACCACCTAAATTAGTTCTCTGGTGTAACAAAATCAAAACAGCAGCCACTGAAAAAACTGGAAAAAGCAAAAGTACAAACATCAGTAGCTGAACTAAACTGAGAGGGCAAAAGCCCCCGAAGGGGACCCAGAAGGCCCCCAAAGAAGTGCAGGACAAAATGCAAAAATATAGTACAAAAACAAAAAGAAGAAAATGTCTTATCTGTTAGCAGGAGATGCAGACACGACACAGCAGGCTACAAGGGAAACAGGAATGAAGGATTCAGACCAGAACAATTGATCACCGGCAACCCTGATGGGAAGGTGACTCCCTTATATAAGACCAGTCAGTAACACCTGATTCCCAGTCCTCACAATCTTCACTGAACAGACCAGTACCGCTTGTAACCACCAGAGGGAGTCTCTGCTCAGAACTCATCTCAAACCCATTCACAACAGTGCTCCTCTGTGCTCTCTGTCCTCCCCCCCATCCTGCTCCTTGCTCATTGTCCTCCTCCATGCTTCCCCCGTCCTCCGTTCTCCCCCCATCATACTGACCCTCCCTGTGCCATCGCTGAACGTCCCGGAAATCCTGCATTGTACCCGGCTTCCTGCAGCTCTCCTGTGCTGAGCGGCGACGTAATACCGCTCATTAAGGCTATGAATATGGATGCCACGCCTATGGGAGTGGCGTCGCGACCATATTACATGACCTTAATGAGCGGTATTACGTCACCACTCAGCACAGGAGAGCTGCAGGAAGCCGGGTACAACGCAGGATTGCTTGGACGTTCAGCGATGGCACGGTGAGGGTGAGTATGATGTCCCAGCCACCGGCTCCTGCCACGGCACCCCCTCACCCACTGGTTTCTGCCCAGTGACTCGTGTATAAGCCGAGGGGGCATTTTCAGCACAAAAAAAGGTGCTGAAAATCTCGGCTTATACACGAGTATATACGGTATTTAATTTTTTTTTACATAAAAATGTGTATTTATTAGTGGATTTTTTTAAATTATTTTTATTATTTTTTAATATTTTTTTTACATATTTTTACATTTTTTTTCCTTCTTTACCTAATCCCTTTATTGGACTTTCACTTTTTTTTACTTTGATTGGAGTTATAATACATTGCAATGCCCCAGCATTGCAGTGCATTATACCTATGGTGAAAGCTTCTGAGACCATACTGTGAGCATGGTCTCAGAGGCTATCCATAGCTTGATGACCCGGGGGTCATCATGACGACCCCGGGTCATCATTGCAGAGATCGGGCCCCGCGATGACGTCGCAGGGACGCCGATCAGAAGGCAGAGGGAGCTCCCGTCCCTCAGCCTCCCTCCTGAACGCTGCGATCGCGCTCGATCACAGCAATTTGGGGTTAACAGCCAGGGGCAGCACAAACGCCACTCCTGGCCGCTAGTGCAGAAGCTCAGCCACCAGCAGCACTGAGCTCTTTCACTGACCGAGCAGGAAGTGCTGATATTTCAGCATCTCCTGCACGATCATGCTGTAGTGCAGGAGGAATCAGTTTCCATGCAGGAAGAATCTCCTGCATTGCAACACATGTGTGTCTGACCTGCTGGGCCACTGACCCACCAGGCCCGGTCGCAGTGGCGACCACTGCGACCGCGGTAGTTACGCCCCTGAGTAAAACCTTCCTGGCTACAATCATACAATCAGGCTCTAATTCATATTGCCCGTACTTTGGAAAGGATGAATCAAATGACAGGTTCCTATTAAGTTGTAGACATTTCTGTTTCATTGCCTTTGTATTACCAGTATTCTTTTACTTTTATTAGCAGGTTATTGTAAATTATGGTTGATCCATTTCATAGATGATTAACCGTAACTAACTCCTGCAAATGTCTACAATTTCTGCAATATTGATGACCTACAGTAAATGATCTTATTTTGTACTGAATGGGTAAAATGTTCTTCACTTGCACCATGGCAATGGTAAACTGGCTTGAAGCAAGATGTACAAATATTCACGGACACTGGAATTGACATATTTAAAACATTTAAATGCACATAAAATGGCTTGCATTCATTTGCAAAACCTGGCTAGGGTTGGTGTGTTTGTCATACGTTAAAGATGTAGTTCGAAGGTGGCAATCGACATGACAACATCAAATAATGATTAATCTGTGCCACAACATAAGTGTGCCCATCCTTAGTATTCTTTTCAAATCACATCATTGAAAACAACATATGATACATTATTCATCTTGTATCAGTTATCAGTGTAAACTCCAGTAAAGTGGTTTGTGTTTACATGAGGATTTTCACGTACAGCGCCAGGCAAAATAATATGGTTTTTATGCACTGTTTACTCTGAAAAATGATCTTGGTAATTGTTCTGCAGAATGTGAATGATGAGGCTCCTGTTTGCTCTCCTGCCTATTATGAGAAAATTATTTACTCTACACGGAAGACACCTGTACTAAACCTACAGTGTTCAGATAAGGACTCACCTGACAATGAGCTAAGCTATGCTATAATATCAGGTATGATAAAGATTATTATATTATATTTATTAAAATGTTATATTAAAACCGAACAGGACTCAAAACTTTGGCTGTATCTAAAATATGAATGCAATAGGACCGTGGCGAAGGTACATGCTGTGTAAACTATAACTCTGTATGACCCAGTAGCAGACACAGACAGAGACGGTCTCTGTGCAAGAATAATATATGGACCATTTGTAGCCCAATAAGACATCATAATGCACAATTATACCTAATCTGGAGGTAGAAGTGTGTCCTCCTACTTGTTGGCCCCTATGCGGCTGCCAAGGTTGCACCAATTGTATGTCAGCCCCTAGTATGATCCAATATGATATGGGGGCATGAAAAGGTTCTGTTGCTGAATTCTGTACAAATACAACATGAAAAAAGTTAATACATGTTCCTTCTGACTCCTTCTGTACAGAGGTATTTGCCCTGTTATATGATGGACACCCAGCCTGACCGTTATCTGTTTCTTATACTATATACTGAGACAAAAAAGAACACTTATTACACACACAAATCTACAGTCTATTATATATACATCATATATATATATATTGTGACAGTGTCACTGGTTTTGTATCTGAGGGGAGGTATGTGTCACACAGGATGCTCTCCTGTGTGAACTAAGACCTGCTTTATTTATCTGCCAGCATGTTACATGTTAAAAGGGTGGTGGTTGAGCAATGTATAAAAGCTCAGTCCTGTTTTTTTTTCTCTGGTGTGGTCTGGAGAGGCAAGTCTCCAAACAGGATAGTGGAAGCTGCAGAGCTTTCCACAAAGACTTTGGCAGTGCCGTTTATGTTACCGAGAGCGGGCGGAACCCACTCATCTATGGACTGAGTTATTGTTTTTTTTTTTTATGTTTTCCCGGTTAACCCAGAAGAGTCATATTTACTTTTTCTGCGAAACCTGCATGAGTTTATGGCTGATAATAAACCAGCAAAAAGAAAACCCAGAGAACGTGTGTCCTGAGTCTGCCTTCAGGAGAGCCGAGCGAGTCGTCTTACCACAGTTGGTGTGAGAGTGCGTGCAGGATTCCAGGAACACGTGAGCCTGCCACAAAGACCGGTGGATGTCCTGGGTGAAGGCTGCCAGACAGCTAGAGAAGTCCGGCAGCATGGAGGAGCTCATTAAGCACCTGGTCCAGGCCCAGCAGAGCATGCAGCAGCAACACCTACAGAGCCAGCAGAGCATACAGCAGAGCCAGCAGAGCATACAGCAGGCCCAGCAGAGCATGCAGCAGCAGCACCAGGAGACGACCAAACTGTTGCTTCAGCAGATCCAGTTGCAGCAAAAGTCTCAGCAGCAGCACCAGCAGGAGGCGCAACAACAGATACAGCTTTTGGCGGACGCCATCCAGAGCCGGGCGGCCACCCCAACCCCAGGGCCGACTGATGATTCTCACGTCAGGAAGGCGGTAAGGCGGGCCATGCAGAAGATGACCCCTGGGGATGATGTAGAAGCATTTCTGACTGTTTTTGAGAGGGTGGCTGATCGGGAGAGACTTCCACCAGCACAGTGGGCAGAGGTTCTGGCGCCATATTTATCGAGTGAATCCCAAAAAGCGTACTTTGACTTGGATGCTAAGGAGTATCCCAAACTAAAGACAGAGATCTTAGCACGTCTGGGAGTAAATATGGCAGTAAGAGCCCAGCGAGTTCATCACTGGGCGTATGCTAGCAACAAACCCCCTCGTTCGCAGATGTTTGACCTATTGCATCTTGTTCAGAAGTGGCTACAACCGGACTCCTCCACTCCGGCCCAGATGGTTGAGCGGGTGGTGATTGATAGATTCATGCATTCCCTTCCCAAGTCAGTACAGACCTGGGTTGCCCAGGGTGATCCCCAGACGCAGATGACTTTATCGGCCTGGTAGAGAGGTACCAGGTAGTTGAGAGATCTCTTGGGAAACCGGATGCAGTCATTTCTCCCTACTGGGATACCCAAAAGGGGGTGGGTTCACCACGGAAGGGGTCTAGAGCCACCACTGGGGGGCGTCCCACTCCTATTGAGGGGGCCTTTAGAACAAATGGGAAATATATAGTTTGCTGGCGATGTCACAACCCTGGGCATGTAGCCGCCAAGTGTCAAATATCCCCTGAGCCCATGGACTGCTGCCTAGGCAGACGGGTATCCTATTATGCCTATCCAGCCTGTAGCGTGGACTGTCGACCTGGCAAGGGACCGCAGGCGTGTGCAATATCCATTAATGGAATAAAAGTGCTTGGGCTGTTGGACTTCGGGAGTCTGGTGACCTTGATCAGAGCATCCCTTCCCCACCAGTTGATCCCTTCCAAAACCCTGGGTGTTCGGTGCATCCATGGTGACGCCAAGGACTATCCCGTGGCCACAGTAACAGTAGGGACAGACTGTGGTGCCCAGTCCCATGAAGTCGGGGTGGTAAAGGACCTGATACATCCCGTCATATTGGGCCGTGATTTTTCCTTATTCTGGGACTTGTGGGGGAAGGGAACTGGACTAAGTAGCATGGCGAAAAACGAGATCCTTGAAGAAGAACCCCCGACAGAGTCTCAGAGAGAGGAGTTCCCACTGTGCGTCCTTGTCGGTGATGAGGGTGAGACGGTGACCGAGGAGGCCGACCTACCTGCGTTAGATATGTCCAGAGAGAACTTTGGGACTGCTCAAGTTCGAGACCTGACCTTAAAAGGGGCATTCGACCAGGTTACTGTATGTAATGGGGTTACCCAAGAGCCGGGGGCCGACACCAGATTCCCCCACTTTGCAGTACAGGGGGAGTTGCTATATTGGGTGGCCAAACTGAGGGGCGGTGATATAGTGGAACAGCTGTTAGTGCCGGAGCCATACAGATGGCGGGTGCTAGACATGGCCCATTCACATGTTCTGGGGGGACACCTAGGGGTCGAGAAAACTCAGGAGAGGATACTGAGGAGGTTCTATTGGCCAGGGTGTTATCGAGAAATTCAAAACTTTTGTAGGTCCTGCCCCACCTGCCAAATAACCGCTCCCTCCTCCCACTTCCGTAGCCCCTTAGTTCCACTACCTGTGATAGAGGTTCCCTTTGAGAGGATTGCCATGGACCTCGTGGGCCCCATAGTCAAATCAGCTCGGGGCCACCAATATATCCTGGTCGTCATGGACTATGCGACTCGGTATCCAGAAGCGGTTCCCCTAAGGAACATGTCCAGTAAAAGTATAGCCCGAGAATTGGTCCATATTTTTGCTCGGACAGGTCTACCAAAAGAGATTCTAACAGACCAAGGAACCCCCTTCATGAGCAAGGTGATGAAGGAGCTTTGCAGAGTCCTTCAGATAACTCAGCTACGGACCTCGGTTTATCATCCACAAACGGACGGCCTAGTGGAACGCTTCAACAAGACCTTAAAGGCGATGCTCAAGAAGGTCGTTGAAAAGGATGGGAGAGACTGGGACTACCTGCTCCCATTTTTGCTTTTCTCGGTCAGAGAAGTTCCTCAAGCCTCCACGGGCTTCTCTCCATTTGAGCTCCTATATGGGCGGCATCCAAGAGGTCTCCTAGACATCGCCAAGGAAACTTGGGAGGCTGAAGTCACGCCACACCGGAGTATCATCGAACATGTCGCCCAGTTACAGGAGAGAATGTCAAAGGTGATGCCCATCGTAAAGGAACATCTCCTCCAGGCGCAGGAAGCCCAGGCGAGAGTCTATAACCGATCGGCGAGACTAAGACAGTTCCAGCCCGGAGACCGTGTTTTGGTGCTGATCCCTACCGTCGAGAGCAAGTTCCTCGCCAAATGGCAAGGTCCATATGAGGTGGTGGAGAAAGTCAGCGAGGTTAATTATAAAATCCACCAGCCTGGCCGAAGGAAGGCCTATCAAATATATCATATAAACTTGCTCAAGCCGTGGCGGGACCGTGAACCTGTGGAAACTCCTTGCCTGGGAGCCGCACCAGAAGGCAAGGTGGAGGAGGTCACTATTGCAGAGACTCTATCACCAGCCCAGAAGCAACAGTGTCGAGAATTACTACAGCGGAATCGGGACCTGTTCTCAGAGTTGCCAGGGCATACACAAGTGATAGAGCATGACGTGCTGACAGAACCGCATGTACGAGTGAATTTGAAGCCATATCGGATTCCGGAAGCACGCCGGGAGGTGATCTCGGCTGAGGTGAAGAGGATGTTAGACCTAGGGGTAATAGAGGAGTCGAAGAGTGGGTGGTCGAGCCCAATCGTCCTCGTGCCGAAACCCAATGGAGAGTGGAGGTTTTGTAATGACTACCGTCGGCTGAATGAGGTATCCAAGTGTGACGCGTACCCGATGCCCCGCGTCGACTAACTCATCGAGAGGCTTGGACCGGCAAGGTACATCACCACTCTTGACCTGACGAAGGGCTACTGGCAGATCCCCATGTCCCAAATGGCTAAAGAGAAGACGGCTTTCTCAACACCTGATGGCTGTTTTCAATACAAGCGGATGCCGTTCGGACTACAGGGGGCCCCAGCCACTTTCCAGAGGGCTATGGATCGGATCCTAGCCCCACATAAGAAGTATGCCGCAGCCTACCTCGACGACATTGTGGTCTTTAGCCCAGACTGGGCTAGTCACCTACCTAAACTACAGGCCGTTTTGGATGCGCTAAGGAAAGCAGGATTTACCATAAATCCGAAAAAGTGTGCCATCGGAAAAGAGGAGGCCAAGTACCTGGGCTATGTTGCTGGGAGAGGCGAAATAAAGCCGCAGATTAAGAAAGTGGAGGCAATTCAAACCTGGCCGCAACCGCTCTCAAAGAAGCAGGTGAAAGCATTCCTGGGAATGGTGGGATACTACCGGCGGTTTATCCCGAATTTCACCACGATTGCCGCCCCACTAACAGATCTTCTAAAAGGCACCAAATCAACCATGGTGAAATGGACTGAAGAAACGGAGACCGCGTTTCAAAAGCTGAAGCTAACACTGTGCAAGCAGCCTGTCCTGGTCGCACCAGACTTTAAGAAAGAATTTGTGGTCCAGACTGACGCATCAGAGGTTGGTCTAGGGGCCGTACTCTCCCAAGAAATAAATGGGGAAGAACATCCCATTCTCTATGTAAGCCGAAAGCTGTCCTGCGAGAAGAACTACGCCATAGTAGAGAAAGAGTGTTTAGCCATAAAATGGGCCGTGGATACACTGAAATATTACCTACTAGGCCGGAAGTTTAAATTAGTATCAGACCATGCCCCGTTGAGATGGTTGAGGGAAAAGAGGGGAAAAAATGCTAGGGTAACTAGATGGTTCCTAGAGCTTCAAGAGTTTAACTTTCACGTGGAGCATAGGCCAGGGAAGTTACATGGGAGTGCAGATGTCCTCTCTAGGATTCCCTGTCTGGTGTCAGAAGGTGCCCAAAACCCCGGCTTTGGGCAGAGGGGGGGAATATGTGACAGTGTCACTGGTTTTGTATGTGAGGGGAGGTATGTGTCACACAGGATGCTCTCCTGTGTGAACTAAGACCTGCTTTATTTATCTGCCAGCATGTTACATGTTAAAAGGGTGTGGCTGAGCAATGTATAAAAGCTCAGTCCTGTTTTTTTTTCTCTGGTGTGGTCTGGAGAGGCAAGTCTCCAGACAGGATAGTGGAAGCTGCAGAGCTTTCCACAAGGACTTTGGCAGTGCCGTTTATGCTACCGAGAGCGGGCGGAACCCACTCATCTATGGACTGAGTTATTGTTTGTTTTTTTTATGTTTTCCCGTTTAACCCAGAAGGGTCATATTTACTTTTCCTGCAAAACCTGCATGAGTTTATGGCTGATAATAAACCAGCAGAAAGAAAACCCAGAGAACGTGTGTCCTGAGTCTGCCTTCAGGAGAGCCGAGCGAGTCGTCTTACCACAATATATATATATATATATATATATATATTTAAAGGCTCAGTGTGAGCCAAAACGTCGCCTTGATGGGCCATTAAATAGAAGCACTCTGACTTTTTCACCTTGAATGGTGTGCTGCCTCCATTTTTTTTGAATCTCTACATAAGGTTTGGTACATGCCTGGAGAACTCTGCATCCTTAACTGTTATTTGTTGTGCTGCTCTTACTCTTTTTGATATATATATATAAAAATAAAATTTATATATAATGTCGCCAGCTTGGGTATAAATATATATATATGCTCTATATACAATATATATATATAGAGCATATATATTTATACCCACGCTGGCGACTATAAATATATACACACACATATATTGATATATTGATGCTACAAAACTAATACAGTAATAGCAAAACAATGTCACACACTCAAACCCACAATTACCTAATAATATATTAAATCCAACAAGCAGCCTTCCCGCCTAACATTGTTAACTAACTGTCTCTATGTAATGCAAGGATATTCAGGGCCCGGTAAGTAAGGGGTTCCAGGGGAGAATTCTTAGACCAATGTGTTTGTCATGCAGTCCATGGAGTAAGAGAGAGCCAGCACATGTGTGTCTGGGAAATTTACGTCCAGAAAAAGAGAGCATGACCAGTTTCAAGTGTGGGGAAATGATGTCACTAATCTATTCTATTTTTCCTCACCCACTGGCTAAGGTTCACGTAACAACTTCACTGATATTGTACTTTAGCAGTTGACCAAAAAGCCAAAAGAAAGAGTTTTCTTATTGACACTGAATTTCAAATACATTTATCAATGCAGTTACTGAATTTCTGCTCATGGTCCATCTGGATAACATAGGTAATGACTATAAATATATATATATTTTTTTTTATCTCTCCAGAAAATAAAGCTAATCGTTTTATTCTTGAGGTGGATGATGAGGGTTTCCCAACTATAATATCAACTCAAAACTTCCAATATAATGTTTTTGAGGGAATTCAGGATCCAACAGTTTTCCAGCTGCTGATTGAAGTTACTGATGAACGTGGACGAAACAGAGCTCTCCAGCTGTCTACAACAGCTACTGTAATAATCCATGTGGTGCCCTGGACTACTACCGTCCGAGTTGAAACTCTAGAACCAACATCGATGCAAGTAAGACTTTGGGGGATTTCCTCAAACAATTTTTTAGAGAAAATTGAAGTTGAAAAGTCTCAATTTTTGTGCAATGAGCAATTCTGCAAAATATGTTGTACTTTCAGAGTTTTTAGCCCAACCCCAGCAACTTTTTAAAAAGTGTTTTGGGTTTAAGAGGAAGGGCGTGTCCTAGTGTGGATTGACAGATCAACTACAATTTATGCCAAAAGCATAGCATACATTTTAGCAAAAATATACTCCAGTCCACTAATGGAGTCCATTTTCTGACTGCCTCTAAATTAGCCAAATATGCCTCCTAATTGATTTGGTATATCTTACTCCAGGGGACTCTAGATCAATTGTGGCATACAAAATGTTTTTCTTGCTGAATATCACCAATAAGTGACATCAGGAATGTTAAAAAAAAGATTAAAATACAACTAAAGTCTTTTACATTGACAAGAAGTTTAAGTTAATAAAAATCATGGGTTTCTATCTTTCTAATATCCTTTTAATTAACCAATTATTAGTTGTGAACTTATAATATTGATCTGTTAGTGGTGGTCTGTTTTTCAATTTTCAAGAACCCTTGTTTTTCTATTCCATTGAAAATAACCTTTCTTTGAAAAAAAGTAGGTGGTCTACGTCTGTGCGTCTATTCAATTTTCTTTATCTACGTAAGGCTAGCTCACGCCTCTCTGATCAGATGCAGTCTTTTCCTGCATGCAACTTATTCTGACTTTATATCAAGGCTATGATTGTAGGGCTCTTAAGGCACAATAAGACACAATTCTATTGATGTAGTTATCAAATGTAGTCATACAAAGAGATTTCATCAGATAGCTTCACTTGACTGCAGTAGGTACATCTGAAGATACTAGAAGAAGGTTTATTTTCAGCCTGAATTTTTGTAGTTATGCACCATTACAGGATGTAGAAAAAAACTATTCTGAACATGAGCTGTGTTCAGAGATGATGCTCACACAAATATGGCTGTCAAAACTAGCACAGGAAAAAGAGGGAAGGGCTTACTGACATAAGAGCTTGGGAGACAGACAGGAGAGAGACAGGACAAACTTCTACAAGGGGCAAACCTTATTGCATAGCAATGAAACGGAAACAATACAAAGACAATACAATACTGTATGATTCCCAAATCATAGGACATGACAGTGCTATGCTCACCACACTCTGTTTCGATGCAATCTTCTTCCTGTATAGCACTATGCTCACCACACTCTGTTTAGATGCAATCTTCTTCCTGTATAGCACTATGCTCACTCCACTCTGTTTAAGTGCAATCTTCTACTTACATAGTACTATTCTCATTCCACTCTGTCCAAATGCAATCTTCTTCCTGCATAGCGCTATACTTACTCCACTCTTTCCAGATGCAATCTTCTTTCTACAAAGCGCTATGCTCCCTCTGCTCTGTTTAGATGCAATTTTCTTCTTACATAGCACTATGCTCACGCCACTCACTACCCCCTATATCTTGAAACTCTGATCTGAATGAGTGCTGCTTTGCCCTTATGCAAACTGGTTTCTCCCATCCTCAAGTGTGTCGTAATTGCTTGCTATGTTACTGTTTTTCTGTATTTTTACTTTCAGCCAATTTCTAAACTTTCATGATAACCATATGATATATACTTTTAGTTTATAATGTACCTTCGACAGTTTCATAATATCATAGAATCATAGAATGGTAGAGTTGGAAGGGACCTCCTGGGTCATCTGGTCCAACCCCCTGCTCAATGCAGGATTCACTAAATCATCCCAGACAGATGTCTGTCCAGCCTCTGTTTGAGGACTTCCATTGAAGGAGAACTCACCCCTTCTCATGGCAGACTGTTCCACTCATTGATCACCCTTCATCAAAATTTTTTCTAATATCTAATCTTATTGCCCAGATTTAGTACTTTGCATTTTTCCCTGTTAAAAACCATTCTGTTAGTTGCTGCCCACTGCTCCAGTTTATTTATATCATTTTGAATCCTCTCTCTTTTCTCTAGTATTAGCTATCCCTCCTAGCTTTGTGTCATCAGCAAATTTAATCAGTTTACCATCAATTCCTTCATCTAATTCATTGCTAAAGATGTTGAACAATACAGGGCCCAGGGTTTGAAACCCTATCCTTTGCTTTGTTTTGTTCTCATGCCTGTAATCTCTTAATTTTCATAGAAATATACTTATCTAGCATCATACAACACTGTAGTTGGAGGTTACATCAGATTATACAGCAAGAAAAGCAGAACATGCAATTCTTGCCATCACAATGATGTAAACCATGTTTTACTCTTACTATCACGAAGTGCTGCAAAGCCTGAAAACCATATGCTATGTGCCATGTGTTAGTTTTACCCTGTGACTAAGGGCTACGTTGAACGAAGCACAAAAATTCTGTCTTGTATGTTCTACCCTATGACAAAGTGCCGCATGGGACTGAAATGCATCAGCTCTATGCCTTGTGTGTTTTACCATTTTGGATACATAATAAGATCTGCAATGTTATGCTAAAACTCCGCTCTTTAACCATCACACAAAAATTAACCATAAAAACCTAGTAACAGAGGGACCAGTAAGTCTTAGAAGTTTGTCTTTTGCACTTTACTAATGAAGAAAAGTAAGAGCTTCTCAGGTAGTAAGCTTCTTAGCAGTTGGCACATTTTAGCAGTTCATTCCTGTATTGCCTCTCCCAGCCCAATTTGGGGAGATGGAGGGCAATTTATGTAAGCGCTTGACTGCATAGGGTCTAAAAGTTGTATTAAAATCAATTGATAATAGCAGATTAAATTTCTTAAAAACCATTCACTTTTATAATATAAAAACTTATGAACGCCAAGTTAACTGCAGCATTTTTTAATAATTAAAAAAAGTCTATGTAATGCTTAATTGTAAAGCCATTATTGTTTATATTGACAGTGCTTGTATAAATTTTCATTAATTTAGGTTACAGGTTAAATATTAGTACTTTATTTTACTGTTTTTTTGGGTTTTACTGGAAAAAAACATTACTGGTTTGAAGCAGAGCTACAGCCCCATCTAGTGTTCATAGGTGAGAATGTTTTAATTAACAATAAATCACTGGCATCTTCTTATTATCATCTGCTCCATTATCTTCAAAGAACTTTTTTAAATAAAAAGCAGATTAACAAAGTCTAAGGTGCGCTATAAAGTATGTCTGTGACATAAAATCCTACACTGGTTCCCCGTTAATAAGGCTACTGTTGGACTCTGAAAGGCAGCTATAATATATTTTACATATCATTTGATGCTCATAAATAGATTAGCCAATAGCATTGGCATGCAGTAGACAGCATTACTCAGGGCATCAGAGTTACAAAAACCTGTCATAAGGGCTCTAATGCCAGTGTAAAGAGGGCATTTCCTTAACTATGGTTGGGGTACTTAGCTGATAGCTTAGGGTCAGTAATAGATGTAACAAATCCTAGTATGAAGTACAGCAGGGTGAAACATGCAGGAACAATGAGGATTGAAAACACGTTGCAGCAATATAGCTAACAATGGAGCCTTACTAGTTTCATAACCTTATAACTAGCAGGTCAGTGAATGGCGGTTTTAAATGTGGCACCTTTACAGTAATCCCAACCAGAGTCCTTAATGTGTCTCATGGCTGCGCTGGCTGGCAGGATGAGATGCACTAGAGCAGGATGCAGTATTATAAGCACAATACAGAAATCCTATGCTACCAGTGCCAATACCAGGCTAAAAATATGGGGTATAGGAGGAAGTAGGCTAGAGAAGTATGCAGAGTAATCCCAATACAGGAAACTTATGCTACCAGTGTCAATACCAGGCTAATTATATGGAAATTTAATTTGTGTTGCCGTAGCTGCAAGATTTGATGCTGCTAGACAGCCTGAAACATGTGTGGATTGCCTGTTTGTTAGGGAATCCCGGCATGTATTCAGGCTGTCTAGCAACTGCAAATCATGCAGCTCCGTCTACACAAGCTAAATCTCCGAGCACGCCTAAATACTCAGAGGACACCTCGGGAAAACCCAAGCAACGAGTATACTCGCTCATCACTATTAATCTATGGTGTAGTATGCAGTAATCCTGCAAACCCAATGAAATTGAAAAGCATGGAGTACAATTTATACATACACCCTCAATCACAGGAAACAAAACAGGTAAGACCTATTACAGGGAGACACCACAACCATACCCAACTGGTACCTGAACAGACTAGAAGACCCTAACCGCACAACTCAAAAACACTACCTTGAACCTGGCTCCGTAAAAAAGCCATTGAGGGGTTTCTTATACCTCCTGAGGAACCAGAGAGAAGGTCGCAATACACTGCCAATAACAGCAGAGGAAAATGTGCAGGAATATGCAAAATCCCAGGGTGAGAAAATTAACCTCTTCACGACATGTGCCGTACATATACGGCGCATGTCGTGCCTCCCCCTTTGATGTGGACTCTGGCAATGAGCCTGCATCTTTTCCGGCACATGTCAGCTGATTTGATCAGCTGACGTGTGCTCCTAACAGCTGCGGGTGGAATCGCGATCCACCCTTGGTACTTAACATGTTAAATGCCGCTATCAATCTCTGACAGTGACTTTTAACATGCACGCGCTGGAAGCATGTCACAAACCCCGCTCAACAGTGCCCATGTCACATGACTGCGAGTCGTCAATGGGTTGGCATGACAACCCAGGGTCTGCAGGAGACCTCTTTGGCTGTCATAGCCAATCTACAATGAGTGTCTCCTTGAAGCCCTGCTTTGTGTAGAGCAAGCAATCAGATGATCACAGCTTTAAGTCTCCTATGGAGACTATTGAAGCAAGTAAAAAGTGAAAAAAAAGGTTTTTAAAATATACTTAAAACAAAAAAAATATAAACGTTCAAATCACCCCCTTTTAGCCACATTCAAAATAAGACAATTAAAAAATATTAAAAATACACATTTTTGGTATTGCCTCGTTCAGAAATGCCCAATAAGCCAAAATTTAAAGATAATTAATCAAGATCAGTAGACAGAGTTACGAGAAAAAAATTCAAATGCCAGAATTGCAATTATTTTGGTCGCCACAACATTTCAATAAAATGAAATAACAGGCGATCAAAACATTGTATCTATCCCAAAATGGTATTGATAAAAAAGTCTGTTCGGCATGCAAAAAATAAGTCCTCACCCAGCCCCAGATCTCGAAAATGGAGACGCTACGAGTCTCGGAAAATGAGGCAAATTATTTTTTTTTTGCAAACTTTGGATTTTTTTTAGCACTTAAATAAAAAAGAACCTAGACGAACTCGTAATGACCAGGAGAAGAATAATGACAGATCAGTTTTAGCATTTGGTTAACATGGTTAAAAAAAAATTGTGGAATTGCGCTTATTTTTGCAATTTCACCGCATTTTTTTTTCCATTCTCCTGTACATTATATGGTAAATTCAGTGGTGTTGTTCAAAAGTACAACTCGTCCCACAATAAACAAGCCATCACATGGCCATATTGATGGAAAAATAAAAAGCAAGTGAGTCAACCAGTATGCATCAATTTTAGGAACATGTAGCAGAGACCTGGGATCAGATTTCAGTGGAGACATGTTTGAATCTGATAGAGAGCTTGTACTAAAGGATTCATGCAGTGTTGAAAGCCAAAAGTGGATCTACAAAATACTAAGTATACTAAAAATACTAAGATATCTGAGATGATTGCCTATAAAATGTTGATAGTCTGACGTTCACAGCAGTAGCTAGCGGATGGTGAGATATGGAGCCTGAAAGTCAAAAGTTCAATAATAGGTATCCTTTTGCGTGTCAGTGTATATAACTCAACCCAGAATGTGATAGGGCAGACCAAAATAGGAAAATGGCAAACACCTGGAGGGGAGCAAACCAAGAAGAGGGAACAAAGACAATTGGAACCATCAGTAGTTGGACCGGGAAGGCAACAGCGCAGCAGGCAAAGGAACTGACCACGGAGCAACAGGTCAGCTGATTGAATGCCCTGAGCCATGAGAATATGGCAGAAAAATGGATACTGTACAGAATTAGAAAAACCTGGTTGCTTTCTACTTGAAAAAGCTCTATTGAACGGAATCAAATTGAGATGGATTGCCACAATCTAAGCGGACTCGTGTAAGAACTGTTTGTTGAAAACCTAACTCTCACCTTATTGAGTTATAGCAAAGTTATAAATCAAAAGAGATTTATAGAACTGTAATCATCTTTCATCTTAATATGAATTTCCTCCAAATAATTAGTTTTCCGTATGTGATATGACATTTTGATAGGTCAAGTAACACTGATACGATACAAATATAAATGTTATACCTGTAAATATGCATTGCTACAAGGGACTAACCAATTAATATGTACCTTATTTATTTCTAGGTGACAACAGCTGTGCTTGTCAGAACTTCATATTCTTGGCATCCTGATAATTGGTTTCCAGCTGTTATTACAATTACTGCCGCACTTTTTCTCTTGTGCCTGTATGCGTTGGCATGGGGTATTCTAAAAGAGTAAGAACTACTTATTAAGTTTTTTTTCCCCAACTGTTTCCTTATTGATTTTATTCATCAAACATATTACATTTATAACCCAAAAAAATGCAAGTCAGAATTACCTTGACTATACCATAAAAAAGCGAAATACAGTAAATACCAAACCTAACACTATAATAATGTTTAGTTTCCAAAACTTTCATCAAAATTTTATCCATTTGGTTACAATTAAAGTCAAATATGTAACATAACTAATACAAGGGGTGATAATGACAGACATATAGGCTTACCAGGAGATATTAAGTTTATTCTGTATCGTATATTAAGGCTAGGGTCACAATACATGGTCAGCCTCAGTATTTGTAAGCCAAAACCAAATGAGGAACAATCAGAGAAAAAGTATAATAGAAACACATCACCACTTCTGTATTTTTGACCCACTTCTGGTTTTGGCTTACAAATACTGATGTAAAATACTGACCAAATACTGAATCGTCTCTTCATCTGAAGAATATTCTTTTACAATTGTATTGTCATTGTTCTCTAAAACTAAGCTCGATCAATGTAGCTACACAATATTGTGAGGTATTTAGTAGATTTTTTAAATCAATTATTTAGGTCTTAGGGTACATTGCTACTTCCCATACAGTTTAATGTTTAGGCAGAATTATATAAAAGCTATGTAGTTAATGAAGGAAAAAACTAAAACAGGGACAGACTGACCATTTGTGCATTAAAATAGGCCTTATGAAACCTTGAGCACTAAGAGTTGTCTTCAAAGACCAAAACACGGGTTACACTGATCTTCAAATTTATCTTATTAACTCAAATGAAGTATGTGTTGGCCATGTTGGTATCACGATGCCTGCTGCAGACTTACATCAGGAGTCTGCGCACAGATACAAAAGAGGTCAGGGAGTGTGAGAGGAGAGCTGCAGTGAGCTTACCTGCCGCAGTTCAGGACCTGAAGCACGTGACCCCAGGGTAGTGGCTGATGGCGGAGTCTGACGCCGAGTAGCGGCGGTGACCGGCAATGCCGGAGAGTAGTCATAACGTTCCAAAGTCAAGCCAGGAGGACAATTAGGTACAAAAGGGTGAGACATGGAGAGTGGTCAGGATGCAGCCAACAGTCAGGAAGCCGAAGATACCGGTACAGTACAAATGGGGCAGATAGGTGGGAAGTAAGAATAATCAAGCCAAAAGGTCAGAGCCGGAAGAGACAGTAATAACAGAGTCACAAGGCAATGCACAGAATGAGAAAATGGACCGGGTCTTACACTGAGAGGCAAACGGACAAAACAGCATGCAAGCACACCAGGGGGTCAGACACACAGCCAGGAATGAATGTATAACTGACAAGGAACCCCAGTCAGGGACGGGTATATATAGCCCTCCCCAAACCAAAATTAACCCTGCGAGGACAGAAAAGGGAACCCTGTCCACACAATGACAGTTGGCTGGTAATATGCCAGTGATCTTCAAGATCTCTGAGACTTAAGGGTTGGTGCATATATCATCTTGTTAGACACTGGCATACACGCAGAGTTTTTGAAGCAGAAGACACTTCAAGAAAAACCGGCTGTATTTTTCCTGAAGCATCTCCTTTGGCACCTTCTTTGTAGTTATTGTGGCATCTTTGGTACTAGACTCTTTTTCTAACTGTATATATAAACAAGTTAGCGGCATATTGAAGATTGATCTCCTCACTTCTTTTAGACTCTTCACTGCTTTCAAAGCCTAAAGTGGTTATAAAAAGCATAAAAAGACTGGACATATAAACAGCAAGTCGTTTTGACATTACTGTGCATATGTTAATTTTTTTTTGCTTTATTTCAAGTATATTTCAAGCTTAATCTACCTGAAAAAAGACAACATGGCCACATACCATAAGGCGAGTTTCATGCATCCATGAAACACTGACTGTGCTCGGATGGGAAGACAAGGGAATGCAGTATTGACATTCATATGGTCACATAAACTGCAAATCTGATGGAAGAAACACATGGACTTTGCCTTAGATTTTTGCCACAGATTCCACATAAGATTTTTACTAACTTGAGGATACCGATGGCTGTAACACTTTATAGTAATTTATCTTGAGCAGAATTTCTTCAAAAAAGTGAAGACAATAGGTCTTAAATCAAAATTTCTTAGAGAAAAAGTTGTCTTGTTTCTAATAGTAACTAATTACTGCTAAGAACATGTACCATATTTTTCTGATTATAAGATGCACTTTTTTTCCCCAAAATTTGGGGGGAAAATGGGGGATGTCTTAAAATGCGTATATACCTTACGGGTACCGTTGCTGCAGGCCGCAAGCTGGGATGAGGGGGTGTCCGGCAGTGCTACGGGATGTCCGACGCTGCGGTGAAATCTCATCTCACGAGATCTTGGTGCCGAGATCTCCATCTGCAAATGCGCCACCCCTGGCAGCCATTTTCCCAGAGTCCACTGCACAGGATGACACCATGGAACTGCGGGGGGCTCTGGCCTTTCACAAAATGTCAGCAGAGCCCCCCTCAGCACCGGAGACATCAGCAGTAGCAACGGGCAGCACCACCGGACACCCACGCAGTGCCGGTCACCCCCGCAGCACCGCTGGGCACCCACAGAACCGAAAACACCCGCAAGAGCACTGGGGAGCATGGCCGGACACCCCCTCAGTGCCGGACACCCGCAGTAACGCTGGACACCCGCAGCAACCCTGGACACCTGCAACAGCGCCGGACACGCACAGTGGCGCACTGCACATCGGAACACCCCCTCATCCCAGCCTGCGGCCTGCAGCATCACACCACTCCTGCCTCCTACAGCAGCGACCCTGGGACCCCGCTTCACCACAGCCACCACCCTGGGTAAGCAATAAGATGCATGGATTATAAGAAGCACCACCATTTTATTAAAAAAAATCCTATTTTTCTCCTCAAAATTTGGGATGCGTCTTATAATCCGGAGGATCTTATAATCCAAAAAATATGGTAATCTGTTTAGATGTGTTAGACTTGAAGTTCACTTTTTGTCGAAGATACTTTCATACCTTAAACTTCTAAACTAGACACATTAAAAATAATTTGAAAACCTCCTTTAAATCTCTTTTTACAGTGTTCCAAAATACTCAAAATTCTTTCCAACGTGTCAAAAAAATCAACAACCTAAAACTCTCAACTTTTCTAGCAAGAATCTAACCAACCCAACGTAAGTACATGTTTATACATGCTCATATGTGACCAACCATCTTGGGCTGGATTCACACATGCAGTTTATGATATAGGCTTTTTAGCCAAAGAAAATTATTGTAGTGCAGGATTCTGAAGTATAAGCAGTTTTCTAAATCACTCTGTTACCAATTGTTGCAGAAAACCCACAATACAGACAGATAGAGCTCTGTGCTGTACTTAACACTAAACAATACAGAGTCCAGATTATCTCTGTTCGCTACCGTCTTCAATATAGGAGCGAGCACGTTAAGATACTATAGTGCTCGCTCCCATACTGCCTGGCATCAGGAGATGAACGCCACCTACTTTAATGTAGCTTACAGGACAGACTTCGGGTTGGTCTGTGCTGCTTGTTATCAGCATGCACCGTTAATAGAGTGTTGGAGTATGTTTGGTTCAAAAACTCCATTCCTGTCTATGAGTGTTTAGTTGCTAGATTTATATGCTGTTTATAAAGTTAAAAGATAAAAAAAACTCCCAAAGGCTCACACAGGGAGAGCATGTGACTGTATTTCCTGTTTTCCTGTGTATATGTATGAGAGAAGAAGCCTGCTGTAGATGCTGCACAGATAAAGACACGCAAATGATTTATTCCTGATCTATTAAGCTTATCATATAATGTTCCTGATTGTTCCTGAATAAAGAAGCTCTGTTGTCACACGCTTGGAGAGTATCGTGAGTAATCTACTGCCACCATAGAGTGATTTCGAAAAATGATTATATTAGTCCTGCACTATATTTTTTTTGTCAAAGTAGAGGTACGTTTTAAGGCCACATTCACACGTTCAGTATTTGGTCAGTATTTTACATCAGTATTTGTAGCCTAAAACCAGGAGTGGAATAGAGAAAAAATATAATAGAAACACATCACCACTTTTGCATTTTTCACCCACTCCTGGTTTTGTCTTTCAAATACTGATGTAAAATACTGACCAAATACGGAACGTGTGCATGTGGCCTAAAGGAAATAAAAGTTTTCATATGAAATTGACAGACCTACTTAACTTCCTTCCTTTTCTATTTCTTCTCTCCACAGCATAAACAATCAAAATGTGCCTATCAACAATTCACAGTCAAACGAAAATCCAAACTTTCTTCCTCAATACCCCACTGTAAGTGTTGCAATATTTCTATGTGACATGTAATATACAGCTCTGGCAAAAATTAAGAGACCACTGTACAGTTTTATAAAAATCAGCTTCTCTACATGTCTGACAGCCATTCCATTCCAGTGTCAGTTGAATTCCAACCAGAGTACACCTCATTCTACTTAATGTGCTTCTGATTAGGTGATCACCTGAACCAAATCTTATTTAATGAAGGAAAGTATAAAAAACACTGCTGTGGTGTTCACAATCCTCTTTCAATAGGACAAGCTGGATGGCAAAACAAGTGCTAGTAACATCCCAAAAGTAATAGGAATGAAAAAATAACTTGCAAACATGCCAAAGGAGTTGAAAAGAAAAGTCTTGAGTGAGGAAAAGAATGGCTCAATTCTGGCTTTACTAGAAGAGGGATACAGTGAGCGTCATGTTGCCTCCATCCTTAAAATTTCTAAGACAGCAGTCCATTACAACAAGGTCAAGTAGCAGACATTGGGGACAACAAAGCTACAGACTGGCAGAGTGCAAAAACGATTCTCCACTGACCGGGATGACCATCATCTTATTCGAATGTCACTCAGCAACCGCAGGATGACATCAAGTGACCTACAAAAGGAATGGCAAATGGCAGCTGGGGTGAAGTGCACCGCAAGAAGAGTTCGTAAGAGACTCCTAAAGGCAGGGCTTAAGTCATGTAAAGCTAGAAAAAAGCCTTTCATCAATGAGAAGCAAAGGAGAGTCAGGCTGAAGCGTGCCAAAGACCATAAGGATTGGACCATAGAGGACTGGAGTAAGGTAATCTTCTGTGATGAGTCTAATTTTCAGCTTTGCCCAACACCTGTTCGTCTAATGGTTAGACAGAGACCTGGAGAGGCGTACAAGCCACAGTGTCTGCAACCCACTGTGACATTTGGTGGATGATCGGTGATGATCTGGGGATGCTTCAGCAAGGCTGGAATTTGTCAGGTTAATCTTTGCAAATTACATATAAATCAAGCCGCATACAAGGTTTTCCTGGAAAAACAGTTGATTCCTTCTCCTCAGGCAATATTCCTCAACTCTGAGGACTGTTTTTTCCAGCAGGAAAATGTGCCATGCCACAAAGCTAGGTCAATCAATGTGCGGATGAAGGACCACCACATCAAATCCCTGTCATGGGCAGCCCAATCTCTAGACCTGTACCCCAATGAAAACCTCTGGAATGTAATCAAGAGGAAGATGGATAGTCACAAGCCATCAAACAAAGAAGAACTGCTTAAATTTTTGTACCAGGAGTGGCATAAGGTCACCCAAAAGCAGTGTGAAAGACTGGTGGAAAGCATGAAAAGACGCATGAAAGCTGTGATTAAAAATCATGGTTATTCCACAAAATATTGATTTCTGAACTCTTCCTGAGTTAAAACATTAGTATTTTTGTTTCTAAATGATTATGAACTTGTTTTCTTAGCATTATTTGAGGTCTGCAAGCACTGCATTTTTTTTGTTAATTTGACCATTTCTCATTTTCTGAAAATAAATTCAAAATCTATTGCTTGGAAATTCGGAGACATGTTGTCAGTAGTTTATAGAATAAAAGAGCAATTTACATTTTACTCAAAAATATACCTATAAAGAGAAAAATCAGACAAAATGAAAATTTTGCAGTGGTCTCTTAATTTTTGCCAGAGCTGTATATTCGTATATTTTGCAGTATTGAGTAGAAGCACCCTTTTGAGCTACTACAGCCATGAGTCTTCTTGGGAACGATGCAAGAAGTTTTTTTCACACCTGAATTTGGGGATCCTCTGTCATTCTTCCTTGCAGATGCTCTCCAGTTCCGTCAGGATGGATGGTGAATTTTGGTGGACAGGCATTTTCAGATCTCTCCGGTGAAAAATTTAAAGGGGTCTGAATACTTTCAGTACCCACTGTATATACATATGCAAAACACACACACATATATACTGTATGTATAAATATATATACACAAAGGCATGTAAAACTTTTGGCACCCCTGGTCAAAATTACTGTTATTGTGAAGAGTTAAGCAAGTTGAAGATGAAATGTTCTTTAAATGGCCTAAAATTAGAAATGACACATTTCCTTTGTATTTTACAAACAATATATATATTTTTTCATCATTTACATTTTAAAAATTGCATAAAGGATGGGCCGATGCAAACGTTTGAACACCGTGCATGTTTAGTACCTAGTAGCACACTCTTTTGAAATTATCACAGCTTGTAAACGCTTTTTGTAGCCAGTCAAGAGTCTTTCAATTCTTGTTTGAGTGATTTTCATCCATTCTTCCTTGGAAAATTTTTCCACTTCTATGAGATTCCTGGGTTGTCTTGCATGCACTGATATTTTGAGGTCTAGCCACAGATTTTCAATGATGTTTAGATCAGGGGTCTCTGAGGGCCACTGTAAAACCTCCCACTTGCACCTTTTGAGGTAGACTATTGTGGATTTTGACGTGTGTTTAGAATCATTATCCATTTTGAAAAGCATCCTCTTTTCAACTTCAGCGTTTTTTACAGATGGTGTTATGCTTGCATCAAGAATTTGTTGAAATGTCATTGAAACTATTCTTCCCTCTACCCATGAAATGTTCCCTGTGCCATTGGCTGCAACACAACCTCAAAGCATGATTGATCCACCAATAAGCTTAATGCTTGGCGAGATGTTCTTTTCCTGAAATTCTATGCCCTTTTTTCTCCACACATGACTTTCATCATAATGGCCAAAGAGTTCTATTTGAACCTCATTGGTCCGCAGGACTTGTTTTCAAAATGCATCAGGCTTGTTTAGATGTTCTTTTGCATACTTCTGATGCTGAATTTTATGGTGAGGATGCAGGAGAGGTTGTTTTCTGATGACTTTCCATGAAGGCCATATTTGTGCAGGTGTCTCTGGACAGTAGAACCATGTACTGCAACTCCAGAGTCTTTCTGAAGGTCTTTTGCAGTCAAGCGGGGTTTTGATTTGCCTCTCTAGCAATCCTATGAGCAACTCTCACTGAAATTTTGGATGGTCTTCCAGACCTTATTTCCCCGTAAACATCTCTGCATTTCTAAGATATGTTAAAATATAACTTTTATTATTCAATTAAAAATACACAATAGAAACTAGAACCATATTTAAATAACTTGGCTCAGAAAAACAGGGGGGGGAGATTATGTCTCACCCTGTTGAATCATTTTCATCACTTGCTGCGGAGGTTGGAACCCTAAAGGACTGTGCAAATTGCTACCCTATTCACCAGCGACAATCCCTCCTCCTCCTAATTCTCAGGAGGGAAAAATCATCAAACACATATAATAACACACCAGTGTACTAGCAAACAAAGTGCTAAGTGCAAAAAATGAGGCCAAAATGAATATATATGAACTGGTCATTTTGATAATTTAATGTCAGACATAAATCAGGGGGAAATTAAGAATAGCAGGGGGACTATATCTCACCATAATGATGTACTACAACAATCTTGCTTTGCAGCTGAGGTTGGCACCTTACGACCTTGCTCAAATGGTGCCCCCGCTCACCGAGACTGATCCTTCTGGTCCTGTTAAGCCCTAGTATTCAGAAAGGACAAATAGAGTCACTGATATATTCATAATATCCTACATACCCAATGTCAAACCAATGTACCTACAAATAAAGTGCTAAGTGCTTATTCAAGTAATATTGTAGCTGCCATAAGCATTTTTGAAAAAAACTCACAATCAAGGTACAGCTACAATTGCTGGCTAGCACTTGTTGTCTAACAAAAGACCGTAGGGAATTAGACAACGAAAGTAAATAAATAATCAAGTATAGTGAACGCATATCACAATCTGAAACTGGTTACCATAATACTCTTAACAATATATCATCATTGTTACTTGGATGAGTGAAAATAATAAATGCATTTCACCATATAGAAACTTATTACTGCCATGTTCTTGTTAACATGTTGCTCATACATCATCAATATTCTTTTACCACATGACTGTCATATTATTATCACTCTAATATCCCATAACTCGACTTGTTCCCCTCTAACTAAAATGGTTCATTCATGTGCCAGGCATATTATCTACAAGAACTCTCCCTGTGCTTCCTGGACCTTAATGCAGACTTATCAAACAAATCATCTGATTTTTAGAACAATCTTGAGTAAAATATTGATGTCAAATTAACGTATCTTATACTCCTGATGAACCTGTTTACAGCATGCAATACAGTTGCAACATTAACACCATGTTTTGCTCTACTGAACTGAATTTAGATCAGACTAACATACCAAAGATGAACTTTAATGATCAAATAAACTCAGTAGAACTGTACAATGTTTAGTGTTGGGAATATGTAAAAAGCCTGATAGTGGCAGAGTAATGCAGACTCAGTATTAATGGTTTAGTAATGCAGGTCGTATTTGTATTTTTTAAAATCTAAAAAATGACAATATATGCACTTTTTTGCCTAAAATACAAAAGTAATGTGTCAGCTTTAACTTTAAGCCTTTTAGAAATCATTTTATCTTCAACTTGTTTAACTGTTCACAATAACAGTAATTTTGAATAGGGGTGCCCAAACTTTTCCATGCCACTGTGCGTTTTCTTTAAGTGCTAGCGAAATATCTACTTGTTACTGCAATGCTTACATTTGATTGAACTGGCATTAATGCATTTCTAACCAGGACCTACCTCTACCTGACAGCAGCATTTAACAGGCACCGGCATGGGGGCACATCATTCCATGCCCCCATAGCAACCCATTGGCGACCAGCATTTACACTCTGGCAGAATTCAGACAGTGCTCACTCCAGGAAGCGAGCAGTGTCAATCATAAGTGGGGGGAAGGGACACAATATGCAAATGAAAAGGCATAGAGGTGCACCAAACATTTGGCAACATCAAAGGTGCCACAAAGCCATTTGCATATGCATATGAATTAAAAGCTATTTTCTCAGACACTGTACCAGTAACAAGTACAGTGTGGTTTCTATAGTGGATTAGTCTTCTACAACACTTTATAGCTCATTTAAAATACATTTTCCGGGTGGCAGACTCAAAGTTTTATATCAAGTTTTAAATTATGTTCTATCTATGGGAGAGGGATATAAATTTATGATGACTGAAGGTACAACTGCTGAGGCCCTTCTGGTCCTGATAAAAGATTTTGCGCATGTGTACCTCTGCTTCACTGATTCCCTCTGGAACTGCGGGAAAAAGTTGAATATATTGCTTTAGAATCATCACCACAAGTCTGTTCTGGTGTGGAAATTTTCCCAAATATGTAAATAAGATTTAAAAATTTAATCTACTAAACTGGTACCATACTACACTTTTTAGGACATAATCCGAGGAGAAAATCCCCAACAAATATGCTAAATGTCCAGGCAGCCTAATATATGTGATGTCAAATATTCTTTCACAATACATGTCTGTGCGGTGTGACTACAGGTGGCCACTCAGTGGTTGTGATGTGAGTTTTTGCCTGTAAGGTGTTTTGCTATTGAATTTGTTTCTTGAGAGCTTGGAGTCATGAACCAAATTTAAAAACAGCCAAACCTGGACACATCTATAAATGGTCATTTCTGATTACTCTCTCCTTTCTTTGTGTAGGTTCCAGGTATTTTTGATGGGCGTGCTGTTGACCGGGTTAGTATACTAAATAATTGATAATCATTGCATTCAGTGAAAGACAAGCTTTCATTAGGTTTAGGCCCGCTAAACCACCAATATTTAGAAACGTAAAAACGCAAAGTGACAATACTTCAAAATTCAATAGTAGGTATTCTTCATTATTTCTTAAATACATCAAATATAACGATGCAACAGCAAATAAGTTTACATTTCAGCCATTATGGTTCGGAACGTAGTTCTTTAGAAGTAGCTGCAAAGGGCTTCACGGAGACGCTACGAGATCACTTGCTAGGTACATCTGTGTCTCTGCCAGCGACTCTCAAAAGCCCTTGGCAGCTACTTCTAAAGAAGGACATCTTGAACCATAATGACTGAAATTTGAAGGGAACCTGTCAGTAGGATCAAGCCTCCTAAGCCGTCTAGATGGGCATATAGGTCATAGAAAGCTAAATATAATGATGCCTTGATATCTGTGATCTGAAGTTTAATTCCAGATCTGATGCTTGCTGTATTGTGTTAGTTCTGCTCTCACTGCAGAGCTGTGTGTGATTATGAGAGCAGAGAGCAGCCATTATTGCTCACTACTAACTCCCCCTTTTTATTTAAAATAAGCAGATTCTCATTCAGATCAGTGTCCTATCCATAGCCTGTAGCAGCTCATTTGCATATAAGAAAAATATGGATTTCTCTAGAATATGACATGGTATCACAGATATCAAGGTATCATTTTATTCAGCTTCCTATGACCTACATGCCCATATAGATGGTTTAGGAGGGTTAATCCTGCTGTCAGATTCCCTTTAAGTATATTTGTTGTCGCTTTTGCATCTTTGTATTTGATGTATTTAAAAAATAATATATGATATATGTTACTGAATAGTGAAGCATTATCTACTTACGTTTTTTCACTTCTAATTCGCACATATGGGGTTGGAGTGAATCCTTTGTTGCAAGATGTTTTGAAGATGCAAACAAGACCACTCAATTATTGCTGATTTTTCCTTGATGTATACCAAATAAGGTCATATCCAAGCTAGGCATTAAGAAGTGTCACAGTCAGGACCTCACTTAGCCACCGTTACATGGGGTGGGTTGACTATAAGGGGTCCATGTCATTCTACAACTCAATCTCACACTCGTCCCTCATTCAGGCTACAGATTAAACGCAGAACATATCCCCAACCAGTCCACACGCTCCATGCTAACATCACTTAGCAAGAGGTGATAAGTCCCAATGTCCTGCACGCAGTGTACTAACAGACCATAATACATCACACGCACAAACTATCACTTTGTCCTTATGGAGACACTTAGGTTTTTTAGGGCAACAAGTCAAAGCTGTTCAAATTTTAGGCTTTAACCCCTTTCTGACATCGGGCATAATAGTACACCGATGTTGGACTCCCTCCCTTTAATATGGGATCCGGCGGTGAGCCCACATCTTTCCCGGCACATGGCAGCTGTTTTGAACAGCTGACATGTGCCTGGAACAGCCGCGGGTGGAATTGAGATCCACCCACGGCTAATAACCCATTAAATGCCGCTGTCAAATGCTGACAGCAGAATTTAACATGCGATTCCGGCAATTACGCAGGAAATGCGCCCACCGGTGACCCCGTCACGTGATCGCAGGTCACCGGTGGGTTGGCATGACAACCAGAGGTCTCCTGGAGACCTCTATGGTTGTCACTGCCAGCTTGCTGTGAGCGCCACCTAGTGATCGGTGCTCACAGCAAGTGAGTAATTCATCTACATATACGCGAACTGATCATCGCTTGTATGTAGCTGAGTCGATCAGGTTATGGCAGCTTCTAGTGTCCCATGGAGACTATTGAAGCATGCCAAAGTAAAAAAAAAAGTTTTTAAAAATATAAAAAAAAAAAAATTATAAAAGTTCAAATCACACCCCTTTCGCCCCATTCAAAATAAAACAATAAAAAAAATCAAAAATACATGTATTTGGTATTGCCGCATTCAGAATCGCCCGATCTATCAATAAAAATAAGGATTAACCCGATTGCTAAATGACCTAGCGAGAAAAAAGTCAAATTGCCAAAATTACACGGATGATCAAAAAATCATATCTGAACCAAAATGGTATCATTAAAAATGTCAGCTCGGCACGCAAAAAATAAGCCCTCACCCTACCCGAGATCACGAAAAATGGAGACGCTATGGGTATCAAAAAATGACGCAGAGTTTGGAATTTTTTTTCACCACTTAGATAAAAAAGTTCCTAGACATGTTTGGTGTCTATGAACTTGTCATGAAATGAAGAATCATAATGGCTGGTCAGTATTTAGTGAACCTAGTAAAAAAGCCAAACAAAAAACAAGTGTAGTATTGCATTTTTTTTGCAATTTCACCGCTCTTGGAATTTTTTTCCTGTTTTCTAGTACGTGACATGTGTAGTGTAGCGGTCACTGCGCGGGTTTAGGGAATACTCGCTTGGGTGCAATAATCAGGCACACAGGCACAATCTTTCACTTAAAAACAGCCTATGTGGTTTATTTTCTTCATAAACCAATGTCACAGGAACACAAGGCAAACAGTCTTACATCCTTTATGTCCATAGTAGAGCTCCGCTCTCTCAGGCCTTTGGCACCCAGGCTGTGTCATGTCCAGCGCGCAGGCTCAATAGCGTAAACACAGTCTCTCATTGACCCCAGTCAGCATAACCTGGATTCAGGTCCGTTACTTGTTTGTGTCGGCCACACAGGTTCCCGGATGCCTCTTGTCCTCAGAGGTATCCCACAAACAATTTCTCACTGACCCCAGTCAGTATCACTCATGGTTGTCATATCGTCCCCTCCGGAGGTATCTCACAAACCCTCTTCCTCTGTCTCAGACTAGCCAGCACTGTTCCATGTGCCAAACACACAGGCTCCATTAGGTAGCCTCTAACCACACCCACAGGTGAGGTAACATCACTTGGACTGGTCACGTGATCATGACATCACTGCAGGTCCTCAAACTAACCACCACAAGTGGGCGGTATTTGTGTGATTAGTCAGTCCCGCCCAGCTCTGTGACTTAAGGGTATGCCACACTAAACAATATCGCTAACGGGATCGCTAAAAAACGTCACTATTTAGCGATCCCGTTAGCGATGTTGTTCAGTGCGGCAGCTTCCAGCGACGAGCTTCCTGCTGTGATCTCGCTCGTCGCTGGAATCGTTCCGGACCCTATTTTCTCGTCGGCGCTCCCGCTGGGTAAGTATCTAATCGCTGTGTGGCACCTTTTCTTAGCGATTTAGCGGTACTTTTGTACCGCTAAAGTCGTTAAGAAGATCGCTAACGGCGATAGCGTCGTTAACTATATCGCTAAATGTGGCCGCATTTAGCGATATAGAAACAATCCCGCTAGCGATCGCATTAGTATGCGTCGTTATTGTGATCGCTAGCGGGATTGTTTAGTGTGGCAGTACCTTTACCCTGTAAGCCTCCTTAGTAAAGTAAACAAAACTCTTGTGGACTACAAGTCCCAGAACAACATTACTTGGCTTACAGCACAGAGTACTTCTGTGACACATACCGGCCATTCACAACAATGCCAGGCACTGTTTCACCATCACAATTATGCCTCCAGGCACATTCTGAGGAGCACATACAGCGCCCCCTAGCTGCAGCATGAGTCACTGCATCACACATGGAAAAACCAATGGTGTTGTTCAAAAGTACAACTCATCGATCAAAAAATCAACTCCTTGCATGGCCATATTGAAGGAAAAATAAAAAAGTTATGGCTCTGAGAAGTGGAGCAAAAAACGAAAATACCTCCGGTGGTTAAGGGTTACTACATAAATGATACAGTGCTTAAAATGTGTAAAAAGATAGGGAAATAACAGGCATGCATAAAAGGTACAAAAACAGTTTATAAAAAAGGCGAAAAAACAGGAACGTTCTATACTTAGAAATCCTCTATAAGAATGTCCTTTTCTGCTCCAAGGTACATAGGTCAGAATGTGCACAAGTCCAATTGGTTTGGGTCTCCAACTTGTGTCACATGAGGTAAATAATTCATGCATTCTATACAGTCCTACATTGGGGATGGGGTTGAATATTATTCTCTTTCTTGCTGTTTACACCCATTGGAGAGTCCTAAATACACATGCATACCGATCCCTTTGCCTTCTCAACTTTTGTACATTATATATTATACAGATGATATGAACCTTGCCTGAAAGATGTTACAGTCACAGGATGTACAGGATGTCTGTTATTTAATGTAGCAGCCTTATGCTTCTGTAAGGTGTCCAAGACAGTAGATGGTGAACTGCTGCTCCATAACGCCCTGGCACATTACAAACAAATCGGCTCCCAGTCCATATATGTTGTGCTGTGAAAGGTGCACTAACTTTCAGGCCGGAGGCTTTCACTTTCTTCATGTCCTCAGTTCCATGACCAGTCACACTCACATCAGGGGACACCTGGTTCATTTTAAGAAGTTCAACTTTACAGGACAGTTCAAGTACATCAGTCTTTAAGACGCAGTATTGGGCACAGCACCCTCTGGTTCTTGTTCCATCAAACCAGTACATTTCAATCATTTTCTTATGTTCAGCTCGGCTATGCTTCAGCTATCAATTAAAGGTCTTGTTAGCCCTAGGAATTCCCCATCAGACACCATATTATTCCCTACATGGTTCCACATCTATCTTCCTCTGCACAGAAGGGTTGTTGGTGCTCTCCATAGCCCTAGGCTCCAGACATTGCAGGAACAACCTCAGGGAATTTTGTACTACCTCCTAATGCCAGAACATGTTGTCTTACTGTGCTTCTAGCTCACTACACCATGAACTTAACCTTGCCTTCAACAAACACTTTCATGCTCTCTCTCACTAACTGACTCTAAATGACTAAAACCAGGGAGTGGTTCCCTTTTTGTCCCACTAGCTCATCCCAAATTGTGGGCTACCACAATGGTTAAGTGTTAACCATTTCCTACCTTATGTGCTAACATAAATTCTTTCCTATGCTTTCCATATACCTAAGCTCAGTGTAAAAGATTTACTTTAGGCATTACCTTTATAGTACTCACACAGCAGCATCAGTACTTATAACATTATGCATTGTTTACATTACATTATATACATTTTACATTTCTCATGACAAGATAAAATGCAGTAAAAACGCATTCACACTACACTATTGTTGTCTTCAGTGGCAGGAATACTACAGTCTCTGTCACACCCTTAAACTCCCACTCGGCTACACTCTGAATTACCATAGTAAAGGGGGTGTGTGTGAAGTGTTACAGGTGTAAGACATGTGCGAATTGCATTCCCCTCAAGCAGGATGAGGGAGACAATTACATTTCATAGATATCATTAGATATTCGAGAGTCAGTGGAAGATATGGGGACATACCAGAGGTCTAGCTAGGGTTTTGGTTCAGGGGGTTAAACTTCTGAGTTGGCCCCTAACCAGGTAACCCTGTGTACAACTATGGAGGTGCAGCCTAATTGTAGGTATAGGGAAACCTCAGCAGATGACAAAGCTGATAGAAAAAAAAAATCTCTATACAAAGGCCAACACTGATATTACCGCCATATGGTGACCATATAGTGGTAGATACCAATCCTGCAGAACATGTAATAGATTACAGTACAGTTACAGATGGTGATTTACAGGTGACATTCTTTGTGGTGCAGTCGCTGTAACGCTGGTATTATCTGTACTTTGTTTTCCAGCGTTACTTTGCATGTCTTTGCTTTAACCCTTTTGCTCCTTTCCCCCTAACCAGCTGGGATACTGTTCTGTTACCTGTATGGATGCTGCTCAGTTCCCAGCTCTGCTGCGTAGCCGTACTTGCGTGAGTGTCTCCGCTGCGTTGCATGACCACCCGCATGTGCGGTCCCTGACCTGCTGTAAAAGCCATCCGTAGGTTGCAAAGTCCTCTGCACTGTGCATATCTTACTACGTGTGTGGCAGCAGCCACTGTCAGGTGTTCCTCTGTGATGAGCTGTCTGGCTCTGCATAGGGGCACGGCCCACACCTGTCCTGCTTTTATGAGGATTGGGTGTGTACTAGAATTACTGCTCCAGCCTATCGCTGTGAAGCAGTTCATATATAAAGTTCCCCAGCCCTAGTGGGCGTTGCCAGAGCTTCGCATTGAATCTGCATTGAGTTCCTGAACCTAGCCGTTTGTGGTTGTGTGTTCAGCTCCTGCTCTGAGTTCGATCAGCTCTGGAGAGCTGATTCCCTGTTCCTGCTGTGTCTTGTTCCCTGAATCCCTGATCCTGGATCTATCCTGGTACCTGAATGTCTGAACTGTGTCTCGTGTTTCCGCCTATGCTGGGGGCTGATTACCCAGATCGCCGTTCCTGGAGGCTGTATATCCAGGCCTGTTCCTGCTGTGTCTAATTACCTGAATCCCTGATCCTGGATCGCATCCTGTACCTGACTGTCTGAACTGTATCCTCTGTGTTATGTTCCTGAAATCCTGCTGTGTCCTGAACCCTGTGCCAGTGACTGTGAATCCTTGCTATATAACCTGAGTTCATTTTGGAAGGAGGAGTCCGGTGTGTGTGCTGAGTTTCTGTTACTCTGTGCTCAGCTTCTGTGCAATCCCCGGCCAGCTCCCGTTGAGCCTGGCAGGGCTTGCACCAGACCGCTGGGGTTCCTTTTCAGATCGATACTAGATGTCCGGAGTCCGAGGACCGTGTCCTCCATGATGACCACGGCCTGATATCCGATGTCCGATGACCACTTCCAGATGTCCGGATCCTATCCTTCCTGCCTGGTGTCCGGATCCTGCCGATCGTTGCCAGATATCCGGAGCCTGCCGATCGGTGCCAGATGTCCGGAGTCCGATACCAGTGTTCTGAGATCCAATCCGTGTTCCTGATGTCCTGTCCATGTTCCTGTCTCCCTGAGATCCAATCCGTGTTCCTGATGTCCAGTCCATGTTCCTGTGTCCCTGAGATCCAGTCCGTGTTCCTGATGTCCCGATGTCCTGCCGGTTCCTCCGTGGTCTACCCTGTGATGACGTCTGTCCTGGGTCAGTGTCTGATGTTCTCCTGCTGAGCCTGTGCTACGCCTGAGGCCTGAGAGAGAGGCCGTCCTAGTATGCCCGTGCCAGGTGACCCTGGACTGCATCATCCCGTGATGACCCCGCCATCGTCTGACGTTCGTCCTGGGCCGGTGTCTGATGTTCTCCTGCTGAGCCTGTGCTACGCCCGAGGCCTGAGAGTGAGGCCATGCTAGTATGCCCGTGCCAGATGATCCTGGACTGCATCTACCCGTGATGACCCCGCCATCGTCTGAAGTCTGTCTGAGGTCGGTGTCTGATGTTCTCCTGCTGAGCCTGTGCTACGCCTGAGGCCTGAGAGAGGCCGTCCAAGTATGCCCGTGCCAGATAACCCTGAACTGCATCTACCCGTGATGTCCTCCTGCACTCGTCTGTGATCCTGAGTCGTGTACCCTTCTCTGATGTGCGGAATCGGGAGCCCGGTTTTATGTACTGTGTTTCTTTAAGTAAACTTTATGTTTCTTCATACCTGAAGTTGTGCGGTGTTGTCTAGTCCTGCAGGTCGCCATCTTGCCCACATGCTCAGCTGCCATGGATCCCGGTCGCTGCCCTTCCCTAGTCCGGGCAGGCCCGGGTCTCCCTCCGTGGTCCAGTGGGTCCACATTCTCTTACCATTTGGGACGTATGCCTCACGTTGTCGTGGACTGGTGGCGTGGGAGCATTGGCTAGTTAGGCAAGCTATGCCATGTCCCGACGCCCCGCAGCCGTGGGAAGCGTAACAGTCGCTCATTTTCCCATCTTTTCCATCTGGCCCAGACCATCACGAGAACTTTTCCAGCCATGACTTGTCTGCAGAGATTACAACAAAGACATATTTGTTCACATTTACTACACCAGCCCCATTAATTCCCAACCTGCTTAAACTCCTCATCCAGCTGATATGCCAATGCTGAGGTGCTGCTACTGTATGTTTCCCTATTACTGAACCTGCTCTGTGGAACAGTGTGCCCTCTACATGGTAAAACAACCATCTAGAATATAGTAATGCCCTGTTCAAGTGCCATAGAAAACAGTGCCCACATTTTTCCTCCTAAAAGGTAATAATGCCCTCTTTGTGCTCCTTTGAAAGTCACAGTAACCTGAGTGCCCCTATAACAATAAGTGTCCACTTAACATTTATTAATATCCTGAGTCTCCTCATGGGCAGAATAAATATAGTATAATGCACTCCCCATAGACAGAATCTATGTAGTATAATACACCCCCCATAGGTAGACTCTATGTAGTATAATGAACTTCCTATAGGCAGACTCTACATAGGAGAAAGCACCTCCATATGCAGACTCAATATAGTATAATGTACTCCCCATAGGCAGACTCTATATAGTATAAAGTACCCCCATAGGCAGACTCTATATAGTATAATGCACTCCCCATAGGCAGACTCTATATAGGTTAATGCACTCCCCATAGGCAGGCTCTACAACTCTGGCAAAAATTAAGAGACCACTGCACAGTTTTTTAAAAATTAGCTTCTCTACATGTCTGACAGCCATTCCAGTGTCAGTTGAACTGCAACCAGAGTACACCTCATTCTACTTAATGTGCTTCTGATTAGGTGATCACCTGAACCAAATCTTATTTAACGAAAGAAAGATTGCTATGGTGTTCACAATACTCTTGCAATAGGACAAGCAAGATGGCAAAACAAATGCTAGTAATATCCCAAAAGTAATAGGAATTAAAAAATAACTTTTAATCATGCCAAAGGAGTTGAACAGAAAAGTCTTGAGTGAGGAAAAGAAGGGCTCAATTCTGGCTTTACAAGCAGAGGGATACAGTGAGCATCATGTTGCCTTCATCCTTAAAATTTCGAAGACAGCAGTCCATTACAGCAAGGTCAAGCAGCAGACATTGGGGACAGCAAAGCTACAGACTGGCAGAGGGCATAAACGACTCTCCACTGACCGGGATGACCATCATCTTATTCAAATGTCACTCAGCAAGCGCAGGATGACATCAAGTGACCTACAAAAGTAATGGCAAATGGCAGCTGGGGTAAAGTGCACCGCAAGAACAATTCGTAACAGGCTCCTAGAGGCAGGGCTCAAGTCATGTAAAGCTAGAAGAAAAGCCTTTCATCAATGAGAAGCAAAGGAGAGCCAGGCTGAAGTTTGCCAAAGACCATAAGGATTAGACCATAGAGGACTAGAGTAAGGTAATCTTCTCTGATGAGTCTAATTTTCAGCTTTACCAAGCACCTGGTCGTCCAATGGTTAGATGGAGACCTGGAGAGGCGTACAAGCCACAGTGTATTTTACCCACTGTGAAATTTGATGGAGGATCGGTGATGATCTGGGAATGCTTCAGCAAGGTTGGAAATGAGCAGGTTAATCTTTGCGAAGGACGTATGAATCAAGCCGCATACAAGGTTATCCTGGAAAAACAGTTGATTCCTTCTCCTCAAGCAATGTTCCCCAACTCTGAGGACTGTTTTTTTCCAGCAGGACAATGCGCCATGCCACAAAGCTAGGTCAATCAATGTGTGGATGAAGGACCACCACATCAAATCCCTGTCATGGCCAGCCCAATTTCCAGACATGAACCCCATTGAAAACCTCTGGAATATAATCAAGAGGAAGATGGATAGTCACAAGCCATCAAACAAAGAACTGATGAAAGAGGAAGCATGTCTACCTCTCTCTCATCAGTGCCTTCAACTGTATTGGAATCCAGCCAATACAGTTGAACTTGCAATGACAGGCAGGGACTCAGAGGGGCCCTCACATCCTGTTCAAGGGCTCCATAGCTGCTGGGTGGCAGTCTCCCTGCTCTGCTGCAGAGTGTAACTGTATGTGGGGGCCACTATAATTTTTGGAGGGCTATGTTTGGACCTTTGTACTTCATGGAGTGCTATGTGGGGGCCATAATACTGTCTTTGAGCAATTTTACAGTGTGAATGTTTTTGTTCAGTCCATCTTACTACGTGGAGGGCTAGTAGTGGCAATTATACAGTGTGGTGAGATGTGGGGCCATTATAATGTATGTAGACCCATTATATTGCAAGGAGGGCTGTGTGGGGGTCGCAGTTTGTGGATCATATTGTGTTGTATTCGCCATACTTTGCAGGGAGATTTGATGTGGGGTACAGTAGGGTCATCATACTGTGCACATGGAGGGTACTGTGGAGGGTTCACTGTGGGTGTGTTTTACTGTGTTTAGGGAGCACTTATGTTGGTGTCATTCTCTATGGGTGCAATGAAAGGTAATCCTGGGTTTCAGAAGGAGGAAAATTCCTTTGTAAAGGCTACAAAGTTGTGACATATGCTCTTCTGTGATATCCCACTGAATATTAGTTTTTGTTTTGTTTTTTTTTGTTGAGGGAAGGCCCAAGGAAAAGTTCTGCTATGGGTCCTTATGATTTTCATTTATTTCCCTGTTCTCCATAGCTTCAGACCACACCATTCCGTAAGCACAGCACCACAGCAACCATGATCATGATAGAGTACTAACACCAAATTAATAGAAATACTTGGTAAACTGAACCCCCAAATTGACATGGCACAAAACTGAAGTAATTTAAAATGGCAACTTTCTGGCTTTACAAAACACTAAAAAAAATCAAGAACAAAAAATGTGGTAGTCAGTAATGGTTATTTTTTTAACCAAACATAGGGGAAAAATTATGGAGACACTCAATTCTGAGGGAAAAAATTATGGAATCAACCTATAAATTTTCATTCCCTAAACTAACACCTGCATCAAATTAGATCTACTCATTAGTCTGCATCTAAAAAGGAGTGGTCACACCTTGGAGAGCTGTTGCACCAACTGGACTGACATGAATCATGGCTCCAACACGAGAGATGTCAATTGAAGCAAAGGAGAGGATTATCAAACTCTTAAAAGTGGGTAAATCATCACGCAATGTTGCAAAAGATGTTGGGTGTTCACAGTCAGCTGTGTCTAAAATCTGAACCAAATACAAACAACATGGGAAGGTTGTTAAAGGCAAACATACTGGTAGACCAAGGAAGACATCAAAGCGTCAGGACCGGAAACTTAAAGTGATATGTCTCCAAAACAGGAAATGCACAACAAAACAAATGAGGAACGAATGAGTGGAAACTGGAGTCAACGTCTGTGACCGAACTGTAAGAAACTGACTAAAGGAAATGGGATTTACATACAGAAAAGCTAAATGAAAGCCATCATTAACACCTAAACAGAAAAAAACAAAGTTACAATGGGCTAAGGAAAAGCAATCGTGGACTGTGGATGACTGGATGAAAGTCATATTCAGTGAGGAATCGCAAATCTGCATTGGGCAAGGTGATGATGCTGGAACTTTTGCTTGGTGCCGTTCCAATGAGATTTACAAAGAAGACTGCCTGAAGAGAACATGCAAATTTCCACAGTCATTGATGATATGGGGCTGCATGTCAGGTAAAGGCACTGGGGAGTTGACTGTCATTACATCTTCAATAAATGTACAAGTTTATGTTGATATTTTGGACACTTTTCTTATCCTATCAATTGAAAGGATGTTTGAGGATGCTGAAATCATTTTTCAAGATGATAATGTATCCGGCCATAGAGCAAAAACTGTGAAAACATTCCTTGAAAAAAGACACATAAGGTCAATGTCATGGCCTGCAAATAGTCCGGATCTCAATCCAATTGAAAATCTTTGGTGGAGGTTGAAGAAAATGGTCCATGACAAGGCTCTAACCTGCAAAGCTGATCTGGCAACAGCAATCAGAGAAAGTTGGAGCCAGATTGATGAAGAGTACTGTTTGACACTCATTAAGTCCATGCCTCAGAGACTGCAAGCTGTTGTAAAAGCCAGAGGTGGTGCAACAAAATACTAGTGATGTGTTGGAGTGTTTTTATGTTTGCTTGTTTTTCATGATTCCATAATTTTTTCCCTCAGAATTGAGTGACTCCATAATTGTTCCCCTATGCTTGGTTAAAAAAATAACCATTACTGACTACCACATTTTTTGTTCATGATTTCTTTGTGTTTCTTAAAGCCAGAAAGTTGCCATTTGAAATGACTTCAGTTTTGTGCCGTGTCAGTGATCTGCTTTTTAAAACAAAATTAAACAACTGAGTGAACATCGTCCAAGGCCGGTGATTACATAATTTTTGCCAGGGGTTGTAATAAGGTATTTTACACTGGCACATTGCAATTTGCATTTAGGTTTGTATTGTGGTGATAGAACCACATTACAAACTGCTTTGTCAACACAATGTTCTGTGTGAGATTACATAGTTAATGCGGTTGAAAAAAGATATATGCCCATCATGCCACCTCAAAGATCTAATCTTTCCCTCCTGATCTCAGTTCCAGATCACCTGGACCAAACATTCAAAAAAATACTTTACAAATATACACAAATATTTGTTATTTTCTTCAAAAAAGCATCTAAGACCTTTTTGAAACTATCAACGGTTCCCCCTGTGACCAGCTCTTGAATTAGAACTAGCTCTTCAGGTTCTTTATCATAAACCAAGTTTTCACTTAAAGACATTGATATCAGAATACTTAGATACTAGATGCCATGTGCATTGAAATCTACATGCACATTTATTTTATATTCGTAAATTGATACAGACTGGATAAGTCTTGCTTTAGTCCACATACTGAATTCTGCTCCTAAAGAAGAACAATTACAGAAAAAATCCCACAAAACAAATTCATGTCTATGTCAGGACGATTCAGCCACACTTAATTATGCTAATTGACTATATTTTATTTAATGTGAAATGTATTCCATAACATTTCCTACTTCTTTTTAATGTGTAGTTTCCGGAAACCATTTCCTGTTCAACAGTTCCACAGGACAAACGCAATGGGTGACATCCTAGAAGACGTACCAGAGAACTGCACAATGTCAATTTCAAGAATTTCAGAACCTAATGTTGGTGTACTTTCTGTTGATTTTACAGATGTATAATGTTTTATTATAGTATTTCTTTGTTCATAATAACAAGACATAATATTTTAGACTACTTCAGGAGAGGTTTTTTTCTTTTTTTTCGGACAGGGTCATTTGCAAGTTATAAATAATATTTGCCTGATATACTGTATACCACTGCTGCATGTAAGACAGGGAAGAAATATGCACTGCGTTAGTCATGATAGGTTATTAAATTTTTTTCCTCTTTAAATTGAAACATTGTATTTGTTTTGATTTTTTGCAATATAACTAACCTATACCCCACAGCAAACAACCGCCACCATCCTCCTTCAGCCAGTAATTGACGGACTGTAAATGTATAATACAAAATTATCAAATGTGGTCATAAACATGTATAATTAAAGAAGCACTCCCATCAAAATATACATGACTAACTATGAACCCGTTCTACAGTACGCCCTGGTGGCAAGTATTTTTATAGGTATATGGTCTCCCATCCTGGTATGTGCTGCCCCCCTCCTATCCTGGTATGCATGGCACCCCTCATCCCCATCCTGGTATGTATGGTACCCCTAATCCCTATCCTGGTATGTATGGTCCCCTCACCCCCACCCAAATCTGGTATGCATGGCACCCCATTCCTCATCCTGGTATGCATGGTCCCCTCACCCCCCAATCCTGGTATGCATGGTACCCCCTCATACCTATCCTGGTATGCATGGTACCTGCTCATCCATATCCTTGTATTCAAGGTTCCCTCACCCCCCAATCCTGGTATGCATGGTCTCCTCACCCCCCAATCCTGGTATGCATGGTCCCCTCACCCCCAATCCTGGTATGAATAGTCCCCTCACTCCCAATTCTGGTATGCATGGTCCCCCCTCATCCCTATCATAAGATGTGTGGTACCCTTCACCCCCAATCCTGGTATGCATGGTCCCCTCATCCACAATCCTTGTATACATGGCACCACTTACCTCCCAATTCTGGTATGCATAGTCCCCTCACCCCCCAATCCTGGTATGTATGGTACCTCTCTATCCTGGTATGCATGTTACCCCTCATCCCCCAATCCTGGTATGCATGGTCCTCTCACCCCCCCATCCTGGTATGCATGGTCCCCTCATCCCCAATCCTGATATGCATGGTCCCCTCACCCCCCTATCCTGGTATGCATGGTTCTCTCACCCCCCTATCTTGGTATGCATGGTCCCCTCACCCCCCAATCTTGGAATGCATGGTCCCCTCCCCCAATCCTGGCATGCATGGTCCCCTCACCCCCCAATCCTGATATGCATGGTCCCCTCACACCCAATCCTGATATGCATGGTCCTCTCACCCCCCAATCCTGATATGCATGGTCCCCTCACCCCCCAATCCAGGTATGCATGGTCCCTTCACCCCAATATTGGTATGCATGGTCCCCTCACCCCCAATCCTGAAATGCATGGTCCACTCACCCCCCAAACCTGGAATGCATGGTCCCCTCACCCCCAATCCTGGTATGCATGGTCCCCCCTCATCCCTAATCCTGGTATACATGGCACCCCTTACCTCCCAATTATGGTATGTATGGTCCCCTCATCCCCAATCCTGGTATGCATGGCCCCCTCACCCCCAATCCTGGTATGCATGGTCCACCCTCATCCTTATCGTAGAATGTATTGTACCCCCTTAGCCCTCAATCTTAATATGCATGGTCCCCTCACCCCCAATCCTGATATGCATGGTCCCCTCAACCCCCAATCCTGGTATGCATGGTCCCCTCATCCCCAATCCTGGTATACCTGGCACCCCTTACCTCCCAATCCTGGTATGCATGGTCCCCTCATCCCCCAATCCTGGTATGCATGGTCCCATCACCCCCCAATCTTGGAATGCATGGTCCCCTCACCCCCCAATCCTGATATGCATGGTTCCCTTCACCCCCCAAACCTGATATGCATGGTCCATCTCACCCCCCAATCCTGATATGCATGGTCCTCTCACCCCCCAATCCTGATATGCATGGCCCCTCACCCCCAATCCTGATATGCATGGTCCCCTCACCCCCAATCCTGATATGCATGGTCCCCTCACCCCCAATCCTGATATGCATGGTCCCCTCACCCCCCAATCCTGATATGCATGGTCCTCTCATCCCCCTATCCTGATATGCATGGTCCCCTCATCCCCCAATCCTGATATGCATGGTCCCCTCAACCCCCAATCCTGGTATGCATGGTTCCCTCACCCCTCAATCCTGATATGCATGGTCCTCTTACCCCCCAATCCTGATATACATGGTCCCCTTACCCCCCAATCCTGATATGCATGGTCCCCTCACCCCCCAATCCTGATATGCATGGTCCTCTTACCCCCCAATCCTGATATGCATGGTCCCCTCAACCCCCAATCCTGATATGCATGGTCCCCTCACCTCCCAATCTTGGAATGCATGGTCCCCTCACCACCCCAATCCTGATATGTGTGGTCCCCTCACCCCCCAATCCTGATATGCATGGTCCACTCACCCCCCAATCCTGGTATTAATGGTCCCCTCACTCCCCAATCCTGGTATGCATGGTCCCCTCACCCCCCAATCCTGGTAGGCATGGTCCCCTCACCCCCCAATCCTGGTATGCATGGTTCCCTCACCCCTCAATCCTGATATGCATGGTCCCCTCACCCCCCAATCCTGATATGCATGGTCCTCTTACCCCCCAATCCTGATGTGCATGGTCCCCTCACCCCCAATCCTGATATGCATGGTCCCCTCACCTACCAATCTTGGAATGCATGGTCCCCTTATCACCCCAATCCTGATATGTGTGGTCCCCACCCCCCCAATCCTGATATGCATGGTCCACTCACCCCCCAATCCTGATATTAATGGTCCCCTCACTCCCCAATCCTGGTATGCATGGTCCCCTCACCCCCAATCCTGGTAGGCATGGTCCCCTCACCCCCCAATCCTGGTATGCATGGTTCCCTCACCCCTCAATCATGATATGCATGGTCCTCTTACCCCCCAATCCTGATATGCATGGTCCCCTCACCCCCAAATCCTGATATACATGGTCCCCTCACCCCCCAATCCTGATATGCATGGTCCCCTCACCCCCCAATCCTGATATGCATGGTCCTCTTACTCCCAATCATGATATGCATGGTCCCCTCACCCCCCAATCCTGATCTGCATGGACCCCTCACCTCCCAATTTTGGAATGCATGGTCCCCTCACCACCCCAATCCTGATATGTGTGGTCCCCTCACCCCCCAATCCTGATATGCATGGTCCACTCACCCCCAATCCTGATATTCATGGTCCCCTGACTCCCCAATCCTGGTATGCATTGTCCCCTCACCCCCCAATCCTGGTAGGCATGGTCCCCTCACCCCCCAATCTTGGAATGCATGGTCCCCTCACCCCCCAATCCTGATATGCATGGTCCCCTCATCCCCCAATCCTGATGTGCATGGTACCCTCACTCCCCAATCCTGGTATGCATGGTCCCCTCACCCCTCAATCTTGGAATGCATGGTCCCCTCACCCTCCAATCCTGATATGCATGGTCCTCTCACCCCCCAATCCTGATATGCATGGTCCCCTCACTCCCCAATCCTGGTATGCATGGTCCCCTCACCCCCCAATCCTGATATGCATGGCCCCCTCACCCTCCAATCCTGATATGCATGGTCCCCTCACCCCCCAATCCTGATATGCATGGTCCCCTCACCCCCTTATCCTGGTATGCATTGTCGTCTCACCTCCTATCCTGATTTGTATGATCCTCTCACCCCACATTCCTGATATACATGCTACCTTTCTCCCCCTATCCTGATTTGTATGGTCCCCCTCACCCCTATTGAACTGCACACATACCCAAAAAAAAACCATTTATACACACCTTTCTTCCCTGTGCTCCAGCGCCGTCCCGTTCTACCGCAGGCCGGGGGAGGAGAGTATGCGCATGCCCATACCGCGCTGTCCGGCGCCATATTGCTGAAGACATACTATAAATGTGTCTTCAGCAAAATGGCACCGGATAGTGCTATGCGCATATGCTATTCTGACGCGCACTTCTGGTCTCCTGCCCCGGCGAGAAGTGAAGCGCTGCAGCAACGCTCCTCCCGGTCAAGTAAGTATGTAAGTATGGCGCCAGAGATCATGGTATGCGTCCAGTGTCTGTGCGTACCGCGATCTCCGGCTCCATACACAATCCTCATCGCTGGATGCCGTCTTCTGTCTGGAGCCGGACTGCTCAGGCGTGTCGCGCTTGTGCAGTCTATAAAGGCTTCGGACAGAGTGACGTCCTAGCGTTATATTATAGATATACTGCAATCATCATATTATATAGCACTGTGTACTTACAGTTGCTCATTTTGCCTTTCCATTCGGCCAATTCTTCTCTTTTCCATTAGCTTTATGATATCACGTGATTAACAATTGACTGACTGAATCCTTCTAAGCTCTATGTAGAAACATGAGGTCAGTGACGTTTTGTCCACACAAGTCATCAGTCACAGCAATAGTCTATGGCAGAGGGGAGGAGTGGAGGAGCTGGGTCATAAATTGAAGAGGGGTATGATAAGTGCAGGGACAAGATACCTCCTGTCTCAACATAGAGCAGAGAAAACAGAATAATTAGCTGAGTAGAAAGGTAAAATGAGCAACTGTAAGTACACAGTGCTATATAATATGATGATTGCAATATAATAAGAGGATGAAAACTTTGATGGGAGTGCTTATTTAACCTTCAAGCTATGACTATACAGTACACCAACTTCTATCCGGACACAAAAAGATACAGGCTAACAGCATTCACTAATTAAGGATGCTTATTCAAGCTCCAAGGAACCCACTTGGAAAAAGCAACATCAAAATGAAAAGAAAACAGCATCCAATTCCAGGTGATGAGTTTAAAAAATCAGGAAAAAGTTTATTCCGCCATCAAAATACAACATTTCGACTTGTAACAGGTCTGTGGAACCCTGAAGAATTTCTGCCTGACCATATTCATTATCTTTAGCCATGATCGGCAGTGTGACACTTCGGATCATGTAGTCCTAGTCTAAATGCTATCTAGGAAATAGATAAAAATACATTTGCAAATTGTCTCTTCAGAGAGGAAGAGGACTAAAACTCTAGTGCCACCTATTGACAGTAGCAATCCTAAAAGTCAATATGTACCCTTTACCGAGACTTGTCACATGACTCTGGATAAAAGCCAAAACTAGAATTTTGGCATGCTTAACATGTCACTCTCCGCAAAGAAAAACAATACTTCTTGGATCCCGATAAAAATACATAAAAATTATTCAAGTAGATTTCTTTGTAGGTGCCGTAAAAGCAGACTAGCAGTGTCAATTCATGGAACCCAAATTACATAAACGTTTTCCTCTTCTTCATGTTTTGAAAAAACTTTGCTTTCTTGTGAGACCGACATTCTCAGAGAAGTTTATTGCAGAATTTTTTTTTTAAGAATAAAATGTAATCCTTACAGTACTTGACAAGCTGTTTAACCCCTTTACTCCCAAGGGTGGTTTGCATGTTAATGACCAGACCAATTTTTACAATTCTGACCACTGTCCCTTTATGAGGTAATAACTCTGGAACGCTTTCATGGATCCAGGAGATTTTGACAGTGTTTTCTCATGACATATTTTACTTCATGATAGTGGTAAAATTTCTTCAATATGACTTGCAATTATTTGTGAAAACAACAGAAATGTGGTAAAAATTTTGAAAATTTTGCAATTTTCAAACTTTGAATTTTTATGCCCTTAAATCAGAGAGTGATATCACACAAAATAGTTAATATGTAACATTTCCCACATGACTAGTTTACATCAGCACAATTTTGGAACCAAAATTTTATTTTGTTAGGAAGTTATAAGGGTTAAAATTTGACCAGCGATTTCTCATTTTTACAACACCATTTTTTTTAGGGACCACATCATATTTGAAGTCACTTTGAGGGGTCTATATGATAGAAAATACCCAAAAGTGACAACATTCTAAAAACGGCACCCCGTAAGGTGCTCAAAACCACATTCAATAAGTTTATTAACTCTTCAGGTGCTTCACAGGAATTTTTGGAATGTGGAAGAAAAAAATGAACATTTAACTTTTTAGTCACAAAATTTTTTTACTTCTGATCCAATTTGTTTTATTTTCCCAAAGGTAACAAGAGAAATTGGACCCCAAAAGTTGTTGTACAATTTGTCCTGAGTATGCTGATACCCCATATATGTAAGTAAACCACTGTTTTGGTGCATGGCAGATCTCAGAAGGGAAGGAGCGCCGTTTGACTTTTCACTGCAAAATTGGCTGGAATTGAGATTGGACGCCATGTTGCATTTGGAAAGCCCTTATGTGCCTAAACAGTGGAAACCCCCACAAATGACCAAGTGACACCATTTTGGAAACTAGACCCCCTAAGGAACTTATCTAGATGTGTGGTGAGCACTTTGAACCCCCAAGTGCTTCACAGAAGGTTATAACGTAGAGCCGTAAAAATCAAAAATCAAATTTTTTTCACAAAAATTATCATTTTGCCCCCAATTTTTTTTTACTTTCCCAAGGGTAACAGGAGAAATTGGACCCCAATCGTTGTTGTGCAATTTGTCCTGAGCATGCTGATACCCCATTTGTGGGGGTAAACCACTGTTTGGGCGCATGGCAGAGCTCAGAAGGGAAGGAGCATCGTTTTACTTTTTCAGCGCAGAAATGGCTGGAATTGAGATCAGACGCCATGTCGCATGTGGAGAGCCCCTGATGTGCCTAAACAGTGGAAACCCCCCATTCTAACTCGAACCCTAACCTCAACACACTCCTAACCCTAATCCCAACCCTCACCCTAATCCCAACCATAACCGTAATCCTAACTTTAGCCCCAACCCTAACCTTAAATTTAGCCCCAACCCTAAACCTAACTTTAGCCCCTACCCTAACCCTTATCCAAACCCTAACTTTAGCCCCAACCCTAAACCTAACTTTAGCCCCAACCCTAACCCTAACCCCAACCCTTATTCTAACCCAACCCTAACCCTAACCCCAACACTAACCCTAACCCTAATGCGAAAATGGAAATAAATAAATTTTTTAATTTTACTATTTTTCCCTAACTAAGGGGATGCTAAAGGGGGGTTTGATTTACTATTTTACTATTTAAGCAGATTTTTATAGCGGGTTATTATGTTTGGCAGCTGTTACACACTAAAAGCTGCTTTTTATTGCTAAAATTAGTTTTTGCATCACCACATTTTGAGAGCCATAATTTTTCCATATTTTGGCCCACGGAGTCATGTGAGTTCTTGTTTTTTGTAGGATGAGTTAACGTTTTTATTGATACTATTTTCAGCACATTACATTTTTTGATCGCTTCTATTCTGATTTTTGTGAGACAGAATGAACAAAAACCAGCAATTCATGAATTTCTTTTGGGGGGGGCATTTATACCGTTCTGCGTGTGGTAAAATTGATAAAGCAGTTTTATTCTTCAGGTCAGTGCGATTACGGCGATACCTCATTTATAATTTTTTATGTTTTGGCGCTTTTATTCAATAAAAACTATTTTATATAAAAATTAATTATTTTTGCATCGCTTTATTCTGAGAGCTATAACTTTTTATTTTTTAACAGATGATACTATATTGCAGCTTATTTTTTGCGGGACAAGATGACGTTTTCAGCGGTACCATGTTTATATCCGTCTTTTGATCGCATGCTATTCCACCTTTTGTTCGGCGGTATGATGATAAAGCATTTTTTTTGCCTTGCTTTTTATTTAATGGTGTACACTAAAGGGGTTAACTAGTGGGACACTTTTATAGGTTGGGTCGTTACAGATGCGACAATGCCAAATGTGCGCACTTTTATTGTTTCGATTTTTTTTATTCAAATATTTATTTATTGATGGAATAAATATGATTTTTTTATAATTACTTTTTAAAATATTTTTACAATTATTTAAAAAAAATTTTAATTCAATTCTTACTTTTACACTTGCATGCATTTTGTGCAGGCTGATTGCTTATATGGCATATAGATCTGCATGCCATATAAGCTGTCAGTGCTGCACTCTGTGCACACTGACCTCAGAGACTTCCTGACATGCACTGCGCATGACAGGCAGTCTCTCACCATGGGAGCTATCGGGACCCCGCATCATGCCGTGGGGTATCTGATTGAAAGGCAGAGGGGCTGTCAGCCCCTCTGCCGGCTCCGGAATGCTGCGATCATGTTTGATCGCCGTGTTCTGGGGGTTAAAGTGATGGGAGCGGTCCGTGACTGCTCCTGGCACTTAGTGCCAGGTGTCAGCTGTGAGAATCAGCTGACACCCGGCTTCAATCAGCCACACTCCCCCCGTGAGCGTGGCTGATCGCTGATAATGAATTATCCCGTCCATGGGAATTAAGTCCCAGGGCACATGGACGGAATAGTACGTCCAATGTCAGAAAGGGGTTAAATTGTGGCTTATCATTTCAGCTCCGCCAATACTTTGAAACTACAAAATTTAAATGGAACTTGTTAGTTGATTCATGCTGCCTGAATCACAGCCAGTGTGAATCACAGACAAGCTCCATTTATTACAAGAATGAATGCTTATTCCTGCAGCATTTCAAAGAAAGCATAGACGGAGACTGGGGATGAGGTGAATAAGATGACTAGTCACATAGGTATGTCTCCACCAGCTTCTATTCACCCTACTCACCTAGATTCTTAGGTTTCCCTCTATACACACTTAAGGGTATGCCACACTGAACAATATCGCTAACGAGATCGCTAAAAAACGTCACTATTTAGCGATCCCGTTAGCGAAGTTGTTCAGTGCGGCAGCTGCCAGCGACGAGCTTCCTGCTGTGATCTCGCTCGTCGCTGGAATCGTTCCGGACCCTATTTTCTCGTCGGCGCTCCCGCTGGGTAAGTATATATCGCTAGTGTGGCACCTTTTCTTAGCGATTTAGCGGTACTTTTGTACCGCTAAAGTCGTTAAGAAGATCGCTAACGGCGATAGCGTCGTTAACTATATCGCTAAATGTGGCCGCACTTAGCGATATAGAAACAATCCCGCTAGCGATCGCATTAGTATGCGTCGTTATCGTGATTGCTAGCGGGATTGTTTAGTGTGGCAGTACCTTTAGACCCCAATTCATCATTGACTTTGCGCTTGTTTCTTATCTAGTTTTGTGTGCTTTTCGCCTTTTTGTTGTTTTCACCCAATTCATTATTCTATTTGCACCTTTTTTAAGTCTATTTTATACAGTATGTGATCAGCTGATTTTATTTTTCTCTTTTGTTTTCTACTTTGTGGGTAAAATCTAAAAATCTCTAAAAGAGTTAAAATATAAAAAGAGTTCAAGATAGGATGAAACACACAGTCATCTCCAGCGATCTCAGGCTGGAAGGTAGTTATAAAAAATACAATGCATGGTATGAAGGGATTGGGAAAACTTTCCTGTCCCATATGGTTGTAAATACTTTTCCGTCCAAAGATGACAAGAGTATTCTTAGAGTGATACCTTTATTGGCTAACCAGAAAATTATATTTTTGCAAGCTTTCTGAGCACACAGGCTCCTTCTTCAGGCAGGATTACAAATAGCTTAATGAAAAAAAGGGCACAACATTTAATGGTTACTACAGTAAGACATTTGGTGGAAGGTGTGATGCCTCTTAATGATAAGCCAAAGAAATCGAATTAGCATTTTCTTACAAATGGAGAGGCAGTGGGGATGATGTTCTTAGTTATCTGAAGTCCCATATGGTCAATTTTTTCTTTGAAATAATTGGCCAGATCATCAGCGCTGAGGTGACTGGTCGGGGCCCATGCTCTTGGATTAAGGAGGGAATTAAAAGTGTCAAAAAGATGTTTAGAATTTAGTTCTTTCCTAAATCCCCAATTTATCATTTATGGGGGGTTTTATGTCACTTTTTTATTTTGTCTCTTAGTATTTGTTGCTGTTTTTGGCACCAAATTCATCAAATCGTGCACACGATTCATGAATTTGACACAAAGTAAAAAATGAGCTTTCATCCTATCTTGTGAAAAAAATGTTTCAGCTCACCAGTACTCTCCAGCGATCTCAGGCAGGAAGCTAGTTATAAAAAATATTCCTTTATTTCTTTTCATTAAAAGAGCATGTTACAGGTTGTGGATACCCCAGTGGATGGTAAAAAATCTGAGGCGTTTCAATTCAAAGATTAAGACTCTGTAAAGAGTCTGCCATCTCTCAATGAAACACTGCAGCTGTGGTCTTGTACTTGTGGTGACACGGTGATGGGCAGCTGGCATAATGTCACTTTGCTAAAGAAACATATAAGGACAAAGAAACATCCTCTCAGTTTTGCAGAAAATAGATTAGTAGCAAGCTTTATCTGCCACTAGGTGGCTCTGCAAGGTTTTGCATAAGGCTATTGTATGAAACCTCACATCTAAAATGTAAAACACATCAATAATGTGCTGAAAAGGGAGAGTATATGAAGTATTTAATTAAATGACAATTTTAAAACAAACTGTTTACAGTAAAGCTGTCATTAGCTTGGTGGACCATCTTTATTTGGTTATGTGAACTTTTCCATTATTTAAATCTTGCCCATGTTTGCAGTTTTTATCTTTTACATTGTTATTAAACATAAAAGAATTGCCTAATTCAAGATTCACAAATTTGCATTACTTTTTTGAAGGGTTAATTTACTTTCAATTTTTGAAATGTGCAACAACATACAATATTATATTAGATGGCCGCAGCCCTATTTCAATGAAGCAATAAAAGGTATTAATTACAAGCCCATATTTTTCGGCTTTGCCAATGAGGCTTTTTCAAGCTTTCATTTTTTTTACCCTTTTGAAATGATAGTGCTCCCTCTCTATATTTCATTGACATACAGTAATCCAGTGACTGGCGACTTGCGCTCTATTTGATTGGTCCTGCTTTAGATTTTTTGAAATATACATATTGTTTGGTTATTTTTTATTTTTTGCATTATGTGTTTCAAATAAAATTTAGGTTCTCAGAGTACATTTATTACAAAATAAAATATATAACGAGCAAAAAAGTCATTGTTTTCATTATACACATGTGCAAATGGTTGGAATGTGATTGTTTGAATATTTGCTCACATACAAATGTAGGCTCTGAAGAAAGTGCTGCTTGATCAAGGTAGGTTCAGTGACTCCACTATTATGTCACTTTTAAGATGGTGTGTGATTTTATTGTTCAGGGACATCACTAAAACTGTTATTGGGGTTGTCTACTTCTCGAAAACCTCTTAATTTCTAAAGTGTACCAGCTAATATAATCGGAAATAATAGTGACAATATCATTGGAATGGTGCCCATCCATAAAAAGAGTGAGACTTATATTTCGAATTTAGGAAAGGTGGAGGACAACCCTTTAAGCCAAATGGACAATCCCTTTAAACATTGTGTGATAGGAAAAGTAGCTACACTGTTAGTGGTATCCAGCACTGTCATTGTCATAGGATAACATTTTACAATGTTAAAGTGGTAAGTGACAAGCACGGAATATGTGGTTGGCTGTGATATTAGGCATAGTGGATGGCACTTTTTGGTGGCTTTGTTATGAGGTAACAGACTGTGACTAGCATGTGTGTATTTGCTCATCTAAGATGTCTATTGTCCATAATTGCCTACTTTCAAGGACACTAGCAGAATTTTTCTGCTGCAGCCTTGCCTTTTTGTGGGACCATGTACCAGTCAGGCCTCTTATTTGCACTTCTACACATCTTCGTTGCCACCTTCATACATCTTCCACATCTTCTGAATGGGAGGAACCTTACTAAAGATGCTTTTCGAGAAGATCAGCAGGTTTTGGATGCACCTGGGAGACTTGCCAACTCTTCTAGGAGTCCCAGGACAGGTGGAATGTATATCCTTGTCAAAATCCTTCATGTGGACTGCTACGTAGTATTACACAGTATTATTTTAAATGTCATGGTTTTTATTCACTATATAGACAGGACTATCAATATCCACCTTTTTATTGCTAGAAATTTGCGTTTTTAGTATTTGCAAGCTCGACCAGGCCTATGTAGGGGGTACACCACACACCCTAAAGCAGGAAGAGCAGTAGTGGTATGGATGCAAAAGAAAGCAGTAGTGTATGTCTCTAAAAGTTGGAACTTGATTTAAATAGGGGAGAGAGTTTGTTAATGAAAGTGTTAGAATAAGCCATGTTCACATGTTCAGTATTTGGTCAGTATTTGTAAGCGAAAACCAAGAGTAGATGAAAAATGCAGAAGTGGAGCACAAGTTTCTATTGTACTTTTCCTCTGATTATTCCACTCCTGGCTTTGGCTTACAAATACTGATGTAAAATACTGATCAAGTACTGAACTTGTGAACATAGCCTGAGAGAGAGTGAATAGAGAATTAATTGTTTGAAAAAGTGAGTAAAGGAATGAGGTAAGAATACGTTGTGATTAGCGTTGAGCGATACGATACTGCAAATATCGTGTATCGGCCGATATTAGCTGTATCGGGCTTTCGATTCCGAGTACCGATATTTTCGTCATATCGGATACCGGAATCTGTGAGTGTCCGTCGGTCGGGTCTGTCAGGAGTCAGCGGCACTTACCTGGCAGAAGATCTCCGGCGGTCACGTCCTGGACTGCTTGATGGCCGCCATTATCTTCTCCCTGGCGGTCACATGCAGTTTTTCGCGATAACTGCAGTGACTGCAGGGTAATCCCGGCCGTAAACCAGTCCGATGACGTCACCGCCGGGGAAGCAGGTAATCAGCTGTGCTGCGCCGGGATGACAGGCTCTGCCTGTCATTCTGATGTAGCAGAGCTGGATCGTCGTGGGACACTCGTTACTATGGACTGCGTCGGACAGGTGGTATACTGCTGTTTTTTTTTTTCATTTTTTTACAGGAGATCGATGGCGTCGCAGGATGAGACTGTAATAAAAGTAATGAAAACTGTGTTGTGTTTTTTATTAAATTAAAAAAAAATTTTATGAACATTCACCCGTCCGGGTACATCAACAATTTAACTATTT
>JARQOD010000004.1:293150950-293734822 GCA_033576555.1 Oophaga sylvatica | reverse complement strand
TGTTTGCAACCAATGTATTGGATACAGATGGAAGTGCGTCACACTAATAGATTTGAGTTATTTGAAATGGAATGGAGCAGCACCAATTAGAGAAAAATGACAAGGATGAGGCAGTGACACACGTTCAGCAGACTACAACCAGCAGTGGTTGAAGAACTAACTGGAGCGTGATCTGCACTCAAAAAAAAAAAAAACTCACAGACTAGAGTGAACACTGAACACAACTGTTCACTATCTCTGAAAGGCTCCTTTCTGTAATTCTATAGTGTTTGCAACCAATGTATTGGATACGGATGGAAGCGCGTCACACTAATAGATTTGAGTTATTTGAAATGGAATGGAGCAGCACCAATTAGAGAAAAATTACAAGGATGAGGCAGTGACACACGTTCAGCAGACTACAACCAGCAGTGGTTGAAGAACTAACTGGAGCGTGATCTGCACTCAAAAAAAAAAAAAACTCACAGACTAGAGTGAACACTGAACACAACTGTTCACTATCTCTGAAAGGCTCCTTTCTGTAATTCTATAGTGTTTGCAACCAATGTATTGGATACGAATGGAAGCGTGTCACACTAATAGATTTGAGTTATTTGAAATGGAATGGAGCAGCACCAATTAGAGAAAAATTACAAGGATGAGGCAGTGACACACGTTCAGCAGACTACAACCAGCAGTGGTTGAAGAACTAACTGGAGCGTGATCTGCACTCAAAAAAAAAAAAAAAACCTCACAGACTAGAGCGAACACTGAACACAACTGTTCACTATCTCTGTAAGGCTCCTTTCTGTAATTCTATAGTGTTTGCAACCAATGTATTGGATACGGATGGAAGCGCGTCACACTAATAGATTTGAGTTATTTGAAATGGAATGGAGCAGCACCAATTAGAGAAAAATGACAAGGATGAGGCAGTGACACACATTCAGCAGACTACAACCAGCATTGGTTGAAGAACTAACTGGAGCGTGATCTGCACTCAAAAAAAGAAAAAAAACCTCACAGACTAGAGTGAACACTGAACACAACTGTTCACTATCTCTGAAAGGCTCCTTTCTGTAATTCTATAGTGTTTGCAACCAATGCATTGGATACAGATGGAAGCGCGTCACACTAATAGATTTGAGTTATTTGAAATGGAATGGAGCAGCACCTATTAGAGAAAAATGACAAGGATGAGGCAGTGACACACATTCAGCAGACTACAACCAGCAGTGGTTGAAGAACTAACTGGAGCGTGATCTGCACTCAAAAAAAAAAAAACCTCACAAACTAGAGTGAACACTGAACACAACTGTTCACTATCTCTGAAAGGCTCCTTTCTGTAATTCTATAGTGTTTGCAACCAATGTATTGGATACGGATGGAAGCGCGTCACACTAATAGATTTGAGTTATTTGAAATGGAATGGAGCAGCACCAATTAGAGAAAAATGACAAGGATGAGGCAGTGACACACGTTCAGCAGACTACAACCAGCAGTGGTTGAAGAACTAACTGGAGCGTGATCTGCACTCAAAAAAAAAAAAAACCTCACAGACTAGAGTGAACACTGAACACAACTGTTCACTATCTCTGAAAGGCTCCTTTCTGTAATTCTATAGTGTTTGCAACCAATGTATTGGATACGGATGGAAGCGCGTCACACTATAATTTCAATTGAATGGAGCAGCAAGAATTACACTAAAGAAAAAAAAAGAGTCTGTGAGTGACACGTGCAGATGCCTACAAACAGCGTTGGAAAAAGAGCAAACTGCAGCGTCTGTCACGACGTATAACAGATATATTCTATGATAGTAACATATATCTAATGTGACAACATTCTATATTTCATATAATAGAAAATATCAACATGTATACATAGTATCTGCCAGCAATGTCTTACCTGACATAATATCCTATGTATTGTGGGTCTATACTGTGTACGTGTCACGCTGTCTCAGGATAGAGGTGGACCGGGGTCTATGCTGACCCTGAACTGGGGTCCTGACTAGTCCCTCTACCTGGAGGTACTGTTAATGGTACAGAGGTCCAGGCCGCCAGCGTAACCCTGTCTCCTGTAGATCCCTGACCACTGTAATCTAGTCCTGAGAAGGACCCTGATTACCACCACAGGGAATGGGCAGGTCACAGCTTACACACAGTCTAAGACAAACGAGACAGACAAGGGGTAAAGAAAACACTGCCTTGCATACAAAACTTCCACTACAGAGGAACACAAAAGGTTAAGGAGATAAACAATAAGCGAGGAGAGGAAAAACCACAACAGGCACTCTTAGCTTAAGTCTTCTCAGAAACGATCCGCTCTGCTGGTCTGAATGAATGCTTTCACCGACGACTTCCCCAGCAGACCAGCAGGTATATGAAGGAAGCTAATTAACAAAACATCAATCGCAGCTGGGCGAGGCTGGTCAGTCCAGCACCGAGAGAGAAAGAATTAACTCCCTCAGTGCCGAAAAACACCCAGCACCAGAAACTCAGCTGTGCGAAGTCAGGGTGTGCAATCGCGACGATCTTCGCCGCGACACACCCGTGACAGTACCCCCCCTTCTACGAGGGGCCTCTGGACCCTCAGGGCCTGGTCTATCTGGGTGAGTAGTGTGGAAGGCCCGAACCAATCGGTCTGCGTTAATATCCGATGCAGAAACCAACATCCTCTCCTCAGGACCATACCCCCTCCAATGAACAAGGTACTGAAGGGACCGGCAATTCAGATGTGAGTCAATGATCTTCGATACCTGAAACTCCAAATTACCATTGACCACCACAGGAGGAGGAGGTAGAGGTGACGGTATAACTGGTGCCACGTACCTCTTAAGCAACGATTTGTGGAACACATTGTGAATTTTAAACGTAGGAGGAAGGTCAAGACGGAAAGCCACCGGATTAATTATTGAACTGATCCTGTATGGCCCGATGAATCTGGGACCGAGTTTCCAGGAGGGAACCTTAAGTTTTATATTCTTGGTAGACAACCATACCAGATCGTTCACACTTAGGTCCGGACCAGACACTCTCCTCCTATCAGCCATACGTTTGTATCGGTTCCCCATAGTGCTCAGATTATTAAGCACTCCTCTCCACACTGAAGCAAGTGACGACGAAAATCGTTCCTCCTCAGGAACCCCAGAAGAGCCCCCCCATTGAAAGTACAAAACTGGGGGTGAAAACCATATGCCCCAAAAAACGGGGACTTACCAGTGGACTCGCTCCGCCTATTGTTAAGAGCGAACTCTGCCAGAGGCAAGAAAGAAGACCAGTCCTCTTGGTTCTCTGAGACAAAACACCGGAGATATGTCTCTAAGCTCTGATTCAGACGCTCTGTCTGACCATTGGTCTGCGGATGAAAAGCCGAAGAAAATGACAACTGCATCCCCCGACGAGAACAAAATGCCTTCCAGAATCTGGACACAAACTGAGACCCCCGATCCGACACCACATCGGAAGGCAACCCGTGAAGTCTCACAATCTCCCCAATGAACACCTGCGCCAGAGTTTTAGCATTAGGAAGAGCAGGAAGAGCAATAAAATGTGCCATTTTGCTGAACCTGTCAACTACAACTAGTATGACAGTTTTACCTGAAGACGGAGGGAGGTCCGTAATGAAGTCCATAGACAGATGGGTCCATGGACGCTCCGGGATTTTCAACGGTAAAAGGGCCCCAGACGGACGGGTATGTGGGGTCTTAGAGCGCGCACATACCCCACAGGACGCGACAAAAGTTACCACCTCTTTATTTAAGTTAGGCCACCAAAACCGGCGAGAAAGGAGATCTACAGTTGCTTTACTCCCTGGGTGTCCTGCCAAAGCAGAATTATGATGTGCCTCGATAACCTTTTGTCTTAACTGATCTGGAACAAACAGTTTCCCTGGAGGTCCTACAAGGGCGTCCCCCTGAGCCTCCAATACCTCCTCCTCAAGCTCAGAGCATACAGCCGACACCACAACTCCCTCCTGAAGAATAGGAACCGGGTCATCCGTCTTCCCGGCCCCCGGGAAACTACGAGATAAGGCATCAGCCTTTACATTTTTTGACCCAGGACGATATGTGACAACAAAATTAAACCTGGTAAAAAACAACGACCATCTAGCTTGTCTGGAATTCAGACGTTTTGCAGACTCTAAATACAGCAGGTTCTTGTGATCAGTAATGACGGTGACCGGGTAGACTGCCCCCTCCAAAAAGTGACGCCACTCTTCAAAAGCCAACTTAATGGCCAAGAGTTCCCTATTGCCGACATCATAATTCCTCTCGGCGGACGACAATTTTTTAGAGAAGAAAGCGCACGGATGCCATTTACCAGGGACGGACCTTGAGATAATACCGCACCCACTCCTACGTCAGATGCGTCTACCTCCACAATGAACGGTTGTGATGCATCAGGTTGGATGAGTATGGGTGCTGAAGCAAAACATTTTTTCAAGGAGGAAAATGCTTGACAAGCTTTGTCAGACCACCTAGAAAAATCCGTCCCTTTTTTGTCATGTCAGTGAGAGGTTTGACAACGGATGAGAAATTACGAATAAATTTCCGGTAGTAGTTAGCAAACCCCAGGAAACGCTGCAGTGCTTTAAGATCCTCTGGCCGATCCCATTCAAGCACAGCCTTCACTTTCCCAGGGTCCATACGGAAACCGGAAGCTGACACCAGGAATCCTAAAAACTGAAGTTCTTGTACGGCGAATACACACTTCTCCCATTTGGCGTACAGTTTATTGTCTCGCAAGATCTGCAACACCTGTCTCACATGCTCCTGATGAGACACAAGATCCGGCGAGTAAATTAAGATGTCATCTAGATAAATGACAACAAACTGTCCCACTAGGTGGCGAAAGATGTCATTAACAAAATGTTGAAACACTGCTGGGCAGTAGTCAGACCGAAAGGCATGACAAGGTTCTCATAATGTCCCTCTGGAGTGTTAAACGCCGTCTTCCACTCATCCCCCTCCTTTATCCTAATCAGATTATACGCCCCCCTGAGATCCAACTTAGAGAACCATTTGGCGCCCACAATCTGATTGAAGAGATTAGGAATAAGTGGGAGCGGATACGGATCTCGGACCGTAATCCGATTAAGCTCACGGAAATCCAGGCAAGGGCGTAGGCCTCCATCTTTTTTCTTCACAAAGAAGAACCCCGCAGCCACTGGGGAAGATGAAGGTCTAATATGCCCCTTGGCCAGACTTTCCGAAATATAATCCTTCATATCTTGCCTCTCAGGACCAGAAAGGTTATATAACCTAGATTTTGGTAACTTAGCATCAGGAAGCAATTTTATAGCACAGTCATACGCGCGATGAGGAGGTAATTCTTGACACCCTTCCTCTGAAAACACATCCTCAAAGTCCTCCAGAAAAGGAGGTAAGGTTCTAGGCACGACCGCACTGATGACCGTGTTCATGCAGTTACTATTGCAAAATTCACCCCACTGGCTTATCTCTCTGGATTGCCAATTAATAACTGGGTTATGTTTAGTTAACCAAGGAAGTCCCAACACAATAGGAGTGGGAAGGCCCTCCAACACATAACAAGACAATAGTTCTTTATGTATTGCCCCCACTCGAAGGTCTATGTTATGCACGGCTTGCACAAAGCTACCTTGACCGAGAGGCCTGGCGTCAATAGAGAATATAGGGATAGGTTTGGCCAATACACTCAGTTGCATACCTTGCACCTGGGCAAACCGAGCGTCCACCAGATTAGCCGCGGCCCCACTATCCAGAAGAACAGAAATCCTCTCAGTTCTCGTACCTACCACCACCTCCGCTGGTACGAGAAACTGAGACGGACTTGGGGACGAAATACATACTCCCAGATTGTCGTCCACCACACAACCTGGGATCAACAGTTTTCCGGCGACTCCTTGCTCAGCAAAGTACGGGATGGACACCCCCCAACAAAATGTCCCTTTCTCCCGCAGAAGTAACACTTTCCTGTCTTGCGGCGCACCGCCGATCCCCTCCCTCGAAACTATGTCCCTCCTAACTGCATAGGCTCCTCAGAACAAACCAGGGAACCTCAATATAAGGGACTATAGTAGAAGGTGGAGTCATCACAGGGGGCGGAGTTACCTCGCACCTCTCCCGAAGCCGTCTATCAATGCGAATAGCAAGGGCCATAGCGGCCTCCAGTGACGGGGGAGAATCATACTGAGCCAACACATCTTTTAATTTGTCAGATAATCCTTGACAAAACTGGCTCCTAAGAGCTGGGTCATTCCACTGAGTATCTGTGGCCCATCTACGGAACTCAGAAGAAAATTCCTCCGCCGGACGATCTCCCTGCTGTATCTTACGTAACTTCATTTCAGCAAGGGAGACCCGATCCGGGTCATCATATACCAGACCCAGGGCTGTAAAAAATCGATCTACTGACTGGAGAGCCGGGGAGTCCGGAGGAAGAGAGAACGCCCAGGATTGAGGGTCCCCTTGTAAGAGCGAGATGACAATTCCCACCCTCTGATCTTCACTCCCGAAGACCGAGGCCGTAGCCGAAAATATAATTTACATGCATCCCGGAAGGTAAAAAATTTGTCCCGCCCACCAGTGAACCTGTCCGGGAGAGCTACTTTAGGTTCAGATCTGGTTTGCTCCCGGGGTACAAAACCTTGGACTTAACGTCCGTCAGATCCATGGACAAACTCTGCAACTGCTGAGCTAACTGGGCTACTGGATCCATGGTAGCTGGGGAGAATCTTTTAGTGTGGTCGGTGAAAATGTCACGACGTATAACAGATATATTCTATGATAGTAACATATATCTAATGTGACAACATTCTATATTTCATATAATAGAAAATATCAACATGTATACATAGTATCTGCCAGCAATGTCTTACCTGACATAATATCCTATGTATTGTGGGTCTATACTGTGTACGTGTCACGCTGTCTCAGGATAGAGGTGGACCGGGGTCTATGCTGACCCTGAACTGGGGTCCTGACTAGTCCCTCTACCTGGAGGTACTGTTAATGGTACAGAGGTCCAGGCCGCCAGCGTAACCCTGTCTCCTGTAGATCCCTGACCACTGTAATCTAGTCCTGAGAAGGACCCTGATTACCACCACAGGGAATGGGCAGGTCACAGCTTACACACAGTCTAAGACAAACGAGACAGACAAGGGGTAAAGAAAACACTGCCTTGCATACAAAACTTCCACTACAGAGGAACACAAAAGGTTAAGGAGATAAACAATAAGCGAGGAGAGGAAAAACCACAACAGGCACTCTTAGCTTAAGTCTTCTCAGAAACGATCCGCTCTGCTGGTCTGAATGAATGCTTTCACCGACAACTTCCCCAGCAGACCAGCAGGTATATAAAGGAAGCTAATTAACAAAACATCAATCGCAGCTGGGCGAGGCTGGTCAATCCAGCACCGAGAGAGAAAGAATTAACTCCCTCAGTGCCGAAAAACACCCAGCACCAGAAACTCAGCTGTGCGAAGTCAGGGTGTGCAATCGCGACGATCTTCGCCGCGACACACCCGTGACAGCGTCACCTGCACTCACACACACCTTGCACAGAGCTGTTAAAACAACACTGGCAAAAGGAAGCTTTACACAGCGGTTGGTAAACTAGCCTGCCTAGAGCACAGTACATAAAATCGCAATCTCTAACTGTCCCTCAGAGTCAGCAGAGCAGCGTTCTGTCCCTTACTGAATTCACAGCACAGTGACGCTAAAATGGCGGCGGCGCCTTTTATAGTGCATTCTGACATCATTTCAGCATCCAATCACAGCCATGCCATTAGTTAACATGACCGCAGCAGTACAGGATGTGCCCACACTTCTTAGGATTCCTCATTGGCTGACTAAAATCACATTGCCTCTCAAAGAATTATGGGAACTTCCGAATCCGTTATACGATATATGGAAAATATCGGAACTAAGTATCGGAATTCCGATACAGCTAATATCGGCCGATACCCGATACTTGCGGTATCGGAATGCTCAACTCTAGCTGCCTGTACTAATGCTTTTGGATACCTTTTTTCTTTAAACCTGGAAATTAAAACCTGTGATTGTTGTACATAATCTGTATTGAATGTACAGTTGCATCTAATACGACCAAATTGACTAGATGGAATATTTGTCTTTCATTTGGAGTAGTGTGAACTAAAAAAATCTAAATAGCCATTAATGTCGACTGGTTTAAAATGAGTTTGGCTTTTGATGTTATTATCCTCATGGTGTAGTTCTAAATCCAGGAAGATAATACTTTCCTTGGAAATGTTTGCAGTGAATGAGAGCTCCCAATTGTTGGTATTGAGTTCTTCAACAAAGAGGGACACCTCCTGTTCCGTACCACACCAGATGAGGAACAGATCTTCTACATAACATCGATAATATTTGATATTATTACTGTATTTTTGGGACCCAATCGGCGATAGGCACTCGAAACTCCCCATAAAGTTTGCAAAACTTGGGGCTGCCCAAGTCCCCATTGCGGTCCCAAAGTGCTGCAAATACAATGTGTTCTGGATCATGAATAGATTGTGTTCCAGAATGATTTTTAAACCATTTAATAGAAAGGTCTTTGTTTAAATGAAATGGAGGGGTCCCTGGAAAGATAAAAATCCACTGCATCCAGACCCAGCTTGTGCTCAATATTAGAGTATAGGGCTGATACATCTAATTCTTTGCTTTGCAGCTTCTACTGCTGCTTTTAGTGGCTGCACACTGAGTTCTATAATGTGAAACTGTGCTGAAGCTGTCAGTGTGGTCATTACTGGTCCTACACTGTTAGAAATATCCTGGGCTGAACTGTCGTTCTGTATCACCATGTGTCTTTCGCCACTTCATCTACAGAGCCACCATGCTAGCCACACATGTCATGATTGCACACTCTGTTTTACAGCTATGGACTGCTGCTATTGATGACCCTACAAAACCACAAGTGAAGTTTTGTTCCAAGGAAGAAGGTGTATATACTACAAAATGTGTTTACAAATAAACTGCATATTAACTGCTCCATCCATCAACTTTCGTCCGAATAGGCAATGCAGGATTAACCTCATCTCCTACCATGACATTGCATTATACTTCCATGTGGGTCTACAGCAGCCTTTCTTAGTGATTGATGTGGTTGTGGTCATCTTTTAAACGGTTAAGATCCTTTTGCGCTATTGCTTTCTTCCAGCTCCTCCATTTTATAATGGGTTTCCAATATGCAGGGCTTAATAGCATGCCTGTCAGTTTTATACTGAAAAACAAAATCCACTGCAATACAGAAGTATTTCAGTGTATTATAAAAGTGATGAAATGATTACATGGCAAAGTCCAATATTTAGACTAAAAATGTTCCCTTCTGTATTATGGAGAAAAAAATACACTGGAATACTATTGTAACTATAACATAATTATTTTATTATTTCTCTCACATAGTGAATACCTTAGGCTAGTTTCACATTTGCGGTAGAATCCACAGAGCATCGTCTGCAACCGCACAAAAAAACGCATGCAAATGCAGCATTTTTTATCCGCATCAGCTTACGCATGCGGTCAAAAAAACGCAGCATTCGCATGCGTTTTGCATGCGTTTGCTGTTGTGAATGTTTTGGAAATGAATTCTGAGCAGAAGCTCCCTCTGGTGGTTACAAACAGTACTGAACCATTTAATGAGGATTGGCAATCAGGAGTCACAGAGTGGCTTGATATAAGGGAGGTTCCCTCCCATCATGGTTGCCGGTGATCAATTGTTCTTGTCTCAACTGTGGTTCCTGGTTCACTTGGAAGCTTGCTGAGTCTTGTCTCTTCTTCTGCTTTCAGATAAGATATTTTCTGTTTTTGTTTCTGTGCTTACCATTTGCATATTTCTCTGCATTTCTGAGAGGTTAGCCAGGTTCCCCCCCTTGGGCTCCTCTCAGTTCCGCTGGAGCCACTGTTATTTGTTCATTTGCCTTTTCCAGTTTGTTCCAGGCTGCGGCTTAGTTTTGTTTCACCAGAGAACTGATTTAGGTGGTAGAGGTCGTGTGATCTCAGGTGTTTTTGCAATCAGTAGCGTTGGCATTTTTTAGGGTTTTTTTGGATTGCAGTGAGTATCCTTTCTATCCTTTTCTGTCTAGGCAGATTGGGCCCCAGTGTTTGCTCATACTATTTTCTGTCTGTGTCTGTATTTCCTCTTGTCTAACCGCCATTACATGTTTGGGAGCTTCCTATGTTCTTTGGGGATCTGCTCTGGAGCAGATAACTTTCCTCTTTCTATCTTTAGGTGTAGTTAATCTCTCAGGCTGTGACGAGGCGTCTAGGACCAACGTAGGAACGCTCCACGGCTGCCTTTAGTTGTGGTGGTTAGTCAGGGTACTGCAATCCAATAGATTCCAACCTCTCTGGTGTATTGCCGTTTTTGCCTGCTCTCCTCAGCTACCAAAACATAACAGTATCAAAGATCGCTCCATTTTCAGTACCGGCTAGGAATTTCCACCCTGTCTGGAATAGTTGCGGACACCTGCCGGGCTTTGTGGAACATTCTCCAGGATGAATTTATCCCCCTACCCACCGCGGAAATGTGGCTGTAAATTGCAGAAAATTTCTGGCAAGTGTGTAATTTCCCCAACTGTTTGGGAGCAGTGGATGGAAAACTGTTATGTTTTGGTAGCTGAGGAGAGTAAGCAAAAACGGCAATACACCAGAGAGGCTGGAACCCATTGGACTGCAGCAACCCGAACCAACCACACAACCAGAGGCAGCCGCGGAGCGCTCCCGCGTTGATCCCAGACGCCTCGTCACAGCCTGAGAGATAACTACACCTAAAGGCAGAAAGATGAAAGCTATCTGCCCCGGAGCAGATCCCCAAAGAAAATAGGAAGCCCCTAAACATGTAATGGCGGTTAGACAAGAAGAAGCACGGACACAGACAGAAAATAGAATGAGCAAACGCTGGGGCCCAATCTGTCTAGACAGAAAAGTACAAGAAAGGATACTCACTGCAATCCAAAAAAACCCTAAAAAAAACCAACACTACTGAGTGCAAAACCACCTGAGATCACTCGACCTCTACCACCTAAATCAGTTCTCTGATGTAACAAAACTAAGCCGCAGCCACTGAAAAAACAGGAAAAAGCAAATGAACAAACAACAGTGGCTCCAGATAAAGTGAGAGGAGCACAAGCCCCCGGAGGGGACCTGGCTGACCTCCACAGAAGTGCAGGGAACAATGCAAAAAAGCAAGCACAAAAATAAAAGCAGGAAATATCTTATCTGATAGCAGAAGATGCAGGCAAGACTCAGCAAGCTTCCAAATGAACCAGGAACCACAATTGAGACAAGAACAATTGATCACCGGCAACCATCATGGGAGAGAACCTCCCTTATATCAAACCAATCCGTGATCCCAGATTGCCACTCCTCGCTGAAAGGTTCAGTACTGTCAGTATCCACCAGAGGGAGCCTCTGCTCAGAAACCATTTTTAGCACATTCACAACAGTACCCCCCCCTTGAGGAGGGGTCACCGAACCCTCACTTGTGCAACCAGGTCGATCAGGATGAGCTCAGTGATAGGCACGGATCAGTCTCCTAGCATGGATGTCCGAAGCAAACACCCAAGAATTGTCCTCCTGACCATAACCTCTCCACTTAACCAAATACTGGAGTTTCCGTCTAGAAAACCGAGAATCCAATATTTTCTCAACCACATACTCCAGATTGCCCTCAACCAAAACAGGGTCAGGAGGCGCAGCCACAGTAACCACTGGCTCGACAAACCTTTTCAATAAGGACTTGTGGACGTTATGGATCTTTAATGTCCCTGGAAGAAGCAAACGGAGGGAAACAGGATTAAGAATCTCCATGATCTTATAAGGTCCAATGAACCTAGGCTTAAACTTTGGAGATGCAACCCTCATAGGGATATTTCTTGAGGACAACCAAACCCAGTCCCCCACTTTAAACCGAGGACCATCAGTCCTATGCCGGTTGGCAAACCGTTGGGCCTTCTCCTGAGAGAGAGACAACCTCTCCACTACCTGGTCCCAAATCTGCTGCATTCGCTCCACAACAGAGTCAACACCCGGACAGACAGAAGCCTCCACCTGTCCCGAAGAAAATCGAGGGTGAAACCCAAAATTGCAGAAAAATGGAGACATCAAGGTGGCAGAGCTAGCCCTATTATTAAGAGCAAACTGTGTATTACCTCATGTTACTTTATATTATCACATGTTACTGTATATTACCTCATGTTGCCTGTGTATTACCTCATGTCACTGTGTATTACCTCATGTTACTGTGTATTACCTCATATTACTGTGTATTACCTCATATCACTGTATATTACCTCATATCACTGTGTATTACCTCATGTTATCATATATTACCTCATATTACTGTGTATTACCTCATGTTACTGTATATTACCTCATTTTACTGTGTATTCCCTTATGTTACTTATGTATTACCTCATGTTACCTGTGTATTACCTCATGTCACTGTGTATTACCCGTGTTCAGTAAACGTGACAGAAGTACATCAGACACTGTGACTGACAAAACATGTTCAGTACATCATGGGCAGTTGATGAGTCACATGAGCACATGGGCGGAGTTAGCCCTGCGTCGCTGATGTTACTGTGTATTACCTCATGTCACTGTGTATTACCTCATATTACTGTGTATTACCTCATATAACTGTGTATTACCTCAAGATACCGTATATTACCTCATATTACCTCATGTTACCTGTGTATTACCTCATATTACTGTGTATTACCTCATATTACTGTTGTGAGACAGTGAAGGAATATTTGGTGAATGAGGTGTATATTTCACCTAAGTACCTTGCTGACTGGTATGAGCGAAATGTGTGGCTTTGTAAACCTGGTGGTAAAGAAAGGTCACTACACCTGCCATTCAGTACACGCTTGCAGCTCAGACCTGAATCCACTCAGGTGTTGATTAGGAAGCCAGAAGTAGGTGCTTGGGAGCACAGTCAGAGGGCTCATTCAGTCTGGACAAGGGGTCCAGGCACAGAAGGTGTCTCCAAGAGTGTGGGAGCTGTCTTTAGCCCGGACACAGGGAGGTGTCCTGGCACAAGGAAGCAGTCTCTAAGAGTGTGAGCTATCTCAGTCTGGGTGCAGGAAGTACCCCGGACACAGGAGTAGTCGCAGTGAGAATCCGTGCGAATAGCGACTGAATAGGAGGTGACCTCTCTCAAGTCTGGACATTGGAGTTGCCTTCAGACATAAAGAGGAGTGTCTGTGAAACTCCATACTGGTAACATATATCATATGTGTTGTTTTGGGCACAGACTGGTAGAGTCTGGGTCCCGGATAGAGAGGGCCATCTATCTAAGTGTAATTAGAGGCTAGACAAGCCCAGGTTTTCTGTTTATGATTTGTTTTTATCTGTTTGCTGTGGACTTTAATAAAGCTGGTTGCGGCCAGTTTTCACCAAACTGCTGTCTGAATGAACTGTTTCCGTGCCATTCTGTCTACCCAGACAGCGATCCTAGAGCTAAACCCCCGGAAAGGCTACAATTGGTGGAGAATGCTGGGGCAGCGCAGTGCCTGATACAGTTAGTGCTGGAGTGTGTATGCAGCACAGTGGCGAGAGACAGCATTAAAGGTGAAGTCTATTGAAATAGCAGCAGAAAAAAAAAAAAGTGTGTGTCAGCAGAAACGTCTGTTTGGAGCAGTCTTGGAGAGACAGTGGCCCTGATAGGGTCTGCAGAGAGAAAATGTATGCACAGCAAAGCTGAACTTGTTGTGAAAATGACTGTGGAATGTGCAGCAGCAAAAGAAAAGTTTGTGGAGCAGTCTTAAAGAGACAGTAGCCCTAATAGACTTTGCAAAGGAAAAAAAAAAAAAAAAAAGTGGTTGCACAGCAAGGCTGAATTTTCTGTGGAAAAAAAAGCTGTGTAGTGTGTATGCCTTGACTGAAGTCTGCCGTTGTGAAGACAGAGATATCTGACAGCATGGATGACAGCATGGAGGCACTGTTTGAACAAATGGCGCAAGTTAATGTGCAACATAAGACTGCTGTGATTGAGACAGATGAGTCCGGCAGTATGGAGGAACTCGTTGAGTACCTGGTGCAGGCCCAGCGAAGCATGGAGCAGCAGCGCCTGCAGCACCAGCAGCACATGCAGCAGGCCCAGCAGCAATTCCTGCAGCAGCAGGAGAATAACCGGTTATTTGTTGAGCAGATGACAGCACCAAAAAAGGATTTCGGTGCCGCGTCCCGAAGTAATGTTGTGAAGGCACCGGCGTTGTCCGCTATAAAGAAGGCGGTAAGACGGTCCTTGAGAAAAATGACACCTCGTGATGATGTGGAGGTATATCTTACTAGGTTTGAGAGACTGGCAGAGAAGGAGAATCTGCCACTATCTGAATGGGCCATGGCGGTCGTACCCTATCTGATTGGGGAACCCCAAAAAGTCTGGGCTGACCTGAGCAAGCAGGACAGCGAAGACTATGCCAAGTTGAAAGCGGCGATTCTTACCCGGCTGGGTGTTACGGTGACAGCCCGTGCCAGGGGAGTTCGTGACTGGAGATACAGTTGGGAGTCTGCAGTCAGCAGGCCTGATTATGGAGTTGAAAAGGTGATAGTGGACCGCTACACCCAAGCATGTCCTCCTGAGGTACAGCTGTCTGAGAGGTCATCACTTCGGAGTTCCCGGACGCTGAACTCTCGCGGTAAGAGCGTTCCAGCTGTTGGGGACATGGGGTATGCTGATAAGCGGGTTCAGGCCCGAGGGGACATGTGGGTGGGAGAGTGTGATGGACAGTGTTGGAGCTGGCGTGACATTGCAGCCAACTGTCCAATAGAGGGGGAGCCTATGTGTTGTGATGATGGCAGATCCCTCTCTCTCTGCGCAGAACCTGTGTGTGTGTCCACCTCAGCCGAAGAGACTGGACCACAGGGGTCCCCGGTGGTTGTAAGTGACTGCCCAGCACAGGCCCTCTTGGACTCAGAGAGTCCAGTGACTTCCGTATGTGACAGCCTGAGTGATAGGGACTTCATCCCTGATAAGCACCTGAGTGTGGTGTACATCCATGAAGACACCAAAGTCTACCCAGAGACTGCCGTGGACTTGGTCCCCAAACTCGGGGAGGTTTCATATGAAGTAGGGGTAGTGAAGACCCTGGTGCACCCGTTATATTGGGTAATGACTTTCCCGGTCTAAGGATCTCTGGGGGAAAAATGTTTCTGATGGACAGTGTGATGAAGCTCCTACTGAGGGTGCGCAGTCCGAGGGGCGGAACACAATGCTAGTGGGCCGTTAAACTTATGTGATAATGATGATGACCATGATAATATTGATAATGATAATGATGATCATGATAATGATGATGACCATGATGAGGATGCTGATATTGATAATGATGATAATGCTAATCATAATAGTGATGATACTGATGATGACCGTGATAAAGATGACATTTCTTTGCAGGTGATGTTGGGAGACGAGGATGGTGGTTCTCGGGAACCGAGTGTCCCTGACCTGCCTGGCTCCTGTGACAATTTTGGGAGTGAGCCGGTGCGAGACCCCACTCTTAAAACGGCACAGGAGAATGTAATTGTTCTGAATGAGGTTCCCCAAGAGCCTGGCTCTGAGGAAAGGTTTCCTCATGCTGCCATGAACAATAACCTATTGTATAGGGACACTGAAGTCCAGGGAGAGGTCGTGAGTCAGCTCCTGGTACCTGAGCTATATGGAAGTATAGTGCTGGGGTTATCACATAGTCACATACTTGAGGGACCACCTGAGGGAAACCAGGGACCAGATGGTGAAGTTAATGTTGTGGATGACATGTTAACTAAGGTTCCAGATCAAGATGTGAATGAGAATGAATTGTATAACCCTGACAGTGAGCCGGATGTGAATGAGAATGAATTGTATAACCCTGACAGTGAGCAGGATGTGAATGAGAATAAATTGTATAACCCTGAAAGTGAGCCAGATGTGGCTGAGAAAAGGGGGTCAGACAGGGATAGTGGTGGTGATAGTGAGTCATCTGATGACAATAAAGCAACCAGTGCAAGTGAGGAAGGCATGGTAGCAGAGGAGATTGAGAGTCCTGAGAGGAAGGCTGAGGCTGACCTTGCAGTCGGACGGAGGATGGCATCTGAAGATGTTGTACAGTTGGCCGGTTCCCTGGCGAAGACTAAGGTGAAAGACAGGACTCTGAAACTGAACACAGCACAAGTGGATGCTGTTGAAAATGAGAAGTTATCAATGTATGGTGTGGATCTGCATCAGGCCAAGGACTCTGAAGGTGATGCTGCAGAGGTGGAGAAAGCCATGGAAGTGGTGGACACCAGGCCAGGTGCCTCACCAGAGGCTGATGTCTCAAGTGAAGCTGTGAGGAACAAGACTGAAGATGTGGGGAATGACTCTGCCCCGGAATATGTTTCTGCCGGAGACAGCGGCGTGGACGGTGTACTGTCCGGATCCGTGGCTGCGACTCGCGAAGCTCGGGCCGGAAATTCGGCGCCCGGTGTGCCATCGGAGTTCCCGAGCGACCCAAAGGATCTGGATAAATCCCAAGATGAGATTTTGAGACCTCGGGTTGGCCTTGGTGAGCTCAGGCGCATTTTCATGGAGTCTACACTTGAACCACGTCCAGTGAGTGGGAGGGGCGATGAGTCGCTCCGTTGCCGCTGCAGATACACGGGAGCTCAGATGGGATGCAGAACGTGGTGGAAAAGAAGACTGATGGTAGGGCTTCTGAGCATGTCCTACCAGAAGAGCCTGAAGAAGGGGCCAAAGACGTAAAGGACGTCCAACAACTACAGGAGAAGATGCGTAGCCATGAGGATCTCCTGGAGAAAGAAGTAAGAGCTCTGAGTCTTATGCAAAGTGAGCCTGTACCAGAAGAGGATAAATTATGTGTACCGACCAAGAAAAACGATCAGCTCCCTCTACAGTGCCAATCGTTTGAACAGTGTGGCTCGGAATGGTCAGAGACCATGACAGAGGCGCTTGGGTTCTGTGAGGTAGAATTTATGAATCAACTGATATTTAAGAAAGTAGATGTGCTAAAGAAAGTTCAGGGGGAATTAGAGAAAACCCCTATACCTCCTGTGACAGTTGGTGACACAGGGTCAGTGCCCCAAAAACAGGAGGTACGAAAGTTTCTGAGGAAGAATCAGCAGAGCTGTTCTGACGTGCCTGGTCGTACTTATCTGGTGAGCCACTATACCGAGACTGAGGCTGGCACTAAAGTCAAGATGAAACAGTGCAGGATACCCGAGGCCCGCAGAGAGTATAGGCCTGGGAGGGTACAGGGTAGTGCGGATGCTTCAGATGAAGAGAAAACTGATGTTGGCTATGACAGTGGTGAGGATGAAGCTGATGAGGGCCATGACTGGTCCAGAGTTCACTGTCTCTGTTGGATTGTTGACCAGCCCTCCGGTCTGGATGACCAGCCCTCCGGTCTGGAGAAGAGGGAGGGGATATGTGAGACAGTGAAGGAATATTTGGTGAATGAGGTGTATATTTCACCTAAGTACCTTGCTGACTGGTATGAGCAAAATGTGTGGCTTTGTAAACCTGGTGGTAAAGAAAGGTCACTACACCTGCCATTCAGTACACGCTTGCAGCTCAGACCTGAATCCACTCAGGTGTTGATTAGGAAGCCAGAAGTAGGTGCTTGGGAGCACAGTCAGAGGGCTCATTCAGTCTGGACAAGGGGTCCAGGCACAGAAGGTGTCTCCAAGAGTGTGGGAGCTGTCTTTAGCCCGGACACAGGGAGGTGTCCTGGCACAAGGAAGCAGTCTCTAAGAGTGTGAGCTATCTCAGTCTGGGTGCAGGAAGTACCCCGGACACAGGAGTAGTCGCAGTGAGAATCCGTGCGAATAGCGACTGAATAGGAGGTGACCTCTCTCAAGTCTGGACATTGGAGTTGCCTTCAGACATAAAGAGGAGTGTCTGTGAAACTCCATACTGGTAACATATATCATATGTGTTGTTTTGGGCACAGACTGGTAGAGTCTGGGTCCCGGATAGAGAGGGCCATCTATCTAAGTGTAATTAGAGGCTAGACAAGCCCAGGTTTTCTGTTTATGATTTGTTTTTATCTGTTTGCTGTGGACTTTAATAAAGCTGGTTGCGGCCAGTTTTCACCAAACTGCTGTCTGAATGAACTGTTTCCGTGCCATTCTGTCTACCCAGACAGCGATCCTAGAGCTAAACCCCCCGGAAAGGCTACACTGTGTATTACCTCATGTTACTGTAAATTACCTCATTTTACTGTGTATTACCTTATGTTACTTATGTATTACCTCATGTCACCTGTGTATTACCTCATGTCACTGTGTATTACCAGTGTTCAGTAAACGTGACAGAAGTACATCAGACACTGTAACTGACAAAACATGTTCAGTACATCATGGGCAGTTGGTGAGTCACATGACCACATGGGCAGAGTTAGCCCTGCATCGCTGATTGGCCGCGACCGGACCAATCAGTGACGTGGGATTTCCTGGATAGACAGACAGACATACAGGATAAGACGATTATATAATAGATTATCCAAAGCTGTGATTCTTCACAGATGCAGAGGTTCCAGTCTGGTTCCCAGTCTGTAGAGTAGTGGACTGCCAGTGCCCACACCTTCTTTTTATATCTTTGTTTGGGGGGTGGCTTTAGCCAGTTCCTGGACATGTTTACTCAGAACAACGCATGCGTACGCAAGCGCATGTCCTTGCGTATGCCTGTGTTCCCATAGACTGTAATGCATTGTTTTGACGCACTCCATCCTCAAGCGTACACATGCGTATGGCCGCGGATATTTGACGTCCCCAAAATTGCAACATGTTGCGTTTTCCGCACCCCGCCGCACCCCTGGAAACGACGCATGTGTACGCATCCGCAGACGAACGCATGCATGTCCATGCTTACACCATGTTAAAGATAGGTACACATGACGCATGCGGATGGATGCGGACGAAACGCTGCGGACACAACCTCAAATGTGAAACCGGCCTTAAACTGTGTCAGAACACAATGTTCATTTCATCCACTGCGACAAAAAAGTAACAAACAGCTTTCTGTGCCACAAACTGGAGGTAATAAAACTTCAGCTTGTCCCACACAAAATAAACCTGAATGCATCTTTATCCACAGAAAAATAAATATTTAATGGGTACACCATTTTGGTATGACCACATTTTTTTATACTGCATGGTGAACACTGCAAAAACAAACCCCAATAGATAAAGGGATTATTAAGTTAATGTAGTGTTGGAATATTTGAAAATGGTCCAAAGTATAGTATCTGCAAATAATTTCACAGCTGACGACCTGTGACTTAGAGCATGAAATCAGTACGTTCCACATAACTCATAACGTAAAGAGCATTTTATACACCCTTATGTATACATACTAATTGAGCCTTTGACAAACTATCATCCAGCCATGTGCTTTTATTTCAGCAAGTGAGGTGTCGTGGATGTGATGGTGCAGCTGTGTTGAATAAATCATGAGGCTGCAGTCTCCATAGACAGGGCAGGGACTGACCTCATAGGTATGTCAGATTATCAATATCCTTCTCTCAGCTTATGGAAAACTTTCATTGTCTAAACATGGATGATAAAATGACATCAAATTGCAATGCGTCACCTGCTAAACAGTTCAACGAGACCTTCTGTTTCACATACATTTTAGTACATTCCTTCGCTCTGTCCTCAATGTGCTTTTACAAAAGTTGAGCTCTCTGAGATGACAATGAAATGTAAATTTCTTGGCGTATTTGGACATACTGTCTAGTCTCCTAAATGTAAGAATACATAGCAAAACATAAACTTTGCGTGGGACAGAAGCTGTGCCACAGGAGCTCCACTTTGATTGCTCTACTGGATACAAGGGTACCAAAAACGTACTTATTGACCATTCAAGTACCCAGTATAGTTAGTGAAGCAAACTTTTACAAAGGGTTTGTTTCACAAAGACAGCACACTAACAAATGTTTTTCACTATCAGTGCGAAAAAAATTGCAGCATGCACTATTCTCTTCCATATTTCAGATGAGACTCACCTATTCAAGAAACAGATTCTATATGGATCAACCGAATTGCATCCAATATTTGCATCTACATTGACAACCCCTTCTTAAACTAAATCTTCAGCACCTATAAAATAATAAAGCCTACACTCTCCTACGAAGACGGCACGGTAGGTGAGTATAAGCTTTATTATTTTATCAGGGCCGAACATTTAGTTTAAGAATTGGGTGTCCTAGTAGTGGACAACCCCTTTAACATGGGAAACGGTATTTGGTCTTGTAAATTTTATTAATAGCTAAATTATAAAAACGGATGCAACACAGATTGAATACAGAAAAATATCAATTATTTTTTCTGCATGAAAATTGGACTATTTTTTTAAATGTTCATATAAACGTAGCCTAAATCTGATACATTGCATTATGCATAGTGCAGGTATAATGATGTGGTGTATAACACAAACTTAAAGAGGGGATTCCTTTGTCAAGTACCACCCTTTTTGGCACGGCATAACACAATGTCCGTTTTGACTAAATTGTTTCCTTAAAGGGATAGTCCAAAATTAGAAAAATATGTTCACAGTTTCCTAAAACAGTGTCATCCCTATGCACAAGATGTGTGTGTTATGATAACTCACTTTAACAGCGATGAGATGCAATGCCAGACAAAACCTTAACAGGGGTGACACCATTGCTGAGGAAGAAAACAGACACATTATTACAAGACTTAAACACATGAAACTACAGTGAAAGCTTTTATTTGCAAAAAATAAGCTAAAGAGGAAAAAAGTTAATATAGTTTATTTTTAATAGTAATACAAAGTATATGCTTTAATACACAATGTATACTACAACAGCAAAGAAGCAATAATTTCAGCAGCACTAAATGGGTTAGCAGTAATCGTGCAGCCGTCAGTACACTGTGCCATTGGTCTGCTGGAGCAATACATTTATCATTACGGCATGGCAGGTCAGCTTCAGTAACATAAACATGTACTGGTAAAGAGAGTTGTTTACACGGCTTCCCAACTGATGTAGCACAGCAAAAATGATTAAAGAAAGAACCTCTCTGCAAATTTCCACTGCTATAAAAATAACGTTCATTATCCTTGTAGGTGGGCCAAACGGGCAGCTCCTTCAACTTCACCGTGACTAATGAGGTCAACTAAGGCCAACAAATAGTTTAAAGACTTTAACTTTTAGGCCGGGGTCACAATGGCGACAAAATCGGACGACTGCAAAGCGATGAAACTTCACATTGCAGTCGGAACAATGTTAATCTATGGAGCAGCTCCCACCATCCGATTTTTTGTTGTCCGTTTTATACGTGCGAGTGAAATCGCAGCATGCTGCAATTGTCACCGATTGTGAGTCGACAATCGCCAATGCAAGTCTATGGGTGCGATGAAAAATCGGATTACAAATGGACCGCACGTGTGACTTGCGATAAAATCGTACCGGTGTCCTTTAGAAAAGCCGGCAATTCATCCCCGACTATTCTGTAAAATCACACTGACAGCATTAATAAAGAATAGAAAGAATAGATATATACACATACAGTACAGACCAAAAGTTTGGACACACCTTCTCATTCAACGATTTTTCTGTATTTTCATGACTATGAAAATTGTAGAATCACACTGAAGGCATCAAAACTATGAATTAACACATGTGGAATTATACATTACACTTTACAAAAAAGTGTGAAACAACTGAAAATATGTCTTATATTCTAGGTTCTTCAAAGTAGCAACCTTTTACTTTGATTACTGCTTTGCACGCAGAAAAGGTGAACGGATGGACTCTACATGCCTGGTTCCCACCGTGAAGCATGGAGGAGGTGGTGTGATGTGTGGGGGTGCTTTGCTGGTGACACTGTTGGGGATTTATTCAAAATTGAAGGCATACTGAACCAGCATGGCTACCACAGCATCTTGCAGCGGCATCTATTCCATCCGGTTTGCGTTTAGTTGGACCATCATTTATTTTTCAACAGGACAATGACCCCAAACACACCTCCAGGCTGTGTAAGGGCTATTTGACCAAGAAGGAGAGTGTTGGGGTGCTACGCCAGATGACCTGGCCTTCCCAGTCACCAGACCTGAACCCAATCGAGATGGTTTCGGGTGAGCTGGACCGCTCGCCGCTTCAATTTTGAATAATCCCCAACAGTGTCACCAGCAAAGCACCCCCACACATCACACCACCTCCTCCATGCTTCACGGTGGGAACCAGGCATGTAGAGTCCATCCGTTCACCTTTTCTGCATGCAAAGTAGTAATCAAAGCAAAAGGTGGCTACTTTGAAGAACCTAGAATATAAGACATATTTTCAGTTGTTTCACACTTTTTTGTAAAGTGTAATGTATAATTCCACATGTGTTAATTCATAGTTTTGATGCCTTCAGTGTGATTCTACAATTTTCATAGTCATGAAAATACAGAAGAATCTTTGAATGAGAAGGTGTGTCCAAACTTTTGGTCTGTACTGTATATGTATATATATATATATATATATATATATATATATATATTTATATATATATATATATATATATTTACAAAAAAGTGTGAAACAACTGAAAATATGTCTTATATTCTAGGTTCTTCAAAGTAGCCACCTTTTGCTTTGAGTACTGCTTTGCACGCAGAAAAGGTGAACGGATAGACTGGTGACACTGTTGGGGATTTATTCAAAATTGAAGCAGTGAGCAGTCCAGCTCACCCCAAACCATCTCGATTGGGTTCAGGTCTGGTGACTGTGGAGGCCAGGTCATTTGGCGTAGCACCCCAGCACTCTCCTTCTTGGTCAAATAGCCTTTACACAGCCCGGAGGTGTGTTTGGGGTCATTGTCCTGTTGAAAAATAAATGATGGTCCAACTAAAAGCAAACCGGATGGAATAGCATGCTGCTGCAAGATGCTGTAGTAGCCATTCTGGTTTACTATGCATTCAATTTTGAATAAATCCCCAACAGTGTTACTAGCAAAACACCCCCACACCATCACACCACCTCCTCCATGCTTCACGGTGGGAACCAGACATGTAGAGTCTTCCGTTCACCTTTTCTGCGTGCAAAGCAGTAATCAAAGCAAAAGGTGGCTACTTTGAAGAACCTAGAATATAAGACATATTTTCAGTTGTTTCACACTTTTTTGTAAAGTGTAATGTATAATTCCATGTGTTACTTCATAGTTTTGATGCCTTCAGTGTGATTCTACAATTTTCATAGCCATGAAAATACAGAAAAATCTTTGAATGAGAAGGTGTGTCCAAACTTTTGGTCTGTACTGTATATATATATACAGTATGTATTCTATGTGTATATATCTATCTTTTCAGGCACCCCAGAAAAGGCACATCTATTAGATTAGCCAATTTTGGCACTTTGCCTTGCTCTTTCCACTTGCCTGGGTGGGGTGGCAAGTAAGTAATAGGTTTGGGATTGACGTCAGTTGTTTTATAACCACTGACATCAAGCCAGGGAGCTAGAAATGGAGAGGTGTCTAAAAGACACCCCTATTACTAACTTCATTTAGATTGTAAAAAAAACAGCTTGAATAAGGTCTGTTAATTGAAATAAAGTCACTGACACATTTATTTGAAATTAAAATAAAAAAGCAAAGTTATACTCACTTTTACACCTAATCCATTGATGCCCATGTACCCTGTAAAAGACAAAGAAATAACAAAACACCAAATTCTTCACCTGTCCAATGAGAAGATAATCCACTGAAATCCATGTCCCCTGTAAAAACAAAAAGTAATAAAACACCATATTTCTCACCTGTTCAATAAAAATTCATTAATGGACATGTCTCATAACAATCTGGATTATTTGGATAGCGGTCACATCAGTAATGCAGCCGCTATCCACACCAGCTGTCTCACACTGAAACAGTAGCATGAGAAAACTCATGCGGTTTATAGCGCTGTCATTAGAAAAGTCACCAGAGTTCATAGTTGACCTCACTTAAGCCACCACTCTCTGCATGAAAACTTTTATTTAAATAATTTTAAAAATTGTATGGGACCCCTCTATTCTTGATAGCCAGGTATGATAAATCTGAGAGCTGGGGGTTGCAGATCGAAGCTGTTGTTTTTTGCTGCACTGGTTATCAAAAAATGAAGAGACCCCACCCCACTTTATTTATTTTTTATCTATTGCACAGGCGCCAACTTGTGAATTCACTAACCTGCTTCGCCTGCTTTCGCTGCTATCAGTGACAGCAGGCATACGGTGATGAGAGTAGCACTCTTATCAGCCGACACCTGTGACCAGCATTAACCTTTTTAACACTGTTCAGAGCTGCTGGCTCACATGTTATCATCGGATAGCTTGGGAACCGCAGCTCTCTGACTGGTGGTAACTAACTTAAGGCTGGGTCTCACATAGTGATACACCAGCGATCCCGACAACGATCAGGATCGCTGGTGTATCGCTACATTATCGCTGCTGAGCTGCCAAACAGGCAGCTCAGGCAGCGATCAGTACAAGCGACACTGCGGGTAACATCGATTAGTTACTCGCAGTGTACCTTGGATACCAGCGCCCTGATGCAGGGAGCTGGTAACCAAGGTACACAGCGGGTTTCCAGGCGCTGCGCGGTGCCTGGAAACCCGCTGTGTACCTTGGTTACCAGCTCCCTGCATCAGGGAGCTGGTATCCAAGGTACACAGCAGGTTTCTAGGCACAGCCCTGCGCCTGGAAACCCGCTGGGTACCTTGGTTACCAGCGGATCGCTGGTCTCCCGCCTGTCACATGCAGCGATGCGTGCCTGTCAGCGGGAGACCAGCGATCAAAAAAATGTCCTGACATTTCAGCGATGATCAGCGATACCCGGCAGGGGGGCTGATCGTCGCTGAATGTCACACACAGCGATATCGCTGGTGAGCTCGCTGCTGCGTCACAAAACTAGTGACTCAGCACCGATCTCGCTAGCGAGATCGCTGTGTGAGACGGGGGCTTTACAGCCGCCGATGTTTCTCGCACTGTCACACAGATGACAGCATGTGAAACAGACAATGTTTGGGGTGCTGAAACCAATCAGTATTATGGACTTCCTGGAAAAGTCCATGTTCGGGGTCCGTGCATGGACACTAGGCATTTGACAAGGACCCCAAACTTTACTGTTATGGTTTGCCCATCACTACCTACAAATTAAAGGGGCAGATAGGATCCAGCACTAACTATAAACAGCCCTAGGCTGGTTTCACACACACCGACTAAAAAAGCTGACCGTTTTAGTCGGTCGATAATCGGATTAAAATTTCATGAACATTGATGCGACTAGCATCCGATTTTTTGTAGTTGATGCGATTTTGTAGCATCTGACCGTAGTTGTCACATCCGATTTACATCCGACTTGCGAGATTTTCTCGCAGGCTTGCAAAACCGACATATAATGGATCCAAATGAATAGTATTTAAATCACCAAAGAAAGAATAGATATATACACATAGAACACACATATATATATATGTATATATATATATATATATGTCATTGTGACATGTATATATATATATATATATATTTATAGTTCCTAGACTTCTACATACTGTAATAGCCGCTAATTCAATTGCCGGCTTTTGTGAAATCACAGAAGCCGACATGAAATGATACATTGTTTCCACACAGTTAACCATGTCATTTCATGTATTTTTATATATGGTTTAAACTTACAATTACATCAGTATATGTGTGCAAAATTGCAGACATGTAGGGGTTAATTAAAGGTATAAATTCGTTGAAAAAAAATGCGTGGGCTCCCGCTGTATTTTCTCCACCAGACAGACAAAGCCAGCGAGTGGGGGCAGATAATAATAGCCTAGGGAGGGTACATATTTTTTGTGGCCCCCCCTGGCTACTAACATCTGCCCCCAGACACCCCAGAAAGGGCAAATCTATAATTAGATTTGCCCTTTCTGGTACTTTGCCCGTCTATTCCCATTGCCCTGTAGCGGTGGCGAATGGGTTAATAAGGGGTTAAAATGACCTTGCAATTGAAAGGTCACTTTAAGCCAGGTTAATAATTGAGAGCTGTCAATTAGACAACTATCAATTATTAATCCTATTGTATGAAAGAAAAATCAAACACACACAGTTTTAATAAAAAAGAAGTTTAATGAAATAAAAACACAGTTTTTGACCATATTTTATTTTCCTGCTAAAACCATTTCCTGTAATAAAAATAAAATAAAAAACCAAAATTATTCTTACCAATCCGATGTACAGTCAGGTCCCACGGTGTAATCCATCAGAAAGGGTTAACAGGTTACAGCTCGCAGACAGCTAAATGCTGTCTCCGAGCTCTAACCCCCTGAATGAATAACTTACTCTCCCAGCGAAAGGAGAGGAAGAGATGAATGAATGGAGCTTAATTGATTTATTGCCACTTTCACTTCAGTGACCTGACCTAAGGTGAAAGTGGCAATAAATCAATTAAGCTCCATTCATTTATCTCTTCCTCTCCTTTCGCTGTGAGAGTAAGTTATTCATTCAGGGGGTTAGAGCTCGGAGACAGCATTTAGCTGTCTGCGAGCTGTAACCTGTTAACCCTTTCTGATGGATTATACCGTGGGACCTGACTGTACATCGGATTGGTAAGAATAATTTTGTTTTTTTATTTTATTTTTATTACAGGAAATGGTTTTAGCAGGAAAATAAAATATGGTCAAAAACTGTGTTTTTATTTCATTAAACTTCTTTTTTATTAAACTGTGTGTGTTTGATTTTTCTTTCATACAATAGGATTAATAACTGATAGTTGTCTAATTGACAGCTCTCAATTATTAACCTGGCTTACAGTCACCTTTCAATTGCAAGGTGGCTGTAACCCCTTATTAACCCATTCGCCACCGCTACAGGGCAATGGGAATAGACGGGCAAAGTGCCAGAAAGGGCAAATCTAATTAGAGATTTGCCCTTTCTGGGGTGTCTGGGGGCAGATGTTAGTAGCCAGGGGGGCACAAAAAAATGTACCCTCCCTAGGCTATTATTATCTGCCCCCACTCACTGGCTTTGTCTGTCTGGTGGAGAAAATACAGCGGGAGCCCACGCATTTTTTTTCAACGAATTTACACCTTTAATTAACCCCTACATGTCTGAAATTTTGCACACATACACTTCTGTAATTGTAAGTTCAAACCATATATCAAAATACAGGAAATGACATGGTTAACTGTGTCTAAACAATGTATCATTTCATGTCGGCTTCTGTGATTTCACAAAAGCCGGCAATTGAATTAGCGGCTATTACAGTATGTAGAAGTGTAAAACTATAAATATATGTATATATATATGTCACAATGACATATATATATATATATATATTGTGAGACAGTGAAGGAATATGTGGTGAATGAGGTGTATATTTCACCTAAGTACCTTGCTGACTGGTATGAGCGAAATGTGTGGCTTTGTAAACCTGGTGGTAAAGAAAGGTCACTACACCTGCCATTCAGTACACGCTTGCAGCTCAGACCTGAATCCACTCAGGTGTTGATTAGGAAGCCAGAAGTAGGTGCTTGGGAGCACAGTCAGAGAGCTCATTCAGTCTGGACAAGGGGTCCAGGCACAGAAGGTGTCTCCAAGAGTGTGGGAGCTGTCTTTAGCCCGGACACAGGGAGGTGTCCTGGCACAAGGAAGCAGTCTCCAGAGGAGTGTGAGCTATCTCAGTCTGGGTGCAGGAAGGACCCCGGACACAGGAGTGGTCTCGGTGCGGGTCCGTGTGAATAGCGGCTGAATAGGAGTGGATCTCTCTCAAAGGTGCCTTCAGACACAAGGAGGAGTGTCTGTGAAACTCCATACTGGTAACATATATCATATGTGTTGTTTTGGGCACAGACTGGTAGAGTCTGGGTCCCGGATAGAGAGGGCCATCTATCTAAGTGTAATTAGAGGCTAGACAAGCCCAGGTCTTTTGTTTATGCTTTGTTTTTATCTGTGTGCTGTGGACTTTAATAAAACTGGTTGCGGCCAGTTTTCACCAAACTGCTGTCTGAATGAACTGTTTCCGTGCCATTCTGTCTACCCAGACAGCGATCCTAGAGCTAAACCCCCTGGAAAGGCTACAATTGGCGGAGAATGCTGGGGCAGCGCAGTGCCTGATACAGTTAGTGCTGGAGTGTGTATGCAGCACAGTGGCGAGAGACAGCATTAAAGGTGAAGTCTATTGAAATAGCAGCAGAAAAAAAAAAAAGTGTGTCAGCAGAAACGTCTGTTTGGAGCAGTCTTGGAGAGACAGTGGCCCTGATAGGGTCTGCAGAGAGAAAATGTATGCACAGCAAAGCTGAACTTGTTGTGAAAATGACTGTGGAATGTGCAGCAGCAAAAGAAAAGTTTGTGGAGCAGTCTTAAAGAGACAGTAGCCCTAATAGACTTTGCAAAGGAAAAAAAAAAAAAAGTGTTTGCACAGCAAGGCTGAATTTTCTGTGGAAAAAAAGCTGTGTAGTGTGTGTGCCTTGACTGAAGTCTGCCGTTGTGAAGACAGAGAAGTCTGACAGCATGGATGACAGCATGGAGGCGCTGTTTGAACAAATGGCGCAAGTTAATGTGCAACATAAGACTGCTGTGATTGAGACAGATGAGTCCGGCAGTATGGAGGAACTCGTTGAGTACCTGGTGCAGGCCCAGCGAAGCATGGAGCAGCAGCGCCTGCAGCACCAGCAGCACATGCAGCAGGCCCAGCAGCAATTCCTGCAGCAGCAGGAGAATAACCGGTTATTTGTTGAGCAGATGACAGCACCAAAAAAGGATTTCGGTGCCGCGTCCCGAAGTAATGTTGTGAAGGCACCGGCGTTGTCCGCTATAAAGAAGGCGGTAAGACGGTCCTTGAGAAAAATGACACCTCGTGATGATGTGGAGGTATATCTTACTAGGTTTGAGAGACTGGCAGAGAAGGAGAATCTGCCACTATCTGAATGGGCCATGGCGGTCGTACCCTATCTGATTGGGGAACCCCAAAAAGTCTGGGCTGACCTGAGCAAGCAGGACAGCGAAGACTATGCCAAGTTGAAAGCGGCGATTCTTACCCGGCTGGGTGTTACGGTGACAGCCCGTGCCAGGGGAGTTCGTGACTGGAGATACAGTTGGGAGTCTGCAGTCAGCAGGCCTGATTATGGAGTTGAAAAGGTGATAGTGGACCGCTACACCCAAGCACGTCCTCCTGAGGTACAGCCGTCTGAGAGGTCATCACTTCGGAGTTCCCGGACGCTGAACTCTCGCGGTAAGAGCGTTCCAGCTGTTGGGGACATGGGGTATGCTGATAAGCGGGTTCAGGCCCGAGGGGACATGTGGGTGGGAGAGTGTGATGGACAGTGTTGGAGCTGGCGTGAAATTGCAGCCAACTGTCCAATAGAGGGGGGAGCCTATGTGTTGTGATGTTGGCAGATCCCTCTCTCCCTGCGCAGAGCCTGTGTGTGTGTCCACCTCAGCCGAAGAGACTGGACCACAGGGGTCCCCGGTGGTTGTAAGTGACTGCCCAGCACAGGCCCTCTTGGACTCAGAGAGTCCAGTGACTTCCATATGTGACAGCCTGAGTGATAGGGACTTCATCCCTGATAAGCACCTGAGTGTGGTGTACATCCATGAAGACACCAAAGTCTACCCAGAGACTGCCGTGGACTTGGTCCCCAAACTCGGGGAGGTTTCATATGAAGTGGGGGTAGTGAAGACCCTGGTGCACCCCGTTATATTGGGTGGTGACTTTCCCCGGTCTAAGGATCTCTGGGGGAAAAATGTTTCTGATGGACAATGTGATGAAGCTCCTACTGAGGGTGCGCAGTCCCGAGGGGCGGAACACAATGCTAGTGGGCCGTTAAACTTATGTGATAATGATGATGACCATGATGAGGATGCTGATATTGATAATGATGATAATGCTAATCATAATAGTGATGATACTGATGATGACCGTGATAAAGATGACATTTCTTTGCAGGTGATGTTGGGAGACGAGGATGGTGGTTCTCGGGAACCGAGTGTCCCTGACCTGCCTGGCTCCTGTGACAATTTTGGGAGTGAGCCGGTGCGAGACCCCACTCTTAAAACGGCACAGGAAAATGTAATTGTTCTGAATGAGGTTCCCCAAGAGCCTGGCTCTGAGGAGAGGTTTCCTCATGCTGCCATGGACAATAACCTATTGTATAGGGACACTGAAGTCCAGGGAGAGGTCGTAAGTCAGCTCCTGGTATCTGAGCTATATGGAAGTATAGTGCTGGGGTTATCACATAGTCACATACTTGAGGGACCACCTGAGGGAAACCAGGGACCAGATGGTGAAGTTAATGTTGTGGATGACATGTTAACTAAGGTTCCAGATCAAGATGTGAATGAGAATGAATTGTATAACCCTGACAGTGAGCCGGATGTGAATGAAAATGAAGTGTCTAACCCTGGAAGTGAGCCAGATGTGGCTGAGAAAAGGGGGTCAGACAGGGATAGTGGTGGTGATAGTGAGTCATCTGATGACAATAAAGCAACCAGTGCAAGTGAGGAAGGCATGGTAGCAGAGGAGATTGAGAGTCCTGAGAGGAAGGCTGAGGCTGACCTTGCAGTCGGACGGAGGATGGCATCTGAAGATGTTGTACCGTTGGCCGGTTCCCTGGCGAAGACTAAGGTGAAAGACAGGACTCTGAAACTGAACACAGCACAAGTGGATGCTGTTGAAAATGAGAAGTTATCAATGTATGGTGTGGATCTGCATCAGGCCAAGGACTCGGAAGGTGATGCTGCAGAGGTGGAGAAAGCCATGGAAGTGGTGGACACCAGGCCAGGTGCCTCACCAGAGGCTGATGTCTCAAGTGAAGCTGTGAGGAACAAGACTGAAGATGTGGGGAATGACTCTGCCCCGGAATATGTTTCTGCTGGAGACAGCGGCGTGGACGGTGTACTGTCCGGATCCGTGGCTGTGACTCGCGAAGCTCGGGCCGGAAGTTCGGCGCCCGGTGCGCCATCGGAGTTCCCGAGCGACCCAAAGGATCTGGATAAATCCCAAGATGAGATTTTGAGACCTCGGGTTGGCCTTGGTGAGCTCAGGCGCATTTTCATGGAGTCTACACTTGAACCACGTCCCAGTGAGTGGGAGGGGCGATGTGTCGCTCCGTTGCCGCTGCAGATACACGGGAGTTCAGATGGGATGCAGAACGTGGTGGAAAAGAAGACTGATGGTAGGGCTTCTGAGCATGTCCTACCAGAAGAGCCTGAAGAAAGGGCCGAAGACGTAAAGGACGTCCAACAACTACAGGAGAAGATGCGTAGCCATGAGGATCTCCTGGAGAAAGAAGTAAGAGCTCTGAGTCTTATGCAAAGTGAGCCTGTACCAGAAGAGGATAAATTATGTGTACCGACCAAGAAAAACGATCAGCTCCCTCTACAGTGCCAATCGTTTGAACAGTGTGGCTCGGAATGGTCAGAGACCATGACAGAGGCGCTTGGGTTCTGTGAGGTAGAATTTATGAATCAACTGATATTTAAGAAAGTAGATGTGCTAAAGAAAGTTCAGGGGGAATTAGAGAAAACCCCTATACCTCCTGTGACAGTTGGTGACACAGGGTCAGTGCCCCAAAAACAGGAGGTACGAAAGTTTCTGAGGAAGAATCAGCAGAGCTGTTCTGACGTGCCTGGTCGTACTTATCTGGTGAGCCACTATACCGAGACTGAGGCTGGCACTAAAGTCAAGATGAAACCGTGCAGGATACCCGAGGCCCGCAGAGAGTATAGGCCTGGGAGGGTACAGGGTAGTGAGGATGCTTCAGATGAAGAGAAAACTGATGTTGGCTATGACAGTGGTGAGGATGAAGCTGATGAGGGCCATGAGTGGTCCAGAGTTCACTGTCTCTGTTGGATTGTTGACCAGCCCTCCGTTCTGGATGACCAGCCCTCCGGTCTGGAGAAGAGGGAGGGGATATGTGAGACAGTGAAGGAATATGTGGTGAATGAGGTGTATATTTCACCTAAGTACCTTGCTGACTGGTATGAGCGAAATGTGTGGCTTTGTAAACCTGGTGGTAAAGAAAGGTCACTACACCTGCCATTCAGTACACGCTTGCAGCTCAGACCTGAATCCACTCAGGTGTTGATTAGGAAGCCAGAAGTAGGTGCTTGGGAGCACAGTCAGAGAGCTCATTCAGTCTGGACAAGGGGTCCAGGCACAGAAGGTGTCTCCAAGAGTGTGGGAGCTGTCTTTAGCCCGGACACAGGGAGGTGTCCTGGCACAAGGAAGCAGTCTCCAGAGGAGTGTGAGCTATCTCAGTCTGGGTGCAGGAAGGACCCCGGACACAGGAGTGGTCTCGGTGCGGGTCCGTGTGAATAGCGGCTGAATAGGAGTGGATCTCTCTCAAAGGTGCCTTCAGACACAAGGAGGAGTGTCTGTGAAACTCCATACTGGTAACATATATCATATGTGTTGTTTTGGGCACAGACTGGTAGAGTCTGGGTCCCGGATAGAGAGGGCCATCTATCTAAGTGTAATTAGAGGCTAGACAAGCCCAGGTCTTTTGTTTATGCTTTGTTTTTATCTGTGTGCTGTGGACTTTAATAAAACTGGTTGCGGCCAGTTTTCACCAAACTGCTGTCTGAATGAACTGTTTCCGTGCCATTCTGTCTACCCAGACAGCGATCCTAGAGCTAAACCCCCTGGAAAGGCTACAATATATATATTTATATATATGTATTCTATGTGTGTATATCTATTCTTTCTATTCTTTATTAAAGCTGTCAGTGTGATTTTACAGTATAGCCGGGGATGAATTGCCGGCTTTTCTAAAGGACACCGATGCGATTTAATCGCAACTCACACGTGCGGTCCGTTTCTAATCAGATTTTTCATCGCTCCCATAGACTTGCATTGGCGATAGTCGACCCACAATCGGTGACAATCGCAGCATGCTGCGATTGCACTCGGACGTTTAAAACGGACCACAAAAAATCTGATACTGGGAACTGCTCCATAGATTAACATAGGGAAGACTGCAATATGATATTTCATCGTATTGCAGTTGTCCGATTCTGTCGCCAGTGTGACGCCGGCCCTAAGCTGTTGGTAGGTGTGCTCAGCCAAATATGGAAGCAGTCTTCAGCTCCAATTATATACTACAAAATAGGAAAAACTGACCAGCACCTCTGAACAGAATACAGCATGTGTGAATAGGTAATCCGATCAACACAATGTCTTATATAGAAAAAGGCACTTCATACACAATATAACAGCGAAATCCCATATATAAATAAATACGGGACAAGAAGAAGAGATCCAAAAATATTTAAAGATAAATTAATTTTTATTACATAATATTAAAACTATCAAATATATAAAAAAAGAAATGCTGTTAGGGGATGACAAGCACATAGGGCAAGGGCAGAGGGATAGCACATTAGGTATTGACTGGGTAGCCGAAAGGGGTAAATAAAGGTACTCCCCTATAGGAGGTAAAAAACACAATGTATTTATCTATATGCATCAATATACTATATTATACCACCTCAAAGCAGACCCTCCCTGAGTAGCAATAATACAGTAAACTAAACTAGTAACCAGGCAAATACATAATTAAGCAGGTACATAATTAATGTATAAGATTCCTCTTAGTGGAATTAATGAGGGCTGGCCAAGTCGGAAGAAGCTGGCGGCGAAACGCGCATTGGGGTGAGTAGACGCCTCAAGCACATTCCTCGTGGCTGATTTATTTCATACAGGTAACACACATTTCATTATAGTACTCATACCTTTGGCGCCAGGCTTACATACAAGATATGTGATGTCTAATATCTGCACTCATTTTCTCACTTGACCAGCCATCATTCATTTCATTAAGAGGGATCTTGTACATTAATTATGAACCTGCTTAATTATGTATTTGCCTGGTTACTATTATAGTTTCCCGTATTATTGCCACTCAGTGAGGTCTGCTTTGAGGTGGTATAATATAATATATTGATTCATATAGATTAATACATTGTGTTTTTTTTACCTGCTATATTGGAGTCACTGTACCTTTATTTACCCCTTTCAGCTACCCACTCAATACCTCATGTGATATCCCTCTGTCCCTCACCGATGCTTTATGCTTGGCGTCCCCTAACGGCATTTCTGCTTTTTTTAATATATGATGGTTTTAATATTATTGAATAAAAATTCATTATTTTATATTTTAATATTTTTTTTATCTCTTCTAGTCATCCCATATTTATTTATATATGGAATTTTGTTGTCATAATGTGTGAATAGGTGCAAAGAGAAGAATATACCAGAACTCTGCAAGCGCTTAGATGAATGCAAACCATGAATATATGAAATTGGGACCACACTTCTGCAATATAGAATATACTTAGAAAATGAAAGTACTTAGAGATAAATTGACCAATTAATGAGACCTCCAACTGCGACAAGTCTATCTGTCTGTCTTTCTGTCCATCTATCTATCTACAGTATATATCTATTTGTCTATCTATTTTATCAAGAGATAGAAAAATAAAAGCAGCATTTTTCATGCAAAAAGATTATCACCAAAACCTCATATACAGTTAGGTCCATAAATATTTGGACAGAGACAACATTTATCTAATTTTGGTTCTAGACATTACCACAATGAATTTGAAACAAAACAAATCAGATGCAGTTGAAGTTCAGACTTGCAGCTTTCATTTGAGGGTATCCACATTAAAATTGGATGAAGGGTTTAGGAGTTTCAGCTCCTTAACATGTGCCACCCTGTTTTTAAAGGGACCAAAAGTAATTGGACAGATTAAATAATTGTAAATAAAATGTTCATTTCTAGTACTTGGTTGAAAACCCTTTGTTAGCAATGACTGCCTGAAGTCTTGAACTCATGGACATCACCAGACACTGTGTTTCCTTCTTTTTGATGCTCTGCCAGGCCTTCACCGCGGTGGTTTTCAGTTGTTGTTTGTTTGTTGGCCTTTCTGTCTGAAGTTTAGTCTTTAACAAGTGAAATGCATGTTCAATTGGGTTGAGATCAGGTGACTGATTTGGCCATTCAAGAATATTCCACTTCTTTGCTTTAATAAACTCCTGGGTTGCTTTGGCTTTATGTTTTGGGTCATTGTCCATCTGTAGTATGAAACGACGACCAATCAGTTTGGCTGCATTTGGCTGGATCTGAGCACACAGTATGGCTCTGAATACCTCAGAATTCATTCGACTGTTTCTGTCCTGTGTCACATCATCAATAAACACTAGTGACCCAGTGCCACTGGCAGCCATGCATGCCCAAGATGCTTTTTAGCAAAGTCCAGCCTAGCCTTTTTATTCTTGATTCTTATGAGTGGCTTGCACCGTGCAGTGAACCCTCTGTATTTAATTTCATGCAGTCTTCTCTTTATGGTAGATTTGGATATTGATACGCCTACCTCCTGGAGAGTGTTGTTCACTTGGTTGGCTGTTGTGAAGGGGTTTCTCTTCACCATGGAGAGTATTCTGCGATCATCCACCACTGTTGTCTTCGGTGGGCGCCCAGGTCTTTTTGCATTGATGAGTTCACCAGTGCTTTCTTTCTTTCTCAGAATGTACCAAACTGTAGATTTTGCCACTCCTAAAGTTGTAGCAATTTCTCGGATGGGTTTCTTCTGTTTTTTGCAGCTTAAGGATAGCTTGTTTCACCTGCATGGAGAGCTCCTTTGACCGCATGTTTCCTTCACAGCTAAACCTTCCAAATGCAAACATCACACCTCAAATCAACACCAGCCCTTTTATCTGCTTAATTGAGAATGATATAATGAAGATATTGCCCACACCTGTCCATGAAATAGCCTTGGAGTCAATTGTCCAATTACTTTTGGTCCCTTTAAAAACAGGGTGGCACATGTTAAGGAGCTGAAACTCCTAAACCCTTCATCCAATTTTAATGTGGATACCCTCAAATGAAAGCTGAAAGTCTGAACTTCAACTGCATCTGATTTGTTTTGTTTCAAATTCATTGTGGTAATGTCTAGAACCAAAATTAGATAAATGTTGTCTCTGTCCAAATATTTATGGACCTAACTGTACGTATATAGATCCAAAAAATGGGGGCAGCAGAAGTATTTTTGAAAAAGGTTCTGCCATTTTGAGCTGAAACATAGCATCTGATGGTTAAAATCTGTTTTCAAACCACTTTGGAGTGCTGCTCCCATTTTTTGGACTTATAAATTTAAAAATCTCATAATTTGGTGGTGTTAAAATTTTATTTATCAGACACATCTACAGTATTTTAAGGAATTTAAAGATGACATCACCAATTTTTACATGTTGAACTGGACACACATTGTAATAGTGGCTGCAGACCAGAATAAAACTTTTCCTTTTTTTGTTATTTCGCCTCTCCATTGCACATATATTGGCAATCAAATTATTTGTCACTTAGTGAGTTAATCGTAAGTTTAAGAGGGTATTAACAGACAATTTTACTGAGGGCATTATACTTCTTCTCCTTGCATATTGCTGATCTATTTTAAACAGACAGAAGCACTCAAAGGAAAGAAGAACATGCCCCACCATAGCTAAGTACAGATTTCTTAGTGTGTGCGATATAATGATACAGTCTGCCCTGGTCTCCTGATCTAATCTGTTGAATGATTAGAAAGCAGAGCTGACTAACACCTTATAGATATAGACTGAGTAGGTCAGAGGGCAGCAGACATGAGTTTAGTTGTGTCCTATTAGAAACCTGTTGTGAACATTCTGAATCAGACTTCTGAGTTTGGGCTCCCTCTGGTGGCTGCTGATAGTAATGAAGCTGCTTTGGCTAACAGAAGTCTTTCACCTGGGGCGATGAGTGGCAATCAGGTGCTACTGACTGGTGAAATATAAGTGAGCAACCATCCCATAATCCTTGCCGGTTATTTGTTTCTTCCTGGTCCCTTTTGGAAGTCAGCTTGCTTCCTGCTTTGTCCTGCAACTTTCAGATAAGTTATTTGCTGCTTATTTCTGAGGCATTTGTTTTTCCTTTTGTCTCTCAGTTTTCTGCCCTTTTGGATTTAGTACAGCCAGGTTCTCCTGCGGGGGCCTGCGCTGGACACTGTTTCTCATTTGCCACTGTTTATTTATATTCAGTTCCCTGCTGTTTCAGTATCTGCTGATTTGCTACCAGTTCACACCAGAGACAGTTTATGTATTTCAAGTTCCCTGTTTTTTCAGTGTCTGCTGGCTTGCTACCAGTTCACACCAGAGTTCTGATCTTGCAGGGGAGAGATTGTGTGGTCTCAGTATTTTTGCATATCAGACGTGTTGGAATTTTTCTTAGTGTTTTTTGCTGGATTGCAGACAGTATTTTTTCCTGTCCTGTGTATCTAGACAGTTGGGCCCCAGCATTTGCTTGCTCTATTTTCTGCCTGTGTTTGTATTTCTTCTTGTCTCACCGCCAATATATGTTTGGGGGCTACCTATTCCTTTGGGGGTCTACACCGGGGCAGTTAGCTTCCCCTTTCTCTCTTTAGGCATAGTTAACTCTCCAGCTGCGTTGAGGCATCTAGGGCTCCATAGGCACTTCTAGTTGTGCTGTCAGTTTAGGGGTCTGCAATGAGATAATTACCAACCTCTCTGGGTGTCTGATGACTTTGCATATCTTGGCTGCTGTCCTCCTCGGCTACCAAATCATAACAGAATCACCAGTCTGACTGTAATTCTAGGGTACTCAAAAGGGGTTTCAGATTTTTTTATATATTTTTTCCTTTTTTTCCTCTTTTTTTGGGGGGCCGTAGGAGGATTTTTTTCAATGGAGATTAAGCAGTTGTCTGGTCGTGTTGAGCAGCTCGCTGCTGAAGTTCGGGGAATTTTTGTCTATCTCACTAAGGTCTCTGCTGTGGAACCTAGGATCCCTCTTCCTGATTTATTTTCTAAGGATCGGTCCAAATTTTTGAACTTTAAGAATTATTGTAAGTTGTTTTTTTGCCTTGAAACCTAAGTCCTTGGGGAACAAAAGCGCAGCAGGTTAAAATTGTCATAGAATCATAGAATCATAGAATCATAGAATGGTAGAGTTGGAAGGGACCTCCTGGGCCTTCTGGTCCAACCCCCTGCTCAAAGCAGGATTCTCTAAATCATCCCAGACAGATGTCTGTCCAGCCTCTGTTTGAAGACTTCCATTGAAGGAGAACTCACCACCTCTTGTGGCAGCCTGTTCCACTCATTGATCACCCTAACTGTCAAAAAGTTTTTTCTAATATCTAATCTGTGTCTCCTCCCATTCAGTTTCATCCCATTGCTTCTAGTCTTTCCTTGTGCAAATGAGAATAAAGATGATCCTTCTACAATGTGACAGCCCTTGAGATATTTGTAGACAGCTATTAAGTCTCCTCTCAGTCTTCTTTTTTGCAAGCTAAACATTCCCAAATCCTGCAACCGTTCCTCATAGGACATGGTTTGCAGACCGGTCACCATTCTGGTGGCTCTTCTCTGAACTTGCTCCAGTTTGTTGATGTCTTTTTTAAAATGTGGTGCCCAAAACTGGACACAGTATTCCAGATGAGGTCTGACCAAAGAGGAGTAGAGGGCAATAATGACCTCACGTGATCTAGACTGTATGCTTCTGTTGATACATCCTAGAATTGCATTTGCCTTTTTTGCTGCTGCATCACACTGTTGACTCATGTTAAGTCTGTGATCAATTAGTATACCCAAATCTTTTTCACATCTCCCTGTTGCGTGGCGACCCTCAGGACTGGGCCTTTTCCCTGTCATCCTGTTTTGGCTAATGTTGATGTGTTTTTTCAGGCTCTGGAGTTGTTGTATGATGAACCTAATGTTATTGATCAAGCCGCGAAAACCTTGTTGGCATTGAACCAGGGTCAGGAATCGGCAGAGTTATATTGTCAGAAATTCCGAAAGTGGGCAGTCCTTATTAAATGGAACAATGATGCCCTAGCAGCTCTTTTTTGGAAGGGTCTGGAAAAAAACGTAAAGAATGTTATGGTCGGATTTCTTGTCCCCTCTGGTCTCAACGACTCTGTCATTAGCCACTCAAATTGACAGATGTTTACGTGAATGTAGAAATATGTGAGAGGTAGTGATACCTTTCGAACAAACCTCTGAGCCCATGCAAAGTGATGGAGTTGTTTCTGGGGCTCAGCATCGAGAATTTCGAAAGCGTAATAAATTGTGTTTCTATTGTGGGAACGCTTCTCATACTATTTCCGTCTGCGCGCTCATTTGTTTTGGGCAATGTACAGTCTAAATTTCTCTTGACTGTTAACTTGATCTGCTCCTTATCCTCATTTTCTACTCAGGCTTTTGTCAATTCATGAGCAGTCCTGAACCTGATGGATTTTGATTTTGTCAAATGTTGTGGTTTTCCCATGGTACCCCTGCGGACTCCTATTCCTTTTCTGGGTATTGATGCTACCCCTTTGGCGAAGAATAAACCCCAGTTTTGGACCCAGGTGATAATGTTGGTAACCCTGGACTACCAAGAGAATTGTACATTTTTGGTGTTGCATAATTTACATGACATTATTGTACTGGGTTTTCCTTGGTTGCAGACCCATAATCCTGTTTTGGATTGGAAGTCTGTGTCTGTGGTCAGCAGGGGTTGTCAATGTGTTCGTGGTGACACTCCTGTTTTTTCTACCTCTCCCCAGTCTCAGGATATCCCCGACTATTTGGCTGATTTTTCTGATGTGTTTAGTGAGAGTAAGTCTGCGTCCTTGCCTCCTCACAGGAGTTATGATTGCGTGATTGAGTTAGTGCCCGGTTGTAAATTTCCCAAGGGTCGGCTCTTCAATTTGTCTGTACCTGAGCATGAGGTTATGCAATCTTATATCAAAGAGTCATTGGAGAAGGGTCATATTAGACCATCCTCTTGACCTTTAGGTGCTGGCTTTTTCTTTGTAGCCAAGAAGGATGGTTCTTTGACTATTGACTATCGCCTCCTTAATAAGATCATTGTTAAATATCAGTATCCATTACCCCTGATTTCCAATTTATTCTCCAGAGTGAAAGGTGCTAGTTGGTTTACCAAGCTTGACCTTAGGGGGGCGTATAATCTTATTCGCATTAAGCACGGTGATGAATGGAAGATGGCGTTTAATACTCCTGAGGGGCATTTTGAGCACCTAGTGATGCCTTTTGGGCTCACTAATGCCCCTTCCGTATTCCAATCCTTCATGAACGATAGTTTCCGGGATTTTGTGTATAAGTTTCTGATCGTTTATTTGGACGATATTTAGATTTTTTTCCAATGACTGGGATTCTCATGTGGAACATGTTCGGATGGTATTCCGGATTCTGAGAGAAAATGCTTTGTTTGTTAAGGGATCAAAATGTCTCTTTGGCGTACAGAAGGTTTTGTTTTTGGGATTCATTTTGTCTCTGTCCGCTATAGAAATGGACCCGGTCAAGGCTCAGGCCATTTGAGATTGGGTTCAGCCCACTTCCTTGAAAGCTCTTCAGAGATTTTTGGGTTTTGCTAATTTCTACCTTAAATTTATAGCTTATTTCTCTGGTATTGTGAAGACACTGACTGATTTGACCAAGAGGGGTTCTGATGTAGTGAATTGGTCTCCTGAGGTAGTTTCTGCGTTTCAGGAGCTTAAGCGGAGATTCTCTTCTGCTCATGTTCTGCGGCAACCTGATGTTTCTCTCCCATTTCAGGTGGAAATAGATGCTTCTGAGATTGGTGCAGGAGCCGTTTTATTCTAAAGGGATCCTGTAACCTCTAAGATTAACCCATGCGCCTTCTCTCGAAAGTTTTCCCCAGCTGAACGTAATTAAGATGTGGGGAATTGGGAATTATGGGCTATGAAGTGGGCGTTTGAAGAGTGGAGAAATTGGTTGGAGGGAGCCAAACATCAAGTTGTGGTCCTCACTGACCACAAGAACTTGATCTATCTCGAATGAGCCAAGTGATTAATTCCTAGACAGGCCAGGTGGGCCATGTTTCTCACGCGTTTTAATTTTGTGGTCTCCTTTCTTCCGGGCACTAAGAATGTTAAGGCGGATGCCCTCTCTAGGAGTTTCTTTGCGGATTCTCTTGATGTGACTGAGGCTACTGCCATTCTGAAGGAGGGTGTGGTTCTTTCCGCTATCTCACCCAATTTGAGACTGGCCCTGGAGGAATTTCAAGAGGATAAACCTTAACGATGACCTGTGGGGAAATTGTATGTCCCCGACCAATGGAGGAAGAAAGTAATGTCTGAAATTCATTGCTCTGCGTTGGCTGGTCATCCGGGTATTTTTGGTACCAGAGATTTGGTGAGTCGGTCGTTTTGGTGGCCTACTTTATCTCGTGATGTCAGGAATTTTGTGCAGTCCTCTGGGACTTGTTCTCGGTCCAAACCTTGCTCTCGCTCTAGTGGATTGTTAATGCCACTGCCTGTGCCCAGGGGGCCATGGACCCATATCTCTATGGATTTTATTTCTGACCTCCCTGTCTCTCAGAGAATGACTGTTATCTGGGTGATCTGTGAAAGATTTTCCAAGATGGTCCATCTTGTGCCACTGCCGAAGTTGCCATCCTCTTCCGAGTTGGTGCCCTTGTTTTTTCAGCAGGTGGTTCGTTTGCACGGCATTCCGGAGAACATTGTGTCTGACAGAGGAGTTCAATTTGTTTCCAGATTTTGGAGAGCCTTTTGTTCTAAACTGGGAATTCAGTTGTCTTTCTCCTCTGCGTTTCACCCTCAGATCAATGGTCAGATTAAGAGAACAAACCAGACTTTGGAAACTTATTTGAGATGTTTTGTATCTGCTGATCAAGATGACTGGGTCTCTTTTTTGCCCTTGGCTGAATTTGCTCTAAATAATAGGGCTAGTTCTGCCACTTTGATGCCCCTTTTTTCTGCAATATTGGGTTTCATCCTCGGTTTTCTTCAGGGCAGGTGGAGGCTTTTGCCTGTCCGGGTGTTGACTTTATGGTAGAGAGAATGCAGCAGATTTGGATTCAAGTAGTGGATAAGTTGTCTCTCTCTCAGGAGAGGGCCCAACGGTTTGCCAACCGGCATAGGACTGTTTGGCTCTTCCTGGGACGTTTAAGATTCACAACGTCTTCCATAAATCTTTATTGAAAAGGTTTGTTGAGTCAGTAGTTCCTATGGCTATGCCCCCTGAGCCTGTTTTGGTTGAGAGCAATCTTGAGTATGAGGTGGAGAAAGTATTGGATTCTCGTCTGGATAGACGGAAACTCAAGTACTTGGTCAAATGGAAAGGTTATGGTCAGGAAGACAATTGGGTGTTTGCTTCTGACATTCATGCTGAGAGATTGGTTCGCGTCTTTCACTGGGCTCATCCTGATCGACCTGGTGGCGCAGGTGAGGGTTCGGTGACCCCTTCTCAAGAGGGGGTACTGTTGTGAACACTCTGAATCTGACTTCTGAGTTTGGGCTCCCTCTGGTGGCTGCTGATAGTAATGAAGCTGCTTTGGCTAACAGAAGTCTTTCACCTGGGGGTGATGAGTGGCAATCAGGTGCTACTGACTGGGGAGATATAGAGGGGTTGGACATAATAATGGAAACACCTGGAAACATCAACAAAAGTTAGTTTAATATGGTGTAGGTCCACCTTTTGCGGCGATTACAGCCTCAATTCTCCAAGGTATGAATTCATACAAGGTGTGAATTGTTTCCAAAGGAATTTTAGCCCATTCTTCAGTTAAAACACCCTCCAGTTCTTTAAGCGACGATGGCAGCGGAAATCGACGTCTAACTTGAATCTCTAAAATCGACCATAAATGCTCAATGATGTTGAGGTCTGGGGATTGTGGGGACCAGATAAGATGCTCAACTTCATTAGAATGTTCCTCGTGCCATGCTTTAACGATTCTAACTGTATGAATTGGTGCATTATCATCCTGAAAGATGGCGTTCCCCTCCGGGAACCATAGGATGCACTTGGTCGCCCAAAATGCCTAAATAATCGCGGCTGTTAATTCTTCCATGAAGGGATATCATTGGCCCGCGGATCTCCACGAAATAGCACCCCAGATCATCACAGAACCTCCGCCATTTTTTACGGTTGGGAGAAGGCAGTCTGGATGGAATGCTTCTTTCGGCTGTCTCCAAACGTACACTCAGCCGGAGGTCAGAAATAGGGTAAACGATGATTCTTCTGAGAATATCACATGTTTTCACTGGTCGAGGGAACAATTCTGGAGGTTTCTACACCACTCTAAATGCTTGGAAAATTTGTCATTGAGAGCAGCGGTTTTTCGAATTGCAGCTCTTCTGTGGAATCCAGATTTGTTCAGCTCCCGACGAACAGTTTTCGTGGAAACTGGGTTCTGTGTTATGATTTGGTAGCTGAGGAGAGCAGGCAAAAAAGGCAATACACCAGAGAGGTTGGAATCTATTGGATTGCAGTACCCTGACTAACCACCACAACTAAAGGCAGCCATGGAGCTTACCTACGTTGGTCCTAGACGCCTCGTCACAGCCTGAGAAGCTAACTTCACCTAAAGATAGAAAGAGGAAAACTATCTGCCCCGGAGCAGATCCCCAAAGAACATAGGAAGCCCCCAAACATGTAATGGCGGTTAGACAAGAGGAAATACAGACACAGACAGAAAATAGTATGAGCAAACGTTGGGGCCCAATCTTCCTAGACAGAAAAGGATAGGAAGGTCACTTACTGCAATCCAAAAAACCCTAAAAAAATACCAACACACTAATTGCAAAAACACCTGAGATCACACGACCTCTACCACCTAAATTAGTTCTCTGGTGTAACAAAACTAAGCCGCAGCCACAGAAAAAACTGGAAAAGGCAAATGAACAAACAACTGGCTGAACTAAACTGAGAGGAGCACAAGCCCCCGGAGGGGACCTGGCAGACCCCCACAGAAGTGCAGGACAAAATGCAAAAAGCAAGCACAAAAAACTAAAAGAAGAAAATGTCTTATCTGTTAGCAGAAGATGCAGGCACGAAACAGCAAGCTTCAAAGTGAATCAGGAACAAAAGTTGAGACCAGAACAATTGATCACCGGCAACCCTGATGGGAGGGAACCTCCCTTATATAAGACCAGTCAGTAACACCTGATCGCCAACCTTCACAATCTTCATTGAATAGTTCAGTACTGTTTGTAACCACCAGAGGGAGCTTCTGCTCAGAATTCATTTCTAGCACATTCACAACAGTACCCCCCCCTTGAGGAGGGGTCACCGAACCCTCATTTGGGCAACCAGGTTGGTCAGGATGAGCTCTGTGATACGCACGGATCAGTCTCCTAGCATGGATGTCCGAAGCAAACACCCAAGAATTGTCCTCCTGACCATAACCTCTCCACTTAACCAAATACTGGAGTTTCCGTCTAGAAAAACGAGAATCCAATATTTTCTCAACCACATACTCCAGATTGCCCTCAACCAAAACAGGGTCAGTAGGGACACAGCCATAGGAACTACTGGCTCGACAAACCTCTTCAATAAGGACTTGTGGAACACGTTATGGATTTTAAATGTCCCTGGAAGAAGTAAACGAAAGGAAACAGGATTAAGAATCTCCATGATCTTATAAGGTCCAATGAACCTAGGCTTAAACTTAGGAGATGCAACTCTCATAGGGATATTTCTTGAGGACAACCAGACCAAGTCCCCACTTCAAACCGAGGACCATCAGTCCTATGCCGGTTGGCAAACCGCTGGGCCCTCTCCTGAGAGAGGGACAACCTCTCCACTACCTGGTCCCAAATCTGCTGCATACGCTCCACAACAGAGTCAACACCTGGACAGACAGAAGCCTCCGTCTGTCCTGAAGAAAATCGAGGATGAAACCCAAAATTGCAGAAAAATGGAGACATCAAGGTTGCAGAGCTAGCCCTATTATTAAGGGCAAACTCAGCCAAAGGCAAAAAAGAGACCCAGTCATCCTGATCAGCAGACACAAAGCATCTCAGATAAGTCTCCAATGTCTGGTTTGTTCTCTCAGTTTGTCCATTGGTCTGAGGATGAAAAGCTGAGGAGAAAGACAATTGAACACCAAATTTAGAACAAAAAGTCCTCCAAAATCTGGAAACAAACTGGACTCCTCTGTCAGACACAATGTTCTCAGGAATACCGTGTAACCGAACCACGTGCTGAAGGAACAAAGGCACCAATTCGAGGAGGAAGGCAACTTAGGTAATGGCACAAGATGTATCATTTTGGAAAACCTATCACAAATCACCCAGATAACGGTCATTCTCTGAGAAACAGGGAGGTCGGAAATGAAATCCATAGAGATATGGGTCCATGGTCTCTTGGGCACAGGCAATGGCATCAACAAACCACTAGGGCGAGAGCAAGGCTTGGAGCGAGAGCAAGTCCCGCAGGACTGCACAAATTCCCTGACGTCACGAGACAAAGTAGGCCACCAAAAGGACCGACTAACCAAGTCTCTGGTACCAAAAATTCCGGGATGACCGGCCAATGCGGAACAATGAATCTCAGACATCACACTCTTTTTCCACCGGTCTGGGACAAACAATTTCCCAATAGGGCAGAGTTCGGGTTTATCCTCCTGACACCCTTCCAGAGCCAGTCTCAAATTGGGCGAGATGGCGGAAAGAACTACACCCTCTTTCAAAATAACAGTAGGATCAGATAACTCGGGAGAGTCAGCAAGGAAACTCCTCGAGAGGGCATCCGCTTTAACATTCTTAGTGCCAGGAAGAAAGGAAACCACAAAATTAAAACGTGTGAAAAACAAGGCCCACCTGGCCTGTCTAGGATTAAGTCGCTTGGCTGATTCCAGATAAACCAGATTCTTATGGTCCGTGAGGACCACCACCTGATGTTTGGCTCCCTCCAGCCAATGTCTCCACTCTTCAAAAGCCCACTTCATGGCCAATAACTCCCGATTACCCACGTCATAATTACGTTCAGTTGGAGAAAATTTCGAGAGAAAAAGGCACAAGGGTTACTTTTAGAGGTCTCTGGATCTCTTTGGGACAAAACGGCACCTGCCCCAATTTCAGAGGCATCAACCTCCACCTGAAATGGCAGAGAAACATCAGGCTGCCGTAGAACAGGAGCAGAAGTGAATCTCTGCTTAAGTTCCTGAAACGCAGAAACTGCCTCAGGAGGCCAATTCACCACATCAGAACCCTTCTTGGTCAAATCAGTCAATGGTTTAACAATAACAGAGAAATTACCAATAAATTTACGATAAAAATTGGCAAAACCCAAGAATCTCTGAAGAGCCTTTAATGAAGTAGGTTGGACCCAATCACAGATGGCCTGAACCTTGACCGGGTCCATTTCAATAACAGATGGGGACAAAATGAATCCCAGAAATGAGATCCTCTGTACGCCAAAAAGACACTTTGATCCCTTCACATACAGAGCATTCTCTCTCAAAATCTGGAACACAGTCCGAACATGTTTCACATGAGAGTCCCAATCATTGGAAAAAATCAAGATATCATCCAAATAAACAATCAGAAATTTATCCACAAAATCCCTGAAAATGTCATTCATGAAGGACTGGAAGACGGAAGGAGCATTAGTGAGCCCAAAGGGCATCACTAGGTACTCAAAATGCCCCTCTGGGTATTAAATGCCGTCTTCCATTCATCCCCGTGCTTAATGCGAATAAGGTTATATGCCCCCCTGAGGTCAAGCTTGGTAAACCAAGTAGCACTTTTCACCCTGGAAAACAGGTCAGAAATCAAGGGTAACGGATATTGATATTTCACAGTGATATTGTTCAAGAGACGATAATCAATACACGGCCTTAATGAACCATCCTTTTTGGCCACAAAGAAAAAACCGGCACCCAAGGGTGAAGAGGATGGTCTGATATGACCCTTCTCCAATGACTCCTTGATATAAGACCGCATAGCGTCATGTTCAGGTACAGACAAGTTAAAAAGGCGACCTTTAGGGAATTTACTACCAGGCACTAATTCAATAGCGCAGTCATAGCTCCTATGGGGGGGCAAGGATGCAGATTTACTTTCGCTAAACACATCAGAAAAATCAGTCAAAAAGTCAGGAACATCCTGAGCCTGGGGGGAGGCAGAAAAAACAGGAGTGTTGGCATTAACACATTGGCAGCCCCAACTGGTTACAGACACAGATTTCCAATCCAAAACAGGATTATGAGACTGTAACCAAGGGAAACCCAGTACAATAATGTCATGCAGATTATACAGCACCAAAAATTTGCAACTCTCCTGATGATCAGGTTCAACCCTCATTATCACCTGAGTAGAGAACTGGGGTTTATTCTCAGCTAAAGGGGTAGAATCGATCCCCAGTAGGGGAATAGACTTCCGTAGGGGTATCAAGGGAAACCCACAACGTTTAGCAAAATCAAAATCCATCAGGTTAATAGCTGCTCCCGAATCAACAAAAGCCTGAGCAGAAAATGTGGACAGGGAGCAAATCAGGGTAACAGTCAACAAAAATTTAGTCTGAACACTACCCAAGACAACTGAACGTGCAAAACGTCTTCCCCGCTTAGGGCAGACTGAAATAGCATGAGAGGCATCACCACAGTAGAAACATAACCCATTGCGTCTTCGAAACTCATGACGCTGTGCCCCAGAAGCCACTCTATCACACTGCATGGGTTCGGAAGCTGGTTCACAAGGCAACACTATTCCACGCATACCTCTACGCTCATGCAAACGTCTGTCAATTTGAATCGCTAATGACATAGAATCACTGAGACCAGAGGGGACAGGGAATCCCACCATAACATCCTTTACATTCTCTGACAGACCCTTCCGAAAAAGGGCTGCCAAAGCATCGTCATTCCATTTGGTCAGGACTGCCCACCTTCGGAATCTCTGACAGTATAACTCAGCGTCCTCAAGCCCCTGATTTAATGCCAACAAGGCTTTTTCAGCTTGATCAGTGACATTAGGCTCATCGTACAATAACCCCAGAGCCTGAAAAATGCATCAACATTACTCAAAACAGGGTCCCCAGGTGTCAGGGAAAAAGCCCAATCCTGAGGATCACCGCGCAGGAGAGAGATGACAATTTGAACCTGCTGTGCTGTGTTCCCTGAGGACTTAGATTTTAAGGCAAAAAACAACTTACAGTTATTTTTGAAATTCAGAAATTTAGCTCGATCCCCTAAAAACAAATCTGGCATGGGAATCCTAGGTTCCACAACAGGCAACCCTGCAAGATAGGTAGCAATACTCCGAACTTCAGTGGCAAGCTGATCCACAGGGCCAGACAACTGTGCAAACTCCATTGAGAGAAATAAAATCCTCCTCAGCACCCAGAGATACAGAGGGAAAAAAAAAAATTAAATCTCTGACAACTCTGACAATCTTCTTTCTTTCAAACTATTTTTCCCTTCTGTGAGTACCATATAATTATCAGTTTTAGGCCGGTGATACTGTTATGATTTGGTAGCTGGGGAGAGCAGGCAAAAAGGGCAATACACCAGAGAGGTTGGAATCTATTGGATTGCAGTACCCTGACTAACCACCACAACTAAAGGCAGCCGTGGAGCGTACCTACATTGGTCCTAGACGCCTCGTCACAGCCTGAGAAGCTAACTTCACCTAAAGATAGAAAGAGGAAAACTATCTGCCCCGGAGCAGATCCCCAAAGAACATAGGAAGCCCTCAAACATGTAATGGCGGTTAGACAAGAGGAAATACAGACACAGACAGAAAATAGTATGAGCAAACGTTGGGGCCCAATCTTCCTAGACAGAAAAGGATAGGAAGGTCACTTACTGCAATCCAAAAAACCCTAAAAAAAATACCAACACACTAATTGCAAAAACACCTGAGATCACACGACCTCTACCACCTAAATTAGTTCTCTGGTGTAACAAAACTAAGCCGCAGCCACAGAAAAAACTGGAAAAGGCAAATGAACAAACAACTGGCTGAACTGAACTGAGAGGAGCACAAGCCCCCGGAGGGGACCTGGCAGACAACCACAGAAGTGCAGGACAAAATGCAAAAAGCAAGCACAAAAAACTAAAAGAAGAAAATGTCTTATCTGTTAGCAGAAGATGCAGGCACGAAACAGCAAGCTTCAAAGTGAACCAGGAACAAAAGTTGAGACCAGAACAATTGATCACCGGCAACCCTGATGGGAGGGAACCTCCCTTATATAAGACCAGTCAGTAACACCTGATCGCCAATCTTCACAATCTTCATTGAATAGTTCAGTACTGTTTGTAACCACCAGAGGGAGCTTCTGCTCAGAATTCATTTCTAGCACATTCACAACAGTTCTGTATGTGTTCATTGAGCTCAGCAGTGATTTTCAGAGCGGTGGTCTTGCGATCCTCTCACAATTCGCTTTAGAGTCCGACGGTCTCTCTCAGTCAACTTCGACATTCGGTCGGACCTGTGCCTTGCTGCGGACGTTTTTCCTTCTCTTTTAAAAGCAGTCATTATTTTGGAGACAGTACCTCTTGACACGCCAAGCATTCGGGCACTTTTGGTTACACTAGCGCATGCCATACGAGCACCAACAATTTGGCCTCTTTGAAAATCCGAGAGGTCTGCCATTGGTATCAGGTTCTCATCAATGTTCTTATAATTATGCAAAAAAACAGTTAATTTACATACACATCACATAACACAAATAATCAACTACAAAACATTACCATATGTCACGGTTTGCATATTTATAATATGTTCGAAGATTATGATGCCAAAACATTAGGTGTTTCCATTATTTTGTCCAACCCCTGTAAGTGAGAACCTTCCCATAATCCTTGCCGGTGATTTGTTTCTTCCTGGTCCCTTTTGGAAGTCAGCTTTCTTCCTGCTTTGTCCTGCAACTTTCAGATAAGTTATTTGCTGTTTATTTCTGAGGCATTTGTTTTTCCTTTTGTCTATCTCAGTTTTCTGCCCTTTTGGATTTAGTACAGCCAAGTTCCCCTGCGGGGGCCTGCGCTGGACACTGTTTCTCACTTGCCACTGTTTATGCATTTTCAATTCCCTGTTGTTTCAGTATCTGATGATTTGCTACAAGTTCACACCAGAGACAGTTTATGTATTTCCAGTTCCCTGTTTTTTCAGTGTCTGCTGGCTTGCTACCAGTTCACACCAGAGTTCTGATCTTGCAAGGGAGAGATCAGACGTGTTGGAATTTTTCTTAGTGTTTTTTGCTGGATTGCAGACAGTATTCTTTCCTGTCCTGTTCTATCTAGACAGTTTGGGCCCCAGCATTTGCTTGCTCTATTTTCTGCCTGTGTTTGTATTTCTTCTTGTCTCATCGCCAATATATGTTTGGGTGCTACCTATTCCTTTGGGGTCTACTCAGGGGCACTTAGCTTTCCACTTTCTCTCTTTAGGCTTAGTTAACTCTTCGGCTGTGTCGAGGCGTCCAGGGCTCCAGGGGTCTGCAATGAGCTAATTACCAACCTCTCTGGGTGTCTGGTGGCTTTGCCTATTTTGACTGCTGTCCTCCTCGGCTACCAAATCATAACAAAAACCCTTCTATCAGCTTTCCTCTTCTCCAAGGAAGGTCATCTTTGCTGTATTGCCCCTCCCCACACTGCCTGCCCAGAACTGTAAGTAGTCATACTCTTGAGATCAGAGAAGCGTGTCATTATATCTCACACAAGAGTATCCTAGAACAGACTGCTCCTATCCGTCCTGTCCTGATGACAACCCTTATCTCACTGTGGCAAGATTACAAGATGCTTGAGCACATCATACATACAGTAAGTATGATTACATCTCACACACTGAGAAATCTGCTCAGAGCTAATGAGGGAGTGTTGTTCTTTCTCTTGGGAGAAGTACACGCCCCCAGTGAAAAGTATCTGAAAACACACACTTGGGCTTATTTTTTTTTTTATTTTTAGGTGCCAAGTACTTTGATTGCTAATATTTCCACAACAGAGAGGTGAAATAAAAAGAAAAGAAAACAAAAACTAACAAAAAAGAATGTTTTATTCCGACCTGCAGCCTTCACGTATCTGTCACGCGGTCTTATGATATGTGTACGATGTCAGTAAACTATTCTTAAAAGAACAACACTCTATACAACATATAGATTAGCAACATCAGCATGTAAATATAGAATAGATTTACCTGACACGATATCCGTTGAACTCAGGGTTAATCTTGAGGACTTGATACACTGTCACAGGAAAGAGGAGGACCGGGGGTCTAACCTGACCCTAAACTGGGGTCCTAACTAATCCCTCACCTTGGAGGTACTGATAATGGTTCAGAGGTCCAAGTCTCCAGCCTAACCCTGTCTCCTATCAGTCCCTGAACCCTGTAATCAGTCCTAAGAAGGATTCTGATTACCACCAAAGGGATATGGGCTGATCTCTGCTAAATACACAGATAAGACATATAAGACAGACTGGAGAAAACACAGACTTGCATACACACTCAAACACAGAAGGAACATAAATGATCTGGGATATTAAACTCTAAGCAAGGTGAGCTTAAAACAACTAAGGAGCTCTTTAACTTAAGTCTATACAGATACAATCCTATCTGTGGTCTGCATGAAGAATTTCACTGGCAACTCCCAACACAGACAACCAGAGATTTAAAGGAAACCAATCAACAAATAATTAATTGCAGCCGGGAGAAACTGCACCCAGTCCCAAAACTGAGCACAGACAGAATTAACTCCTAACTGCCAAACACAAAGAAACAGCAACTCAGCTGTGAGAAGTCAGAATGTGCAACCGCGACGATCTTCGTGGCGATGCACACATGACAGTACCCCCCCTTCTACGAGGGGCCTCCGGACCCTCAGGGCCAGGTTTGCCCGGGTGAGTTCTGTGGAAGGTCCGCACCAAACGATCTGCGTTAATGTCAGACGCAGGAACCCACGTCCTCTCCTCTGGACCATACCCTTCCAATGCACCAAGTACTGAAGGGACCGGCGATTCAGACGTGAGTCAATGATCTTTGACACTTGAAACTCCAAGTTACCATTGACCACCACTGGAGGAGGAGGTAGAGGTGATGGTATGACTGGTGCCACGTACCTCTTAAGTAATGACTTGTGGAACACATTGTGGATTTTAAACGTAGGAGGGAGGTCCAGACGAAATGCCACAGGATTAATTATGGAACTGATCCTGTACGGCCCGATGAATCTGGGGCCCAGCTTCCAGGAGGGAACTTTAAGTTTTATATTCCTGGTAGACAACCATACCAGATCGTTCACATTAAGATCTGGACCAGAAACTCTCCTCCTATCAGCCATACGTTTATAACGGTTCCCCATAGCACTCAGATTATTCAATACACCTCTCCACACTGAAGCAAGTGACGACGAGAAACGCTCCTCCTCAGGAACCCCAGAAGGGCCCCCCCCATTGAATGTACAAAACTGGGGATGAAAACCATATGCCCCAAAAAACGGGGACTTACCAGTGGACTCGCTCCGCCTGTTGTTAAGAGCGAACTCTGCCAGAGGCAAGAAAGAAGACCAGTCCTCCTGGTTCTCTGAGACAAAACACCGAAGATAAGTCTCTAGGCTTTGATTCAGACGCTCTGTCTGACCATTGATCTGCGGATGAAAAGCCGAGGAAAATGACAATTGCATCCCCCGACGTAAACAAAATGCCCTCCAAAACTTGGACACAAACTGAGACCCCCTATCTGACACCACATCAGAAGGCAACCCATGAAGTCTCACAATCTCCCCAATGAACACCTGCGCCAGAGTTTTAGCATTAGGGAGGGCAGGAAGAGCAATGAAATGTGCCATCTTACTGAACCTGTCAACAACCACCAGTATGACAGTCTTCCCTGACGACTGAGGAAGGTCCGTGATGAAGTCCATAGACAAATGAGTCCATGGACGCTCCGGAAGTTTCAAGGGTAAGAGGGTCCCAGACGGACGGGTATGAGGGGTCTTAGAGCGAGCACAAACCCCACAGGACGCGACAAAAGTTAAAACATCTTTATTAACGTTAGGCCACCAAAACCGGCGAGAAAGGAGATCTAAAGTAGCCTTACTCCCTGGATGTCCTGCTAAAGCAGAATTATGATGTGCCTCAATAACCTTTTGTCTCAACTGATTTGGGACAAACAGTCTCCCTGGAGGTCCTGCAGGGGCGTCCCCCTGAGCCTCTAACACCTCCTCCTCAAGCTCAGAACATACAGCCGACACTACCACCCCCTCCTGAAGGATAGGAATCGGGTCATCCATTTTCCCGGCCCCTGGGAAACTGCGAGACAAGGCATCCGCCTTAATATTCTTAGATCCAGGGCGATAAGTGACAACAAAATTAAACCTGGTAAAAAACAACGACCATCGAGCTTGTCTGGAATTCAGACGCTTAGCAGATTCCAAATACAGCAGGTTCTTGTGATCAGTAATGACGGTGACCGGGTGGACTGCCCCCTCCAAAAAGTGACGCCATTCTTCAAAAGCCAACTTAATGGCTAAAAGTTCCCTATTGCCGATATCATAATTCCTTTCGGCGGACGACAATTTTTTAGAAAAGAAAGTGCACGGATGCCATTTACCAGGGGACGGACCCTGGGACAATATTGCACCCACCCCTACGTCAGACGCGTCCACCTCCACAACGAACGGCTGTGATGCATCTGGTTGGATGAGAACGGGTGCCGAAGCAAAACATTTTTTCAAAGAGGAAAAAGCTTGGCAAGCTTTGTCCGACCATTTAGAAAAATCCGTCCCTTTTCTTGTCATGTCAGTGAGAGGTTTGACAACAGATGAGAAATTACAAATAAATTTCCGGTAGTAGTTAGCAAACCCCAGAAAACGCTGCAGAGCCTTAAGATCCTCTGGCTGATCCCATTCAAGCACTGCTCTCACCTTTTCAGGGTCCATACGGAAACCGGAGGCTGACACCAAGAAACCCAAAAACTGAAGTTCCTGTACGGCGAATACACACTTTTCCAGTTTGGCGTATAGTTTATTGTCTCGCAAGATCTGCAACACCTGTCTCACATGCTCCTGGTGAGACACAAGATCTGGTGAGTAAATTAAAATGTCATCCAAATATACGACCACAAACAGCCCCACCAGATGACCAAAAATGTCATTAACAAAATGTTGGAATACTGCTGGTGCAGTAGTCAGACCAAAAGGCATGACAAGGTTCTCATAATGTCCCTCCGGCATGTTAAACGCCGTTTTCCACTCATCCCCCTCTTTTATCCTAATCAGATTATACGCCCCCTGAGATCCAATTTAGAGAACCATTTGGCGCCAACAATTTGATTGAAGAGATCAGGAATCAGAGGGAGTGGATACGGATCTCGAACAGTAATCCGATTAAGTTCGCGGAAATCCAAGCAAGGGCGTAGGCCTCCATCTTTTTTCTTCACAAAGAAGAACCCCGCGGCCACTGGGGAAGATGAAGGTCTAATATGCCCTTTGGCCAGACTTTCCGAAATATAATCTTTCATAGCCTGCCTCTCAGGACCAGAAAGGTTATATAACCTAGCTTTAGGTAACTTAGCATCAGGAAGTAAATTAATAGAGCAGTCATACACACGATGAGGAGGCAACTCCTGACACCCCTCCTCAGAGAACACATCCCCAAAGTCCTCCAAAAAAGGAGGCAAAGTACTAGGCATGACCGCACTGATGACTGTGTTCATGCAGTTACTTTTGCAAAACTCCCCCCATTGGCTTATATCTCTGGACTGCCAATTAATCACAGGGTTATGTTTAACCAACCAAGGAAGTCCCAACACAATAGGAGTAGGTAGACCCTCCAACACATAACAAGATAATAGTTCCCTATGTATTGCCCCTACCCGAAGGTCAATGTTATGAACCTCATGAACAAAGCTACCTTGGCCGAGAGGCCTGGCGTCAATGGAGAATATAGGGATCGGTTTGACCAATACACTCAGATGCATACCTTGAGCCTGAGCAAACTGAGCGTCAACCAGATTAGCCCCGGACCCACAATCAAGAAGAACAGAAAATCTCTCCACTCTCGTACCAACCACCACCTCCACTGGTACAAGGAACTGAGAAGAACTAGCGGACGAAATACATACTCCCAGGTTGTCGTCCACCACACAACCTGGGATTAACAGTTTTCCGGTGACTTTTTGCTCAACAAGGCACGGGATGGACATCCCCCAACAAAATGTCCCTCTTTCCCGCAGAAGAAACACCTTCTAGTCCTGCGGCGTACAGCCAATCCCCTCCTACGAAATGATGTCCCTCCCAACTGCATAGGCTCCTCCGAACAGACAAGGGGAACCTCAACATAGGGGACTTTAGTAGTAGGTGGAGTAACAACAGGGGGCGGAGTTACCTCGCACCTCTCCCGGAGCCGTCTATCAGTACGGATAGCTAGGGCCATAGCAGCCTCCAGTGATGGAGGAGAATCATACTGAGCCAAAACGTCCTTTAATTTGTCAGAAAGCCCATGACAAAACTGGCTTCTAAGAGCTGGGTCATTCCACTGAGTATCTGTGGCCCATCTACGGAACTCAGAAGCAAATTCCTCCGCCGGACGATCTCCCTGCTGTATCTTACGTAATTTTGTCTCAGCAAGAGAGACCCGATCTGGGTCATCATATACCAAACCCAGGGCAGTAAAAAATCGATCTACTGACTGTAGAGCCGGGGATCCCGGAGGAAGGGAGAAGGCCCAGGATTGAGGGTCCCCTTGTAGGAGCGAGATAACAATTCCCACTCTCTGCTCTTCACTCCCTGATGATCGAGGCCGAAGCCGAAAATACAATTTACATGCTTCCCTGAAGGTAAAAAATTTGTCTCGCCCACCAGTGAACCTGTCCGGGAGAGCTACTTTAGGTTCAAATCTGGTTTTCTCCGAGGGAGACAAAACTTTGGACTTAATGTCCGTCAGCTCCATGGATAATCCCTGCAACTGCAGAGCCAGCTGGGCTACTGGATCCATGGCAACTGGGAATAATTTTATGGGCCAGTGAAAATGTCACGCGGTCTTATGATATGTGTACGATGTCAGTAAACTATTCTTAAAAGAACAACACTCTATACAACATATAGATTAGCAACATCAGCATGTAAATATAGAATAGATTTACCTGACACGATATCCGTTGAACTCAGGGTTAATCTTGAGGACTTGATACACTGTCACAGGAAAGAGGAGGACCGGGGGTCTAACCTGACCCTAAACTGGGGTCCTAACTAATCCCTCACCTTGGAGGTACTGATAATGGTTCAGAGGTCCAAGTCTCCAGCCTAACCCTGTCTCCTATCAGTCCCTGAACCCTGTAATCAGTCCTAAGAAGGATTCTGATTACCACCAAAGGGATATGGGTTGATCTCTGCTAAATACACAGATAAGACATATAAGACAGACTGGAGAAAACACAGACTTGCATACACACTCAAACACAGAAGGAACATAAATGATCTGGGATATTAAACTCTAAGCAAGGTGAGCTTAAAACAACTAAGGAGCTCTTTAACTTAAGTCTATACAGATACAATCCTATCTGTGGTCTGCATGAAGAATTTCACTGGCAACTCCCAACACAGACAACCAGAGATTTAAAGGAAACCAATCAACAAATAATTAATTGCAGCCGGGAGAAACTGCACCCAGTCCCAGAACTGAGCACAGACAGAATTAACTCCCTAACTGCCAAACACAAAGAAACAGCAACTCAGCTGTGAGAAGTCAGAATGTGCAACCGCGACGATCTTCGTGGCGATGCACACATGACAGTATCTAGCTCAATATGAAAAATTTTGAGAAAGGTCCTGTTTAAAATTGTAAAACAATTTAATTCACAAAATTAAGTTGCATATTGCTAATGATATTAACATATAGACTATTCAGATGATGTAGATTATATACTGTACAGCTAAATATATTTTAAAAACATTGCACATGTACACTATACAGTGTATCTTTTTGCACCAGCGAGGATGTTACTTAGGAACACCATTTCTTGGTTCCAATTTTGGATATATGCCATTTTTTGGGTCAAAACCAAGTAAAGAAGAGATCCTTCTATGTAGAATGGGGATTGTCCGAGTCTAAATACAGGCATGCTAGTGGTATGTGACGTCATTTTTTTCTATCACGAGTTGACCTAAATACACTAAATGTGGTAAATATTTACTAGGAGTTATAATATACGTGTATAAAGCAGAACGGTGGCTCAGTAGGGTCCTGGGTTTAAATCCCACCAAGGACAAAATCTGCAAGGAATTTATATGTTCTATCAGTGTTTGTCCTAGGTTTCCTACAGGTTCTTCGATTTCATCTCACATTCCAAAGACATAATGATAAGGAATTTAAATTGTGAGCCCCAATGGGGACAGTGATGATCATGTCTGTAAAGTGGTGTGTAATATGATGGCACTATATAATCAAATCATCATAATATTATTTTACTTGTTCCTGGAGTATCTATACCCCTCTGTACAATTGGGTGTTGTGTTTTTAAAATTAAGCTTGCATATTTTATGTGATTTTTTAACTATGTTGTTTTTAATTGTTTATAGTCTATGTCATCATTAATAAGGGACCATAAGAGGAGTTTGGGTGAGTGGCCCCATTGGTCCAACAGGATAAATAGGTCTGAATGATATGTGTTGGTATGAATGTGTCCTTTTGTCTTGGCTTGATAAAGCCCATTTGTAGCCAAAGTAACTCTATATTCTACATGATATTCAAGAAAATAAAGGATTTATTGAAATATTTAATTATGCCTTGGGTGTATCTATTACAATTTTTTTGTAATTTGGTGACGTGTCACCCCAAGAAAACATGTGAAAGAGTGGTGCAGGGAGCCCAGACATCTTTTTTTTAAGGAAATCATTGGAGTTGATTGCTGACCTGCTGTAATATAATGGCTTCATTGGAATAGCAAACATGTTGACTAAATATCATATGTTGCCTAAAGTCTTCAATTTATGTATAACAAGAGCACTTTAATAGTATCAAGCTAGACACTGAATATATTAAAAAAAATACTTTCACAGAAATAATAAGGTGAAATTTCAGATTTAAAGGGACCTTTTACTGTGCATCTTTATTGCCAGAGGTCATAACTTTGGAATAAAGGGGGCACAGAAGAAAAAAAACTGTTTCAGAATCAGTGAAGCAGCTTCAATTGGATGGGATACTCAGTTTGAATAAAAATAGTGAAAGGTCTTCTTTAAGATGAAAGTTAAGAGCAAAATCTAGTAACTGCAATAAAATGTAGTAATGTTGAAGAGAACGCAAGTTTTAAGTAAACATATTCATCACTATCAGATCAAAGTATTTTATTGAAAGGAAGGTCAAACAAAGCCTCTTAGGACTTGGGCAAATGCACCCCAGAATCAATACTGGAAGCTTAAGTTGCCAAGATGAGTTTTTGGTGGTGCATATCTTTTGCAAATGTCATTTTTTTCTTTTACGCTGTGTTAACAGACCTGTTCTGCGTTTTTGAAACCACAACATGTCAATTCCTTTTGCAGGTACGCAGAGTTTTATGTTGAGTTTTCCCATAGATTTGTATTAGGTGCGGAATATCTGCAGGTAAAAAATACAGATGCATTTTAGTGCGCTATAAAAACACATGCAAACCACACATAACTGTATCAGTAAAGTTTTGCTAAAGCTAAATGGCAGGAAGTATAAAAAGCAAAGCAGCATCCTGTAAAGCATGGTGTACCAAAAAGAGACAAAAAACTGTCAAAAACGTGATTAAAACACATGTAAAAACTGCACTAAAAATGCAAAAATAATAAAATGCAACCTAATTTAGATAACAGTGGCAAAAATGCTCCAGAGATATGCAACGTCAAGTACTCAGCAAACAATCACCATGGTAACCTAGCTTAATTTTGCTTTCTTTTAAATAGATATTATTGAAACTAGATTTAGGCTGGAAAGACACATTCAGTTTTTGGAGCCAAAGTTAAAAAGGAATCTGCAAAGAATAAAAAGTGTAATGGAAAGACTAGTACTTCAATTCTCCTTTCTATCCAGTCCCATATTTATCTAAAGAAATGCCACAAAAACTACATATGTGAGTCCAACCTCAACAGTGATGAGCTACTAAGAATCTGGAGCCAGAAGATTCCAGATTATCAAAGCTTTAACAATTCTGATGGCATATGCATTTTTTGTTATGGTGGTTTTATTACCATACACATTATGAAATGTAGCCTCTCTGATAACATGATATTTGTACCTTTCTTAGAGTGCACAGAAATATAATTCTGTATTGTCCTCTGTGCACAATATAATCTGTGTAATTGAGTTTGAGAACATTCCCTATACATGATGGTAGCTGTGTGATGTTATGTGTGGAAAAGACTTATCTCAATGAAAACACAATGTGTTATTTATCACCATGTGATCACATCAACAAATCTTTCATTTCTTCTCAAAAATTCATCATGAAAAATGCATGTCCTGTCAGCTGTGTTAGTCATAAATAGGGACATCTCAGACACATGGAGGCAGATAGCACAGTTATACGTAAAAGAAATGTCCACATACAGTGGATATGGAAAGTATTCAGACCCCTTTAAATTTTTCACTCTTTGTTTCATTGCAGCCATTTGGTAAATTCAAAAAAGTTTTTTTTTCTCATTAATGTACACTCTGCACCTCATCTTGACTGAAAAAAACAGAAATGTAGAAATTTTTGAAAATTTATTAAAAAATAAAAACTGAACTATCACATGGTCAAAAGTATTGAGACCCTTTGCTCTGACACTCATATTTAAGTCACATGCTGTCCATTTCCTTGTGATCCTCCTTGAGATGGTTCTACTCCTTCATTGGAGTCCAGCTGTGTTTAATTAAACTGATAGGACTTGATTTGTAAAGGCACACACTTGTCTATATAAGACCTCACAGTGCATGTCACACCAAATGAGAATCATGAGGTCCAAGGTACTGGCCAAGAAGCTCAGGGACAGAATTGTGGAAAGGCACACATCTGGCCAAGGTTACAAAAGAGTTTCTGCTGTACTCAAGGTTCCTAAGAGCACAGTGGCCTCCATAATCCTTAAATTGAAGAAGTTTGGGACCAACAGAAGTCTTCCTAGACCTGGCCGTTCAGTCAACTGAGCAATCGTGGGTGAAGAGCCTTGGTGAGAGAGGTAAAGAAGAACCCCAAGATCACTGTGGCTGAGCTCCACAGATGCAGTAGGAAGATGGGAGAAAGTTCCACAAAGTCAACTATCACTGCAGCCCTCCACCAGTTAGGCCTTTATGGCAGAGTGGCCAAACGGAAGCCTCTCCTCAGTGCTAGATATATGAAAGCCTGCATAGAGTTTGCTAAAAAACACATGAAGGACTCCCAGACTATGGGAAATAAGATTCTCTCGTCTGATAAGATGAAGATAGAACTTTTTGGTTTATAATTCTAAGTGGTATGTGTGGAGAAAACCAGGCACTGCTCATCACCTGCCCAATACAATCCCAACAGTGAAACATGGTGGCAGCAGCATCATGCTATGCGGGTGTTTTTCAGCTGCAGGGATAGGACGACTGGTTGCAATTGAAAGTAACATGAAGGATGCCAAGTACATAGATGTCCTGGATGAAAACCTCTTCCAGAGTGCTCTGGACCTCAAACTTGACTGAAGGTTCACCTTCCAACAAGACATTGACCCTAAGCCCAAAGCTGAAATAACAAAGGAGTGGCTTCAGAACAACTCTGTGACCATTCTTGACTGGCCCAGCCACAGCCCTGACCTAAACCCAATTGAGAATCTCTGGAGAGACCTGAAAATGGCTGTCCACCAACGTTCACCATCCAACCTGACGGAACTGAAGAGGATACCCAAATCCAGGTGTGAAAAACTTGTTGCATCATTCCCAAGAAGACTCATGGCTATACTAGATCAAAAGGGTACTTCTACCCAATACTGAGCAAAAGGTCTGAATACTTATGACTATGTGATATTTCAGTTTTTCTTTTTCAATAAATGAGCAAAAATTTCTACATTTCTGTTTTTTTCAGTCAAGATGGCGTGCAGAGTGTACATTAATGAAAAAAAAATTAACTTTTTTGCATTTACTAAATGGCTGCAATGAAACAAAGAGTGAAAAATTTAAAAGGGGTCTGAATCTTCTCCATACCCACTGTACATATCATTTACACAATACCTTTTTCAGTTGCCATATTACATCATACTTTATATGTAAGGGAAAAAAGTATGATAAATAGTCTCTTCAGAGGAAGAGAGCGGGGACGTGAAGGTTACCTGTTGGAAGTAGCAATCCTAAGTGAACATCACCCATTTAAGGATCCTTGTTACAGGACTTAGGATACAGAGCCAAACCAGTACCTCAAGTTGCAAAAACATGTTTGGGGGATTTGGCTCCTCATTAGAGTTGAGCGAAACAGGTCGGTCAGATTCAAAAGTCGCCGACTTTCACCAAAGTTGGGTTTCTTTGGCCGAAACCCGACCATAGCGTGCAGTCAGCCATGCGGTCGTCGACCTCAGCACCCTAGTCGGTTTTCCCATAATGCTTGCAGGCGCCTTTTTTCAGCCAATGAGCAAGGACGTACACTGTGGGCAACGAGATGACATCTGCAGCATCCACCACCATCTTAGAGAAGGGCATTGCAGTGATTGGCTTGCTTTGGGGGCGTCATAGTGTCTATAAAAGCCCTCCCTGCCGACCTCCATTTTATTTCTGACGATATTAACAGTATTGAGAGGTTGCTGACGCTATTTATCAGTAGGGAGAGAGTTAGGGCTGGAAAGAGAAGTTCTTCTGTGCTTGTGCTGATAGCAATTGTGCTGTACAGTTAGTGTGCAGTGACAGGGGAGGATTTTCTTGTGTGCAGCAGCGCTGGTTATTAGGCTGCCTGATAGCTGTATTGCTGTGTGCACACTGCTGTGCAGACTGCTTTTTACACAGCACGATTACTTTTATTCTTTTTTTTCTGCACACTTACCGACTGTTCATTTTTTTCAACACCGTATAGAGCTGTACGCTCCTCACACACTACTGTGTACCCGCTGGTATCACGGACAAATACATGCTGACTATCTGTGTGTGACTCCGGAAATATATATACGGAGATTGCAATTTTCCCCTACACCGTATACAGCTGTACGCTTCTGAGACAGTACCGTATATCTGCTCTTTGTATTACGGTCAAATCCATACTGAGTGAGCGTCTGTGTGTGACTCTGGAAATATATACGAAGATTGCAATTTTCCCCTACACCGTATACAGCTCTCCGCTTCTGATACAGTGACGTATATCTGCTCTTTGTATTACGGTCAAATCCATACTGAGTGAGCGTCTGTGTGTGACTCTGGAAATATATACTGAGATTGAAATTTTCCCCAAAACCATATACAGCTGTCAGCTTCTGATACATTACCGTATATCTGCTCTTTGTATTACGGTCAAATCCATACTGAGTGAGCGTCTGTGTGACTTCGGAAATATATACGGAGATTGCATTTTCCCCTACACTGTATACAGCTGTCCGCTTCTGATACAGTACCGTATATCTGCTCTTTGTATTACGGTCAAATCCATACTGGGTGAGCGTCTGTGTGTGACTCCGGAAATATATACGGAGATTTAAATTTTCCCCTACACCATATACAGCTGTACGCTCCTCATACAGTACCATATATCTGCTGGTATTTTTGGTACATTTTCCCAAACATGAGGAAGTATGGTGGAAGAGGCCGCGGACGTGGGCGACAGGGACAGCTGGGAATGATGGAGGTAGTGCATCTGCTGGTAGTGCCAAAAGCCTAATAGTACCTAAGGCAGGACGTGTTGAGCCTACTTCATCGCCTGGCTCCAGAAGGCCTGGAAGGCTCCCTTTTCTGGGAGTAGGTAAACCTCTTTTAAAGCCAGAGCATCAGGAACAGGTTTTGGCTTACATTGCCGAAACAGCCTCCAGCTCTATCGCCTCCTCTTCTGAAGTTTCAAAAAATGCAAGCACTGAAACGTCAGTGCAGGCTCCTGGTCAGGAACAACACTTTTCCTTTGTGTCCTTCACTCCCACCAAGAGGGAATGATGCAGCAGGCCACACTTCAAATTACTCCATGGATCTCTTTTCACATACCATGCCTGGGTTATCAAGTCAAATCCTGAATTCCCCAGTCCAAGATGAATATGACATGGAGTGCACTCATACACAGCCACTGCTATCTGATTCTGCTGGTACACTCACCCAGAGCACTGCATTGTCCTCGCAGTCTACTTAGCCAGAATCTGACCCTGATAAAACTCAGGTGCCCCTTCCCGCATACGATACCACCTTACACGGTGACACTGAGGAAGGTGCAGATGAAATTGAAGGGGAGGTGATGGATGACCCAGTTGTTGACCCGGATTGGCATCCATTGGTGGAAGAGGGTGCCGCTGGCAATAGCTCAGAAGAGGAGGAGGATCCGCGGCAGGCATCGACATCGCAGCTGCTGTTATCTGGCAGGCCCGTAGCAGCCCAAAAATGTGTTAAAAAAACAAAAAGAGTTGCAGGATAGCTTGGCCAGATGATCAAATTAGCACTGCGTGCAAGCCCTGAAAATTCATCCCATAGTAGGAAGAGTGCAGTGTGACACTTTTTTGACCAAAATCCTATTGATGAGGCAAAGGTTATCTGTAAGACGTGCGGAAGGACCTTTTGCTGAGTGAAAATTCTCTGAAAATTGAATACCAGTTGCATGCTTAGTAGTGTTGAGCGATACGATACTGCAAATATCGGGTATCGGCCGATATTAGCTGTATCGGGCTTTCGATTCCGAGTACCGATATTTACGTCACATCGGATACCGGAATCGGATTTGTCACTGTCACTGTGAGTGTCCGTCGGTCGGGTCTGTCAGGAGTCAGCGGCACTTACCTGGCAGAAGATCTCTGGCGGTCACGTCCTGGACTGCTTGATGGCCGCCATTATCTTCTCCCTGGCGGTCACATGCAGTTTTTCGCGATAACTGCAGTGACTGCAGGGTAATCCCGGCCGTAAACCAGTCCGATGACGTCACCGCCGGGGAAGCAGGTAATCAGCTGTGCTGCGCCGGGATGACAGGCTCTGCCTGCCTGCCTGCCTCTGATGTCATTCTGATGTAGCAGAGCTGGATCGTCGTGGGACACTCGTTACTATGGACTGCGTCGGACAGGTGGTATACTGCTGTTTTTTTTTCTTCATTTTTTTACAGGAGATCGATGGCGTCGCAGGATGAGACTGTAATAAAAGTAATGAAAACTGTGTTGTGTTTTTTATTAAATTAAAAAAAAATTTTATGAACATTCACCCGTCTGGGTACATCAACAATTTAACTATTTACATACAGGGACCCTGTCCGGGTTATTTATAATTCTTTGGCAGGGGTGTTCCAGGTACCACCTGGTACTCTTCTGATGCTTGCCAAACATCCGAGACACCAAGGACCACCAGGACCTGATGACGTCGTGTGGCCAGTACAGTCAAGTCGTGACCCGCTATCTGTGTCTGTGTGGCCACCTCTTTCATCTCCCTCCGGGTCTGGAGCCCTATGTCACGGACTGAACGAACCCCAGGGGGCCTAACAGGCGCCGGGTACGGGCCAGCTATAGTTATCATGTCCATAGCTGGGGCTGCTGAGGAGACCACTGAGGGAGGCTGGGGAGATTTACGGCGTGGGGTGGGTACTTGTGCAGAGGCCTGGATGTGGGAGGCTGAAGGCTCGTAGGGTCTGTCAGTTTCCTGACACTCTGGGGAGTAGGGGTCCCACCTGGTGACATTTAGGGCGTACCATTCATTGTAACCCCAGTGTCGGGTGTAAGTTACCAAGTCTCCTGGCAACAGGTCCCTCCCCGGGTGTCCTTCTGGGAGGTGAGCCTCCACGTCCCGCCGGGTTACAAAAACTTCTAAATAAAGTCCAGGCTCCTGGATGAAGCCCCAACCACCTTTCAATTTAAAGCTCCGTACTGCCCCCTTATGCCGCGGCTCCCACAGGGTTCCTTTATCTTTTCTCATCCGGTCCTTATCTGCCCGGTCCTTCTCCAGGTGACGTTGCCGAAGCTTTTGGGATTCTCGCTGCTCCCTTTGTCGCTCTGCTTCCCGCTCCCAACGTCTCCACTCTTCCTCCTGACGCCGGTTGTAATTCTCCACCAGCTGCTCCATGTCTCCACCATCAAATGCCAGCTTACCATGTCCGGTTTGCGGCAGCTCTCCTGGCGCCCCCCAGTCCTGGCGGCGCTTACCTGTGGCGGAAGCAGCCGGCTCTGGAACAGATGACAGTCGGGGCTCCGGTACAGACAGGTAGACCTCTGGTGCCTGCGCGGCCTCCTCCATGAGGACGGTGTCGCTTCTTCTGTCTCAGCGATGGGGGCAGACAGCGGGATCTGGGGTGCTGCCGGTGCAGAGTTTTTTGCAGGAACGGGTGCCTCCACTGCGACAACGTCAACCGGATCACATTGCAAGGGCTGGGATGCCCGCACGGACTCCTCTACTAGAACGGGTGCCTCACCATCCGGTACAGACACTTCAGGAAAGAGGGATTGGCGCCGCTCCAAGTTTAGTTTTAGGGCACGCCAGCTGGCTTCCATCCTGGCGACCTCCTCCCGGTGCCGGGCCAGGCCTCTTAGGGTATCCTCCGCTTCTTGCAGCGTAGGAGGGTTTCCAGGCCGGGTGCCCAACGGTGGTTCCGTGGCGATCGGGTCGCTTCCGTGGGGGGAGAGCTCTGACTGCTCCATCCCTTCACACTTCTGCTCGTGTCCATTAGCCATCTCTGCCAAGTCACATGTGTCATTAGCATCTGGAGAGGGCCCCTCTTTTGTAGTGAGGCGGGACCTTCGTGTTAGTTTCCGCACACTGAGGAGGATGAGGAGGCGGAACTCCAGAGCTGTGGGGCACGATCTTACATTGCAGTACCATTTAGAGTGGTCGGCCATCGTTTTCGCGCCACTGAGTGAGTGTACACACACGAAGAGCACCCCCTTCTTCTTCACCAGTGCCTCGTCGTGACGCAGATATGGCGGAAAAATGGCAAATACATTCTCTGATGATTTTAGCAATTCTCAAGCACAAAAACAGTTCAATTCAGGCACACAGGACTCGCTTATAGCGAGCTACAGAATCCTGTTCGTGACGCCCAAGTTGAGTCGCACAGAGCCAGAGGTTTTGGGGGTACTCAGCACCGAGCCCGTCGACTTCTATGGGGTAAGTCACGGCTTTACCCGGCAATTGAATCAGAGTCTATTTTACTATGTAGAAGTGTATAAACTATAAATATATGTATATATATATATATGTCACAATGACATGTATATATATATATGTATTCTATGTGTGTATATTTTGTGATTATAACGACAGAAAGGGTTTTTTCTGTTGCGATATTTTGTTCCCATAGACTTACATTGGACTTCCGGTATCGGAATCGGATATCGACGATATTTAGTGATATCGGTGATACCATTCCGATCCGATATTTTTAGATATCGAGCAGTATCGCTCAACACTAATGTTTAGACATTTAAACACCATGCACTTGCAAGCGTGGACGGACTACAAAACCTCACTGGCTTTTAATGGCTACATTGCCAAACTGATCTCATTAGAGATGATGCCCTTCCGTTTGGTTGAAAGCGCAGCATTCCGAGAGCTCATCCCTGCCCTCCACCTGCATGTGAAAGACCGCATTGTCCATGCACTAAAACAATCAGTGAGTGGAAAGGTGCACCTCACAACAGATGCATGGGCCAGTAGGCATGGCCAGGGCCATTAAATGTCCATCACAGCGCACTGGGTTAATGTGGTGGAAGCAGGGTCCACAGGGGACAGCGGCGGTGGGACAGTGCTGCCTAGCCCACAGTATAGGCAACAGTTGGCTGTAGGCATTCGACCCTCCTCTTCCTCCTCCAGAAGCAAAAGCTCGTCGACAAAGGGGCCTAATCTGTATGGAGCATTATATGTAGCCCATTATGTATTGAGCAATATATGGGGCTCATTATTCTGTATAGAGCAATATATGGGGCTCATTATTCTGTATGGCGCACTATGTGGTGCCCATAATACTGTATGGAGGACTATACTGTCCAGTTTTTGAGCTATTTTAGAATTTTAAATAGATATCACTCATGTAATGTAAGAAGTGAAGTATTTGCCATTGTACTATACCTATATTTCTCTGCCGTATCGGAGCATCATGAATTGTGGTATGTGTTTAAGATGCCCACTGAGACTCTTTGGCTCGGGGCCCACGAAAACCTGGAGCCAGCACTGTCCACCCCACTACTTTAGCCAAATAACCCCCAGTTTTTAATGCGTTACTATTATTATAAAGTTAATTAAGGTTGACATGCTAAAGTAATAAGAATTGATGTCGTTGGCATTGAAATGGGCACTGTACAGTCATGGCCAAAAGTTTTGAGAATGACACAAATATTATATTTTCACATGATCTGCTGCCCTCTGGTTTTTATGTGTGTTTGACAGATGTTTTTATCACAGAAAGAAATATAATAATTGAAAACATATGAGTAACAAAAGCTTATATTGACAGTTAGAATGAGTTAATGCAGCAAGTCAATATTTGCAGTGTTGACCCTTCTTCTTCAGGACCTCTGCAATTCTCCCTGACATGCTTTCAATCAACTTCTGGACCAAATCCTGACTGATAGCAGTCCATTCTTGCACAATCAATGCTTTAATTTTGTCAGAATTTTTAGGTTTTTGTTTGTCCACCCGTCTCTTGATGATTGACCACAAGTTCTCAATAGGATTAAGATCTGGGGAGTTTCCAGGCCATGGACCCAAAATCTCTATGTTTTGTTCCCTGAGCCATTTAGTTATCACCTTTGCTTTATGGCAAGGTGCTCCAACATGCTGGAAAAGGCATTGTTGATCGCCAAACTGCTCTTGGAGGGTTGGGAGAAGTTGCTCTTGGAGGACATTCTGGTACCATTCTTTATTCATGGCTGTGTTTTTAGGCAAGACTGTGAGAGAGCCGATTCCCTTGGCTGAGAAGCAACCCCACACATGAATGGTTTCAGGATGTTTAACAGTTGGCATGAGACAAGACTGGTGGTAGCGCTCACCTTGTCTTCTCCGAATGAGGCGTTTTCCTGATGTCCCAAACAATCGAAAAGGGGATTCATCAGAGAAAATAACTTTACCCCAGTCCTCAGCAGTCCACTGCCTGTAGCTTTTGCAGAATATCAGTCTGTCCATGATGTTTTTTCTGGAGAGAAGTGGCTTCTTTGCTGCCCTCCTTGAGACCAGGCCTTGCTCCAAGAGTCTCCGCCTCACAGTGCGTGCAGATGCACTCACACCTGCCTGCTGCCATTCCTGAGCAAGCTCTGCACTGCTGGTAGCCCGATCCCGCAGCTGAAACACTTTTAAGAGACAGTCCTGGCGCTTGCTGGTCTTTCTTGGGCGCCCTGAAGCCTTTTTGGCAACAATGGAACCTCTCTCCTTGAAGTTCTTGATGATGCGATAGATTGTTGACTGAGGTGCAATCTTTCTAGCTGCGATACTCTTCCCTGTTAGGCCATTTTTGTGCATTGCAATGATGACTGCACGTGTTTCTTTAGAGATAACCATGATTAACAGAAGAGAAACAATGATGCCAAGCAGCAGCCTCCTTTTAAAGTGTCCAGTGGTGTCATTCTTACTTAATCATGACAGATTGATCTCCAGCCATGTCCTCATCAACACCCACACCTGTGTTAATGGAGCAATCACTGAAAAGAGGTTAGCTGGTCCTTTTAAGGCAGGACTGCAATGATGTTGAAATGTGTTTTGGGGGATAAAGTTCATTTTCTAGCCAAATATTGACTTTGCAAGTAATTGCTGTTAAGCTGATCACTCTTTATAACATTCTGGAGTATATGCAAATTGCCATTAGAAAAAGTGAAGCAGTAGACTTTGTAAAAATTAATATTTGTGTCATTCTCAAAACTTTTGCCCATGACTGTAAGTGTGTTTACAGTCCTCCACTCCCTGCCGACTTTTATTCCCATTGACTTACATTGGGGTCGGGTTTTCTACTTCGACCCGACCATTTCCATTAGTCGGCCGACTTCGTTCGACTCGACTTTTGAGAAAGTCGTGTTTCACGAAACCCGACTCGACCCTAAAAAAGGCAAAGTCGCTCATCTCTACTCCTTATCATTGCAAGGCTGGAAAACTGGCTAGGTGAAAATCCATTGCCAGATGTAAAGGTTTTCCTCATGTAGAGTGCCAAGTTGGTGTAGGGAGACGAATGGGCCATGTAATGCTCATCTAGGAAATTAAATATGCAGATAGAGGAAGTGAGCGGGGACTCCGATGCCACTTGTTAGATGTAATAAAAACCCTGAAACGCATGTCAAATGGATGTACTGTTTTGGCTCTATATCCTAAATTATGTGGCAAGATTCATTAAAGATCAATATTGACTTGAGAATTGTTCATTAAAACAGATGACTCTAGAGTGCTTGCTCCTATTCAATAACTAGTATTGGATACAAGATAATAGTCAGTGTTTCCTTTAGGCTGGGGCTTAAGCAATTTTGGTTGCACACAGGTCACGCAGCCAAATATTTCTCCATGTTGCTATTTTCTTATAGCATAATGCAGGTGAATTTGATAAAATTGCAACCCCAGTGAAAACTATTTGATCATGGCCAAAATTGCTGCATTGTCGCAGACATATAGTTTTCCTTCTTTTAGTATCCACTCCTGGAAAGGGCCAAATTATTCATAAGATTGACTAAGCTAAAGCTTATGGACCCCACAGAGAGAGAGGATGTAGTGCTCAGTGTCAGAAAGCTGGGTTTATGTCCTAGATCATAGGTCTTCCAGCAGTACAATGACCCCAAACATACTTCAAGAAGCACCCAGAAATGGATAGAAACAAAGCGCTGGAGAGTTCTGAGGTGGCCAGCAATGAGTCCGGATCTAAATACCATTGAACACCTGTGGAAAGATCTTAAAATTACTGTCGGAAGAAGGCACCCTTCAAATATGAGAGTTTGCAAAAGAGGAGTGGTAAAATTTTCAGTTGAGAGGTGTAAGAAGCTTGTTGATGGTTATAGGAAACGATTGCTTGCAGTTTTTATTCCAAAGGGTGTGCAGCCAAATATTAAGTTGGGGGTTCCAATAATTTTGTCCGGACCATTTGTGAGGTTTTGTGTGAAATTACAGGTGCTTCCCACAAAATTAGAATATCATCAAAAAGTTAATTCATTTCAGTTCTTCAATACAAAACGTGAAACTCATATATAGTGTCGTTACAAACAGAGTGATCTATTACAAGTGTTTATTTCTGTTAATGTTTATGATTATGGCTTACAACTATTGAAAACACAAAAGTCATTATCTTAGTAAAATAGAATAATTAACAAAAAACACCTGCAAAGGCTTCCTAAGCATTTAAAAAGGTCCTTTAGTCTGTTTCCGTAGGTTCCACAATCATGGGGAAAACTGCTGACTTGACAGATGTCCAGAAGGCAGTCATTGACACACTCCAGAAGGAGGGTAAGCCACAAAAGGTCATTGATAAAGAAGCTGATGATTCACAGAGTGCTGTTTCCAAGCATATTAATGGAAAGTTGAGTGGAAGGAAAAATTATGGTAGAAAAAAGTGCACAAGCAACCGGGATAACCGCAGCCTTGAAAGGATTGTTTATTGTTAATAAAAGGCCATTCAAAAATGTTGGGGAGATTCACAAGGAGTGGACTGCTGCTGGAGTCATTGCTTCAATAGCCATCACACACAGACGTATACAGGACACAGGCTACAGGGTGTCACATTCCTTGTGTCAAGCCACTCATGACCAATAGACAATGGCAGAAGTTTACCTGGGTCAAGGAGCAAAAGAACTGGACTGTTGCTCAGTGGTCCAAGGTGATGTTTTCACATGAAAGTAAATTTTGCATTTCATTTGGAAATCAAGACCCCAGAGTCTGGAGGAAGAGTGGAGAGGCACACAATCCAAGCTGCTTGAGGTCTAGTGCGAAGTTTCCACAATCAATGATGGTTTTGGGAGCCATGTCATCTGCTGGTGTAGATCCACTATGTTTTATCAAGACCAAAGTCATCACAGCCATCTGCCAAGAAATTTTAGAGCACTTCCTGCTTCCCTCTGCCGAAAAGCTTTTTGGAGATGGAAATTTCATTCTCCAGCAGGACTTGGCACCTGTCCACACTGCCAAAAGTACCAATTCCTGTTTTAAAAACAACAGTATCACTGTGCTTGATTGGCCAGCAAACTCGTCTGACCTTAACCCCATAGACAATCTATAGTGTATTGTCAAGAGGAAGGTGAGAGACATCAAACCCAACAATTCAGACAAGCTGAAGGCTGCTATCAAAGCAACCTGGGCTTCCATAACATCTCAGCAGTGCCACAGGCTGATCGCCCCAATGCCACACCGCACTGATGCAGTAATTGATGCAAAAGGAGCCCCGACCAAGTATTGAGTGCATTTACTGTACGTACATTTCAGTAGGCCAACATTTCAGATTTTAAAATCATTTTTCAAGCTGGTGTTATAAAGTATTCTAATTTACTGAGATAATGACTTTAGGGTTTTCATTGGCTGTAAGCCATAATCATCAACATTAACAGAAATAAACAGTTGAAATAGATCACTCTGTAATGACTCTATATAATATGAGTGTTAAGGGCCTGCAGAACGCACCTAATAGATATTAAGGAGAGGTGTGTTCGCAGCCTGGGGTCCACTGTGCAGGCAGAGCCTGCTGCTAGTAAGATGGCGCAAATAGGCAGTATGAGCGAACTCAGTTATCCCGCAGAGTCGCAGATGTAAACGCCGTAGCCCTGAACACGTGCATACAAAACTCCTCACCGGAGGTGCCGGTATTCTAAGGGCTTATTTCAGCCGGACCTAACCACATGCATACATGACCACACTGGCGCAAGCAAGTAACAGATTTGATACTAGCGCATGGCTGTGCAGTCATGCACACCTTTTATAGTAGCAGTTACAGGACCTTCCAGAAAAGGACCAATGGGAAAGCTGCTCCAGAACTAAAGCAGCTTCAGGACCTTCCTGGAGGACCAATGGGAGTCGCTGCAGTACCCGACCATGTGACCCCTGATCTCCTATGAGAGATCTTACCCTCAGCATGCTCAGAAGGGAACACACAGGATTTAGTCCCTGCTACGTCTGCTTGCCGCTGACCTGCACTGATTACAACGGCATTACCGCATATGATGACTTGGAGAGGTTTTCCTACCTTTCTTTACTGCCCTCTAAGTCAACCCAGCCATCGCTGACCAGGCCCCCTTTAAAATAAAACATTACACTTAAATTCGTTGGATAATATTGGCCACAGCGGCCAGTTTATTCGACCACCATGTTACCCTCAGCCGTAACCACCAACTCGAGGGCACCAAACAACCCGTTGAGGGAAGACAAAAACCACCACGAGCTCCCAGGGTAAAAACCCCGTCCAGAGCCCATAACCAAAGCCAGATCACCCCACCTTATTTAAATGCCCGCAATTTACTCCAAAATTCCATCCCTGAATCATACCAACTCCTAGAACCCCACCCCCCACCAACCACGAACGGCCCTGATCACCTCAGGTTCGTGAGTGCCCCAAAAACAACCAACGCCTGCTCCAAACCTTCCCGAATTGCCAATGCCCACAAGTCTATCCCAATATTGTTCAAATGAACCCCATTCTCCCTCCAAAAATTACCCACCCCCCCTTCCAATTCAAAGTGACTCACGCCTATACCCACATTCCTAGAAATTAACTTAGATAATTGCCCTATTCAGCTTTACCCTAGCTCTATTGATCCCCTTTAATGATCTGGCCCCCCTCCATCTATGTCTCGGAACTATATCTGACCAAACTGTCAAAAAACCCTGGGGAACGAAACCCATAATCTTAACAGATCAAAACAGATATCTCGAATTAGTTCCCTAACCAGTTTTCTTCCTAAATAGTTCCCGCCCATGTGTACAACCCAATTATCGGGCGACCTCTCACGGTGAACCGCCCGATTAAATTCCCCCAGTACTCCAGCCCAAACCATCCCTCTGAAACCCAACCAGCGCACTACCACCTGTTGTCTACTGAGTCCCAGCTGTCCACCGTCTGGCCTCACGTTGGCCCGTACCGCCCCCCAATGTACAAAAGAGTGTCCAAAATTCCAGGCTAGCAATGGTTCTGTAAATACAAAAAACAACAACATAACCTAACCTGCAAAAAACACCAACACCAATATACATATTAAGAACGCACATAGCTCAGCTAACGATTAGAGCTCCATCTACTGATGCGGCGAATTACGTCCGGCCCTACACCACGCATATGCGCCTCTGACGCCGCACCTATAGGAAAAGAGTGGAAACCATAGAAATTCGAGGAGACACCCAATTCCTTTAAACCTTTCTTCAAGACCGCTAAAAACTGAAAATGAGATAGGAATGTCCCCACGCTATGACATAACAATGGTCCTGACCTGCAACTCCACACACACCAATACTGAGTCAAACATTTGTGCAGACACATAGGAGAATCCGAACCGTTCCCAGCACCACACGCTTATCTCTTCCTAATTGATCCGTCTTAGACAGTCTAATCCAAAATAAAATACCGCCCGGGCACAACTCCACATCCTCTGCCATCAGGCCCCCATTCTAGTTTTGCTAGCGGCAACCAACTCACCTATCCTCATAGCACCAAAAAATACCAAAGAAAAAGCCATTTGAAACAAAACCACTTCAAAATTAGAAGAACAAATTCTCTCCAAAACACCGCCCAAACGTTCCAACAGGCGGATCGGTTACCCTTACGTACCCCCTTTAAGGCTTGCCTAACTAAAAAAATTTTTGTAACGTCCCCAAACCCTTGCATCCGAAAACCAAAAGCTAAGCCTGCTATGAATTTATTTATCCTCGAAAAATGACCAGAAGCTATCCGCTAATTCCCCTACCAACAATAACAAGGCATGCGCCCTACCCACATCTGAGTCCACTGCTCTCTGCTGCAACAACCAATAGCGCGAAAACACCCACGCCTCCTCGTAGGACGCCCATGTCCTACCCGTGACTGACTCACGAATCAATTGACCTGCTCGTCCATAAACACCCGCCACAAGTGAGAAGGGCATTCCGTTCCCGATTCCTCCGCCTCTGGTGCCAGGTCCCGAAACCTCTCCCACAGAAAACGAGATAAAGAATCCGCTATAGAATTATTAACGCCAGGAACTGGCACGGAAGAAAACGGGCCCGCCATCCTGCCCAACTCCACCTCTTTTAACGATTTAACACTAAAAACGTCTGGGTGCAAAGCAGCCAACCTCAGGTTCTTAATAGAAAAAGGTACAGTATGGCTGGGAGGGGGAATTCTAAAACCTTCCGCAAAACCCCCTACTAAGAATCTCTGCCCCTTCCCGGTCAGGGTACCTATTTAGAAAGGGGGCCATCCTTTTAAGCCTCACTGGCGTCTTCCCCTTGACCGGCGCCCACTGCAGACTTTCCTCTCGCTTTTTTGTGAAACACTTGGAAGCCCCATGAGAACTTCCGCTACAAAAACGAGCACTCGTGTTTAAATTTACATGTACTCCCGTAATTGCACTGGCTGTCATTGAACTGCCAGCATGTGCCCGCTTTATCTTATGCTCCTTGCACCCCTTGCCCACCAGACCCCTTCCCTGACTGCTGACTACTGGTCCCTCCCCCACCATGAAAGGACTGGCCATACCTGACCGGGGCCATGACCTTCAGCCATAACCCGATATCCTTCTTATCCCATTTTATCTCTGGTCTCACCGCCTTCCTTTGCTGAAAATAGCTCGTCGTAATGCAACCACGCCATATCCCCATACGTCCAATGCGCTTCCCCGATAGCATCCAAATAACAGAACAAACCAGAACAACTCTCCGGGGCCTTCTCCCCGATCATGCTGGTTAAGATTGCAAAAGCCTGCAACCAATTTACGAACATTTGCGGAATCAAACGCCACTGCCGTTTTTCCTCCTCCTCTTTTTACAATCCTCGTTCTTACTTTTGTCCAATTAAACTTTTCCAATGGCAAAAAGGGGAGAATATCTCCACATATTCGTCGAGCCATATCTTCTTCCTTTACCTCTTTCTCGAGATGAGCCCCCAAAGGCCCCTCAAAGCAAACATAAACTTCCCCTTTTGCGCGATCGTCCAGCTTAATCGACTCCCCTTTGTCATTTTCCATCTGGACGGAGACCGATACCCCATGACCCCATCTCGCTCTTCCTCTACCTGAACCAAGCTGACAGTACCAACCATCGACCCGACCACTACCCCCGATGCCCATGCACCCACCGGGGTATTCCCGACCGTGTTTGTCTGCAAAGCCTGCACCATGCCCCACAAAAACTCTCGCAAATCCCCGTCCCCATTGCCCCAGGAACCGTCCGCCTGTAATCCCATTAACTGACCTCCTACAACCCTCTGTCCCGCAGCCCCCGTGGGCGACAAACAGTACATAGAGTCATACTCACCGGGCTGCGCGGGTGCTGTGTCCCCGCCAGCCGGAAATCCAGAATCCAGCCGACTCAGGTCATCGTGCTGCGCGCTGCCCACCTCCGACCGCTCGTCGCTGCTTCTCGGCTCCAGGCCCGTGCCCCCGACCTCCTCATCATCGGGGGGACCGGTGCCACTGTAAGTTGTCGCACTGCAGACCGCCGTCTCAACCGGGACCGCACCGCTGCCCCATCCAGCCGTCCTGTCGTACCGCGCGACCTGCCAGACAGCGCGCCATCGCTGCCCGCCGCACCTCTACGGCTTGGACCTGGCAGCCTCTGGTCCTCAGGTGACTGCCAGCCCGCAGTCCTCTCTACAACGCCTGCCCTGGCCGCTCCCGGTCTGTCCCTGCGCTGGATGCCAGGAGTTCTTCTCGCCCGGGTGGAACCCGGGCTAACTCTGACCCCCGATCCGCTGTTCGCATCCCCGTCGCCGCCTAGGCTCCGCCGCGGTAACGCGCTTCCTCCGCGGCGGGCCCGCGATGCACTTTCGATAGGCCGCGGTGGCAGTGCAGCCTGCACTGCCTGCCGCTCGGGCCGCGCAGTAGCGGCCACGCTCCCTCCTGGGACGTTGCCTCATGGTCGGGCCCACCGCCGCCTGCGGCTCGCCCTCGCCGCACGTCTGGTACACTTGCGGCCTGGTCTTCCAGTCCGGGCCTGCCGCATCGCTCCGTCGCAGGCCGCGCGCTCACTCCAGCCTGGTCCCTGCTCTGGCTCTGTCTTCCAACGCCAGCGGACCGGCTCCTAGGATTCCTGCCAGAGCGGGCACGCCGTTACCTCATGGGGACCTCGTCCTCCTGCCCCAGCTGCTAACCGCTTGCGACCCAGATTCATCGAGGAGAGAAGACAGCTGCACCTGCAACCATCCTCCCCTCCTGGAGTGCGCTGCATCCCTGAGTCTCTCAAAAAGGTCATCCACGGACTCCATGGCATGTGAGTACTTCTCTTCTTCAAAATGTGTTCCAGAATGGCAACATTTTCCCGCACTTTCCCTTATACTGCCCCTAAGAACGCCCCTTTTTCCGCCCCTATCTTCCCATCCACCAATCACCCCCGCTGATTTCAAAACAAAACCCCATACCCAAGAAAACCTTCCCCAGCTCCCAATGGCAGTCATGTGGGGCTTCCATATAGCCTTGGCTTACTGCAGCCCCTTCTGGACCTGGGGAGGCAGCAGTCATCCTCTGCACACTACTAGACTGGGCGTGACGCTGGGACTAATGTCTCTGCTGAGCAGGCTCCACTGTGGCTGGAGATGGATGGGGGACCGCAGCGGGGATGGCTCAAGATTCCCCTTGTGCAGCAGTGGGAACTCGATCCCTAACAATGAGTTTCACTTTTTGTATTGAAAAACTGAAATAAATTAACTTTTTGATGATATTCTAATTTTGTGGGAAGCACCTGTATGTCCAATTTGCCTTTTATTGCCTGTTTTTTTTGTGTTATTCCAATACGCAGTAAGGAAATAAACATGTGTATAACAAAACATGTGTAATTGCAATCATTTTCTGGGAGAAGCACTTCTTTTTCTGGAATAATTTCAAGGGTGCCAACACTTTGGCCATGACTCAGCCATAGACCTTAGCAGTGGCACTGTACCATCTAAGATAAGCCACCCAAGACCACCAGATACACTCAAATATATTCAACCAAATAATTATGTATAACCTTTTTTATCTATTTAAAAAGAAGACAATTTACATGAAAACAGACTGTACTAACAATTAAAAGGCACATTCACTTAATTATTGAGTTGGAGTTACCCCCAAGTTATTTGCTATATCATAGAATTTATAGTCCTCATGAAAAGGCAAAACACCTTACTTGTAACCCATTCAGAAGTGAAAACATTGTTTGCTTATGGCAATGTGATAGCTGCATAGAAATACATGCTGTCACTCTCGGGTCAGGAGAGCCAACGGCACTGTGACGCGATCATCGTCCATGTTATACTGCCATCTGACTGTGCCCCTAGGTGGATTGCACCTGGAACTCTCTAGGAAGAAAATTAAATAAACTTCTACTTCAGGCTTCAAAAGCTGTGAAGCAGCTAAAAACAACTGACTTGCTCAATCTTCAGGTTTGGAAGCCCACACTATCTTACATAAAATGTAAAAAAAAAGAAGATGCTGGATGCAAAACTACTGCACAAATTACAAGAAAGACAATGTTGAAAAAGTAGACATGTAAGGGGTTACAGACACTGACTTATGCCCCAAACACATCCGGGTTAAACGTTATAATAATAATAATCTTATTTCTATAGCGCCAACATATTCCGCAGCACTTTACATTATCGAGGGGATTTCTACAGACAATAGACATTACAGCAAACGTTGATAAATGTGAATGTTCTACTCTGTATATATTGTTGTGTACCTGAATGCTGCTATGTGTATATTGTATATGGGGAGAGTGTAGTTATAGGATAAGCCACTAGAGGGGGGCATTGTAAGATAGCAATAGGAATAGGAAGTTAGAATAGAACAGGAATTAGTTAATTTAGGAGGGGCCAACTGTGGGTAAGCTAGGAGGATTTCCTGATTTTAGAGAGTAGGGCCTGAGAGCCTAGACAGGGCAGTTAGCCACGCAATGTTAAGTGAGGGGGCCAGTCGTCCAGGGCCTGTGGATCTATAGTCACAGCAGAACGGAATGCAGGGCCACTCCAATATGTGGCAGTCAACTATGTGGACTGATGCCCTCTTGTCTGGAGCGAAATGGACAGGAGAACTCCTGAAGATAGTTAGGCTGGCCAGAAGGAACGCTCCGGTACCGGACGAGTTGGTACAACCCTAGGACATCCCAGAAGAAGTGAGGGAAAGCACAGGTAAAGACAAGGATGTACTCTGTGATGATCACTATGATGTTTCTGTGACTGAGCTGGACGTACTGAGAATGGAACCAAGTAAAATTATTCATTTTCAGTTGGAACTGGGCTCAGTCTCTCTTTGTTTAAAACCATCAGAAGGAAACCCTCAGCAGATCAGAGAGGACCCTGATGGATCAGAAAGCGGGAAGAAAGGTACGCTACAAAGGGGAAATTGTGTGTATGTGGCGGGAGACCATGGCATGATTGAGCAACCATTGTCAGTCACGACTATGGCCCTGGCTCTTCTAACAGAGCATAAGGAAAAATACCGTCTCTGGTTTCCTGATGTAGTTTCCCATGGCAAAAACTATACAGGAATGCCATCATCTACAAGAGCAGAAACCCTTATTTTTCTTCTACTAAAATGCTGACTTTGACCTTGCAATTCAAGATTGAGTAACCTTGCACCTTGCGAAGGCCACCTGCACATACATTCGATTATGGGTTGTGTGGTATCCACCTGGCTAAAAAACAAAAATCCCCAATGGAAATTCATGGAGGGACCAATCCCACTGTTAGCAATGGGATCATTCTTATTTATCTGGTGCATAAGTTGTTACACCATCAGGTTCAAGCAACAGTCCAGGTTGTGATATGTTGAGTTGCACCAGACTCAAAAAACTGATGCAATTGATATACAGTACATGAATCTAGCTTTAGAGCAGACTGTGCGTGTCCTAATTAAACATTTTATTTGAAATTTTTTTTGGTGTTGCCAACAGTTTCTGGACAAATTTTATATTTATGTGGTGATTAAGCACATTCCAGATGGTTAAGCCCCAAATAAAATACAAATATCTTATAAGCAGATTTTGCTACCTATTTTACTGTGGATTTGTTGAAAAATTCAGGGAAAAAAGGTCAGTTGGAAGATTTGCAAGTATACAGAATACTCTCCTTGTGTAGTTTGTCCTCTATGTATTGATGAGAATTCGAAAACATGATTTGTATTGTTAATTTGTGGTCTAGAATACACACGTCCAACCTACTGCAATTCTATCACTTTCGATCATCGCTTTTGGCAGCATTGATTGGGAAATTAATAAACATATTGAAATGAACCTTTTCGTGAGACAAAGATGGTTTATGTAACTTGCTAAATCCTGTGTTCTGCTTAATAAGCCTTCTGCCAGAACTTTAACAATTGTCTTGTGTTTGCAGCTTTAGATCAGTGCCAAGTTTGATTCACTTTGATAAAAGCATATCCATAAAAGGTCTGCTGAGTAATAGCCGTGACAGACCTTTCCTATAAACAGTGATCTAATGCTATTTTTATAAAAAAAAAATCAACTAAAGTTTACTGGTAGCAAGAGCCATTTTCTTACATAATATAGAGTTGTGCTGCATACAGTAAAGCTCATAAGATGGCTGTACACATTTTCTTGAGGAAAGACTATTGTACTGTGCATGACTTTATAAAGTAGAAGCTCATACGTGCATATACATACATTGCCAATGTAAAAGTTGACATTTAAACACACGAGAAGGTCAAAGTGATGGAACTGGGAAACCCACTGTAATGATTTCAACAAACAGCTGTACATGTCTTCTGGGATGCTGCAAGCAGTTGTTAATGTGGCATTCTTCCACTGGGACAGTACCCTTTGTGACCCCACTGTCAGCCTTCATCTGTTCTAAGATCATGCCTGTTTAAAATAAATAAAAAGCAAAACCTCCCTAATAGTGATGAGCGAGCGTGCTCGTTACTCAAGTTTGCACTGGGTTCTCGGGTATGCACTTGGTATCACGGGTGCTCGAGTGAAATGTTTGCGTCCCTGTGCCTGCATGTTTCACAGCTGTTACACAGCAACCAAACATGTGCGGATTGCCTGACATACATGGATAATCCCCGCATGTTTTATGGCAGTGTAATAGCCGTGAAATTGCTGGCGTGGGTACACAGACATTTCACTCGAGCACCCATGATACTGGGTGAGTACCCGAGCACCCAATGTACGCTCCCTCATCACTACTCCCTAAGCAATATTATAATATTGCAATATTAGCCAAATTATCTTGGGAATATGATTTTGTGGCACTTACTAATATATACTACTCCCTTTTGAAATTGCAATACAAAAAGGACAAGCTGTAAGGTTATGCTAATCGAGGAAGTAGCAGGTGTCCATAAAATCTGCAAATTATCAAATTTTCAATCACCTAGCTCCAATACGTAGCATGTAGTAGGGGCATAAAAGCCAGATAAAAAGCAAGCTTTTTTAGCCACATAAAATAGACCCAGTCTTGTGGGATAATTGTCCAATGTGTACTGTTTCTTGATGTGCCAGTTATCACCAATTATCGCAAACTGAGAGGGACAGAATCTCTGAACTGAAACGCTGTAGCAAGAGTGGTGGAACCACTGTGCTGTGGACTGAAGAGAGTGTGGAGGGACGTAACTTGATGAGCACCTGACTCTTCACTAGAGCCCCTGATGGTAGGGTTGGACTTGGCTCCTGATGAACACCAATTACTACTCCCGGACAGACCACAGACGCACAGCAGCTGATCCCCAAGGGACTGATAGCTGGAATGGCCTGGAAGGAAAGGACAGCTGATTCAGGTAGGCAATGTCAGGTATGGACTGGTGCGGCTGATTTACAGGTTGGCACTGGCAGGTGCAGAGGGTACTGGCTGATATCCAGACTGGTACAACAAGTGCTGACAAGTCAGGCTGATACACAGACTGGAAATTTATAAGAGAAGAGAGTGGCGCAAGTGAGAAGCAATGGGAGAAGTTTTTTCTGCTGCGAGATTAGATTCCAACCACAAAAGGAATAAAAAATTTTGGAATAATAAATATGTATAAGCTTGCACTGAAAAAACAAAGTGAGGTTTTGTAAATATATCCAAAGAGTTTTTAATAACACAAAATTAGTAGAATATATAATAAAAGCAATAAAAATTGGAAATATTGAGTTTGTGGGAGCAACAATAAGAAATTTGAAGACATACAAGACCACCTGTACCTGCCGTGCCAGTCTGTATATCAGAATAATAAATATGTATAAGCTTGCGCTGAAAAAACAAAGGGAGGTTTTGTAAATATATCCAAAGAGTTTTTATTAACAAAAAAATAGTAGAATATATAATAAAAGCAATACATATTTGAAATATTGAGTTTGTGTAATAAAACTTGGGGCTAAAAGTTGTAATAAGAGAAATAGGATGACATACAGCCCAAGGATGGTGGCTGCTTACTGCAGAGCTGTAGAAGTAAAGGTTAATAGATGAACACTAGTACTAATTATTTAGGTAAAATTAGTTAAAGCTTGGAAAGAAAGACCTGGGAAAGTAAAATGGTAAACAATCACAATTGGTATATGCAGACAAAATTTCCTGAAAGAGAAATGTTCAGAAGGTACAGGTTAGGCCTCTATCACACTTCAGTCGTGCGACGTCAGTCAAAATCCGTCAAAATGTGAAAAAAACAGATCCGCCATTTTTTTTGGCGGATCCGCTTTTTTCCCATTGACTTGCATTAGTGACGGATTTTGATGGATGGTCGTCCGTTAGGTCCGTTTTTTGACGGATCCGCCAAAAATTTGGCGTCGGTCGTTTCAGAAAAATATCTAATGCAACGTTTTTTCGGCCTGCCAAAATGGCGGACTATAGCGGATCCACCGAATCCGCCATTTTGCATAATGGCCGCCTTTGGGCGGCGGATCCGCTGGCATCCGTCTTTGAATCCGCCAGCGGATCCGTCGCTTCCATAGAAAACCATTGAAAATGCTGACAAAACTGTTCCGGGGTCTATCTCTCTTTCTCTTTCTCTCTCTCTCTCGCTCTCTCTCTCTCCTCGGTCCGGACATGCGTACCTGCATTTTCCAGATAGAAAATTTATTTTTCCGGGTTCAAAAGTTCATGACGGATCCGTCAGAAAAGTGATCCGCTTGCATCTGTTTTTCCACTTTTCTGGCGGATCCGCCATTTTCACTCTTTGGCGGACATCGCACTACTGAAGTGTGAAAGAGGTCTTAGGAGTAATAGGCAGACATATGTACGATTGAATAATCAACATAAGTAGTATATCCGGACATAGGTAGATAATATGAGTCTTTAGTCCATATATTATGCAGGATAAAGAACCTGCTCAAGATAAAAGGTTCAAAAAGTCAGCAAAAGAGTGTAGTTGGTTGGTTGGTTGCAGTTGGCAGCAGTGTCATTAGAATGGGAGACTTATGGTCGGATAGGAAAGACCGCATTCAAAACATCTACAAATTTTTCCATTTGTCACAACAACAGGTTCCCAAGGACCCTGATAATTTCCACATTACTAAAGAATCATTGCAATCATTGTAACAACTGCTGATTAAGGAAATCAGGGATCTTTGGGAGGTTGCCACCCTAGAAAGATATTTAAGCTATGATTGCATTCCCAAAGGTTTAACGGTATACAAAGCCCTGTCTGGAGACATTGGAGATCCCAAAACTTTATCAGAATGGGACTCGATGTTCAAAGATTTTTCCAAACAAGCAGTAGGCTTTATCATTGAGAAAAGAAAGGAACAGCTAGCTTATTGCTAGCAAGCAAAAATTTGCACAATTATTTAATACCATTAAACCATATAAAAATCATCCTGAAGTCGTTAAATTATCCAAAAATATACGCCAAAGGATCAATAATAAGGAACAAGAAATCATCACCCAAAAACGGAAGAAATTCAGACGTGATGCAGTCCCCGAATGGGCATTCAGAAATACATCCCAAAATGATCAGGTTTTTGAAACCTTAGACGAAATTGAAGGCAGCTTATCTGTCTCCAGTATCTCGGACGAGGAATTCTCCATACACCCACTCCTGGTATAGGGGAACATAGCTCTTCTTGCAAATCCACGGACAGACCTTGCAGTATATCATTGGACAATAATAATATAGTAGATTAAAATCAACCTAACACATTACCATCAACACCAATCCCTACATATAACAGATTTCATCTAATGGAACCTTATCATGAAAACTCAGCGGAGCCATCCACTTCCAGGATAAGTAGGAAACCTACCAAAAAATCAGTAGATAAACAAAAACAGTCTCAGAATAAGCAATCCATTAAAGATTTTTTTCAAGTAGGCCAAAAAAAGAAAAAACGTAGCAGGGGTTGCAGAGGGTGGAAATTCACCCAAAAGAAAAAAGAAATTAATTAAAACTCAACCTGCACATCAGGCTATTTTTAACCTTATAGAAACACATCCAGCTGCATAGTACCAGCAAACAAGAAAAGAGATTGCCCATGTGCGTGCTTGATCCCATAAATGAGGAAAACACCAACTCATATGCGAACATAAAAATAAGGAGAACCAGGAGTTTTAGGTGATAATAGTAAAAAAACATAAATTTATTGAATTATTAAATAACATCACATAAGTCACTCATAATATAATAATACATGTGCAAACCAAGAAATGGAACAGACAGAAGGGACCAGACACCTCCAGAAAATATATATGTCACATATATGATATGGTGACAAGCTCCACCATAGAGCCACAGTGTGCTCAAGGGTAGCCCATAGAAAAGACTAGTCTCAGAACAATAGTAACAACATTACCCAAAATGATGTCCACCCCGACGCGCGTTTCGCTGGCACTAAACGCCGCTTTCTCCCTTTGAGAAAGCGGCGTTTAGTGCCAGCGAAACACGCGTCGGGGTGGACATCATTTTGGGACCCGTCCCCTCCTACTCTCCACCACTCCTGGGTAAGCTCTATATTACTTGTAATGTTTTACTATTGTTCTGAGACTAGTCTTTTCTATGGGCTACCCTTGGGCACACTGTGGCTCTATGGCGGAGCTTGTCACCATATCATATATGTGACATATATATTTTCTGGAGGTGTCTGGTCCCTTCTGTCTGTTCCATTTCTTGGTTTGCACATGTATTATTATATTATGAGTGACTTATGTGATGTTATTTAATAATTCAATAAATTTATGGTTTTTTACTATTATCACCTAAAACTCCTGGTTCTCCTTATTTTTATATTTTTAACCTTAGCAAATACTCCCTGTGTTAGGCATTGGGCGATGACGGGATCCAAACCTGGATCCGAGGAGTCTGTGGTCACCCATCCAGACCCAGATAAGGCAGATGTTCCCAAAGGTCAGCCAATAACAGAGAGGCACAAGTAGTTACTTGGGTCTTTGTTCATAGTAGCCTTAAAACCTAGGTTACAGAGCAGGAAAAGGCTGTTATAAGCCTAAGTCCAGAAATGCCTGCACTGAGCATGTCCGTGACATGGCGAACTGTGATTGGTGGTTACCACATTTCTGCTTGCAGTCTTATCGCAGGAGCGCTGACTTGTCACCACATCGCGGCATACCGCCGCCTCCACCACCTCACATAAGGACCTAGGAAGCAGACTGAGAGCAGACCATTGGAGGCACAGTGGGTAATATAACTCTCACGTGGTGTACACTCACCTTTCTACTGTATATAAGCGCGCTATCTTTGATGAGCAGGAGCCCCTCATCTATTGATCATCAATATTTGGAGAGACTGACACAGGCCGGGTCGGCTCTCTTTTTCAGACTTTTTGAACCATTTATCTTGAGCAGGTTCTTTATCCTGCATATTACATGGACTAAAGACTCATATTATCTACCTATGTCGGGTTATACTACTTATGTTCATTATTCAATCGTACATATGTCTGCCTATGGCTATGTGCACACGTTGCAAAACCGCTTACACAATACAACTCATTAAGGCCTATGAGATTCCGCAATGCTGTGCACATGCTGCGGGTTTTTCCGCGGCGGAATCGCATCGCGGGAGAATCCGCAGCATGCTCATTCTTTTTTGCGGAACCGCGGCGATTCCGCCGCCATAGGAATGCATTGAACCGCTTACTTTCTGCATGTGGCTGTGCCCACCATGCGGAAAGTAAGCGGTTCATGTGTGGATGGTACCCAGGGTCTGGAGGAGAGGAGATTCTCCTCCAAGCCCTGGGTACCATATCCATGTAAAAACAATAATTAAAATAAAAAATAATGATATTCTCACCTTCCGGCGTCCCACGCAGCTTTCCCGCCTCTCAGCGACGCTCCCGCCAATCGCGTTCCCAGGAGTGCATTGCGAGATCACCCAGATGACGTAGCGGTCTCGCGAGATGCTACGTCATCGGGATGATTGCCGCAAAGGACTCTTGGGAACGGAACTTGCCGGGAGCGTCGCTGAAGGTGGGAAAGCTGCAGGGGGCCGCCGGAAGGTGAGAATATCATTATTTATTATTTTTTTTATTATTTTAACATTAGATCTTTTTACTATTGATGCGACATAGGCGGCATCAATAGTAAAAAGTTGGTCACACGAGTCAAACACTTGTTTGACTCGTGTGACCACCCTGTCAGATAGCTTGTAAAACGCTAGCGTTCTGCAAGCTAATTCCGCTTGCAAAACGCTAGTGTTTAGCGGGAATACGCATACCTATAATATGCGGATTTCCCGCGGCAGGGAGGTGCGGAATTGCCGCGGAAATTTCCATGGCAATTCCGCAACGTGTGCACATAGCCTATTACTCCTAACCCCCACCTTCTGAACATTTCTCTTTTAGGAAATTTCGTCCGCACATACCAATTGTGATTGTTTACCATTTTCCTTTCCCAGGTCTTTCTTTTCAGGTTTTAACTAATTTTACCTAAATAATTAGTACTAGTGTTCATCTATTAACCGTTACTTCTACAGCTCTGCAGTAAGCAGCCACCATCCTTGGGCTGTATGTCATCCTATTTCTCTTATTACAACTTTTAGCCCCAAGTTTTATTACACAAACTCAATATTTCAAATATGTATTGCTTTTATTATATATTCTACTAATTTGTTGTTAATAAAAACTCTTTGGCTATATTTACAAAACCTCCCTTTGTTTTTTCAGCGCAAGCTTATACATATTTATTATTCTGATATACAGACTGGCACGGCAGGTACAGGTGGTCTTGTATGTCTTCAAATTTCTTATTGTTGCTCCCACATTTGATTCCATCATACCAAGCTGCTTGCCTATTGCAGATTCAGTCTTCCCAGGTTGGTGCAGGGCTACAATTTTGTTTCTGGTGTTCTTCGACAGCTCTTTGGTCTTCTTCACCATAGTGGAGTTTGGAGTATGACTGAGGTTGTGGACAGGTGTATTTTATACTGATAACAAATTCAAACAGGTGCCATTACTACAGGTAATGAGTGGAGGACAGAGGAGCCTCTTCAAGAAGAAGTTACAGGTCTGTGAGAGGCATAAATATTGCATGTTTTTAGGTGACCTAATACTTATTTTCCACCATAATTTGAAAAATAAATCTTGCCAAATCAGACCAGGTGATTTTCTGAATTTTCTGGATTTGTTTTCTCATTTTGACTTTCATAGTTGTGGTCTAACTATGATGTCAATTACAGGCCTCTCTCATCTTTTTAACTGGGAGAACTTGCACAATTGGTGGCTGACTAAATACTTTTACAGCTCTGGCAAAAATTATGAGACCACTACACAGTTTTATAAAAATCAGCTTCTCTACATGTCTGACATCCATTCCAGTGTCAGTTGAATTCCAATCAGAGTACACCTTGGTCTACTTAATGTGCTTCTGATTAGGTGATCACCTGAACCAAATCTTATTTAATGAAGGAAAGTATAAAAAACTCTGCTGTGGTGTTCACAATCCTCTTGCAATAGGACAAGCTGGATGGCAAAACAAGTCCTTGTAATATCCCAAAAGTAATAGGAATGAAAAAATAACTTTTAACCATGCCAAAGGAGTTGAAAAGAAAAGTCTTGAGTGAGGAAAAGAAGGGCTCAATTCTGGCTTTACTAGCAAAGAGATACAGTGAGCAGCAGCAGACATTGGGGACAACAAAGCTACAGTACGGCAGAGGGCGAAAATGACTCTCCACTGACTGGGATGACCATCATCTTATTTGAATGTCACTCAGCAACTGAAGGATGATATCAAGTGACCTACAAAATGGCAAATGGCAGCTGTGGTGAAGTGCACGTCAAGAACAGTTCGCAACAGGCTCCTAGGGGCAGGGCTCAAGTCATGTAAAGCTAGAAAAAAGCCTTTCATCAATGAGAAGCAAAGGAGAGCCAGGCTGAAGTTTGCCAAAGACCATAAGTATTGAACCATAGAGAACTGGAGTAAGGTAATCTTCTCTGATGAGTCTAATTTTCAGCTTTGCCCAACACCTGTTCATCCAATGGTTAGACGGAGACTTGGAGAGGCGTACAAGCCACAGTGTCTTGCACCTACTGTGAAATTTGATGGAGGATTGGAAATGATCTGGGGATGCTTCAGCAAGGCTGGAATTGGGCAGGTTAATCTTTGCGAAGGACATATGAATCAAGCCGTATACAAGGTTATCCTGGAAAAACAGTTGATTCCTTCTGCTCAGGCAATGTTCCCCAACTATGAGGACTGGTTTTTCCAGGACAATGCGCCATGCCACACAGCTAGGTCAATTAATGTGTGGATGAAGGACCACCACATCAAATCCCTGTCAAACCTCTAGAATGTAATCAAGAGGAAGATGGATAGTCACAAGCCATCAAACAAAGAACTGATTAAATTTTTGTACCAGGAGTAGCATAAGGTCACCCAAAAGCAGTGTGAAAGACTGGTGGAAAGCATGCCAAGACACATGAAAGCTGTGATTAAAATCATGGTTATTCCACAAAATATTGATTTCTGAACTCTTCCTGAGTTAAAACATTAGTATTGTTGTTTCTAAATGACTATGAACTTGTTTTCTTAGCATTATTTGAGGTCCACAAGCACTGCATTTTTTTATTTTGACCATTTCTCATTTTCTGAAAATAAATACTAAATTTATTGCTTGGAAATTCGGAGACATGTTGTCAGTAGTTTATAGAATAAAAGAGCAATTTACATTTTACTCAAAAATGTATCTATAAAGAGAAAAATCATACAAACTGAAAATTTTTCAGTGGTCTCTTAGTATTTGCCAGAAATGTGTATATATATATATATATATATATATATAAAATATACAGTTAGGTCCATAACTATTTGGACAGAGACAACATTTATCTAATTTTGGTTCTAGACATTACCACAATGAATTTGAAACAAAACAAATCAGATGCAGTTGAAGTTCAGACTTTCAGCTTTCATTTGAGGGTATCCACATTAAAATTGGATGAAGGGTTTAGGAGTTTCAGCTCCTTAACATGTGCCACCCTGTTTTTAAAGGGACCAAAAGTAATTGGACAATTGACTCCAAGGCTATTTCATGGACAGGTGTGGGCAATCCCTTCATTATATCATTCTCAATTAAGCAGATAAAAGGGCTGGTGTTGATTTGAGGTGTGGTGTTTACATTTGGAAGGTTTAGCTGTGAAGGAAACATGCGGTCAAAGGAGCTCTCCATGCAGGTGAAACAAGCTATCCTTAAGCTGTAAAAAACAGAAAAAACCCATCCGAGAAATTGCTACAACTTTAGGAGTGGCAAAATCTACAGTTTGGTACATTCTGAGAAAGAAAGAAAGCACTGGTGAACTCATCAATGCAAAAAGACCTGGGCGCCCACGGAAGACAACAGTGGTGGATGATCGCAGAATACTCTCCATGGTGAAGAGAAACCCCTTCACAACAGCCAACCAAGTGAACAACACTCTCCAGGAGGTAGGCGTATCAATATCCAAATCTACCATAAAGAGAAGACTGCATGAAATTAAATACAGAGGGTTCACTGCACGGTGCAAGCCACTCATAAGAATCAAGAATAAAAAGGCTAGGCTGGACTTTGCTAAAAAACATCTAAAAAAGCCAGCACAGTTCTGGGAGAACATTCTTTGGACAGATGAAACCAAGATCAACCTCTACTAGAATGATGGAAAGAGAAAAGTATGGCGAAGGCGTGGTACAGCTTATGATCCAAAGCATACCACATCATCTGTAAAACATGGCGGAAGCAGTGTGATGGCTTGGGCATGCATGGCTGCCAGTGGCACTGGGTCACTAGTGTTTATTGATGATGTGACACAGGACAGAAACAGCCGAATGAATTCTGAGGTATTCAGAGTCATACTGTGTGCTCAGATCCAGCCAAATGCAGCCAAACTGATTGGTCGTCGTTTCATACTACAGATGGACAATGACCCAAAACATAAAGCCAAAGCAACCCAGGAGTTTATTAAAGCAAAGAAGTGGAATATTCTTGAATGGCCAAGTCAGTCACCTGATCTCAACCCAATTGAACATGCATTTCACTTGTTAAAGACTAAACTTCAGACAGAAAGGCCCACAAACAAACAACAACTGAAAACCACCGCGGTGAAGGCCTGGCAGAGCATCAAAAAGAAGGAAACACAGTGTCTGGTGATGTCCATGAGTTCAAGACTTCAGGCAGTCATTGCCAACAAAGGGTTTTCATCCAAGTACTAGAAATGAACATTTTATTTACAATTATTTAATCTGTCCAATTACTTTTGGTCCCTTTAAAAACAGGGTGGCACATGTTAAGGAGCTGAAACTCCTAAACCCTTCATCCAATTTTAATGTGGATACCCTCAAATGAAAGCTGAAAGTCTGAACTTCAACTGCATCTGATTTGTTTTGTTTCAAATTCATTGTGGTAATGTCTAGAACCAAAATTAGATAAATGTTGTCTCTGTCCAAATATTTATGGACCTAACTGTACATATGTATATATATATATACACTGCTCAAAAAAAAAGGGAACACTCAACTAACACATCCTAGATTTGAATGAATGAAATATTCTCATTGAATACTTTGTTCTGTACAAAGTTGAATGTGCTGACAACAAAATCACACAAAAATCATCAATGGAAATCAAATTTATTAACCAATGGAGGCCTGGATTTGCAGTCACCCACAAAATTAAAGTGGAATGTAATGTCCTTAAAACAAGTCAAAATTATGCTCAGTAGTTTGTGTGGCCTCCAAGTGCCTGTATGACTTTCATGTGCCTGTATGACCTCCCTACAATGCCTGGGAATGCTCCTGATGAGGCAGAGGATGGTCTCCCGAGTGATCTCCTCCCAGACCTGGACTAAAGCATCCGCCAACTCCTGGACAGTCTGTGGTGCAACGTGACTTTGGTGGATGGAGCAAGACATGATGTCCCAGATGTGCTCAATTGGATTCAGGTCTGGAGAACAGGCGGGCCAGTCTATAGCTTCAATGCCTTCATCTTGCAGGAACTGGTCTCACAAGGGGTCTGAGGATCTAATCTCGGTACCTAATGCCAGTCAAGCTACCTCTGGCGAGCAGACCAAAAGTTTGGACACACCTTCTCTTTCAAAGTTTTTTCTGCTCACCACACATCTAGATAAGTTCCTTGGGAGGTCTATTTTCCAAAATTGGATCACTTGTGGGGGGTTTCCACTGTTTAGACACATCAGGGGCTCTCCAAACGCGACATGACGCCAGCAGACCATTCCATCAAAGTCTGCAATCCAAAACGTCACTACTTCCCTTTCGAGCCCCGACGTGTGCCCATACAGTAGTTTTCTCCCACATATTGGGTATCAGTGTACTCAGGTCAAATTGGACAACAACTTTTGGGGTCCAATTTCTCCTGTTACCCTTGTGAAAATAAAATATTGGGGGCGAAAAAAAATCATTTTTGAAAAAAAAAAAAAACATTTTTTATTTTTACGGCTGTACGTTATAAACTTCTGTGAAGCACTTCGGGGTTCAAAGTGCTCACCACACATCTAGATAAGTTCCATGGGGGGGGTCTTTTTTCCAAAATGGAGTCACTTGTGGGGGGTTTCCACTGTTTAGGCACATCAGGGGCTCTCCAAACGCGACATGATGCCCGCATACCATTACATCAAAGTCTGCAATCCAAAACGTCACTACTTCCCTTCCGAGCTCTGACGTGTGCCCATACAGTAGTTTTCTCCCACATATGGGGTATCACCATACTCAGGACAAACTGGACAACAACTTTTGGAGTCCAATTTCTCCTGTTACCCTTGGGAAAATAAAAAGTTAGAGACTAAAAGATCATGTTTGTGGAAAAAATATGATTTTTTTATTTTCATGCTCGGGCGTTATAAACTTTAGTGAAACACCTGGGGGTTCAAAGTACTCACCACACATCTAGATAAGTTCCTTGAAGGGTCTAGTTTCCAAAATGGTGTCATTTGTGGGGGGTTTCCACTGTTTAGGCTCATCAGGAGCTCTCCAAACACGACATGGCGTCCAGCCAATTCTGCGTTGAAAAAGTCAAACGGCGCTCCTTCCCTTCCGAGCTCTGCCATGCACCCAAACAGAGGTTTACCCCCACATGTAAGGTATCAGCGTACTCAGGACAAATGGCACAATAACTTTTGGGGTCTTGTTACCCTTTGGAAAATAAAAATTGGGGTGAAAAGATAATTTTTGTGGAAAAAATATGATTTTTTAAATTTTACGGCTATACATTATAAACTTGTGTGAAGCATTTGGGGGTTCAAATTGCTCACCACAGATCTATATAAGTTCCTTAGGGGGTCTAGTTTCCAAAATGGGGTCACTTGTGGGGGGTTTCCACTGTTTAGGCACATCAGGGGCTCTCCAAATGCAACATGGCGTCCAATCTCAATCCCAGCCAATTTTGGTTGGAAAAAGTCAAATGGTGCTCCTTCCATTCCGTGCTCTGCCATGCACCCAAACAGCGGTTCCCCCACATATGGGGTATCAGCGTACTCAGGACAAATTGGACAACAACTTTTGGGGTCCAATTTCCTTCGGAAAAATCAAAAATTTGGGACTAAAAAGATAATTTTTTTGGAAAATTGTTTTGTTTTTTTTCTCACCCAGGCATTATAAACTTTTGTGAAACTCTTGGGGGTTCAAAGTGCTCACAACAGATCTAGATAAGTTCCATAGGGGGTCTAGTGTCACTTGTGGGGGGTTTCCACTGTTTAGGTGCATCAGAGGCTCTCCAAACGCGACATGGTGTCCAATCTCAATTACAGCCAATTTTGGTTTGAAAAAGTCAAACGGCGCTCCTTCCCTTACGAGCTCTGCCATGTGCCCAAACAGTAGTTTTCGCCCACATATGGGGTATTGTCATACTCAGGAGAAATTGCACAACAACTTTATCTGTCCATTTTCTCCTTTTACCCTTGTGAAAATAAAAAACGTTTGTAAAAGATCATTTTTGTGACTAAAAAGTTAAATATTATTTTTTTCCTTCCACGTTGCTTCAGCTCCTGTGAAGCACCTGAAGAGTTAATAAACTTCTTGAATGTGGTTTTGAGTACCTTGAGGGGTGCAGTTTTTAGAATGGTGTCACTTTTGGGTATTTTCTGCCATATAGACCCTTCAAAGTGACTTCAAATGTGAGGTGGTCCCTAAAAAAATTGGCTTTGTAAATTTTGTTGCAAAAATGAGAAATCGCTGGTCAACTTTTAACCCTTATAATTACCTAACAAAAAAAAATTTTGGTTCTAAAATTGTGCTGATATAAAGTAGACATGTGGGAAATGTTATTTATTAACTATTTTGTGTGACATATTTCTCTGTTTTAAGGTAATAAAAATTCAAAGTTTGAAAATTGCAAAATTTTCTAAACTTTTGCCATATTTGCGTTTTTTCAAAAATAAACGCAAGTTATATCGAAGAAATTTTACCACTGACGTGAAGTACAATATGTCATGAGAAAACAGTCACAGAATTGCAAAGATCCGTTGAAGCGTTCCAGAGTTATAACCTCATAGAGACAGTGGTCAGAATTGTAAAAATTGGCCCGATCATTAATGTGCAAACCACCTTTAGGGGTGAAGGGCTTAATATGCAAAGTGTGTTAATGTAAACCCTGTTTACAGCTGAATTCTTCACATTTGCTTGCTATTTCCTTTGTCAACATGGATCTGTGCTGGAAGAGCTTTCACTTCAACTTGGATCTGGACATCGCGCTGGCTCAGGCTTTTGCATTTGCTTGCCAGCAACAAAGGGAGAGAGAGACAGCGAAGATGGCAGCGGCGGCGTTTGTGGATACATCCGATTATTGAACTCCGGGAGAGCCGTGGAGCGTACCACACCCTCTACAGCAAGTTACAGGCAAACCCGGAGAAATTTACTGACTATACCCGGATGTCCCAAGAAAGCTTCAGGAATTTGCTTGTTTGTGTCCAAGAATCCATCCGGAGACAGGACACACAGCTCCGTCGTGCGATTCCTGCTGAGGAACGGCTCCTGGTCACATTACGGTATGTAATATTTAAAAACCAATGCCTGCATAATTTTCTTTTTTCTGCCATGTACTATTTCAAAGCCTGCAGAATTATTGTTCTGCCATGTAGTAAACAAAAGCTTGCAGAATTATTGTTATGCCATGTCCTAATTTTTTTTTTATTATTTTGTTTTAAAAAACCATATACATAAATATTATTTTTTTTCTCGTTTTTTTCTCGTTTTACAAATTCCTGGCTACTGGAGAGAGCCTCTCTTCTCTCCACTTCCAGTACCGGATTGGAATCTTCACCTTGTCTGGAATAGTTGCGGACACCTGCCGGACTTTGTGGGACGTTCTCTGTCCAGAATTTATGCCCCTGCCCACCGTGGAAAAGTAGATTGAAATAGCAGAAAAATTCTGGACAGTCTGCAATTTCCCCAACTGTTTGGGAGCGGTGGATGGGAAACACATCCGGATAATCAAACCCAAAAGAGCTGGATCAGAGTACTACAACTACAAAAAGTACTTTTCTTCAGTACTCATGGCCATTGCGGATGCAGACTGTATGTTTGTTGCAGTGGACATTGGGGCATTTGGCCGTGGGAATGACTCACAGGCTTTTAAGAACTCGGACATGGGCCGTAGGTTGTATGGCAACCATTTCAATTTCCCCATGCCACGGCCTCTTCCCCACACCGAAGGTTCACCACGGTCATTTGTAATGGTTGGGGATGAGGCATTTCAAATGTGCCAAAACCTGATGAAACCATACTCCAGCCGGGAATTGGACCACACCAAAAAAATCTTTAATTGCAGACTGACCAGGCCCCGAAGAACTGTAGAGTGTGCCTTTGGTATACTTGTGTCCAGATGGCGCATTCTCGCCACAGCCATTAATCTGAAACTGGAAACAGTGGATGAGATGGTGAAGGCGTGTGTGGTTCTTCATAATTTTGTTATGGCTAAAGAGCACCCTAACTTTGAACTAGATGAACCAGCTGCCAACCCATTGCCTGATTTCACTCAGCACCCTCTCTGGTCATCCGTTGAAGTTGGCCAAATGAGGGACCAATTTGCGGTCTACTTTATCTCAGATGTAGGATGGGTGGAATGGCAAGATCAAATGATGTAAAAAATTTTTCTTGTGTGTATGTTAAAAACCTGTTTTGATACCTGTAACGAGTGCACTCTGTTTTTCTACACTCCAATACAATAATCAACTGCTCAGGTGTACAAGTCAATTCATGATGCTGTGTTTTGTGCATCATGAATTTACTAGCACTACTGACCAGATGACCATACATACACACAAGTTGTATGACCTTTATCATCTCTCGAGTTTGTGTTCAATTTACAGCGACGGTGGAGATAATACAACTAATATTTGTGTCACCTGGCTGATGTTAAAAATAGTGATTTTGGGATGCACTAGCATCCGTCACTCTTTGTGACACCTGACCATGTGACTATAAATTTTTTTTGTAGGATCACCACTGTGGCTTGAGTATGAACGCAGACTGGAGAGATTATACAACTTCTACAATCCCCAGGCTTGGTGTCATGCTGAAGTGAGGACGCCCAAAATAATGCATCCTGACTTCAGAATGTTATCACACCTGGGCAGGTGAATACACATATGAGTTAAACTGCAGCATCGCTCCAGTCTGCGTGAAATAGATAATGCAGACTGAAGCGACGCTGCAGGTTAACTCATATGTGTATTCACCTGCCCAGGTGTGATAAATAGTTAGAATACAAGGCCAGGGTATTGTACATATGACGTGTACTTTCCCCATCATCTCCTCAGTTTATACACCGCCTACTGAATAGAGGATGTGGTTAATTAAAAGGTATATCTAGAATCCCCTGGACTTGTGTCACAAATAGTTAAATGATGATGGTAAAAACACACCATCCTCAATTAACTTTTTATGATACCTGGCAAGGTAACAATAGATATGCCTTGTAATCAACACCACCCTCTATTCAGTCTGTGCAATATTAGCAGACTGAAGACACTAATGGTGGTGGAAAATACAAGTCATATATTTGTCTTTTTGACTACACAATTCTCCAGGAATGACACAAGAAACATGTGTCAGTAATGGAGCTATGTGGTGGCAAAAACACAAAGTGTACGGCGCAGTGTGTGTACGGCACAGTGTGTGTAGGAGGTGAAAGACACAATAACCAAACAGTATTATGGGAAACCAGAATTTTACATTTATTGTAAAAGAACCAAAAAAAAGGGTTATTGGGAATGAGGTTTTGGGGAAGATGGTGGCACTTTGGGGTGTGGAGAGACGAGGAATGGCTAGAAGGTGAGGAAGGAGTTCTAGGGGAAGGGGCGATGGAGGTAGTGGGGGAAAGGAGCTCAGGGATGGAACTGGAGGCAGGTGGAGACACAGTAGGAGGAGAGGGGGGGAGGGACAGATAACGTTTTTGTTTTTTTCTTCTTTCTTTGTCCTGGAGTCTCCTGCCTGGACCTTTTGGAAATGTGTGACCTTTTTGACCGGCTGAACTGGGTTGAAATTGGGTGGCTTTGCAAAAAGAGAGAATAGGGATCACCCATCTGCTGATGATGCTCAGTGATGGTGGGGGTGGTGCTCCTACCAGGAGGAGCGCTGCCGGTGCTCCTAGAAGGAGGAGTGGTGTCGGGGCTCTTAGGAGGAGGAGCGCTCGCGGTGGTCCAAGTTGGTGGAGCGGTGGCGGTGGTAGTGCTCCAATCAGGTGGAGCGCTGGTGGTGCTCCTAGGAGGAGCGCTGGCAGTGCTACTAGCAGGAGTGTTGGCGGTGGTCCAAGATGGTGGAGCGGTGGCGGTGCTCCAAGCAGGTGGTGTGGTGGTGTTGCTCCAAGCAGGTGGTATGGTGGTGGTGGTGGTGGTCCAGACAGGAGCAGTGCTTACCATGGCGGTTACGGGGGAGTGTCCAGCAGCACTCGGACTTGGGGTGGTGTAGTGGTGTCCGGCTTGGCTTGGAATGCAGGTGGCCGTGCAGTGGTATGCAGCAGAAGTCGGTAGTGAGGTGAAGCGAGTCAGTGGTGGCACATTTGGAAATGACACCACTGACTGCTGCACGTACTGACTCTGCTGCATAGCCTGCAAGTAAGCAGTGTTGCAGGCCTGCATCACATTCAGCTGTTGATCAGGACTAAGGTGTTCCGCCATGGCCCTTTCAATTTTGCTGAAAAAATGGTGCGCTGGTCTGTTGAGGTCGGCCTCCAGACAGTCAAGGCGACTGTCGACAGAGTGGAAGCGGTGGTCCATGTGGTTAAAACTGTGTTCCATGAGGGCAAAACCGCTTTCCACTCTGTCGGACAGTGCCTTGAGGCTGTTCAAGGCCCTCTGCCACTGGCAGGAAGTGCCCACAAAACCAGTGGCAGAGACCTGGAACAGGGGAAGGCCTGACATACCAGCTTCCTGGTCTCCTGTTGTCTGTGTTGCAGACCTGCAAGCTGCTTCCTGGCTGTCGGATGGCTGGGACGGGTCCGAGGTCGTTCGATGAAGGACCGCTCCAGGGACAGGTTGCAGGGTGCTGCTCCAGGTGCTGTGAAAAGAAAAACATTACAGTAGTATCATGCATTTTAAAGAGCCAACTGCTGTGGAATAGAAAAACACAGAGTAAGAAACAATACAATACAAAAAAATACTTACGCTCTGGTGGCAAGGACCGGTCTTAGGAATGCCAACTCCCGATAATAGTGGTATTTTCATCTGGTCCTTGCCGCTGAACCACTGCGAACCTGTACCTCATCACGAACATCCCTGATGAAGCAGTTCTTCATCGAGCGCCAGCGGGTTCTGACTTTGTTCACTGTGTGAAAAACAAAGAAAAAAAATTAGACAATGCACTGATGGAAAAATCATCACACACACCTGTGTGAACATGGTCAACAGTCAATGCGGCATCACACAGCAATACAATAGTCAATGCACTCACTGTTGGACATGATAACACATTGTGTACCATGCTAGAAAATATCTAGCATGATACACACCTGTGTCATCACGCCCAAGAGTCAATGCAGCATCACACAGCAATGAAATATTTACAAAAATCCTTGCGGACCCTTTGACTCGCAGCGTCCCAGCCATCCATCAGCACTGCGGCCACCTCATTCCAGAGCTGCCGGGTCACCGTGGTGTTCGCGTGCTGCTTGTCACGGCCGTCCCACAACGGGACACGCTCCTGGACCAGGTTGATCAGGGCGTCATTGTCCAGATAGATTTCTTCATCCCTTTGTGGAACCTTGAAAAAATAACATTATAATCTTGGAAATATTTGTGAATGAAAAAGATAGAAAAAGATACAGAAAAAAAGAAGGATTGAAGATGAAAAACAGGACAGAAAAAAAGGCAGGGGAAAAAAAAAAAAAATTAAAAAAAAAAATGCAATCAAAGTCAGTGTATACTTACAGCCCTTCTCCCTGCTGGGATTTGGCTTGGCTGCTCCTGTAATTTGGCCTCTGAAAACGTGTCCGATGATGTCTGAAAAAGAACAAAAATTAATTTTACACATCTGTAGATGCAGCAGCTGTACTTACCCAAAATGTAGGGCAGGAAGATACTCACATCACGCTCTGCTTTGGCCAGTTCATCACGGGACGGCCGATATTCATCCTCAGAAGACATGCTGCAATAAAAAAAAATAAAAGGCATTAGTACATAATACATTTGAAAGGACAGGCAGACATTAGATTTAAAAATACCCACATTCTTGCTGCTGTAGCTTTGATCCAAATAATGGCTCTGGTCTGTTGCAGACTGTCTAGTCTCTTGCAGACTGTCTGTAGACCATTGTTCTGCCAGTGCAAACACCTTATTTTATGTACAATACCCCCCAAACAATGTTTCTTGTGTAGGGGGTGGTTTAACCAAGTGTCTAGACATTGTTTACTCAAAAATCGCATGCGCTCAAAAGCGCAGTCATGCGCATGTCCATGCGCACGCCAGCAACCCCATAGACTGTAATGTGATTTTTTTTGGCGCATTCTGTGCACATGCATGCGCATGCGCTTTTTTGACGAGGTTGGGCGGAACAAAAAATGCAACATGTAGCGTCTAGCGCGTCTGGGCGCGCGCATGGAAAAAGCGCAGCGCACGAAAATGCTGATGAATGCATGCAAGCGTAAGACCATGTGACTCGCCCCACAATTGTGGATACCAAGGCTATGGGGTACTCGGAGCCGAGCCCATGTAAATCTATGGGAGTTGTCACTGGTAGCGGTGGCTCGGTCCGTGGCCCTGGCGGTCGTGCAATGGGGAAATATTTACAGGGGATTATTAGGATAGGTAGTTTGTGACGCCACCTGTGGTATCTGGTTATTTGGACCAGCCCTGCTATAAGGACTTTCACAGGGGATGTTATGGGGCAGCTGGGTGGTAAGTCTCCCACAGGTGAGACTGGTCCCTGGAAGTCTATGGTGATGATGAAGAGTGTAGATAATAATTCAGTCGCACACAATGCAGCTTCTTTTCATACCTTTTACTGGTAGATGGTTCAAGCAGATCCCGGGGAGCTGGTCGGGGTGGAGAATGCACATTCGGGTAACCGCTGAGCAGGTTAAAGGCCTCCTTTACTTCCAGATATATGTGAGTCCAACTTGCGTGAAGCGAAGTTAACTCTGAAACTCCAGCTTTCTCTATAGCTGTACTGCCCGGCCAACGTTGTGGTGGAAACTTCTAAGTGGTGAAAACTAAGTCTATATTTGCTGATCAGGCTAGACTCCTGTTTTCCCTGTCTCCGGTTACGTATTGACACTTAGGGCTGCTCTCTGCGACCTGTAGTCCAGATGCCTCCGGTGTTCTTGTTACTAAGCTTGAAACTGTAGCAACGCTTCGGACCCCGGTGTCCGGCAATTTAGTGCAGGCAATCCAATACCTGAAGCACTTCTCTAACTTCTCCACTGCGCCCTTCGCCCTGCTTCTGCTCTTTGCATAAGCACTTGTAGCTTTCGATGGAAATAGTCAGCTTTCTTCCAAGCTCGCTGAGCAGCTCTCAGTTTCCTCCTTGTTTCAGCTTCTACTGAGGTACTGATTAAGGGTAGCTCTGACTAGGCTAGGATGATGCACTTCACCCGTACTAGCCTCCACTTCTTTGTCAGGTGAGCTACGCTAGCTCTGCGAGGATTCAGTCCTCTCTCCTCTCCAAGTCCAGACTGAACTGGCACTGAACTGCACTGCCTGAAGACAGGAAACTAACTGCCTGATCTGAGCTCTTCTCAGACAGGAAACAGACTGACTCTGCTACGTGTCACCACCTCCTATAACCCTAGTGGGTGTGTCTGAAATTGTAAGTGAAGTGCATGAATAGCAAGCTTTTGTGGTTACCTTCCTGTGCATTCTCCTGGATTTTATGTGTGTGCCTGCGTAGCTGGGCTACACATCCCCCCTTGGTAAAACACAGCACTCCCGGGCTGTAAAAGACAAAAAGAACATTTTGTTTTGCATTAACAATAACGTTTTAACTCTTCCCACCCGGGAGGTACGAATTCTTGAACGTTACATTTTGTATAATAAAGAATACAAAAGTATCAAAATATCAAACGTGTTCATATATACAAGATACTTGTGGAGGACCCGCACCAAAAACCTCCCACGTGGGTCCTGGGTGCGCTGCAGGACTTCTGACTGCAGACCTCACTCTAGGCCACACCATACGGGTTTTTCTTCAGAGGTTGATAGTAATGGTTTCATGTCAAACCAAGATAATGCACCGAAGCGCAACTATTTACAAGACAAGTTCTTGGGCTGGCACAGTCCACAGCCACGCAGTCCAGGCATGGAAAAGACACATTTCAAGACATATAAATAGAAATCACATTAATAACTTTTTCAAACTTTATACATTTTTTCAGTGACAATAAACCCTATCTGGGTCTTGCTAACTAGTCTACTAGGACTACTCCTGATAGCGAATAGGTAGTTTACCTTTAGTGATACGTTCTGACCTACGTGGGGTAGCGTCAGGTATGGTAGTCTCTAACCTTTCTGTTCTGCGTAACGGCAAACTATAGACACGACTCCACCTCTCTAGGGACCTGGCAAGCATGCTAGCGACTGGAGGAGGCGGTACTGCTTCACCAGCTTCACGAGAGGACTCCACTTCTTGTGGTGCTGCTTCTTGCGGGTCCGCTGCTTCGGGTTCTGATGGTTGAGGGTCTGCCGGAACAGGTTCTTCTGGAACTGGCTCAACTGGCACAATTGGTATGACCAGTTGTAGAGACTCCTCTTGCGGTTGATAAAACTGCAGCACAGGAATAATTACAGCATCTCCCAATCTGGGCCAATCCGCAGGTAAATCTCCCAAATCCGTATGTATGACCGCTTCAGCATTCTCTTCTTGATGGACAACAGGGTTTTCTTCACGGAGCTTTAATGGGCAAGGACACAACTTTAAATGATCTCTGGACACCGTTGCCGTCGTTTTTCCTCCATCCTTACTAATGGTACAGACCTTTCTGTTATCAAAATTGAAATTTTGCATGACGTAAGGCTCCTGTTCCCACTGATCATCCAACTTGTGTGTTCTTCTTTTCCTTTTGAGCACCATTTCTCCAGGCATTAAAGGCTTAGCGGGAGCATTTTTGTTATAGTTCTTCTCTTGCTTTTCTCTTACTTTGTTGAGACTGTCTTCTACGCAGGCTTGTACTCGCTTGTACTGTTCCTGTCGAGTTGTGTCCCAATCTTCAACACTGTCATCAGCCTCTGGTTCTACCACTCCCAGCTCCAAATCCATTGGCAGTCTTCCAGGTCTTGCTCTCATAAGGTAAGCTGGAGTGCAGTTAGTGGAACTTACTGGGATGTGGTTGTACAAGTCAACCAGGTCGGGTAACAAGTCTGGCCACCGATTCCTTTCTTCCAGGGGTACAGTTTTCAGTAAATCCATGACAATGTGATTCATCTTTTCACAAAGGCCATTGGTCTGAGGGTGGTATGGTGTTGTTCTGATCTTTTTGCATCCATACAGTTGACAGAATTCCTGAAACAGTTCAGCTTCAAATGCAGGACCTCGATCAGTCAGTACCTGCTCGGGATATCCGTGTGGTCTGCAGAAACTGGCTTGGAAGGTTCTTGCTGCTGTCTCTGCTGTCATATCTTTGACAGGGGCGACCACCAGAAACATGGAATAGTGATCCACCATGGTCAGGACATATGAGTATCCTGACCTGCTTGGGGACAACTTGACGTGATCCAATGCTACGATCTCCAGGGGACGAGTCGTCCGGATAGGCTGCAGGGGTGCTCTCTGACTATGATAGTCTTTTCGTCTAAGACCACAAGGTCCACAGTTCCGGCACCACTTCTCGATGGAGCTGCGCATCCCTACCCAGTAGAACCGACACCTCAACAGGGTCTCCAGCTTTTTCCAGCCAAAGTGTCCTGCTTGATCGTGGTAAGCTCCCAACACCATTTGGATGTCTGCTTTGGGGACCACTATCTGCCAAACCATTTCATGGGTCCTTGGGTCGACGTATCTCCTGCACAACTTCTCTCGGTATATGAACAACCAGCTTCTTTCATTCCACAGGAGCTTTGCTGGCATGGATGCATCTTTCTCCAAGGAGGAACCTTCCTGTTTTATCAGCTCCTTAACACGGCTGACCACGGGATCGCTGTCCTGAGTCTCTTTCCAGCTGTGATGAGGTAAAGGGTTCAACATCTCACCACACCGCTTTCTGTAGACTCGTTGCTCTTGGACCATCCCATTTCGGTGGAACGCAGGTAGCTCAATTTCTTCCAGATCGTCTGACTCTTCCTCTGTGTCAGATTCATGCGGCATTCTGGACAAGGCGTCCGCGTTGGCATTTTTACGGCCTGCCCTGTACTTGATGGTAAACTGGTAATTTGACAACCGAGCCATCCAACGTTGCTCCATGGCTCCCAGCTTGGCTGTTTCCAGATGCGTCAAGGGGTTATTGTCTGTAAACGCAGTGAACCTGTTGGAGGCAAGGTAATGTTTAAATCTTTCGGTAATGGCCCAGACCAGCGCCAGGAACTCCAGTTTGAAGCTGCTATAGTTTTCCGGATTCCTCTCAGTTGGCCTGAGTTTTCGGCTGGCATATGCGATGACTTTTTCTTGGCCGTTCTGCTTCTGACTGAGGACCGCTCCTAATCCTTCGTTACTGGCATCTGTGTATAGCAGGAACGGTTGGCTGTAATCTGGGTAGGCTAAGATTTCATCGCCGGTAAGGATCTCTTTCATCTCTTTGAATGCCTCAGCTTGTTCTTTTCCACAATTAAATGGAAGGTTTCTGCTCTTAAGAGGTTGTCCTACCAGGAGGTCCTGTAAAGGCGCCGCCTTCTTAGTGTAATCTTTCACGAACCTCCTGTAGTAACCTGTTAATCCCAGGAACTGACGCACCTCCTTTAAGTTCTTCGGCTCTGGCCATTTCTGAATAGCTGTGACCTTCTCGGGGTCCGGTGCTACTCCTTCGGAACTGACAATGTGTCCCAAGTACTGTACCTTCCGTTTGAGCAGGTGGCATTTAGAGGGCTTTAGTTTCATCCCAAACTTGGACAATGACTCAAATACCTCCGCCAGGTGCTTCAGATGATCTTCATATGTCTTAGAGTACACAATTACGTCGTCCAAGTACAGCAGCACAGTTTCGAAGTTGAGATGTCCTAGACAGCTCTCCATCACCCTCTGGAATGTTCCTGGGGCACTGCTGAGACCAAACGGCATCCTGTCGAACTCGCAGAGTCCCATTGGGGTGGTGAAAGCAGTTTTCTCCCGGTCCTCCTCAGCCACAGCCACTTGCCAGTACCCACTAGTAAGGTCGAGGGTAGAAAAGTAGTTAGCCGTTTTCAGAGCAGCTAAGGATTCCTCTATACGTGGTAATGGGTATGCATCTTTATGTGTTATACGATTTACTTGCCTATAGTCTACACACATTCGCATGCTACCATCCTTTTTCTTCACTAGAACCAGAGGTGCTGCCCAGGGGCTACAACTATCCCTTATCACCCCGGCTTTCTTCATGTCATGCAGCATTTCCTTAGCTTTCTGATAGTGGGCTGGAGGTATAGGCCTGTACCGCTCTTTGATGGGAGGATGACTGCCTGTAGGGATATGATGCTGTACTCCCTTAATGATCCCAAAATCAAGTGGATGTTTGCTAAATACTTGTGCGTACTCTTGTACCACCCGTAGTACCCCCTGTTTCTGGTGGATGGAAATGGTGTCTGCCCCTATATGAAGCTACTGACACCAGTCCGCTACCGGGGTTGCCGGATCATTATCCTCCGCTGGTTGGCGGGAGGCTAAGGACTCGGTTGCGAGGATAGAATTGTTATCTACGGCATGTAATTTAGCAACTGTAGCATAACGTGGCAAATTTACTTCATCGTCTCCCCAGTTGAGAAGTCGTACTGGTACTCTCCCATTTACTACTTCCACTACCCCTCTAGCAATCATGAGTGTAGGTCTGTGTTCTGAGCGATGGGGTTCTACTACTGCTTGGTAGTTCTGTCCCCTCAGACCTATGGCTGCTCTACACCATATTAACATTTCACTCATTGGGGTATTACAATGGGGTTCGAGTCTGTGACCCGTACATTACCGATTTCACCATCTGTAAGCTTCGCTTGCTGCTGGCACATCAGGGCCCGGATCTCCCTCTGGATCACTCCCTTCTGCTTTGGCTTGGCAACTTCAGCGAGCTGTTGGAGCAAAAACACAACTTCTCCCAGACAGTTACTGATAATGTTAGTACCTAGTATCACATTTAAGGCATTCTCCTCATTTACAGTCTTTACCACTAAAAGTCCCTGATCCTTCAGCTCCACCCTGCCCACTTTTACATTTACGTTTTTGGCTCCAATTACTTCAACAGGGAGACCATTGGTGGCGTACACTGTCAAGTCAGGGCTCGGGGGCTGGAGGCTGTCCATGGACCAAAATTTATTGTAAAGGACATCAGGTATGATGGTCACCTGAGATCCCGTGTCCAGCAGTGCAGGGATTGCAATCCCGTCCAGAATCATGGACAGGTAGGGCCGTCCACCCACGAACCTGCGGTTCCAGTCTAAGGGGCCTGATGAATCTACTCCTGGGTGTTGGCCCTCTGACCCAGGATTGGCTCGTTTAAAGGACATTGCTGAGCCATATGACCTTTTTGGTTGCAGCGGTAGCAGATGATCTCCCGGGGAGGATGGTGTTGATCAGGAGTCCCTCCTGGGGGTGGCGTGGTCCTCCTCCGGTGTGGCAACGTCCTCCATTTCCTCCGGTTCATCCAAGGGACATCCTCCGGACAGTCGGCTAGTAGGATCTTCCCTCCTTCCTCTTTCCGCAGTTGCAGGGCCTCCATTACAGTGGCCAAGTTCTTAGTCAGCTGGCGCACTTCTGAGCGCAGACATTCCAACTCACTAGGGGCGCCACCTGCATTGTAGCTTCTGCCACCTGCGGGGAAAAGGTGGGTACTGCCGGCTTTAGAATGGCTTCACCCGGGTGATACTGATTTGCCACCTCAGGCTTTTCCAGGGGTCGCAGTCCCTTTATTGCCATGTCCTTTAGAGCATCAAAAGTGGCATCTGGATGATCCAAGGACCACCAGTTTACAGTCCTCCTTTCCTCTGGAGACCTCAGTCCCCGCACGAATTGCTCTTTTAACATTTGGCTCTCATCAATGGGACTTGTGGGGTTAGCCTGTTTGAGAGCTCGCAGGGCCCCCTGTAGTCGGCAGGCGTAGTCCCTAATACTGTCACCCGGTCCCTGGAAGCACTGATAAAATGCCATCCGGAGATCCGTTTCTGTGTGGTCCTCGAAGATGGCCTGTAGCTTTAAGAGTATCGCAGGTACCGACTCCTGGTCTGCAATGGGCCAAGTCTCTACTTCTCTCTCAGCCGCACCAGCTAACTGTCCTATTACCACAGCAGCTTTTTGCTTTTCAGTCATTGAGTACATATCCAAAATACTACATATCTTCCTTTTAAATCCTGGCAGGGTGTCTGGCTCGCCGCTGTACTGGGGGAGCCACTTCGCTCCAGGCATGTATGGGAGGGTTAGCGGCATTAGCGGGACCACCGGGCCAGGTGAGGGGCCTGCACCCCCATCCTGCGGTACGACGCCAAGCGGTGGGTTATTGGGGCCACCGGCGGGGGCCGCTCCGTCTGCCGGTTGCTGCGACATATTGATGCCCCCTTGGTTAATCTGAGCCTACCTCTTTCACAGGCTGCAGCGTCGCAGGCATAGCGGTGGAGGCAGGACCTTTTCGCTGGCGCTCTGATGATGCCGCTCTTTTTTGCGATGCAGTTTGCGATGCGGATTGCAATGCAGATTGTGATGCAGTTTGCTATGCGGATTGTGATGCAGATTGCGATGCAGTTTGCGATGCGGCTTGCGATGCAGATTGTGATGCAGTTTGCGATGCGGTTTGCGATGCAGATTGCTATGCAGTTCGTGATGCGGCTTGCGAGCAGATTGGGGTGCAGGTTGGGGGCGTGTTCAAGCAACAGCGCGCTTTTTCAGGTACGCCCCCTTCTTCACCAGTGCCTGAGGGCGCGAACATGGCGGTAAAATGGCGGAATTTGGCGCCAAATACAGCAAACAGTCTTTTTCACCAAACAGTTCAATATAGGCACACAGGACTCACAATTGCAAGCTTTCGTATCCTGTTCGTGACGCCAAGTTGAATTGACTCGCCCCACAATTGTGGATACCAAAGGCTATGGGGTACTCGGAGCCGAGCCCATGTAAATCTATGGGAGTTGTCACTGGTAGCGGTGGCTCGGTCCGTGGCCCTGGCGGTCGTGCAATGGGGAAATATTTACAGGGGATTATTAGGATAGGTAGTTCGTGACGCCACCTGTGGTATCTGGTTATTTGGACCAGCGCTGCTATAAGGACTTTCACAGGGAATGTTATGGGGCAGCTGGGTGGTAAGTCTCCCACAGGTGAGACTGGTCCCTGGAAGTCTATGGTGATGATGAAGAGTGTAGATAATAATTCAGTCGCACACAATGCAGCTTCTTTTCATACCTTTTACTGGTAGATGGTTCAAGCAGATCCCGGGGAGCTGGTCGGGGTGGAGAATGCACATTCGGGTAACCGCTGAGCAGGTTAGAGGCCTCCTTTACTTCCAGATATATGTGAGTCCAACTTGCGTGAAGCAAAGTTAACTCTGAAACTCCAGCTTTCTCTATAGCTGTACTGCCCGGCCAACGTTGTGGTGGAAACTTCTAAGTGGTGAAAACTAAGTCTATATTTGCTGATCAGGCTAGACTCCTGTTTTCCCTGTCTCCGGTTACGTATTGACACTTAGGGCTGCTCTCTGCGACCTGTAGTCCAGATGCCTCCGGTGTTCTTGTTACTAAGCTTGAAACTGTAGCAACGCTTCGGACCCCGGTGTCCGGCAATTTAGTGCAGGCAATCCAATACCTGAAGCACTTCTCTAACTTCTCCACTGCGCCCTTCGCCCTGCTTCTGCTCTTTGCATAAGCACTTGTAGCTTTCGATGGAAATAGTCAGCTTTCTTCCAAGCTCGCTGAGCAGCTCTCCGTTTCCTCCTTGTTTCAGCTTCTACTGATTAAGGGTAGCTCTGACTAGGCTAGGATGATGCACATCACCCGTACTAGCCTCCACTTCTTTGTCAGGTGAGCTATGCTAGCTCTGCGAGGATTCAGTCCTCTCTCCTCTCCAAGTCCAGACTGAACTGGCACTGAACTGCACTGTCTGAAGACAGGAAACTAACTGCCTGATCTGAGCTCTTCTCAGACAGGAAACAGACTGACTCTGCTACGTGTCACCACCTCCTATACCCCTAGTGGGTGTGTCTGAAATTGTAAGTGAAGTGCATGAATAGCAAGCTTTTGTGGTTACCTTCCTGTGCATTCTCCTGGATTTTATGTGTGTGCCTGCGTAGCTGGGCTACACACATGCCCCCACAATGTTAAACATAGGGGAGCATGGCGTATGTGACCGATAGTGCATGATGCGCTGCGCGCAAAAACGCTAATGTGAAACCAGCCTTCGCTTGCACCTGTTCACATTTGTCTTTCTGTTTGGAAGAGATGGACAGTCTTTGAGAAATTGCCTCCAGAACTTACAATAAATGAAAGGGTGCATTATCAGTGTTAGATATGTAACTAACACAGAATAGTAGATCCAAACTTTTTCTCCTTGTAAACCATATTTGCTGTAATTATCACAGCTCTGCTGTATTGTAACACTGACTTCCTGTGAGATGTGAGCTGAAGCACTATGAGAGGACACTTGCACATGTGTTTAATGTTGTCCTGTCTCAGTTATAATCATACACAGATCTGCAGTGAGATTAGAGAGTAGCCATTACATATCACACTGGTAACTCCCCCTTTTATTTAAAATAAACTTTGGAGGCAGATTGTCATGCATATCAGTGTCCGGTCCATAGCCCTGCACAACTCATTTGCATATCGGAAAAACTTGAATATCTCTGAAGTAAGACATCTGGCTGCAGATATCAAGGTATAATTTTATTCAGCTTCCTATGACCCCTGTGCCCATATAGGTGACTTGGAGGGTAGAGGGTAGATCTTAATGACAGATTCCTTTTAACAAGTGGTAAAATATACACATTAAAGTTTAGTGCAATTCTAATGTTTATTTTACAAGAATAATAATGTGCTTACCATATCAAGTCTCATGCTATTTTTTTCAACAGGTTCTCAGCATCACATCAAGCTCATATATGGAGTTCCTTTCCTTTACCTTCGGTTGCTTTTCACAGTTTTTTCATTGGCCAGATAAATTTAATAGAACTGTCATTGTTTAAAAATGCTTTCTCTAAGCGATGGAGAGGTTGTTAATTTGTTATATGACGTCATTGAACTATAATATGGCAAACTAATATTACAGTGGTTGTCTAGTGTATGATTTTGTAAGAATGAGTTGGAATGTTATTAATCATAGGTAACATAATAGTGCTGCTTTATAGAATGGCCGTATAGAACTTGCATCCTGCTCGAAATGAAGGCATCATGCCAACAACCAGCAGGATGAATGGAAAACTCCTGTTATCAGACTCAGTATTACATACTATAAATACACACCTGTTTGTCTTTCGCTTACTCTCTAGGGTTCATCTAGCATTTCAAAAACAGAAGAAAGGGATTACATGGTGTGTTTCTGCTCCAACACCTAACTTGTAAAACATATTAAATGACTTGTAGACAGACATTACTCACAGTTATCTGTTTCCAGACTCGTTTGAGAGAATAAGCATCCTTGTTAGGCATCCTTGTGGCGAGATAGATAAAACACACATACATCATATTATTTATTACAGGCAAATATTGTCTATTCAAACAATTGTGGAGAGGATGATGCACAGAGAAACTGCAATTAGCATTTACAGGAGAAAGTTGGTTTCCTAAAGGGAAACTGTCACCAGATTTTGCTACCCAACCTGAAAGTAGAATGACACATGGAGCATATATCCTGATTCCAGTTATGTATCACTTACATTACATTATGTCAATAAACAACTGAGTTTTTTTTACATAGGAGTGCTGCCTCTCATTTTTTTGTCCATAAATTAAGTTGTGTAATAATGAGAAATTATACAAGGAAAAATTATTGAATGCATGAAGAAAGAGAGGTACATAAAGCCATGGAAAATCATCACATCAGCTGAAATCTATCAGTAATTCAATAGCAATCTTGCCTCTTTGTTAAAAATATAATCAACTGCTTCAACTGATGGCCTACAAAAAAATACAAAAAGGCATCTTATTACCAAGGTGCCACACAAGAAGCATCTCATGATGGGTAAAACCAGAGAGCTGTCTCAAAACCTTCCCAACCATATTGTTGCAAAACATACTGATGGTGTTGGTTACATAAAAATTTCTAAACTACTGAAGGTTCCAGTGAACACTGTAAAGGCACTGTCACACTAAGCGATCGCACCAGCGATCACGACAATGACACAACCTGGCGAGATCGCTGGTGCGATCGCTATAAGGTCGCTAGTAGGCTCCAAACACAAAGATCTCATCAGAGATCAGCGATCTGTATAACGACCTCTGCGGTCGTTGGGAAAACCTAGTCCCACCTGCGACGCTGGTGAAGTCGTTCATAAAGGGTGTCACACTCAGTGTAATGTATGTAGTACAGTTCATATAGCGTCTTGTGCTTGGGTGCGATGAAAACACAGGAGTCACAGGTTTGATATAGAAAAGTCCTGTATTACTTCATACAAGTTGGCAGAAATAGTCACACAGTTTGCAGACACAGAAACAGGAGACACAGCAGGCCAGAGTAATCCAAGCTCAGCAATCACTCTCAAATACAGATTCAGGATCTTCTTCTCTGTTACCGTAAGTCCATGCAAACGTGGGTCTTTCAAAGAGCAGGGTTCAGAGTCCACAAGTGCTTCAGAGTTCCTCAGTAGGAATAGCTGGAGTACAAGGTCCAAGGCTTACAGGAGTCAAGTCACAGGTTCACTGCAGGCTAGATTCTGAAGCACTGATTGCTCAGCTGTGGCTGCTTAAGAAGCAAAGGAGAGAATCAGGGCGGGAACATGCAAGCTGGAAACTCCATTTTGACTGAGGGCAAGATAGCTGCAGCAAGACAGAAAGTAAAATGGCTGACGAACAAACTGAGTTTCAGGAATATATACATAGAACCTTACATTACTCCCCCCTTAAGGACAACCTCCGGATGACCTCAGACCAGGCTTGTGTGGGTACCTCTGATGAAACTGACGGAGCAAGCGAGGAGCATTAACGTTATTGACCGGTTCCCATGAGTTGTCCTCCACTGGGTAGCCCTGCCATTTAATCAGATATTGTAACTGATTTCTATACAACCTGGAATCTAAAATCCTTTCCACCACAAATTCTTCCTGACCATCGACTAGCACTGGGTCAGGGCAAGGAGAGGAACGTCCAGGAAACGTATTGGGTGTCGCAGCCTTTAGTAGGGATACATGAAAGACAGGGTGGATTCTCATAGTTCTGGGCAGTTGAAGACGACAAGCAACGGCACTTATAATTTTACTGATTTTTAGGGTCCAATGTACTTATGTCCCAACTTAGACGATGGAATCCTTAACTTAAGATTTCTGGTTGACAGCCAGACTTAAGGTACTGCCACACTTAGTGATCTCGTTAGCGATCTCAATAACGACGCAAGCTAATGAGATCGTTTTTGTGATCGTTTTAATGTCGCTAGTAGCTGCCACACTTAGTGATCTCGTTAACGACTCATAAGCGGTTAGCGATCTCATTAACGACTTTAACGGTCATTGCGATGTAAAAAACAGCGCACATTGCTCAAAAGGTGCCAGACAGCGATATAGCGTCACCAGCGGGACGCCAACGATCTAAATACGGTCCAGAACTCTAGTGAACGATCAGCGAGATCACAGCAGGGGCCACATCGTTGCTACATGCCACACACGTTAGCGTCACGAACGAGATCGCTAAATAGTGACGTATTTTAGCGATCTCGTTAGCGACGCTGTTTAGTGTGGCATACCCTCAAGTCTCCTACCTTGAAAGCTGGTGCAGGTTTACGAAATTTATCTGCTGCTTTCTTGTACCTTTCTTGAGCCGATTCCAGATTTTCCTTTAGAAGATCCATATTCTTCTGTAAAGACGTGATTCTTTCAGCCACTGCTGGTAAAGGCGTTTCTATGGGAAATCGTGGTAGAATGTTAGGATGATAACCTAGATTAGAGTAAAAAGGAGACTGTTTAGTGGAGGCACTCTGAGAGTTGTTATACGAGAACTCAGCTAATGGAAGTAGATCCACCCAATCATCCTGTAGGTGGCAGATAAAGCAGCGGAGATACTGCTCCAGGGTTTGATTGGTTCGTTCGGTCTGTCCATTAGTCTGGGGATGAAAAGCAGAAGAAAGGTTTACTTTAATGTCCAATGCTGCACAGAAATTTTGCCAAAACCTAGAAGTGAATTGCACCCTCGATCCGAAATAACCTCATCCGGTACTCCATGTAAGCGAAACACATCTTTAATCATCAAATCTGATGTCTGTTTTGCAGTGGGTAAGCCGACACAAGGGATAAAATGAGCTGCCTTTGTTAGACGGTCAACCACCACTAGAATGGTGTTCTTCCCTGAGAGGTTGGTAACTCCACAATGAAGTCCATAGAAATGGATCCCCACGGGCGGGACGGGGTGGGAAGAGGCTGTAACAGACCAGTTGGTGAGGAGCGAGGTGTTTTGCATCTTGCACAGACCTCACATGAAGTGACATAATTCAAAACATCCTTCCTGCAAGTGGGCCACCAAAAGAAACGAGAAAGAAATTCCTGTGTCTTTAGAATTCCTCTATGCCCAGCTATCTTGGAATCGTGAATGAGTTGCAATACTCTTAATCTGACTGTTTCAGGAATATACAGACGTTGTCCCTGAATCCACACACCATTCTTAAAGACAAGACTTACGTCCCTTGGGGGTTGTGCCAAAAAGGAATCCGCATGGTATGCTTCCTTGATGTCCTTAAGTAGGTCTTGATTATGAATTACTCCTAGGAATCTAGAGTCAGGAAGAATAGTCTTAGGAGGAGTAATTGGACGTGTCTCTGCTGAGTAAATCCTAGAGAGTGCATCAGCCTTTCCATTGCGCGATCCTGGTCTATAAGAGATGATAAAATTTAATTGGTTTAAGAAAAGATTCCAGCGAGCCTGGCGAGGAGTCAGGCACTTAGCCGACCTGATAAACTCAAGGTTACGATGGTCTGTCAGGACGACTATTTGCTGTGCAGCTCCCTGAAGAAGGTGTCTCCATTCTTTGAAGGCGGCAATAATGGCCAACAACTCTCTATTGCCCACATCGTAGTTCCTCTCAGCCGAAGACAACTGCTGGGAAAAGAAGGCACAGGGATGCAAGACATTCTTCTCACCTGTTCTCTGAGAGAGTATAGCTCCAACGGCACAGTCTGAAGCATCCACCTCTATTATGAAGGCAAGCTCGGGGTTGGGATGTACTAGGATAGGTGCAGTGGTAAATTTATCTTTTAGACGGGAAAATGCTTCCTGGGCTTGGGGAGTCCAGGAAAACCTAGACTCTTTCCGGGTAAGTTGAGTGATAGGTGACACTACCTCAGAGAAATTTCTAATGAAACGTCTATAGAAGTTGGCAAACCCGATGAAGCGCTGTACCTCCTTCACATTTCTAGGACTTGGCCAATCCTTGATGGCTTGGGTTTTGCTTCCATCCATACTAATTCCTTGTGTAGACAGTACATACCCCAGAAATTGAATTTCGGTCCTATGGAATTCACACTTTTCAAGTTTGATGTAAAGATGATTTTGTCTTAGACGTTCCAAGACCATTCTCACATATCCATGATGTTCCTCTGTGGAGTTAGAAAAAATTAGAATATCATCCAAATAAATTACCACGAATGTATCTAGGAGATCCCTGAAGATGTCATTCACCAAGTGTTGGAAAGTGGCTGGGGCGGTACTCAGACCAAAAGGCATAACTAGATATTCAAAGTGTCCATAGCGTGACCTGAATGCAGTCTTCCATTCATCCCCAGGTCTAATACGGACTAAGTTATAGGCCCCACGAAGATCTAGTTTAGAAAAAATTTTGGCATGTCGCACTCTCTCCAATAACTCAGGGATTAAAGGCAATGGATAACGGTTTCTAATAGTAACCTTATTGAGTTCCCTATAGTCTACGCATGGTCTCAGAGATCCATCTTTCTTCTTTACAAAGAAGATGGGTGCACCTGCAGGAGATGAAGAGGGGCGTATGAAGCCCTTGGCTAGATTTTCATCTATGTAATCCTTTAAAGCCTTTAGCTCGGGCCCCGCCAGGGGGTAGATCTTACCAAAAGGTATCTCTGCTCCAGGCAATAATTCAATTGGACAATCATATGGACGGTGAGGAGGAAGCTGGTCAGCGTTCTTCTTGTCACATAAATCCACATAGTCCTGGTATACAGCTGGTAGTTCAGGGACTGACATGATTCCTTTAGGAACAGAGCAAGCTGAAACTTTTGGACTCATCTGTTTCTCTGGAAAGTGTAATTCCTTGGTCTCCCAGTTAATGGTAGGATTCTGAGCCTGCAGCCATGGTAGCCCTAGAATAATGGGAAAGTGGGGAGAAGAGATAAGCATAAAGGACAGTTTCTCTTGATGATCTTTACCCATAAGAACCCTCAAAGGCTCTGTTTCCTGATCCACTGGTCCAGAGGTCAGCAGGGAGCCATCCACAGTTTCCATCTGTACTGGAGTAGCCTTCTTCACTGAACGTATTCCCTGTTTCAGAGCAAAGGAGACATCCATAAAATTTCCACTTGCCCCTGAGTCGATCATAGCAGAGCTAGACACCCAAGCTGAGTCAACCCAGAGTTTGATGGAAAGAAAGCAGTGAGAATTGTTTTTCTTACAACTCAGCTGGGACACCGCTGAGGAAACTTGAAAAATGGCAGCGTTTACACAGTCAACGTCCTCAGAGGTAACGGAGTTTAAGTCAGAGAAATCAAGATCTGTTGCTGCAGATCTCTCTGGAGCCTGAGGCTCGGACCTGACAGATCCCCTCTCGCAACACTCACAATGAATGAGTGCTGCAGTAGTCTTACGAGAACGGCTGGGGCAGTTTATAATGAAGTGCCCTGACTTACCACAATAGAAACATAGATTCTCCTTAAAACGATGTTCCTTGCGTGCATCACTAACCCGTCGTTGTAAAGAGTCTACCTGCATGGGTTCAGGTTCAGGTTCCCGTGTAATCCTACTCAAAGGTTCCTTAGCTGGAGAGGAAGGTAGGAAAAGGTTAGTACGATTGCTTTCGAACCATCTCTCTTGCCTGCGTTCAGTCAGACGAGTATCAATACGGATGCAGTAGTTAATAAAGTCACCTAACGCAGTGGGAGGGTCGGCACGAGCAAGTTCATCCTTAATCAGTGGAGATAACCCCTTTCGAAAAATAGATTTTTTGGCGGAACTGTCCCAGGTGGTATCAAGGGCCCATCTCCTGAAATCCAAGGCATATTCAGCTACCGAGTGCTTACCTTGGCGCAAAGCTAACATGGCTGCTTCAGCTGTTGCACCTCGATTGGGGTCATCAAACACCTGCCCCATGGCTGAAATAAAATCATCAAGGTGATTCAAACAATCATCCTCAGTCTCAATCAGAGGGTTTGCCCACATTAAAGCCTTGTTGGTAAGCAACATAATTATAGTAAGCACCTTAGATCGTTCAGTGGGAAATTGTGAAGCATGTGCAGAAAAAAAAAGATTTCATTGATTAATAAATCCCCTGAATTTCTCACGTTCACCGCCAAAACGAAAAGGGGGCAACTTGGGAATCCCAGCACTCGGGGCTACGGCAGGAGCCTGGACTCGCCCCTCTAGAACCTCAATCCTGGCTCGCAAATCCTGGGTAGTCTGTCCAACCACTTGCAAATTGTGATTATTGAGGTCCTGTAGATTTGTAAAACGGGTCTTTATATTCTGCAAATCTGCAAGGATATTATCAGTCACTCCGCAAAGTTCCTTTATGCGGGCCTCCATTTTCCAGATCTTTTAAGACAGGATTACTGGAAGAAGAGGAGAGAAAAAAAAAAACAATAGTGTTCACCTGTGGCAACACTGCAGAGAGAAAAAAAAATTAAGGGAACTGCTCACCTGGAATGGTTGTGAGAAGTCACAACCACTATCATCACAGAAAGTTTCAACCAGACATCTGATATCCAGAGTTACAGCAGACAAAAAAGAGAAAAGAAAGGGAAAAAAAAAACAAAAAAAACAATAGTGTTTACCTGTGGTAACACTGCAAAAAGAAAAAACTTAAGGGAATTGCTCACCTGGAATGGTTGTGAGAAGTCACAACCACTGTCATCACAGAAAGTACAACCGGACGTCTGATATCCACAGTACAGCAGACACAGCCTTCCAGACCCAGCAGACACTAACGTTTTGGCTTCAGAATCTTGTAATGTATGTAGTACAGTTCATATAGCGTCTTGTGCTTGGGTGCGATGAAAACACAGGAGTCACAGGTTTGATATAGAAAAGTCCTGTATTACTTCATACAAGTTGGCAGAAATAGTCACACAGTTTGCAGACACAGAAACAGGAGACACAGCAGGCCAGAGTAATCCAAGCTCAGCAATCACTCTCAAATACAGATTCAGGATCTTCTTCTCTGTTACCGTAAGTCCATGCAAACGTAGGTCTTTCAAAGAGCAGGGTTCAGAGTCCACAAGTGCTTCAGAGTTCCTCAGTAGGAATAGCTGGAGTACAAGGTCCAAGGCTTACAGGAGTCAAGTCACAGGTTCACTGCAGGCTAGATTCTGAAGCACTGATTGCTCAGCTGTGGCTGCTTAAGAAGCAAAGGAGAGAATCAGGGCGGGAACATGCAAGCTGGAAACTCCATTTTGACTGAGGGCAAGATAGCTGCAGCAAGAGAGAAAGTAAAATGGCTGACGAACAAACTGAGTTTCAGGAATATATACATAGAACCTTACACTCAGCGATTCAGGCTCACCAGCGGGACACCAACGACCAAAAAACGGCTCAGAACGTTCATAAGCGATCAGCGACATCTCAGCAGGGGCCACATCGCTGCTACATGTCACACACAGCTAAGTCGCTAACGAGATCGCTGCTGCGTCATAAAATCGCTGACTCTTTAACAATCTCGTTAGCGATCTCGCTTAGTGTGACAGTACCTTTAGTGCCACAATCTGGAAGTGGAAAGAACATGATTTCACCATAAACTGTCCATGAACAAGTGTTTTCCAACAAGATTTCAAACAGAGGAGTGAAAAGAATCAAAAGAATTGTCCTAAAGCTAAGGATCACCTGTGGAGAGCCACAGAAAGATCTGTAATCAGCAGGTACAATTGTTTCAAAGAAAACTATAAGTAATGCACTCAGCCTCCATGGCCTGTATGCACGCTTAACACACATGACTCTATTGCTGAACAAAAAGCATATTTAAACATGTTTAAGGTTTGCTCAACAACATTTAGACAAGCCTGTGAAATTCTGGCAAAATATAGTCTGATTAGATGAGACCAAAATTGAACTTTTTGGATGCCATAATACACACCATGTTTGGAGGCCAAAAGACAATGCATTTAACACCAAAAACACCATACTGACAGTGAAGTTTGGAGGAAAGAATATCATGGTGTGGGAATGTTTTTCAAAATGTGGCACTGGAAAATATTGTATGATTGAAGGAAGGATGAATGGACAAATGTACAGAAACATTTTTAATAGAAATCTGCTGCCATCTTCCAGGATTATGAAGATGAAATGAGGGTGGACATTTCAGCAAGACAATGATTCCAAACAGTCAAGGAAAGTGTCAATTGGTTTTAGAGATAGAAAATAAAGCTGCTAGAATGGCCCAGCCAATCATCTGACCTGAATCCAATAGAAAATGAATGGAAGGAACTAAAGCTCAGAGTTCAGAGAAGGAGCCCATGGAACCTTCAGGATTTGAAGAGTTTTTGTGTGGACGATGGGGTCAAAATCACACCTGAGTAATGCGTGCAGCTAGTTTCTATATACTGAAGGTGTCATGAAGCTTTAATTACTAACAAAGGCTTTTGTACGAACTATGAAATTAATTTCGGTAAGCGTGTTCAATAGTTTTTTCCTGTGTCATTTCTCAATATTACACATAACTTGATTTATGGAACTCTATGGTATGATTTCTTTGCATGTGTGGATTGGATGGGTTGTTAACAACATCTATAGTGAGAATTTCATGTCAATAGCACCTTTAGAAATATGTTTACTTAGAAAATGTGTGACTTGTTCAATATTTATCTCACCCGCTGCAGGTATTAACCCCTCTCTGCCATCAGACGTACTATTCCGTCCATGTGACCCTGGACCTAATTCCCATGGACGGAATAGTACGTCATGCCCTTTAATGCGACATCGCGACTAAAGTCGCGGTGATCGCATTAAAATTCCGACGCCATCTTACCTCTAGGAAGATGACGTCGGCATCCCGGGCTGCGTCCTCCCCTCTCCGGCCTCCCGATCGCTGTGATTGGCTGTTCAATTCTGAACAGCCAATCGCAGCCTTTCTCACTGTTTCAGCCAATCAGATGGGCTGAAACAGTGAGATCCCAGGCTAGGATCGAGTACCGATGTACTCGATCCTAGGCCTGGGTCTAGCACTATGCAGACCCCCCTGGATTGGCGCGATCGCCGATCATATCGATCGCGCCAATCGCAGGGCACAGAAGCGGTATTACCACGCTGTGCCCTGCCGGTTCCTGCTGGATCGGTGCTATAAAAGCACCGATCCTAGGCCGGAACATAGGATAGGCCTAGCAGGGCCTGCAGGAGCTGATTTGCGCGATCGATGTTATCGTCGATCGCGCCAATCGCAAGGCACAGCCGCGGCGCAGGAGCGCTGTGCCTTGCTGCTGACCTGCCGGATCGGTGCTGTAATAGCACCGATCCTGGCTGGATCGGTGCTGTAAAAGCACTGATCCGGCTGTGGAGGCTCAGGACAGGCCCTGTAGGGCCTGCAGGAGCTGATTGGCGCGATCGATGACATCGTCGATCGCGCCAATCACAGGGCACAGCAGCGGTCTGATCGCTGTGTGACCGCGCTGTGCCCTGCAGGTGACCTGGCTGCTGCCCTGGCTGTGACCTGCCTAGGATCGGAGCTGTGAGCTCCGATCCTGGGCAGGTTGCCAGGGTAACCAGGAGAGCTCTGATTGGTGGGATCTTGTTATGATGGATCCCACCAATCACAGGTCACAGAAGCGAATTGACCGCTCTGTGACCTGTCTCACCTGGCTCTGACCTGTGAGTGACCGTTCTGCAGGGGTCCTCACACTTGCTGAGGATTCCTGCAGAGCGGTCATACAACAGATCTCTCCTGTGCTGGGCCTTGTAGTGCTGAAGACAGAAGAAAAGAAGACAGAAGAAAAGAAGAAAGAAGATAGAAAAAAGAAGAGAGACTACAACCGTAAGTGTTGATCCCTCTCTTCCTCCCTCCCCATCCCCCTTCCCCCTCTTTTTACCCCCTCCACCCCACCTTTGCGCCGCCTCCGTGCGCACACCCAGCCGCCGAGCGTTGATTGGTGACGCATTTCACCGATCAACACTCGTGCTCTCAGCCCCCTTTGCGCCACCTCCGTGCGCACACCCTGCAGCCGGCGAACTTTGATAAGTGACGCAGTTCACTTATCAGAGCTCGCGTCCGGCGGGTTTCCTTTTTTTCACCCCCCCTTTGCGCCGCCTCCGTGCGCACACCCAGCCGCCGAGCGTTGATTGGTGACGCATTTCACCGATCAACACTCGTGCTCTCAGCCCCCTTTGCGCCACTCCGTGTGCACACCCTGCAGCCGGCGAACTTTGATAAGTGACGCAGTTCACTTATCAGAGCTCGCGCCAGCTGTTTTCCTTTTTTTTTTTTTTCACCCGCCTTTGCGCCGCCTCCGTTTCCACATCTAGCAGCCGCCGAATTTTGATAAGTGACTCAGTTCACTTATCAGATCTCGTGCCGGCTGTTTTCCTGTTTTTTTTTTCACCCCCTCCCTGCGCCACTCCCTTTGCGCCACATCTAGCAGCCGCCGAACTTTGACAAGTGACACAGTTCACTTATCAGAGCTCGCACCGGCTGTTTTCCTTTTCTTTTTTTTTTTTTCCTTTTTCTTTTTTCACCCGCCTTTGCGCCGCCTCCGTTTCCACATTTAGCAGCCGCCGAACTTTGACAAGTGACACAGTTCACTTATCAGAGCTCGCGCCGGCTGTTTTCCTTTTTTTTTTTTTTTCACCCCCTCCCTGTGCCACTCCCTTTGCGCCACATCTAGCAGCCGCCGAACTTTGACAAGTGACACAGTTCACTTATCAGAGCTTGCACCGGCTGTTTTCCTTTTCTTTTTTTTTTTTCCTTTTTCTTTTTTCACCCGCCTTTGCGCCGCCTCCGTTTCCACATTTAGCAGCCGCCGAACTTTGACAAGTGACACAGTTCACTTATCAGAGCTCGCACCGGCTGTTTTCTTTTTTTTTTTTTCCTTTTTCTTTTTTCACCCGCCTTTGCGCCGCCTCCGTTTCCACATTTAGCAGCCGCCGAATTTTGATAAGTGACTCAGTTCACTTATCAGATCTCGTGCCGGCTGTTTTCCTGTTTTTTTTTTTTCACCCCCTCCCTGCGCCACTCCCTTTGCGCCACATCTAGCAGCCGCCGAACTTTGACAAGTGACACAGTTCACTTATCAGAGCTCGCACCGGCTGTTTTCCTTTTCTTTTTTTTTTTTCCTTTTTTTTCACCCGCCTTTGCGCCGCCTCCGTTTCCACATTTAGCAGCCGCCGAATTTTGATAAGTGACGCAGTTCACTTATCAGATCTCGTGCCGGCTGTTTTCCCTTTTTTTTTTTTCACCCCCTCCTTGCGCCGCATGTAGCAGCCACCGAACTTTGATAAGTGACGCAGTTCACTTATCAGAGCTAGGGCCTGCTGTTTTAGACTTTTCTTTTCACAGGCATTTTTTCTCCCATTTTTTTTTTCTTTTAGATTTTTCTTTTCAGCATAGTTTACACCAAGCACTATCCCCCCCCACACATACACAGTTATCAATAAAGTACACCCAAGCACCACATTTACAAAAAAATGTCCCACCCGTCCGTTCGTCCCAACAGCGCTATTCATTGGAGGAGGCATACGCTTTTCTTGCCTCCGACACTGATAGCGAGGGAGAGGATCCCACATTTCTTTATTTTTCAGATTCCTCTTCCTCCTCCTCTTCCTCTTCCCCCTCCTCATCTTCCTCCTCGGGTCCTGCGGAACCACCACGCAGACGCCCCAGGACAGAAGATGAGGCATCTGCCGCCATTCCAGAAGACGAAGATGAAGCCGAAGCCGAACCAGCGCAACCCACTGCGGATCCCGTGTGGACCTCGCCCCCCGAAAATTACGAGCCACTGATTCCTGATTTTGTGGCAGAATCAGGAATCAGGTTTGACACCACTGGCCTCACAGAAATAGACTTTTTCAAAGTCTTTTTCTCTGAGGATTTTATTAACCACATGGTGGAGCAAACAAATTTGTACGCTCGTCAATTTTTGGAGCAAAACCCCCGTTCATCATATTCTAACTGGTCTCCTGTAGACGCAGTTGAATTGATGCAGTTTTGGGGCCTGGTCCTTCACACGGGGATCTTGAAGAAGCCAGAACTTCGGCAATATTGGAGTGTTGATATTTTATATAACGCTCCAGTGTTCCGAATGGTCATGGCCCGGACGCGTTTTGAGGCCATCCAGAAATTCTTGCATTATAACGATAATGCACAGTGTCCCGCACGAGATGACCCCAACTTTGACCGTCTGTTCAAAGTTCGGCCGGTCATCGAACACTTCAACAAAAAGTTTGCTGAAGTGTACGTGCCCAAAAGGGACATTTGCGTGGATGAGTCCTTGGTTCATTTTAAGGGACGGCTCGGAGTCCGTCAGTACCTGCCCAACAAGAGGGCAAGGTACGGAATCAAACTCTACAAACTGTGTGAGAGTACCTCAGGGTACAGGGTACAGGTGAGTGGGAAAATTGTGTGGGATTTGGTTCACCCACTGCTGGATAAAGGTTATCACCTCTACACCGATAACTTTTATACCAGCATCCCACTCCACAAATCCCTCTTTGCGCGTGGTACCGCAGCCTGCGGTACCGTCCGCAAAAATCAGAAGGGCCTCCCGAAGACGCTGCTTGGGCAGATGCTCAGAAAGGGTGAGAGCAGAGCCCAATGTAGCGACCACCTTCTGGTGGTCAAGTACAAGGACAAGAGGGATGTCCTTCTCTTGACCACCATACACGGTGATGGCAGCGCCCTCAGCACTGTACGGGGTACCTCTACACAGGTCCGCAAACCGGACTGTGTACTTGGGTACAACAAATACATGGGGGGTGTTGATCTCTCTGATCAACTCCTCCAACCATACAGTGCTTTGAGAAAGGCCAAGGTGTGGTACAAGAAGCTGTCCGTGCACATCGTCCAAATGGCAATGCTCAACGCTTTCCTGCTGTCACGATGTGCACGCCATACCAATACGTCGTACCTTCAGTTCCAGGAGGTAGTGATCAAGGCCCTGATGTTTGGCGCTCAGGAAGGAGAGGGCCCCAGTACTTCCGGAACTGAAGGTGCTTGTATTGTACCAGGCCAGCATTTCCTGGGGGAGGTCCCGCAAACTGCAAAAAAAGGTAAGTCACAAAAAAGGTGCCGAGTGTGTTACAAAAGGGGAATACGCAAGGACACCATTTATCAGTGCGACACTTGCCCCGAAAAACCTGGCCTGTGTATGAAGGATTGCTTCAAATTGTACCACACCTCCATGCACTACTAATTTACTTTACAGGAAAGATTAGTTCCAGAAGGGGGGCACATCTAGAGAAGCTTCTTGGGGGTCTAATTTCTAAAATTATGTCACTTGTGGGTTTTTTTTCCTGTTTAGGCACATCAGGGGCTCTGCAAATGGAACATGACGCCCGCAGACCATTCCATCAAAGTCTGCATTCCAAAACGTCACTACTTCCCTTCCGAGTCCCGACGTGTGCCTAAACAGTTTTTTCCCACATGTGGGGCACCAGCGTTCTCAGGACAAATTGGACAACAACTTTTGGGGTCCAATTTCTCCTGTTACCCTTGGGAAAATAAAAAATTGGGGACTAAAAAAATCACTTTTGTGGGAAAAAAAAATATTTTTTTTTTCACGCCAGGGCATTATAAACTTTAGTGAAACACATGGGGGTTCAAAGTGCTCACCACACACCTAGATAAGTTCCTTAGGGGATCTAGTTTCCAAAATGGGGTCACTTGTGGGGGTTTCCACTGTTTAGGCACATCAGGGGCTCTGCTAACGGAACATGACGCCCGCAGACCATTCCATCAAAGTCTGCATTCCAAAACGTCACTGCTTCCCTTCCGAGCCCTGCCGTGCGCCCAAACAGTGGTTCCCCCCAACATATGGGGTATCGGCGTACTCAGGACAAATTGGACAACAACTTTTGGGGTCCAATTTCTCCTGTTACCCTTGGGAAAATAAAAAATTGGGGACTAAAAAAATCACTTTTGTGGAAAAAAAAATATATTTTTTTTCACACAGGGCATTATAAACTTTAGTGAAACACTTGGGGGTTCAAAGTACTCACCACACACCTAGATAAGTTCCTTAGGGGGTCTAGTTTCCAAAATGGGGTCACTTGTGGGGGGTTTCCACTGTTTAGGCACATCAGGGGCTCTGCTAACGGAACATGACGCCCGCAGACCATTCCATCAAAGTCTGCATTCCAAAACGTCACTACTTCCATTCCGAGCCCTGCCGTGCGCCCAAACAGTGGTTCCCCCCAACATATGGGGTATCAGCGTACTCAGGACAAATTGGAAAACAACTTTTGGGGTCCAATTTCTCCTGTTACCCTTGGGAAAATAAAAAATTGGGGACTAAAAAAATCACTTTTCTGGGAAAAAAAAATATTTTTTTTTTCACGCCAGGGCATTATAAACTTTAGTGAAACACTTGGGGGTTCAAAGTGCTCACCACACACCTAGATAAGTTCCTTAGGGGGTCTAGTTTCCAAAATGGGGTCACATGTGGGGGGTTTCCACTGTTTAGGCACATCAGGGGCCCTCCAAACGCGACATGGCGTTCGTTCCCAATTCCAGCCAATTTTGGTTTGGAAAAGTCAAACGGCGCTCCTTCCCTTTCGAGCCCTGCCGTGCGCCCAAACAGTGGTTCCCCCCCACATATGGGGTATCAGCGTACTCAGGACAAGTTGGACAACAACTTTTGTGGTCCAATTTCTCCTCTTACCCTTGGGAAAATAAAAAATTGGGGACTAAAACATCATGCTTGTGGAAAAAATATGATTTTTTTTCTTCACGGCTCTACATTACAAACTTGCGTGAAGCACTTTGGGGTTCAAAGTGCTCACCACACACCTAGATAAGTTCCTTAGGGGGTCTAGTTTCCAAAATGGGGTCACATGTGGGGGGTTTCCACTGTTTAGGCACATCAGGGGCCCTCCAAACGCGACATGGCGTTCGTTCCCAATTCCAGCCAATTTTGGTTTGGAAAAGTCAAACGGCGCTCCTTCCCTTTCGAGCCCTGCCGTGCGCCCAAACAGTTGTTCCCCCCACATATGGGGTATCAGCGTACTCAGGACAAATTGGACAACAACTTTTGTGGTCCAATTTCTCCTCTTACCCTTGGGAAAATAAAAAATTGGGGACTAAAACGTCATGCTTGTGGAAAAAATATGATTTTTTTTTCTTCACGGCTCTACATTACAAACTTGCGTGAAGCACTTGGGGGTTCAAAGTGCTCACCAAACATCTAGGTAAGTTCCTTAGGGGGTCTAGTTTCCAAAATGGGGTCACATGTGGGGGTTTTCCACTGTTTAGGCACATCAGGGGCCCTCCAAACGCGACATGGCGTTCGTTCCCAATTCCAGCCAATTTTGGTTGGGAAAAGTCAAACGGCGCTCCTTCCCTTTCGAGCCTGCAGTGCGCCCAAACAGTGGTTCCCCCCCACATATGGGGTATCAGCGTACTCAGGACAAGTTGGACAACAACGTTTGTGGTCCAATTTCTCCTCTTACCCTTGGGAAAATAAAAAATTGGGGACTAAAACAACATGCTTGTGGAAAAAATATGATTTTTTTTCTTCACGGCTCTACATTACAAACTTGCGTGAAGCACTTGGGGGTTCAAAGTGCTCACCACACACCTAGATAAGTTCCTTAGGGGGTCTAGTTTCCAAAATGGGGTCACATGTGGGGGGTTTCCACTGTTTAGGCACATCAGGGGCCCTCCAAACGCGACATGGCGTTCGTTCCCAATTCCAGCCAATTTTGGTTTGGAAAAGTCAAACGGCGCTCCTTCCCTTTCGAGCCCTGCCGTGCGCCCAAACAGTGGTTCCCCCCCACATATGGGGTATCAGCGTACTCAGGACAAGTTGGACAACAACTTTTGTGGTCCAATTTCTCCTCTTACCCTTGGGAAAATAAAAAATTGGGGACTAAAACGTCATGCTTGTGGAAAAAATATGATTTTTTTTCTTCACGGCTCTACATTACAAACTTGCGTGAAGCACTTGGGGGTTCAAAGTGCTCACCACACATCTAGATAAGTTCCTTAGGGGGTCTAGTTTCCAAAATGGGGTCACATGTGGGGGGTTTCCACTGTTTAGGCACATCAGGGGCCCTCCAAACGCGACATGGCGTTCGTTCACAATTCCAGCCAATTTTGGTTTGGAAAAGTCAAACGGCGCTCCTTCCCTTTCGAGCCCTGCCGTGCGCCCAAACAGTGGTTCCCCCCCACATATGGGGTATCAGCGTACTCAGGACAAGTTGGACAACAACTTTTTTGGTCCAATTTCTCCTCTTACCCTTGGGAAAATAAAAAATTGGGGACTAAAACGTCATGCTTGTGGAAAAAATATGATTTTTTTTCTTCACGGCTCTACATTACAAACTTGCGTGAAGCACTTGGGGGTTCAAAGTGCTCACCACACACCTAGATAAGTTCCTTAGGGGGTCTAGTTTCCAAAATGGGGTCACATGTGGGGGGTTTCCACTGTTTAGGCACATCAGGGGCCCTCCAAACGCGACATGGCGTTCGTTCACAATTCCAGCCAATTTTGGTTTGGAAAAGTCAAACGGCGCTCCTTCCCTTTCGAGCCCTGCCGTGCGCCCAAACAGTGGTTCCCCCCACATATGGGGTATCAGCGTACTCAGGACAAGTTGGACAACAACTTTTGTGGTCCAATTTCTCCTCTTACCCTTGGGAAAATAAAAAATTGGGGACTAAAACGTCATGCTTGTGGAAAAAATATGATTTTTTTTCTTCACGGCTCTACATTACAAACTTGCGTGAAGCACTTGGGGGTTCAAAGTGCTCACCACACATCTAGATAAGTTCCTTAGGGGGTCTAGTTTCCAAAATGGGGTCACATGTGGGGGGTTTCCACTGTTTAGGCACATCAGGGGCCCTCCAAACGCGACATGGCGTTCGTTCCCAATTCCAGCCAATTTTGGTTTGGAAAAGTCAAACGGCGCTCCTTCCCTTTCGAGCCCTGCCGTGCGCCCAAACAGTGGTTCCCCCCCACATATGGGGTATCAGCGTACTCAGGACAAGTTGGACAACAACTTTTGTGGTCCAATTTCTCCTCTTACCCTTGGGAAAATAAAAAATTGGGGACTAAAACATCATGCTTGTGGAAAAAATATGATTTTTTTTCTTCACGGCTCTACATTACAAACTTGCGTGAAGCACTTGGGGGTTCAAAGTGCTCACCAAACATCTAGGTAAGTTCCTTAGGGGGTCTCGTTTCCAAAATGGGGTCACATGTGGGGGGTTTCCACTGTTTAGGCACATCAGGGGCCCTCCAAACGCGACATGGCGTTCGTTCCCAATTCCAGCCAATTTTAATTTGGAAAAGTCAAACGGCGCTCCTTCCCTTTCGAGCCCTGCCGTGCGCCCAAACAGTGGTTCCCCCCCACATATGGGGTATCAGCGTACTCAGGACAAGTTGGACAACAACTTTTGTGGTCCAATTTCTCCTCTTACCCTTGGGAAAATAAAAATTGGGGACTAAAACATCATGCTTGTGGAAAAAATATGATTTTTTTTCTTCACGGCTCCAAATTACAAACTTGCGTGAAGCACTTGGGGGTTCAAAGTGCTCACCACACATCTAGATAAGTTCCTTAGGGGGTCTTGTTTCCAAAATGGGGTCACATGTGGGGGGTTTCCACTGTTTAGGCACATCAGGGGCCCTCCAAACGCGACATGGCGTTCGTTCGCAATTCCGGCCAATTTTGGTTTGGAAAAGTCAAACGGCGCTCCTTCCCTTTCGAGCCCTGCCGTGCGCCCAAACAGTGGTTCCCCCCACATATGGGGTATCAGCGTACTCAGGACAAGTTGGACAACAAGTTTTGTGATCCAATTTCTCCTCTTACCCTTGGGAAAATAAAAAATTGGGGACTAAAACATCATGCTTGTGGAAAAAATATGATTTTTTTTCTTCACGGCTCTACATTACAAACTTGCGTGAAGCACTTTGGGGTTCAAAGTGCTCACCACACATCTAGGTAAGTTCCTTAGGGGGTCTAGTTTCCAAAATGGGGTCACATGTGGGGGGTTTCCACTGTTTAGGCACATCAGGGGCCCTCCAAACGCGACATGGCGTTCGTTCCCAATTCCAGCCAATTTTGGTTTGGAAAAGTCAAACGGCGCTCCTTCCCTTTCGAGCCCTGCCGTGCGCCCAAACAGTGGTTCCCCGACATATGGGGTATCAGCATACTCAGGACAAGTTGGACAACAACTTTTGTGGTCCAATTTCTCCTCTTACCCTTGGGAAAATAAAAAATTGGGGACTAAAACATCATGCTTGTGGAAAAAATATGATTTTTTTTCTTCACGGCTCTACATTACAAACTTGCGTGAAGCACTTGGGGGTTCAAAGTGCTCACCACACATCTAGATAAGTTCCTTAGGGGGTCTAGTTTCCAAAATGGGGTCACATGTGGGGGGTTTCCACTGTTTAGGCACATCAGGGGCCCTCCAAACGCGACATGGCGTTCGTTCACAATTCCAGCCAATTTTGGTTTGGAAAAGTCAAACGGCGCTCCTTCCCTTTCGAGCCCTTCCGTGCGCCCAAACAGTGGTTCTCCCCCACATATGGGGTATCAGCGTACTCAGGACAAGTTGGACAACAACGTTTGTGGTCCAATTTCTCCTCTTACCCTTGGGAAAATAAAAAATTGGGGACTAAAACATCATGCTTGTTGAAAAAATATGATTTTTTTTTTCACGACTCTACATTATAAACTTGCGTGAAGCACTTGGGGGTTCAAAGTGCTCACCACACATCTAGATAAGTTCCTTAGGGGGTCTAGTTTCCAAAATGGGGTCACATGTGGGGGGTTTCCACTGTTTAGGCACATCAGGGGCCCTCCAAACGCGACATGGCGTTCGTTCACAATTCCAGCCAATTTTGGTTTGGAAAAGTCAAACGGCGCTCCTTCCCTTTCGAGCCCTTCCGTGCGCCCAAACAGTGGTTCTCCCCCACATATGGGGTATCAGCGTACTCAGGACAAGTTGGACAACAACTTTTGTGGTCCAATTTCTCCTCTTACCCTTGGGAAAATAAAAAATTGGGGACTAAAACATCATGCTTGTTGAAAAAATATGATTTTTTTTTCACGACTCTACATTATAAACTTGCGTGAAGCACTTGGGGGTTCAAAGTGCTCACCACACATCTAGATAAGTTCCTTAGGGGTCTAGTTTCCAAAATGGGGTCACATGTGGGGGGTTTCCACTGTTTAGGCATATCAGGGCCTCTCCAAACGCGACATGGCGTCTGTTCTCAATTCCAGCCAATTTTGGTTTGGAAAAGTCAAACTGCGCTCCTTCCATTCCGAGCCCTGCCGTGCGCCCAAACAGTGGTTTTCCCTCACATATGGGGTATCGGCGTACTCAGGAGAAATTGCACAACAACTTTATTGGTCCATTTTCTCCTTTTTCCCTTGTGAATATAAAAAAAATGTTTGTAAAAGATCATTTTTGTGACTAAAAAGTAAAATGTTCATTTTTTCCTTCCACGTTGCTTCAGCTCCTGTGAAGCACCTGAAGGGTTAATAAACTTTTTGAATGTGGTTTTGAGTACCTTGAGGGGTGTAGTTTTTAAAATGGTGTCACTTTTGGGTATTTTCTGCTATATACACCCCTCAAAGTGACTTCAAATATGAGGTGGTCCCTAAAAAAAATGGATTTGTACATTTTGATGTAAAAATGAGAAATCGCTGGTCAACTTTTAACTCTTATAACTTCGTAACAAAAAAAAATTTTGGTTCCAAAATTGTGCTGATGTAAAGTAGACATGTGGGAAATGTTATTTGTTAACTATTTTCTGTGACATATTTCTCTGTTTTAAGGGAATAAAATTTCAAAGTTTGAAAATTGCTAAATTTTCCAAATTTTCACCATATTTGCATTTTTTTCATAAAAAACGCAAGTTATATGGAAGAAATTTTACCACTAACATAAAGTACAATATGTCACGAGAAAACAATCTCAGAATCGCGAAGATCCGTTGAAGCGTTCCAGAGTTATAACCTCATAAACAGACAGTGGTCAGAATTGTAAAAATTGGCCCGGTCATTAACGTGCAAACCACCCTTGGGGGTGAAGGGGTTAATCATGGAAGAAGAACTTACCTGTATATTGAAGAAAATACATCCACTAAAGGAAGCAAATTCCTATATTAAACAAAGTATTACTACAATAAACACCCAACCACATGTACCTCTTGACTTTTTTTACGAAGAAATTCAGATTGAATTTTCTCATGTATTACCTAGTGTTTATTTATTTTAAATATATATATATATATATACTATTTTGTTTTAAGCTTTATCATAATATAGTTAATAATATAAGTATGAGTCTATATTACAATGTTAAGATCGAGCCACGTCACTACGTGGAAATTCACAATGTTTTGAATTTTACCGTAAAAATGGAGATTTAAATTGTGCTCAGCTCACTATCCCTCATTACTACCCGACGAAAGCTACTATCCAGAGCAGTCAATAATTGGTACAAAAGTATTAAAGTATTATCTGCTTTTACTTCAACAAATAATGCAAATGAGCTTATTGGCACTTGACTTTACTCTCCTACTATAGTAAAGAGCGCACTATTTTATTCCTATTCATCACTCTTCTTCTATATTATGCTGATATCAGATTAGGTGGCAAAAATGTGGTGGCAAATTCCTTCTAAGTGCTTTCACAAACATGGAGTAAATTTGCTTACTCAGTTTTTGTGTCATCAATGTTTGCATGCATCTGAATTTCTGAATGCGATAATAAAAACAATAAAAGGATTGTCCTTCCAATAATTTTTTTGTGATCTCTTGGAATAAGATGGAGTGGAGGGAAAAGTGGGAGTTTTGTATAGAGAGTGAGGGGATTGGGAAGTTGAATATGATTTTTTAATATTTTTATAGTTTCTAAGGTGTGACACATCCTGTTAAGACAACACCTTTAAAAACTAAAACATATTCATACATATATAAAGATACATACAGTATATAAATACATATATACTAAGTATTCAGACCCCTTTAAATTTCTCACACTTTGTTTCATTGCAGCCATTTGGTAAATGCAAAAAAGTTCTTTTTTTCTCGTTAATGTACACTCTGCATCCCATCTTGACTGATAAAAACAGAAGTGTAGGCATTTTTGCAAATTTATTATAAAAGAAAAACTGAAATATCACATGGTCATAAGTATTCAGACTCTTTGCTCAGAAACTCATATTTACGTCACATGCTGTCCATTTCCTTGTGATCCTCCTTGAGATGCTTCTTTGGAGTCCAGCTGTGTGTAATTAAATTGATAGGACTTGATTTGTAAAGGCACACACCTGTCTATATAAGACCTCACAGCTCACAGTGCATGTCAGACCAAATGAGAATCATGAGGTCAAAGGAACTGGCCAAGGAGCTAAGAAGCAGAATTGTGGCAAGGCACAGATCTGGCCAAAGTTACAAAAGAATTTCTGCAGTACTCAAGGTTCCTAAGAGCACAATGGCCTCCATAATCCTTAAATTGAAGAAGTTTGGGACCACCCGAAGGCTTCCTTGATCTGGCCGTCCAGACAAAATGAGCAATCTTGGGAGAAGAGCCTTGGTGAGAGAGGTAAAGAAGAACCCCACGATCACTGTGGCTGAGCTCCACAGATGAAGTAGGTAGATGGGAGAAAGTTCCACAAAGTCAACTATCACTGCAGCCCTCCACCAGTCGGGTCTTTATGGCAGAGTGGCCTGACGGAAGCCTCTCCTCAGTATCAGACATATGAAAGCCCACATAGAGTTTGCTAAAAAAACACATGAAGGATTCCCAGACTATGAGAAATAAGATTCTCTGGTCTGATGAGACAAAAACAGAACTTTTTGGTGATAATTCTAAGTGGTATGTGTGGAGAAAACCAGGCACTGCTCATCACCTGCCCCATACAATCCCAACAGTGAAACATGGTGGTGGCAGCATCATACTATGGGGGTGTTTTACAGCTGCAGTGACAGGAATTGCATGAAACATGAATGCGGCCAAGTACAGAGATATCTTGGATGAAAACCTCTTCCAGACCTCAGATTTGTTCAAAGGTTCACCTTCCAACAAGACAATGACCCTAAGTACACAGCAAAAATAACAAAGGAGTGGCTTCAGAACAATTATGTGACCATTCATGACTGGCCCAGCCAAAGCCCTGACCTAAACCCAATTGAGCTTCTCTGGAGAGACCACCAACGTTCACCATCCATCTTAACGGAACTGGAGAGGATCTGCAAGGAAGAATGGCAGATGATCCCAAATCCAGGTGTAAAAAACTTGTTGCATCGTTTCCAAGAAGACTCATGACTATACTAGCTCAAAAAGCCATGTGATATTTCAGTTTTTCTTTTTTAATAAATTTGCAAAAATTTCTACATTTCTGGTTTTTCTCAGTAAAAATGGGGTGCAGAGTGTACATTAATGAGAAAAAAATGAACTTTTTTGCATTTACCAAATGGCTGCAATGAAACAAAGAATGAAAAATTTAAAAGGGTCTGAATATTTTCCAAACACACTGTATATGTGTGTGTGAGAAAGTATTTGCTCCCTTCCTGATGTCCTATTCTTTTGCATGATTGTCACACTTAAATGTTTCAGATCACTAAACTAATTTAATTATTGGACAAAGATGACACAAGTAAACACAAAATGCAGTTTTTAAATGAATGTCTTAATTATTAGGGGAAAATAAATCTAATCCTAAAGGGTCCTGTGTGAAAAAGTCATTGTCCACTAAACCTAATAACTGGTTGGACCACCCTTAGCAGAAACAACTGCAATCAAGCATTTGCAATAACTGACAATGTGTCTTTTACAATCCTCTGGAGGAATTTTTGGCCACTCATATTTGCAGAAGTGTAATTCAACCACATTGAAGGTTTCTGAGCAAGAACCGCCTTTTTAAGGTCATGCCGCATTATCTCAATTGAAATAAGGTCAGGACATTGACTAGGCCACTCCAAAGTCTTAATTTTGCTTTTCTTAAGCCATTCAAAGGTGGGCTTGCTGGTATATTTTGGATAATTGTCCTGCTGCATAACCCAAGTGCACATCAGCTTGAGGTCACAAACACATGACTGGATATTCTCCTTCAGTAGTTTTCAGTAGACAGCAGAATTCATGGTTCCATTTACCACTGCAAGTCTTCCAGGTCCTGAAGCAGAAAAACAGCCCCAGACCATCACACTACCACCACCACCATATTTTACTGTTGGTATGATTCCTTTCTGAAATGCTGTGTTACTTCTACACCAGATGTAATAAGACACACTCAATACCTTCCAAAAAGTTCAACTTTTATCTAATCAGTCCAGATAGTATTCTCCCGAAAGTCTTGGGGATCATTAAGATGTTTTCTGGCAAAACTGATATGAGCCTTTATGTTCTTATTGCACAGCAATGGTTTTAATCTTGGAACTCTCTCATGCAGGTCATTTTCGCCCAGTCTCTTACTTATTGTGGAGTCATGAACACTGACCTTAACTGAGGCATGAGTGGTTGCAGCGCTCTTGGGGTAATTTTGGTCAGTTGGCCACTCCTAGGAAGGTTCACCAGAATTCCATGTTTTCATCATTTTGAATAATGGCTCTCACTGTGGTTTACTGGAGTCCCAAAGCTTGAGAATTGGCTTTAGAACTGTTTCCAGACTGATAGATCTCAATTATTTATTTATTTTACTCATATATATATAGCGCCATTAATTCTACAGTGCTTTACAGACGTTATTAGCACTGTCCCCGATGGGGCTCACAATTTAAATTCCCTATCAGTATGTCTTTGGAATGTGGTAGTAAACCAGAGTACCTGAAGGAAACCCACGCAAACACGGGGAGAACATACAAACTCCTTGCAGATGTTGTCTTTGGTGGGATTTGAACCTAGGACCATAGCGCTGCAAGACTTCAGTGCTAAGCACTGAGCCACTGAGCCACTTTGTTTCTAATTTGTTCCAGGACTTTTTTGGATCACGGCAAGATGTCTAGCTTTTTGAGGCTCTTTTGGTCTACTTAATTTTGTCAGGCAGGTTCTATTTAAGTAATTTTTTGATTGAGTGCGGGTATGGCAGTAATCATGCCTGAGTGTGGCTAGCGAATTTGAACTCTGCTTCCAAAAGATGTGATAAATCAATATTATTTTATGTTTTTTTGGGGGGGCAATCACTTTTTCACACAGGGCCCAGTAGGGATTTCTTTTTCCCTTAATAATAAAAGCCTTAATTTAAAAACTTCATTTTGTGTCTACTTGTATTATCTTTGTCTACTATTTAAATTTGTTTCGTGATCTGAAACATTTAAGGGTGACAAACATGCAAAAAGAGGAAATCGGGAAGGGGTAAACAATTTTTTCATACAACTGTATATACTGTATATTTACATGTATACAGTATATATGTGTGAGTGTGTTTTACTTTTTTAAGATATGAAGAGTGAAATATTTGTCATTACAAAATGATGTGACATAATTTCAAATTTATGCTTAATTAATTTTCTATGCTTTCCTTTCTTTTTAACAAAAATACATTGCTTCATTTACCCACATCTACCATGACTAACAATCTGATGTTCTGGAGAGTGAAAAATCTCTGGTGACAACAGAAAAAGCCAATATCTCATATCTCAGCTTCCTGGACCCCTGTGTGTTTGACAATAATATTGGAGTTAATTACAGACACATGTACATTTGTAGATTGTGAGTTAGACAAAAAAAACTTTTAAGGCTGATTTCTACCATAAAGGTAAGTAGGTTAGGTATGAAGTGATACACTATTCCCTGGATCTTAATTATTTTGGCTACCTCATTTATTTTGTTTGTGATTATTCTTTATTGGGGAGATGAGAAATGTTTGTTTTAAAAAGAAGGTAAAGAATTTCTCAGAAACAAAGAGAGCCCATATTATGCTCATTCACAGTTCCAATGTATTTATTTTACACACATTAACATGTGTGCGATTGCTGCTTTAAAGTTCATAATATAAACTAATCAGTAGCTTAATTGCTTCTGATTAACTTCAATGCAATGATTTATTTATCTAAAATCCAGGTACCCATGCTAAGTTCATGTGGAACAGCAGTTGGTGACTTTTCCTTACTATAAACAAACCTGAAACTTTTCACTTTGTTTTTAAGGGGAAAAATGCCTACAAGTTACAAAAACAACAAATGTAGGTAAAAGAGTTTCTTTTATAGATATACTGGGTTGAATAAACGGACAAGGCTTGACTTTCCATATTACATGTTCTAGCCTTGCTGCCTACAGCCATGTCTTTTCTCCTTAGTGCAAAAAGAAAGTACAAATAGTAATCTTAAATACTTTTTAATAAGCACTACAGAACCTGAATCAGCCAATCACAAAGCATGCACTATAGTTTTATAGTTTTATCTACAAAAATATCTATTTTATTTTACAATAGCTACAGTACAGACCAAAAGTTTGGACACACCTTCTCATTCAAAGATTTTTCTGTATTTTCATGACTATGAAAATTGTACATTCACACTGAAGGCATCAAAACTATGATTTAACACATGTGGAATTATACACTTAACAAAAAAGTGTGAAACAACTGAAAATATGTCTTATATTCTAGGTTCTTCAAAGTAGCCACCTTTTGCTTTGCACACTCTTGGCATTCTCTTGATGAGCTTCAAGAGGTAGTCACTGGAAATGGTCTTCCAACAGTCTTGAAGGAGTTCCTAGAGATACTTAGCACTTGTTGGCCCTTTTGCCTTCACTCTGCGGTCCAGCTCACCTCAAACCATCTCGATTGGGTTCAGGTCTGGTGACTGTGGAGGCCAGGTCATCTGGCGTAGCACCCTATCACTCTCCTTCTTGGTCAAATAACTCTTACACATCCTGGAGGTGTGTTTGGGGTCATTGTCCTGTTGAAAAATAAATGATGGCCCAACTAAATGCAAACCGGATGGAATAGCATGCCGCTGCAATATGCTGTGGTAGCCATGCTGGTTCAGTATGCCTTCAATTTTGAATAAATCCCCAACAGTGTCACCAGCAAAGCACCCCCACACCATCACACCTCCTCCTCCATGCTTCACGGTGGGAAACAGGCATGTAGAGTCCATCCGTTCACCTTTTCTGCGTCGCACAAAGACACGGTGGTTGGAACCAAAGATCTGAAATTTCCACTCATCAGACCAAAGCACAGATTTCCACTGGTCTAATGTCCATTCCTTGTGTTCTTTAGCCCAAACAAGTCTCTTCTGCTTGTTGCCGGTCCCTAGCCGTGGTTTCCTAGCAGCTATTTTACCATGAAGGCCTGCTGCACAAAGTCTCCTCTTAACAGTTGTTGAAGAGATGTGTCTGCTGCTAGAACTCTGTGTGGCATTGACCTGGTCTCTAATCTGAGCTGCTGTAAACCTGCGATTTCTGAGGCTGGTGACTCGGATAAACTTATCCTCAGAACCTGAGGTGACTCTTGGTCTTCCTTTACTGGGACGATCCTCATGTTAGCCAGTTTCTTTGTAGCGCTTGATGGTTTTTGCAACTGCACTTGGGGACACTTTCAAAGTTTTCCCAATTTTTTGGACTGACTGACCTTCATTTGTTAAAGTAATGATGGCCACTCGTTTTTCTTTACTTAGCTGCTTTTTTCTTGCCATAATACAAATTCTAACAGTCTGTTAGAATATAAGACATATTTTCAGTTGTTTCAAACTTTTTTAAGTATATAATTCCACATGTGTTAATTCATAGTTTTGATGCCTTCAGTGTGAATGTACAATTTTCATAGTCATGAAAATACAGAAAAATCTTTGAATGAGAAGGTGTGTCCAAACTTTTGGTCTGTACTGTATATAAAACAAATATCTACAACATGATATTAGTTTTGATGAAGTTGTTGATCTCAAAATTGAAATGCAAATTTTGCTTTTTAAAATTTGCATTATGTTATATGGATTTAACATGAAGAGTTTGACCACTACCCTAACTCAATCATTGGTTTTGCATAACAACCTAAGGATAACGCTAGTAAAAAAAACTCCACAGGCTCAGTCTGGCCGACGAGGGACAGGGGAATCTAACGGTGAGCCTCTGGTCCCAAGTGGGCCGCTGAGCCGGGACATGACATCGCTAATCTCAGTTGAAAATTATTGCAAAGCAGAAGACCATTTGCTCCTTGACCTGTAAAAATACCTATACATGCCACTGGCCTAACAGAGATTAGCAGCAGCAGATGACTTTGCTGATGGTGCACTTTAGTGATGTCAATGCACCAACTGCGTTGTGTGTACAATAGAACAGGAGGAAGAAGTCGCTCATTGTGGGAGTAGGAAAGGTGCGTAGGATCACGTTTATTTTTGTTAATTTCAAAGAGCACCAAAAAAAGTGACATTATACAAATTGGGGGCCAGGGAGGAAGACATAATACAATATGGCTAGTGGAGGGCATTATATAACATGAAGAAGAAAGAGTATCTCTAGCAATTACAGGTAATATGTTGGATTAAAACTTCATATTAGTACATTATTAAAACCAACATACTGGCAACCAGTAGCTGCACATATATTCAGTGGCATGGGTCTGCTCAAGACGTAGTCTTCTCCATATATTTCAAATCCCATATTTCAAATTACAGATTTCTAATTACACTACTGTGAATTAGACTAGAATTCTAGAATGCATTTGGCCACACATTACTCCTACAGTATTGTCATCATCACCTTATGACCGAGATGTTCTTCTGTTCCCACAGGTATGAACTGCAAACTTTCCACCACTTTCCTGTGTTCCTGATTGCCCCATGTGTATTGCTTTGCTTTATGGTTTGAACTGCAAACTTTCCACCACTTTCCTGTGTTCCTGAATGCCCCATGTGTATTGCTTTGTTTTATGGTATGAACTGCAAACTTTCCACCACTTTCCTGTGTTCCTGAATGCCCCATGTGTATTGCTTTGTTTTATGGTATGAGCTACAAACTTTCCACCACATTCCTGTGTTCCTGATTGCCCCATGTGTATTGCTTTGTTTTATTATATGAATTGCAAACTTTCCACCACTTTCCTGTGTTCCTGAATGCCCCATGTGTATTGCTGTTTTTATGGTATGAACTGAAAACTTTCCACCACTTTCCTGTGTTCCTGAATGCCCCATGTGTATTGCTTTGTTTTATGGTATAATTTGCTCACCCATCTTCTTGTATACATAATTGTACTCCATTCTTCTTATCTTCAACACACATCTGAGTGGTCTGTGTTATCCCTCCCCCCTTTTATGACCTTTCCTAACTCTGTGCATCTGGCCTGGCCAGTCACACCCCACTTTCCAATCACACCTGATTGTCTTTAGCTGCACATATATTCAGTGGCATGGGTCTGCTCAAGACGTAGTCTGCTCTATATATTTCAAATCCCATGTTTCAAATTACAGATTTCTTAGACTAGAATTCTACTGGAATTTGGCTGTAAGGTAACAAAATATAAAACCACTATGTTTCCGTTTCTTTTAACTTTCACCCCCATACTTCTCTCTTTTATCCAATCTCCGGTAATCCCCCCACCTAGTAAGGAAGTAGCCATTTCTCACTCCATCCTCCCCAGCCATCTCACCTCCTCCTCAGAACTGTTCCTCCACATACAAGCCTTTTTCCCAAGACACACACAGCCACATCATGTCCTATCCTGCTCCCACCTTCTAATGCTCTGTCTGCTACTCCTCATCGCTGGCGACGTATCGCCAAATCCTGGCCCTCCTCAACACATTCCCACACTCATTTCTAACATCCTGCCACGATCCTCTACACGTTTTGCAACCATGACAGAACTAGCCATCTCCACCTTTCTAGACCACTTCACCACCTGGCTACTCCATTTCCTCTCTGCTGACATCCCCACCATCATCATGGGCGATTTCAACATCCCCATTGATGCTTCCACCCCGGCTGCCTCTAAACTTCTATCACTCACAGCTTTCCTCGGCCTCACTCAATGGTCCTCTGCAGCCACTCACAAAGATGGTCACACGCTGGACCTTATCTTCACCTGTCTCTGTTCCCTCACTAATCTCACTAACTCACCGCTTCCCCTGTCTGACCACAACCTACTGACATTCTCTCCACTCTCCTCTGTTAGTACGCATCCCCCACTCCACAATCTCACTCATCCTCGCTGAAATCTCAAACACCTCAATTTACAATCGCTCTCTGAGTTCATTCTCCCTCTTACAGACATAGCTTCCCTTCATGACACAGATGCTGCTGCCACTTTTTATAACACCACAATAACAGCCGCACTTGATTCGGCCGCCCCCCTCATGCAGAGCAAAACTCGTACAATCAACAGGCAGCCCTGGCTGACCAGCCTGACCAAAGAACTGAGACGGGCTTTCAAGGCCGCTGAGCGGAGATGGAAGAGAACCCATTCTACTGAGCACTTAAATGCATACAAGCAGTCCCTTGCCAGCTTCAAGTCCATGCTCTCTGCCACAAAACAAACTTACTTTGCATCTCTCATATCCTCCCTGTCTCATACCCCTAAACAGCTCTTCAACACTTTCAATTCTCTACTCCATCCCACAGCACCTCCTCCCTCTCCTCTCATTTCTGCTGAAGACTTTGCCTCTTTATTTAAGCAGAAGATCGATACGATCAGAGATAGCTTTGGCCCGCAGCCCCAATGCCCCTCTTAGCCACTCAGCCCTGTTCTTCCAAAACCAGCTTCTCCACTATGACAGAAGATCAGCTCTCCACCCTCCTGTCAAGATCACACCTCACCACTTGCGCACTTGACCCTCTCCCATCCCACCTCATCCTTAACCTTGCTACAGTCTTCATCCCAACTATTACAAACCTTTTCAACCTTTCACTTACAAATGTTGTCTTTCCCTCATCCTTCAAACATGCCTTAATCAGACCCATCCTCAAAAAGCCCTCCCTCATCCCATCCTCTGTGCCTAACTATCGCCCAATATCTCTTCTCCCCTACGCCTTAAAACTACTGGAACAGCATGTATATCTTCAACTGTCCTCCCACCTTTCCTCCTGTTACCTCTTTGACCTGTTACAATCTGGCTTCTGACCGCATCACTCAACTGAAACTGCCCTAACTAAAGTCACTAACGGCCTGCTAACCGCCAAGAGCAAGCGACACTACTCTGTCCTCCTTCTCCTGGACCTGTCTTCTGCTTTCGACACCGTGGACCATTCCCTGCTGCTACAGATTCTCTCATCCCTTGGCATCATAGACTTGGCCCTATCCTGGATCTCATCATACCTAACAGACCGAACATTTAGTGTCTCCCTCTCACACACCACCTCCTCACCTCACCCCCTGTCTGTCAGTGTTCCTCAAGGCTCAGTCCTAGGACCCCTACTCTTCTCCATCTACACCTTCGGCCTGGGACAGCTCATAGAATCTCACGGTTTGCAGTATCGTCTCTATGCCGATGACACGCAGATCTACCTATCTGGACATGACCTCACCTCCTTACTGACCAAAATCCTGCAATGTCTGTCTGCTATCTTGAAAATACAAAAAAACCTGACTGGCACATCCAGACTAATGTGAACTAGGTGCAAACAAAGGGGAGCTACCCCATTGTAAAACATACGAGAAAAGGCTGCACTCTATCATACTAAAGCATGACAACATAGAATACATGAAATTTTGAATAGCAATATGGCTTTTGAGTATAAGGAAAAATTTGAGACGCTTAGTGTAAACATTTGGCCAAACATTAAAAGCCCACCAACCATCGTCAAGGTGGTCTCAAGTCTGGTGAGTCCCTGACCTAATGTGAACATACCTCTATTAGGCTGATATCTGAATTTCTGGGTGAATGTGGCACCTCTGTCACTCCAAAGCCATATTGCTATTCAAAATTTAATGTATTCTATGTTGTCATGCTTTAGTGTGATAGATTGCAGTCTTTTCTCGTATGTTTTACATGGGGGTAGCTCCCCTTGGTTTGCACCTTGTTCAAATTAGTCTGGATGTGCCAGTCAGTTTTTTTTGTCTTTTGAATGTTAGCTTACTGACCGAGCACTCCGCCCCCACCAGGTGGTGATTTTAATTACAGCAGGTCACTACTTACCCATAAATGCAGGCATTGCTGACAGACATGCCACATTCACCCAGAAATTCAGATATCAGCCTAAAAGAGGTATGTTCACATTAGGTCAGGGACTCACCAGACTTGAGACCACCTTGACGATGGTTGGTGGGCTTTTAATGTTTGGCCAAATGTTTATACTAAGCGTCTCAAATTTTTCCTTATACTCCAAAGCCATATTGCTATTCAAAATTTCATGTATTCTATGTTGTCATGCTTTAGTATGATAGAGTGCAGCCTTTTCTCGTATGTCTGCTATCTTGGCATTCTTTGCTGCTCGCTTTCTCAAACTGAACATGGACAAAACAGAATTCATCATCTTTCCTCATCTCACTCTATCCCTCAACCAGACCTATCCATCAATGTCAATGGCTGCTCGCTTTCCCCAGTCCTGCACGCTCAGTGCCTTGGAGTGATCTTCGACTCTGCCCTCTCTTTCAAACCACATATCCAAGCCCTTGCATCCTCATGCCGCCTCAAACTCAAAAATATTTCCCGGATCCACGCATTCCTCAACCATGAAACCACAAAAACACTAGTCCACGTCCTTATCATCTCCAGCCTCGACTACTGCAACCTCCTACTCTCCAGCTTCCCCTCTAGCACTCTGGCACCGCTCTAGTCCATCCTACACTCTGCTGCCCGACTAATCCACCTGTCTCCCCGCTATTGCTCAGCCTCCCCCCTATGCCAGGCCCTTCACTGGCTTCCTATTGCCCAGAGGCTCTAGTTCAAAACCCTAACCATGACAGACAAAGCCATCCACAACCTATCTCCTCCATACATCTGTGACATGGTCTCCCGGTATCAACAAATCAGACTCTCACCAACAACGGAAACCTTCAAGAAGAACCTGAAGACCCACCTGTTCCGACAAGCCTACAGCCTGCAATGATCCTCAGTCTACTGATCCACTGCCCAACCAGCTCTACCCTCTCCTAGTGTATCCTCACCCATCCCTGTAGACTGTGAACCCTCGCGGGCAGGGTCCTCTCTCTTTCTGTACTTGTATGTCCCTTGTCTTACACATGTCTATTGCACTTGTCGATATTTCCACTTTTCACATGTAAAGTGCCATGGAATAAATGGCGCTATATAAATGAATAATAATAACCACAGAGTATCCATAGACAAACCAATGTGTTTCAGTTAAAAAGTCTTAATCATGGTCTGAAACCATGGTTTCATTCCATGATTATGGATACCCTGTCGTTGCCAGTATGTTGGTTTTAATAATGGACCAAAAATGTGAAGATTTAATCCAACATCTTACCTGTCATCGCTGGAGAAGCTCTTCTTTCTGTTCTGCATTGATTATATGTCCTGGACCAGGGCGGCTCTGTGGGATGAATTTTATTTGAAAAAGGTGCATTTGAGTGAGCTGACTTTCCTGCCCCATTCCCTCCCTGCAATTATATTACAAGGAGGCTAGAGACTTTATGCTAGATGGTGCCCTAGAGGCAGACATTATACTACATATGACCCAGAGATGGGGACATTATACTACATTGGGCCCAATAGAAGGAAAATATACAGGAAGGAAACATAGAAGGAAGGAAAATATACAAAATAGGGGCCAGAGAGGGGGACATTATAGTAAATAAGGACCAGAGAGGAAGACATTATACTATATAGCGGTCAGAGAGGTGGACTTTATGCTAAATGGGGGCCAAAGAGGGGGACATTATACTATATCGTGGCCAGAGAGAGGAACATTATACAGCTTTTCTTTGCATCCCGAAAAATTTTCCTGGCATTTGTCACAGGTCACAGGTGAGGATGTTACCTTTAGTAGCCATTCAAACCCATTTGTGTCAACTTCTGTGCATGTTATCAGGCTAAAATCACCAGGGTATGTAAACTTTTGATCAGGGTCATTTGGATGTTTTGGGTTGTCATTATGATTTAAAAAGAGAAAACACAGTAATTTGACAATAAATGTCTTCACCCAACCACGTGTTAGGGTTCGAGTTCCCACTCCTGCACAGGGGGAATCTCGAGCTGTTCCCACTGTGGTCCCCCATCCATCTCCGGCCACAGTGGTTCCTGCTCAGCAGAGACGTTGGTCCCAGCGTCTTGCCCGGCCCAGTACTGTGCAGAGACTTGCTGCTGCAACCAGTGTTGGAGCAGGCAGTTTTGGGACTAAGTCCTTTGTTGCTTCATCTAAGCATGCCCCGGGCAAGATCTCCCATTGGAGATAAGGGGTCACATGCTCAGATACAGCTGCCACTCCTATTGGTCCTTCAGGAAGGTCCTGTGGCTGTTGATGTTCTGAAGCAGCTTCCCATTGGTCCTTTCTGGAAGGTCTTTTTCTCGTGGCTGCTATAAAAGGCTGTTCTTACCGCACGGCCGTGCGGTAGTATCAAATCTGTTACGTGCTTGCGCCAGTGTGGTCATGTATGCATGTGGTAAGGTCTGGCTGAAATAAGCCCTAGAATACCGGCACCTCCGGTGAGGAGATTGTATGCACGTGTTCAGGGCTCGGCTGAAAACGCCATTAGAATACCGGCTACTCCGGTGAGGAGATTATTGCTTGGGTTCTGATTGCTTGACCACAGACTGCAATCCGCTTAGCAGTCATCTGTGTTCCCTGTGAGTCCAACAGGACACAGTCTTTGTTTCAGCGGCTCTGTGAATTAACAGAGTCCGCTTATATCGCCATATAGTGCTACGGCGATTACATCTGCGACTCTGCGGGATAACAAAGTTCGCTCATACTGCCTATTTACGCCATCTTACTAGCAGCAGGCTCTGCCTGCACGGTGGACCCCGGGCTGCGAACACACCTCTCCTTAATATCTATTAGGTGCGTTCCGCATGCCCCTAACACCATGAGTGGAGAAAAAGTTTTGGTTTTATCATTCATATTCTCTGAAAAAAGGCCAAGAAAGCAAAAATTCTATGTGGGTATGTAAACTTTTGAGCACAACTGTAGTACCAGCGCCCCCATTCTGGCCCGATACATAAACAATGCACCCTTGTGGTCTGAAACATTAAAAATGCCCCCATTGTGGCCCCCTACATAAAGAACCTCATTGTGGCCACATACATTAACAATGCCCCACTTGTGGTCTCATGTATTATTATTGTATAGTACCACAATTGTCTACATTCCAACTGTATCAAGACATAAAAGGTGGATGCTATTACTGTATGGGTGCCACTGAGGTGGGGGGCTCTACTGTGAGATTTGAGTCTAAAGACAGACATTACTACTGTATGTATGCGGGTACTAAAAGGAAGATTACTATTGTATGCAGCCCACAAAAGTGGATATTTTATACTGTGAGAGGGTCACAAATGACATCGTTATTGTTAAATATTTTATTTTTGGGGACAATGTTACTTTGGAGGCAATTAGGATAGCACAATGGCACTTTTCTTCTTCATCTGGCACAGCTCAAAAGTGTAAGTAAAAGTGAGGAAGATGCTGTAGAAGCAATCAGATATAGATGCCTGTGTTTCTTTCTGATGAGATAAGTCTTGACAGGAAAAAGTCGCATGGGTCTGCACTGGATGAAGAAGAAAAGCAAAATATAATTACTTCAAGTGGAGATCCCACTGGTATGTTACTAGACTTACCTGTACGCGAACAGCATCCACTATATACCATCTACAGAGCTCCTGTGTATATTTCACCAGTGGTAATATTAATTAATGTTAATGCTGTGCTATTTGTTAATGATCAGTATTGTATTATTCAGTCACTATGTGGTGGTAATATGTGGTCTGGCCATGGTGTGGCTGTAGTTGTCCCTTGTATGTGGTATTATTCAGTCACTATGTGATGGCAATATATGGTCTGGCCATGGAGTGATGGCATTTTTCCCTTGTATGTGGTATTATTCAGTCACAATATGATGGTAATATAAGGTCTGGTCATGGTGTTAATGTATTTGTCCCTTGTATGTGATATTATTGGTATTGGTCTTGGTATAATGGATTGTGCTATACATAGCAATAACATCTTCTCTCTTCTATCAACAAGAGAATATTCTTTATTACCATTAAAGATTAAAGGAAATCTGATCCACTTTTTAACTACTTCCAACAAGTCCCTTTTTTTTGTTCTCTGTTTAATTAATTTCCATAAAATAGTTTATATAAGGATAAGGATATGCAAATCAGTTGGCGTCTAGTCTAGGTTACGTTTTCTTCACCTAGACTAATTGTTCCACTAATCATGTTGCTCCTTTGAGCATGATTAGCATGGTTAGCAAGAGTTATGTCATCTGTGGCTATTTGCCTTCCTGACAAAGCTCAGTAAGTTTGGTGCACCCCAGCTTCAACAGCACATTATGCATGCCCAGGGAGGAATTGGTGACGCAGGTATCCTATGTCTCCGCTGACTCCCAGGAAATGCACCATGCACGTATGACACCATGCACATACCTGGCTAACTGTGCTGTGTCAGCGAGTCAGAGATTTGCAATCATGTGATAACACAGCTCTTGCAATTCATGTTACTCACATCCACATTAGAGTGATAACATGATTAGTGGGATGATTAGTCCAGTGGGAAGAAAATGCTCCCTCGATTAATTGTAAGGGGTTTGCCATGCCTCTACCCCCTTAAAGTAGAGTAAAATGTTTTACTGTATATATATGTTCATTCCCCTTTAAGTAGATTATTGTCCTTCTTCGCTGTACATGTGTGTATTTGATTCCCTCGTCTGCATAGTATTGTATATATTATTTATTATGTCTGTTATGTATAGAGTATACATATATTTTAGCTATGTTTGTTTTAGGGAAGTGTAGGTTCCGTCTTTAGTCACTAGATGGGGACACTTAGTTAGACTGTGACAGCATTGTAAATAGTTAACATAGGAGGGGCTGACTGTGGATAAGTGTAGGAGTTTTCCTGTTTGGTAGTTAGTTAGGGCCCAGTGCCCGTGTGGGGCGGTCAGCTCCGCAACATTAAAGCAAGCAACCACTCATTCAGGGTCCGGATGGACAGAGGGGCAACAGAGGCAGCAGTGCTTTCACAGAGGGAAAGAGGAGCTTAAGAAGAGGTCCCAGATCAGTACATGGACGCAGGTCGCTCATCATGTAGCAGGTCATCGCTTGGGCTGATGTCCTCAGAACCAGGGTGAAACGGCTGAGGGAACTGTCTTGACCCGCACCACAATTGTGGTTTACCAGAGCAATGGGGTACTCAGAGCCGAGCCCATGGAAGTCTATGGGGTTGTCACAGGTAGCGCTGGCTCGGTCTGTGGCCCTGGCGGTCAGGCGTATGTTGGGGGGAATATTTACAGAGGATAGGTATATATACAGTTCGTGACGCCACCTGTAGTTCTCTGATCACTAAGACCAGCGCTGCTGTAGATCTCTGAGGGGATGGTGAGGCAGCTAGATGTCGGGTCCCCTACAGGTGGGACTCTTCCCTCAGGTCGATAGTTATGGTGGGGTTGTGCAGGGATGCAATCAAATAACTCAGTCTCACACATAGAAGCTTCTTTCCATACCTTTTACTTCAAGTTGTTCAGGCAGGTCCCAGGGAGGCTGTTCGGGGTGGATGAATGCACGTAGCGGTAACAGTTGAGCAGGTTACAGGCCTCCTTCTCTTTCAAAATGGTGAGTCCGACTAGCATAGAGCCAAGTCCACTCCAAATACTCCAGCTTCTTCAAAGCTGTACTGCCCGGTCAGTTTTGTGGTCGGAGCCTTCCTTTGAGAGAGCTGAGTTCCTACTCTTGTCGTGCACTGACTCAAGGTTCTCACTCTCCCTGACCCCAGTTACGTACCGACACTCCAAGGGCTGCTTCCTGCTACCTAAGGTCCAGTAAGCCTCTGGTTTTTCTATCACTATGCCTGGAGCTATAGTGATGCTTCGGTCCCCAGTGACCGGTGACTATGTGCAGGATAATCCGATCCTTTAAGCACTTCTGAACTCTTCCACTGTGCCTTTCGCCCTGTCCGCGCTTGTAGCATAAGCACTCCACACTTCCAAAGGCTATACAGATCAGTCCCTTCTTGCTTCTCCCAAAGGTTGCTAACAGGTGCTCAGTAATCTTCTAGTTCAGGAGCACGTCTCTGAACTTCACTGTCCTTGAGACAGGAGACTGAAGGTCCTGCTGCTACTTCCTCTTCCCTCTCACTCCACTACCAACTAACTAACTCCCTATCCTGTCTGACTGAGCTATTTATATATCCTATGGGTGTGTCTAAGTGTGTGTTGGAGTGAATGTTTATTGAGCATTAAACTGTTATCTCTCCGCACATTCTCCAGGGTACTGCGTGTGCCTTCACACCAGGGCTACACATTCCCCCATGGTAAAATACAGCACTCCCGGGCTGTGAAATACAAGAAGACAATTTGTTTTTTTTTTCATTAACATTAACATTAACTCTTCCCATCCGGGAGGTAAAGATTTCTTGAACGTTGCATTAAAACATATAGAAAACTACAAAATACTATGTAGACATTTTCATATAAATAACCGACAATATTCTTGTGAAGGACCCGCACCAAACCTTCAACGTGGGTCCTGGGTGGGCTGCAGGACATCTGAATGCAGACCTCACTCAGTGCCACACCACACGGGTTTTATATTCAGAGGTAGTTGAGGTGGTTCCATGTAAAACCAATATAATGCACCTTAGTGCAACTATTTACAGGATACAGTTTTTGGGCTGGCTCAGTCCTCAACCTCAAAGTCCATTGACATAATAAGAGACATATATATATACATATTTCAAGTATGCATCATTCTTCAATAACTTTTACTTTACCCAACAGGGCATTTTATGTAAAATTATGCATTCAATTTTTCAAATTTTCATCTTGTACCCAGCCGGGCATTCTACTTATTATAATAAAACTATGTAAACATTATGCATAACCATAAAGTGCAAAACAGCAAATATTCCTTTTATCAAAACTTTCTACATCTTCTTTGTTGCGGTAAACCCTGTCTGGGTCCTACCGTTCTTCACATTTTCTTGCAGACTTCAACGACATTTTCCACCCCAGGGGCTGGAACAATACGATGATCCCTAGATCCCATGACCAACAAGTCGTGACCTGCTATCAGAGTTTGGGTCGCTACAGTCCTTGTGCGAACCACTAGGGGCGCGCCGGGCGCTTCCGCTTTGTGAGACGCTGTCTGCGTCACTGTAATAGCCACTTTCTCTCGCGATGCAGAAATAGTCGCCGTGCGCGACGTTGTGTAGACTGCTGATTGCGATGTGGAATGGGTCGCAGATTGCGATGTAGTAGGACAAGGTAGTGAAGAGTATGCAGGCGGTGCTTCGAACTGCGATATACTCTCTTGGGGCGATGCCGGGGCACGGCCTGATGCAGCAGTAGATTGTGACTGGGATGCGCTGGCAATGGTGACGTTACCTGCGTCAGGGACGGGGTCACGGACGATTGTGACATTAAGGGCATACCATCCCTTCATACCCCAGTGCCGTGTATAGTTGACTATGTCCCCATTGATTAGGTCCCTCCTGGGATGGCCGATGGGCAGGTGGGATTCTACGTCCCTACGACTGACAAAGACCCCTGGGTAGAGGCCCGGTTCTCTGATGAAGCCCCAGCCCTTCCGGAGCTGGAACTCTGTCACACACCCCTGCCGCCGCGGTTCCCTTAGAGTACCTTTTTCTCGGCGGACACTTTCCTTGTCCGCGATCAGCTGCTCGTACTGCCGCTGCCGGTTCCGCTGCGCTTCCCGCTCTTCCTCCTGCCGGCGTCGCTGTTCCTCTTCGCAACGCTGCCACTCACGTTCCCACTGGGCGGTGTAGGCGACGTCATCCAGGCGCGCCATCTCATCCCAGTCGACGTCTGGTAATGATGGACAGGACCCCTCCGGTGTCCCTGCCGGGGATCGATCATCTGCTGGATCGATCATCCCTCAGGTCGATAGTTATGGTGGGGTTGTGCAGGGATGCAATCAAATAACTCAGTCTCACACATAGAAGCTTCTTTCCATACCTTTTACTTCAAGTTGTTCAGGCAGGTCCCAGGGAGGCTGTTCGGGGTGGATGAATGCACGTAGCGGTAACAGTTGAGCAGGTTACAGGCCTCCTTCTCTTTCAAAATGGTGAGTCCGACTAGCATAGAGCCAAGTCCACTCCAAATACTCCAGCTTCTTCAAAGCTGTACTGCCCGGTCAGTTTTGTGGTCGGAGCCTTCCTTTGAAAGAGCTGAGTGTCATGTGTGCATCGCCACGAAGATCGTCGCGGTTGCACATTCTGACTTCTCACAGCTGAGTTGCTGTTTCTTTGTGTTTGGCAGTTAGGGAGTTAATTCTGTCTGTGCTCAGTTCTGGGACTGGGTGCAGTTTTCTCCCGGCTGCAATTAATTATTTGTTGATTGGTTTCCTTTAAATCTCTGGTTGTCTGTGTTGGGAGTTGCCAGTGAAATTCTTCATGCAGACCACAGATAGGATTGTATCTGTATAGACTTAAGTTAAAGAGCTCCTTAGTTGTTTTAAGCTCACCTTGCTTAGAGTTTAATATCCCAGATCATTTATGTTCCTTCTGTGTTTGAGTGTGTATGCAAGTCTGTGTTTTCTCCAGTCTGTCTTATATGTCTATCTGTGTATTTAGCAGAGATCAGCCCATATCCCTTTGGTGGTAATCAGAATCCTTCTTAGGACTGATTACAGGGTTCAGGGACTGATAGGAGACAGGGTTAGGCTGGAGACTTGGACCTCTGAACCATTATCAGTACCTCCAAGGTGAGGGATTAGTTAGGACCCCAGTTTAGGGTCAGGTTAGACCCCGGTCCTCCTCTTTCCTGTGACAGTGTATCAAGTCATCAAGATTAACCCTGAGTTCAACGGATATCGTGTCAGGTAAATCTATTCTATATTTACATGCTGATGTTGCTAATCTATATGTTGTATAGAGTGTTGTTCTTTTAAGAATAGTTTACTGACATCGTACACATATCATAAGACCGCGTGACATTTTCACTGGCCAATAAAATTATTCCCAGTTGCCATGGATCCAGTAGCCCAGCTGGCTCTGCAGTTGCAGGGATTATCCATGGAGCTGACGGACATTAAGTCCAAAGTTTTGTCTCCCTCGGAGCAAACCAGATTTGAACCTAAAGTAGCTCTCCCGGACAGGTTCACTGGTGGGCGAGACAAATTTTTTACCTTCAGGGAAGCATGTAAATTGTATTTTCGGCTTCGGCCTCGATCATCAGGGAGTGAAGAGCAGAGAGTGGGAATTGTTATCTCGCTCCTACAAGGGGACCCTCAATCCTGGGCCTTCTCCCTTCCTCCGGGATCCCCGGCTCTACAGTCAGTAGATCGATTTTTTACTGCCCTGGGTTTGGTATATGATGACCCAGATCGGGTCTCTCTTGCTGAGACAAAATTACGTAAGATACAGCAGGGAGATCGTCCGGCAGAGGAATTTGCTTCTGAGTTCCGTAGATGGGCCACAGATACTCAGTGGAATGACCCAGCTCTTAGGAGCCAGTTTTGTCATGGGCTTTCTGACAAATTAAAGGACGTTTTGGCTCAGTATGATTCTCCTCCATCACTGGAGGCTGCTATGGCCCTAGCTATCCGTACTGATAGACGGCTCCGGGAGAGGTGCGAGGTAACTCCGCCCCCTGTTGTTACTCCACCTACTACTAAAGTCCCTTATGTTGAGGTTCCCCTTGTCTGTTCGGAGGAGCCTATGCAGTTGGGAGGGACATCATTTCGTAGGAGGGGATTGGCGGTACGCCGCAGGACTAGAAGGTGTTTCTTCTGCGGGAAAGAGGGACATTTTGTTGGGGGATGTCCATCCCGTGCCTTGTTGAGCAAAAAGTCGCCGGAAAACTGTTAATCCCAGGTTGTGTGGTGGACGACAACCTGGGAGTATGTATTTCGTCCGCTAGTTCTTCTCAGTTCCTTGTACCAGTGGAGGTGGTGGTTGGTACGAGAGTGGAGAGATTTTCTGTTCTTCTTGATAGTGGGTCCGGGGCTAATCTGGTTGACGCTCAGTTTGCTCAGGCTCAAGGTATGCATCTGAGTGTATTGGTCAAACCGATCCCTATATTCTCCATTGACGCCAGGCCTCTCGGCCAAGGTAGCTTTGTTCATGAGGTTCATAACATTGACCTTCGGGTAGGGGCAATACATAGGGAACTATTATCTTGTTATGTGTTGGAGGGTCTACCTACTCCTATTGTGTTGGGACTTCCTTGGTTGGTTAAACATAACCCTGTGATTAATTGGCAGTCCAGAGATATAAGCCAATGGGGGGAGTTTTGCAAAAGTAACTGCATGAACACAGTCATCAGTGCGGTCGTGCCTAGTACTTTGCCTCCTTTTTTGGAGGACTTTGGGGATGTGTTCTCTGAGGAGGGGTGTCAGGAGTTGCCTCCTCATCGCGTGTATGACTGCTCTATTAATTTACTTCCTGATGCTAAGTTACCTAAAGCTAGGTTATATAACCTTTCTGGTCCTGAGAGGCAGGCTATGAAAGATTATATTTCGGAAAGTCTGGCCAAAGGGCATATTAGACCTTCATCTTCCCCAGTGGCCGCGGGGTTCTTCTTTGTGAAGAAAAAAGATGGAGGCCTACGCCCTTGCTTGGATTTCCGCGAACTTAATCGGATTACTGTTCGAGATCCGTATCCACTCCCTCTGATTCCTGATCTCTTCAATCAAATTGTTGGCGCCAAATGGTTCTCTAAATTGGATCTCAGGGGGGCGTATAATCTGATTAGGATAAAAGAGGGGGATGAGTGGAAAACGGCGTTTAACATGCCGGAGGGACATTATGAGAACCTTGTCATGCCTTTTGGTCTGACTACTGCACCAGCAGTATTCCAACATTTTGTTAATGACATTTTTCGTCATCTGGTGGGGCTGTTTGTGGTCGTATATTTGGATGACATTTTAATTTACTCACCAGATCTTGTGTCTCACCAGGAGCATGTGAGACAGGTGTTGCAGATCTTGCGAGACAATAAACTATACGCCAAACTGGAAAAGTGTGTATTCGCCGTACAGGAACTTCAGTTTTTGGGTTTCTTGGTGTCAGCCTCCGGTTTCCGTATGGACCCTGAAAAGGTGAGAGCAGTGCTTGAATGGGATCAGCCAGAGGATCTTAAGGCTCTGCAGCGTTTTCTGGGGTTTGCTAACTACTACCGGAAATTTATTTGTAATTTCTCATCTGTTGTCAAACCTCTCACTGACATGACAAGAAAAGGGACGGATTTTTCTAAATGGTCGGACAAAGCTTGCCAAGCTTTTTCCTCTTTGAAAAAATGTTTTGCTTCGGCACCCGTTCTCATCCAACCAGATGCATCACAGCCGTTCGTTGTGGAGGTGGACGCGTCTGACGTAGGGGTGGGTGCAATATTGTCCCAGGGTCCGTCCCCTGGTAAATGGCATCCGTGCGCTTTCTTTTCTAAAAAATTGTCGTCCGCCGAAAGGAATTATGATATCGGCAATAGGGAACTTTTGGCCATTAAGTTGGCTTTTGAAGAATGGCGTCACTTTTTGGAGGGGGCAGTCCACCCGGTCACCGTCATTACTGATCACAAGAACCTGCTGTATTTGGAATCTGCTAAGCGTCTGAATTCCAGACAAGCTCGATGGTCGTTGTTTTTTACCAGGTTTAATTTTGTTGTCACTTATCGCCCTGGATCTAAGAATGTTAAGGCGGATGCCTTGTCTCGCAGTTTCCCAGGGGCCGGGAAAATGGATGACCGATTCCTATCCTTCAGGAGGGGGTGGTAGTGTCGGCTGTATGTTCTGAGCTTGAGGAGGAGGTGTTAGAGGCTCAGGGGGACGCCCCTGCAGGACCTCCAGGGAGACTGTTTGTCCCAAATCAGTTGAGACAAAAGGTTATTGAGGCACATCATAATTCTGCTTTAGCAGGACATCCAGGGAGTAAGGCTACTTTAGATCTCCTTTCTCGCCGGTTTTGGTGGCCTAACGTTAATAAAGATGTTTTAACTTTTGTCGCGTCCTGTGGGGTTTGTGCTCGCTCTAAGACCCCTCATACCCGTCCGTCTGGGACCCTCTTACCCTTGAAACTTCCGGAGCGTCCATGGACTCATTTGTCTATGGACTTCATCACGGACCTTCCTCAGTCGTCAGGGAAGACTGTCATACTGGTGGTTGTTGACAGGTTCAGTAAGATGGCACATTTCATTGCTCTTCCTGCCCTCCCTAATGCTAAAACTCTGGCGCAGGTGTTCATTGGGGAGATTGTGAGACTTCATGGGTTGCCTTCTGATGTGGTGTCAGATAGGGGGTCTCAGTTTGTGTCCAAGTTTTGGAGGGCATTTTGTTTACGTCGGGGGATGCAATTGTCATTTTCCTCGGCTTTTCATCCGCAGACCAATGGTCAGACAGAGCGTCTGAATCAAAGCCTAGAGACTTATCTTCGGTGTTTTGTCTCAGAGAACCAGGAGGACTTGTCTTCTTTCTTGCCTCTGGCAGAGTTCGCTCTTAACAACAGGCGGAGCGAGTCCACTGGTAAGTCCCCGTTTTTTGGGGCATATGGTTTTCATCCCAGTTTTGTACATTCAATGGGGGGGGCCCTTCTGGGGTTCCTGAGGAGGAGCGTTTCTCGTCGTCACTTGCTTCAGTGTGGAGAGGTGTATTGAATAATCTGAGTGCTATGGGGAACCGTTATAAACATATGGCTGATAGGAGGAGAGTTTCTGGTCCAGATCTTAATGTGAACGATCTGGTATGGTTGTCTACCAGGAATATAAAACTTAAAGTTCCCTCCTGGAAGCTGGGCCCCAGATTCATCGGGCCGTACAGGATCAGTTCCATAATTAATCCTGTGGCATTTCGTCTGGACCTCCCTCCTACGTTTAAAATTCATAATGTGTTCCACAAGTCATTACTTAAGAGGTACGTGGCACCAGTCATACCATCACCTCTACCTCCTCCTCCAGTGGTGGTCAATGGTAACTTGGAGTTTCAAGTGTCAAAGATCATTGACTCACGTCTGAATCGCCGGTCCCTTCAGTACTTGGTGCATTGGAAGGGGTATGGTCCAGAGGAGAGGACGTGGGTTCCTGCGTCTGACATTAACGCAGATCGTTTGGTGCGGACCTTCCACAGAACTCACCCGGGCAAACCTGGCCCTGAGGGTCCGGAGGCCCCTCGTAGAAGGGGGGGTACTGTCATGTGTGCATCGCCACGAAGATCGACGCGGTTGCACATTCTGACTTCTCACAGCTGAGTTGCTGTTTCTTTGTGTTTGGCAGTTAGGGAGTTAATTCTGTCTGTGCTCAGTTCTGGGACTGGGTGCAGTTTTCTCCCGGCTGCAATTAATTATTTGTTGATTGGTTTCCTTTAAATCTCTGGTTGTCTGTGTTGGGAGTTGCCAGTGAAATTCTTCATGCAGACCACAGATAGGATTGTATCTGTATAGACTTAAGTTAAAGAGCTCCTTAGTTGTTTTAAGCTCACCTTGCTTAGAGTTTAATATCCCAGATCATTTATGTTCCTTCTGTGTTTGAGTGTGTATGCAAGTCTGTGTTTTCTCCAGTCTGTCTTATATGTCTATCTGTGTATTTAGCAGAGATCAGCCCATATCCCTTTGGTGGTAATCAGAATCCTTCTTAGGACTGATTACAGGGTTCAGGGACTGATAGGAGACAGGGTTAGGCTGGAGACTTGGACCTCTGAACCATTATCAGTACCTCCAAGGTGAGGGATTAGTTAGGACCCCAGTTTAGGGTCAGGTTAGACCCCCGGTCCTCCTCTTTCCTGTGACAGTGTATCAAGTCATCAAGATTAACCCTGAGTTCAACGGATATCGTGTCAGGTAAATCTATTCTATATTTACATGCTGATGTTGCTAATCTATATGTTGTATAGAGTGTTGTTCTTTTAAGAATAGTTTACTGACATCGTACACATATCATAAGACCGCGTGACACTGAGTTCCTACTCTTGTCGTGCACTGACTCAAGGTTCTCACTCTCCCTGACCCCAGTTACGTACCGACACTCCAAGGGCTGCTTCCTGCTACCTAAGGTCCAGTAAGCCTCTGGTTTTTCTATCACTATGCCTGGAGCTATAGTGATGCTTCGGTCCCCAGTGACCGGTGACTATGTGCAGGATAATCCGATCCTTTAAGCACTTCTGAACTCTTCCACTGCGCCTTTCGCCCTGTCCGCGCTTGTAGCATAAGCACTCCACACTTCCAAAGGCTATACAGATCAGTCCCTTCTTGCTTCTCCCCAAAGGTTGCTAACAGGTGCTCAGTAATCTTCTAGTTCAGGAGCACGTCTCTGAACTTCACTGTCCTTGAGACAGGAGACTGAAGGTCCTGCTGCTACTTCCTCTTCCCTCTCACTCCACTACCAACTAACTAACTCCCTATCCTGTCTGACTGAGCTATTTATATATCCTATGGGTGTGTCTAAGTGTGTGTTGGAGTGAATGTTTATTGAGCATTAAACTGTTATCTCTCCGCACATTCTCCAGGGTACTGCGTGTGCCTTCACACCAGGGCTACACAGAACCCCAAAATGCAATGAGTCTGGACAGTGAGGATGCAGGAAAACCATACGGCACAGTCAGTCCCTGTAATGTAACCCTTCCCTGTTCTGTGATATACAATTACACAATGGCAGAAAAGCACTTAATGGGGTTTTTCGGGGGAAAAAAGTTAGAAGCAATGTTGTGTTCGACCATTGCTCTATATATTCCCTATGAGGCTGCCGATCCCTGTGCTTGTTTTTTTCTGGCAGCCCCATAGAGGATGGATGAAACAGACACCCACAAATCAAAAATATAGATATGGTGATCAGGGCTGCAACTAGGAAATTCGTGACCCCATACTGGCAAAATTTTCGGGGCCCCCTTGAGACTATGCCCAGGCTCCACACTAGCTCCGCCTCCACCCCTCGAACTGTTCACAGTCCCACTGCTCGCTCTTGGAAAAACTTCACTACTCACCAATCACACAGTGACCTATAATACAAGGAACAAATGCTGCCACGCCATGTTCAGACCACATATTACCACCACAGTGACCAATAATACCACATACAAGGGACAAATACCATCACACCATGACCAGACCACATATTACCACCACATAGTGGCAAAATACTAGCACATACAAGGAACAAATTCCGCCACACCATGGCCAGATAACATATTACCACCACATAGTGACTGAATACTACAATACTGATCATTAATAAAAAACAATACTAATATCACCATAAGTGCCATTATACACAGGAGATCTGTACTTAGTATGCAGTGTCTGTGTACAAGCAGTACAGTGATTACCGGTGACATTATACACAGGAGTTCTGTATATAGTGTATAGTGTACAGGTAATACAGTGATCACCAGTGACATTATACACAGGAGCTCTGTATATAGTGTATAGTGTTCAGGTAATACAGTGATCAATAGTGACATTATACACAGGAGCTCTGTATGCAGTATCAGTGACATTATACACACATGAGTGCTGTATATATTGTACAGGTTATACAGTGATCAATGACATTATACTCAGGAGTCAGGAGCTCTGTATATAGTGTCAGTGTAAAGGTAATCAGTGACCAGTGTTCAATAACTTTTTTGTTCAAAACTTGCATGAGTTTTTTTTTATACATCACCCCAGATGAAGAAAAAGAGCGATAGTGTCGCTCTGCACAGTAACAGGACCACCTCCCCATTTAAAACTGTATCCTCAAAAAATAAAATAAATACATCACTGCAGTAATAATATCCCTTAATCAGCCCCTATTGTAATAATATCCCCTGTCCTGGCCCCCGTGTGTCTTATTCCTGTCTCCAGCCATATGTTCTCCCATACTGGCCCCATATGTTCTCCCATCCTGCCTTCATGAATATCCATTCTGCAACCATGTGATGTCCCATCCTGCCCCATCTGTCCCATGATCTTGCCCCATCTGTCTCCATCCTGCCCCATGATCCTGCCCCATCTGTTTCCATCCTGCCCCATGATCCTTCCCCATCTGTCTCCATCCTGCCCCATGATCTTGCCCCATCTGTGTCCCTTCTGCCCCCTGTCTCCATCCTGCCCCTGTCTCCATTCTGCCTCATGTCTCCATCATCATCCTGCACTGTGTCTCCATTCTGCCCTGTGTCTCCATCATCATCCTGCACCGTGTCTCCATCCTGCACCATGCCTCAATCCTGCACCGTGTCTCCATTCTGCACCCTGTCTCCATCCTGCACTGTGTCTCCATTCTGCACTGTGTCTCCATCCTCATCCTGCCCATGTCTCCATCCTCATCCTGCCCCATGTCTCTATTCTACCCCATGTCTCCATCCTCATCCTGCCCCATGTCTCCATCATCATCCTCTCCCATGTCTCCATCATCATCCTGCCCCATGTCTCCATGATCATCCTGCCCTGCGTCTCAATTCTGCCCCATGTCTCCATCCTCATCCTGCCCCATGTCTCCATCCTGCCCCCTGAGTCTCCATCATCATCTTGCTCCATGTCTCCATTCTGCACCGTGTCTCCCTTCTGCACCGTGTCTCCATCCTGCACGGTGTCTCCATCCTGCCCCCTGTGTCTCCATCATCATCCTGCTCCATGTCTCCATTCTGCACCGTGTCTCCATCCTGCACGGTGTCTCCATCCTGCCCCATGACTCCATTCTGCCCCAAGTCTCCATTCTGCCCCATGTCTCCATCCTCATCCTGCCCTATGTCTCCATTCTGCCCCATGTCTCCATCCTCATCTTGTCCAAGTTCTCCAGTCTGCCCCATGTCTCCATCATCATCCTTCCCCATGTCTCAATCCTGCCCTATGTCTCCATCTTCATCCTGCCCCATGCCTCCATCCAGCCCCATGTCTCCACCCTCATCCTGCCCCATATCTACATTCTGCCCCATGTCTCCATCATCATCCTGCTTTGTGTCTCCATCATCATCCTGCCCCATGTCTCCATTCTTCCTCCTGTGTCTCCATTCTGCCCCCGTGTCTCCCATTCTGCCCCGTGTCTCCCATCCTGCCCCCGGCCGTGCCGCTTTCAATAAAATAAAAAAACCTGCCTCATAACCTGGCCGCGCTCCTGAGGCGATACTCGGGAACTCCATGCAGTTCAAGAGCGCACTTGCCGGCAAACGACAATGACATCATACGCTAGCGAAATGCGCGCTGACTTCAGCTGCCAGCCTCCGATTGGCTGGCGGCTTTTAACTATTGCCATGCGGGCCCACATGGCAATAGAGTTTAACTGAACCTGCGTCTCGGACGCAGGTTCAGTTACTGCACCGGCAGGGCCGTTAGGGCCCGGGGAGCAGATGAGATGTGGCCCGATTCGGGCCCCCTCTGCCCACTGATCCCCATACAGCAGTCAGGACAGTAATGCCCTGTTGGCGGCCCTGAAGGTGATAACTATGGATCGGTGGTGACTTGTTTTCACAGAACCCTTTTAATGTAAACCACAGCAATTGTACATCACAGTTATGGTGTAGGTACCATAGATGTGCGGAAGCCTTCTGCATTTGGATGGATCTTTGAATGAAACAGTACAATTAAAAAAATGTTAAGTTTTTAAAGGGGTGGTCTGAAACTAATATTGATTGTCATCCTAATTTTCTCTCTATTTATTGTAATAATCTAATAGTTTATCCAATATATTTTAATTAAAAAGTCCCTACCGTTTCCTCTCTAATCATACTGCTTTTTTTCGTATTTCCCATCTGATGACATTTAATTTAAAAATCTCTAGTGCATAAAGGAATACTCAAATGGGATTTCATCAGGGGGCAGAGACTGCGGTCACTTCCTCAACCTCTGTCCCCACCCTGAAACAAAGAGTCATCAGTGATGTCCATTTCAGGGAAGGGGCAGGGCTAGTTGCAATTTCAATATACAGTATACTCAGCACAAGTTCCCTTGTCATTGTGTAATATTCTTTTTGTTGCACAGTGACAGTGCACTCCCTCACAGGCTATGAAAAAGTGACGAGTAACAAAGTGTACTGTTAGTGTGCACTGTAAGGTCAGAACACGTTCAAGCAGAGACCAGCATTGACACAGAAAGTTATGTCTATTTTGGGGATGGGACTGGTCTCTGCTTGCTGTGTTCTTTCTTTAGAAAAGCTACCAGATTATTGCAATAAATAGGTAGTCATTTAGGCTGAAAATCAATATTACTTTTGAACCACCGCTTTAATACCCAAAATTGACTTTGTCCTTAATGAGTTTAAGGCCATTATTTGTAGTAATAAAATATGTACTAAATACTCCTTGGGTAATAAACAGATATAATTTGCGCTAACAGTAGGTTTTAAAAATGGTCCTAAATATTATACACATATTGGATATATCCATGTCAAAGAATTTCTTCCTGGATTTTGTCTTTCATTTTTTACATCATAAATAATACTGTAATCTACTTGTTTTACATGCAGCATCTATTACACATGACACAACTTCCGATTTAGAAAGGAAATCAATGTTTTTTGTTAGTTTAAATAATAAACTTGAGTAACCCTAAATTAAATGTTTAGCTGCCCACAACTGATAAACTATATCTGCCTTAACTTAACTCCTTTCTAATGTTAGGCATATGTTTATACTGAAGTAAATTAACTTACACCATGCATTTCATCATCTGTAATACGTGTCTAAACATATTGAACAACTGTTATAGCTTCATGTCCCACTGGCCCACATGCACTAACACATAGCAGCCTGAACTCTTCTTTTTTCCAGTATTAGCAATATAATTGTTAGGCAGGGTCAGATCAATTTCTTCAGGCTCAATTTTTCAAGTCTGATGCAACTCAGCAGGATTCCATGGCACAATATCATCAAAACAGAAACCATATTCACAAGCGTGAAGGTATATAAAGATCTTATGCATACCTAACGGGATGCTATGTATCATTCAACATGGACACTCCTATATTGGAATGAATACTGGAAACATGGAGTGTATAGTCCCAATATAATTAAAAAATGATTTTTTCAAAATACAAGAGGCATTCACATCTAAAAAGACATGTATCAATACAAAATTAATTAGAGCAAGGGCTCAGTAGAAAAAGCGTATGTATCACATACATCGTAGAGTCAGGGGGAGAGTCTAATTTATTTTCTAAAGATATAAAGTGCCAGTAAGTCAATAACACACATATAAGGGTGAATGGAGAGATGCAGGAGAAATGCAAACAATTAATTGGCTCCCTGAGGAAGCCAACGCAAAATGCGCGTTGGGGCTGTCAGTATGGTACCTGTAAGGATTCCATACTTTCCTTTGTGCCTGTTTGCCCTTATCCAAGATGGAGTCTTGTATTTTGACTTGTCATGGAACTTCATGTCTGTCAAGATTATTTAAGTCAAGGCCCTATGTACCTCTTTGCCTGAGTATTTTGTTGCTGTTGGCTCCTGAGCTCCTGCCTGTCTACTGTTGGACTCCTGCTGCTGCTTATTACTCAGAGCTCTGCATCTCTACGTTATGCTGCCTACAGTCATCCGTGCATCTCCCTGATGCTGTCTGTGCCTAACTATTGTCTGGATTTCTAGTGTGGAGCTATTCGTCTCTAGAACTGCTGTGGCCTATAAGGAATCCTGACATCATCATCTCCTCTAGGTCTGTGTTTGTGTAGGCTGCAGTACTGGACTTGTGCGGAACTTTCAGCCCAAAAGGTACATATAGTGACCTTCTCCTGTTAATGCCACTCCTGCATAATGCTGGACTTCTATGTTTAAGTGCCATGTGCATTTGATTGCTGGACTTCTACATTTCAGTGTGGTGTGCATTACTCTCATATTTACTGCTGGACTCCCACATTTAGTGCCTTGGGCACACCTGCATCATATTACTGTTGGACTAATTCATATTAGCGGTCGCGCCTCGCTCTTCAGTTACACTGAACATGCCTATATTGTGCTGTGCATTCGGTACTATTGCATGAAGTGATCTGTTAGTTTTGCTTTGCTTGCATCATTTTATATTATGCTGTGTTTTCGTTACTCTTGCAGGAAATGCTCTGTTAGTTTTGTTTCACTTGTCAATATACTTATTTGCATCAACTTTGGTCTCAGTTTCGTGTTGTGAATGGGTTTGAGATGAGTTCTGAGCAGAGCCTCCCTCTGGTGGTTACAAGCGGTACTAGTGAGGATTGTGAAGACTGGGAATCAGGTGTTACTGATTGGTCTTATTTAAGGGAATCATTTTCCCATCAGGGTTGCCGGTGAACAATTGTTCTGGTCTGAATCCTTCTTTCCAGTTTCCCTTGTAGCCTGCTGTGTCGTGTCTGCATCTCCTGCTATCAGATAAGACAATTTCTTATTTTGTGTTTTTGCTATATTTTTGCATTTTGTCCTGCACTTCTGTGGGGGCCTTCTGGGTCCCCTCCGGGGGCTTTTGCCCTCTCAGTTTGGTTCAGCCACTGTGTTTTGTACTTTTGCTTTTTCCAGTTTTTTCAGTGGCTGCTGTTTTTGTTACACCAGAGAACTAATTTAGGTGGTAGAGGTCGTGTGATCTCAGGTGATTTTGAAATTAGTAGAGTTGGTGTTTTTCAGGGTTTTCTGGGATTGCAGTAAGTACCCTTCCTGTCCTTTTCTATTTAGATAGTTTGGGCCCCAGCGTTTGCTCATACTATTTTCTTTCTGTGTCAGTATTTCCTCTTGTCTAACCGCCATTACATGTTTGGGGGCTTTCTATTATCTTTGGGGTTCTGCTCCGGGGCAGATAGCTTTCCTATTTCTATCTTTAGGTGTAGTTAGTTTCTCAGGCTGTGACGAGGCGTCTAGGACCAACGTAGGAACGCTCCACGGCTGCCTCTAGTTGCGGTGGTTAGTCAGGGTACTGCAATCTCATAGATTCCAACTGCTCTGGTGTATTTCCTTTTTTGCCTGCACTCCTCAGCTACCGTAACATAACAGTTTCGTGTTATTCCACGCAATCAGATTCTGTAGTACCCACATAATTGTTACAGTACCACTTGTGAAGAATAATGGGTAAAAGCTTATAGTGAATGCATGTAAGGAGAGTAATGCTGGCTATGACATGCTTTATATTTTAGTACTCACATACAGTTTTGGGTAAAATATACAACTAATTGTCTGCACTGTTTTTTTTATTGTGAATGCCTCTTGCATTTTGAATAGAGCATGTTTTTTATTATATTTGGACTACATGCTCCATGTTTTCAGCACGATTCCAAATGCAAAAATGAATCAGTTGCCATAAGGCTATTTCTTCATTTACTCCCCGATTCTGGTCCGATGCACCATAGTTACATAAAACACTTTGACTCGGCCTCCAGATCATCACTAGATTTTTCCAATACAACAACTCATGCCATGGACAAGAACACAGAGCCCATTGTAAACAATGGAATCTGTTTGTTCATCAGTTTCCATCTGGAATTTTTGTTCAACTTGGATGGAAATGACAACACAATTCCTGCAAAATTCCTTTGGTAACCTGTGCTTGCATTTTAAAAAGAATCTGTCAGAAAGATCAGCCTTCCTAAACTGACTATATAGGCATGTAGGTCACAGAAAGTTGAATAAAATGCTAACTTTATATCAGCATCTGATGTCTTATTCAAGAAAAATCCGTGTTTTTCTTAATATGTCAGTGAGCTGTTAAGATCTATGGGCCGATACAGATCTCCTAGAGAATCTGCTTCCAGACATTATTTTAAATGAAAGGGGGAGTTACCAGTGTGAGTCATATAATGATCGACAGTCTGCTCTCCTGACCTAACTTTAGAGTTGTGCTCTTATAAGTTACACTGACAGCACTAAAATACGAAAAGCTACCGTAGTGGATGTTTTTGCCATGAGACAAAGCTCAGCCTGGCTGTATTCCCCTTCCCTTACACTGGCTGCTTGTAAGATAGAAGCTGAAGTGTTATATATAATCATACTCAGCTCTACAGTGAGATCAGAAAAACAAACTCTCAGTCTTTGCATGTCTCACACTGGTATAGCCCCATTTTTACAAAATTAAGCTCTGGAGGCAGATTCTCAGGGAGATCTATGTCTGACCCACAGATCTTAAATGCTTATTTACATATTAAGAACATTTGGATTTCTCTGGACTATGACATTGGATCATTTTATTCAACTTTCTATAACCTGCATGCCCATATACATAGATAGTTTAGGAGAGTTGATCCTTCTGACAAATTTCCCTCAATATAAATATCCTCCAGATATCAAATTCAGTACACGTGATCACTTTAACAAGGCTACTGAGCATGTTTCATCATAGTTTTCAACTTTTTCGTGTGTCCAGAAATAAACATGTTTCATTGTACATGTGTATTTGTAGACACAGTATAATAGTACTGTAGTAAAGAACTTCAATGGATTCCACTCTTAGCAGAAGTAGCACAAAGCCAGTCTAACTTTGTAATGATGATATTTGTTTTATTGATCGGATAACTTGAGCATGTTTTCCTTCAGCCTAAGTAAGTGACCTTAATGTTTTCACAGAATTTAAAAGGTTAATTTGTATGTTACAAGTGTTAACTCTGTGTTTATATTCCCCATCCTTTGGTTTTATAATAAGTATATTAATGTTTCCAGCAGTGTCATTGCTGTAACACTGTGGTTGACCTAAATATTAATCCAGGCATACAGAAGCTGTGTGGTCTGGGCAAGTTGATGTTGTAATTGAACAGCGGAACAGGTATTTTTCTAGTTTAGTTGATAAATGAGAAAAATAGGCCATGTTGTTTTGCTAAACAGACTAAGGTCAAAATGACCATAGATGAGGATTATAGAGGATGATGAAAGTGGAACGTTCTGGTTGAGTGCCGTTAACTCTGAAAACAACATAAAATAGCAAATTACATTGATTGAACATGATACATTACAGTCATGTGGACATCAAAACATTCGATCCATATGTGTCTCTTCAACTCAATTTTTCGACAATTGCTTTCCATTAGATTTTGAAACAAGGCAAAAAGGAATGTCTCGCAGGGCAGTGTCTAGGCCACAATAAACTCTGCAAACTATATTAATAAATCTCACAATGTACATGATGGCAAGTCAATCTTTCCTTAATTATTTTTACAAAATTGGAGGCATACAATTTTTCACTATGCTACATGCAGCAACATTAATTTTATGCATAGGCTCCATATAGTATTGACTTTGAAAACGCATTTGTTGCATTCATATGCAAAGCAACAAACAGGCTTCTATACTCACCTATCTGATGTCTTCATCGTGCCCATAACTCATCCTCTGAGGTGGCACTACTTCTCTCTGTTCAGTGAATACATTTAATTTATTCACTTTCCTGACAATTCTATGATGGAAGGTGGCAGCATATTGTATACAGCGCTATATTTCTTTGTACTTGTATACTGAGGTGAAAAAAGTCAGAATTTTTTGTTCCTTTAATACTAGTAAAAAAAATATGTAATTGAAAAAATTTCATTTTTTCTTTTGGTGTCCGCACAGCTCTTGAACCCACAACTTTAACCCCTCTCTGACATCAGACGTACTATCCCGTCCATTAAACCCGTGCCAATCTGACCATGGACGGGATAGTACGTCATAGGCGATCAGCTGCGCTCCCGGGGGGAGCGCAGCTAATCACCGCCGGGTGTCAGCTGATTATCACAGCTGACACCCGTGACTGTGTGTCAGGAGCGGTCACGGACCGCTCCTGGCACATTAACCCCTGGCACACCACGATTAAACATGATCGCGGTGTACCGGGGGCACAGGGGAGCATCGCGCAGGAAGGGGGCTCCCTGCGCGCCCCCCTGACACCCTCAGACCAGCGCGATGTGATCGCACTGTTCTGAGGGCTTCCTCCCTCCCAGGACCCGGATCCAAGATGGCGCCGGGGTCCTGGAGGGAGGCGGCTTCCTCAGTGCCTGCTAAGAGCAGGCACTAAGAAGCCTGCAGCTATGCCTGTGCGATCGCTGGTGTGACAGAGTGCTGTGCACACTGTCACACCAGCGATCTGATGAAATACAGTGGTGTCCCACCCTGGGACAAAGTAAAAAAGTTAAAAAAAATAAAAATAAACATGTTTAAAAAAAATTCCAGAATAAATTAAAAAAAAAAAAATATTCCCCAATAAATTCATTTCTTCCTGTAAATAAAAAAACAAAACAATAAAAGTACACATATTTGGTATCGCCGCATCCGTAACGACCCCCCCCTATAAAACTGTCTCACTAGTAGAGTTGAGCGATACTTTCCGATATCCAAAAGTATCGGAATCGGAATGGTATCGCCGATACCATTAAAATATCGGCGATACCCGATACCGATACCGGAAATCCAATGTAAGTCTATGGGAACAAAATATCGTAACTAAAAAAACCCCATTCTTTCCTTGTAAACACTAAATATACACACATAGAATACATATATATATATATATATACATGTCATTGTGACATATATATATACATATATGTATAGTTTATACACTTCTACATAGTAAAATATCCTCTGATTCAATTGCCAGGTAAAGCCGGCTTCTGTGAAAAGACAGAAGCACCCGACATGAAATGACACTTGGTGTACATAGGGTTAACTGTTGTGAATGGGTTTGAGATGAGTTCTGAGCAGAGGCTCCCTCTGGTGGTTACAAGCGGTACTAGTGAGGATTGTGAGGACTGGGAATCAGGTGTTACTGATTGGTCTTATATAAGGGAGTCATTTTCCCATCAGGGTTGCCGGTGATCAATTGTTCTGGTCTGAATCCTTCTTTCCAGTTTCCCTTGTAGCCTGCTGTGTCGTGTCTGCATCTCCTGCTATCAGATAAGACAATTTCTTATTTTGTGTTTTTGCTATATTTTTGCATTTTGTCCTGCACTTCTGTGGGGGCCTTCTGGGTCCCCTCCGGGGGCTTTTGCCCTCTCAGTTTAGTCCAGCCACTGTGTTTTGTACTTTTGCTTTTTCCAGTTTTTTTTCAGTGGCTGCTGTTTTGATTTTTTTACACCAGAGAACTAATTTAGGTGGTAGAGGTCGTGTGATCTCAGGTGATTTTGAAATTAGTAGAGTTGGTGTTTTTTCAGGGTTTTCTGAGATTGCAGTAAGTACCCTTCCTGTCCTTTTCTATTTAGATAGTTTGGGCCCCAGCGTTTGCTCATACTATTTTCTTTCTGTGTCAGTATTTCCTCTTGTCTAACCGCCATTACATGTTTGGGGGCTTTCTATTATCTTTGGGGTTCTGCTCCGGGGCAGATAGCTTTCCTATTTCTATCTTTAGGTGTAGTTAGTTTCTCAGGCTGTGACGAGGCGTCTAGGTCCAACGTAGGAACGCTCCACGGCTGCCTCTAGTTGTGGTGGTTAGTCAGGGTACTGCAATCTCATAGATTCCAACTGCTCTGGTGTATTTCCTTTTTTACCTGCACTCCTCAGCTACCGTAACATAACAGTATCACCGGCCATAAAAATTGTATGGTACTCACAGAAGGGAAAAAATATTTTGAAGGAAGAAAAGTTGTCAGAGATATTTTTCTGTTTGTTGCATTTTTTTTTTTTTTTCCCTCTGTATCTCTGGGTGCTGGGGAGGATCTTTTCTCCCAATGGAGTTTGCACAGTTGTCTGGCCATGTGGATCAGCTTGCCACTGAGGTTCAGAGTATTGCTGCATATCTTGCTAGGTTGCCTGTTGTGGAACCTAGGATCCCCATGCCAGATTTGTTTTTAGGGGATCGAGCTAGGTTTCAGAATTTCAAAAATAATTGTAAATTGTTTCTTGCCTTAAAATCTAAGTCCTCAGGAAACGCAGCGCAGCAGGTTCAAATTATCATCTCTCTCCTGCGCGGCGATCCTCAGGATTGGGCTTTTTCCCTGATACCTGGGGATCCTGTTTTGAGTGATGTTGATGCGTTTTTTCAGGCTTTGGGGTTATTGTACAATGAGCCTAATGTCACTGATCAAGCTGAAAAAGCCTTGTTGGCATTAAATCAGGGGCTTGATGACGCTGAGTTATACTGTCAGAGATTCCGTAGGTGGGCAGTCCTGACCAAATGGAATGACGACGCTTTGGCGGCCCTTTTCCGGAAGGGTCTGTCGGATAATGTAAAGGATGTTATGGTGGGATTCCCTGTCCCCTCTGGTCTCAATGATTCTATGTCATTAGCGATTCAAATTGACAGACGTTTGCGTGAGCGGAGAAGTATGCGTGGAGTGGTGTTGCCTTGTGAGCCAGCTGCTGAGCCCATGCAGTGTGATGGAGTGGTGTCTGGGGCACAGCATCATGATTTTCGAAAGCGCAATGGGTTATGTTTCTACTGTGGTGATGCCTCTCATGCTATTTCAGTCTGCCCTAAGCGGGGAAGACATTTTGCACGCTCAGTTGTCTTGGGTAGTGTTCAGACTAAGTTTTTATTAACTGTCACTCTGATATGCTCTCTGTCCTCATTTTCTGCTCAGGCTTTCGTTGATTCTGGAGCAGCTATTAACCTGATGGATTATGATTTTGCTAAACGTTGTGGGTTTCCCTTGATACCCCTACAGAAGTCTATTCCTTTACTGGGGATCGATTCTACCCTTTGGCTGAGAATAAACCCCAGTTTTCTACTCAGGTGATAATGAGGGTTGAACCTGATCACCAGGAGTGCTGCAAATTTTTGGTTCTATATAATCTGCATGACATTATCGTGCTGGGTTTCCCTTGGTTACAGTCTCATAATCCTGTTTTGGATTGGAAATCTGTGTCTGTAACCAGTTGGGGCTGCCAATGTGTTAATACCAACACTCCTGTTTTTTCTGCCTCCCCCCAGGCTGAGGATGTTCCTGACTTTTTGTTTGATTTTTCTGATGTGTTTAGCGAAAGTAAATCTGCATCCTTACCTCCCCATAGGAGCTATGACTGCGCTATTGAATTAGTGCCGGGTAGTAAATTCCCTAAAGGTCGCCTTTTTAACTTGTCTGTACCTGAACATGACGCTATGCGGTCTTATATCAAGGAATCATTGGAGAAGGGTCATATCAGACCATCCTCTTCACCCTTAGGTGCCGGTTTTTTCTTTGTGGCCAAAAAAGATGGTTCATTAAGGCCGTGTATTGATTATCGTCTCTTGAACAATATTACTGTGAAATATCAATACCCGTTACCCTTGATTTCTGACCTGTTTTCCAGGGTGAAAAACGCTACTTGGTTTACCAAGCTTGACCTCAGGGGGGCGTATAACCTTATTCGCATTAAGCACGGGGATGAATGGAAGACGGCATTTAACACCCCTGAAGGGCATTTTGAGTACCTTGTGATGCCCTTTGGGCTCACTAATGCTCCTTCCGTCTTCCAGTCCTTCATGAATGACATTTTCAGGGATTTTGTGGACAAGTTTCTGATTGTTTATTTGGATGATATCTTGATTTTTTCTAATGACTGGGACTCTCATGTGAAACATGTTCGAACTGTATTCCAGATTTTGAGAGAGAATGCTCTGTATGTGAAGGGATCAAAGTGTCTTTTTGGCGTACAGAAGATCTCATTTCTGGGATTCATTTTGTCCCCATCTGTTATTGAAATGGACCCGGTCAAGGTTCAGGCCATCTGTGATTGGGTCCAACCTACTTCATTAAAGGCTCTTCAGAGATTTTTGGGTTTTGCCAATTTTTATCGTAAATTTATTGGTAATTTCTCGGTTATTGTTAAACCATTAACTGATTTGACCAGAAAGGGTTCTGATGTGGTGAATTGGCCTCCTGAGGCAGTCTCTGCGTTTCAGGAACTTAAGCAGAGATTCACTTCTGCTCCTGTTCTACGGCAGCCTGATGTTTCTCTGCCATTTCAGGTGGAGGTTGATGCCTCTGAAATTGGGGCAGGTGCCGTTTTGTCCCAAAAAGATACAGAGACCTCTAAAAGTAACCCTTGTGCCTTTTTCTCTCGAAAATTTTCTCCTACTGAACGTAATTATGACGTGGGTAATCGGGAGTTATTGGCCATGAAGTGGGCTTTTGAAGAGTGGAGACATTGGCTGGAGGGAGCCAAACATCAGGTGGTGGTCCTTACGGACCATAAGAATCTGGTCTATCTGGAATCTGTCAATCCTAGACAGGCCAGGTGGGCCTTGTTTTTCACACGTTTTAATTTTGTGGTTTCCTTTCTTCCTGGCACTAAGAATGTTAAGGCGGATGCCCTCTCGAGGAGTTTCCTTGCGGACTCTCCTGAGCTATCTGATCCCTCTGTTATTGTGAAGGAGGGTGTAGTTCTTTCCGCCATCTCGCCCAATTTGAGACTTGCTCTGGAGGGGTGTCAGGAGGATAGGCCGAGCGCTGCCCTGTTGGAAAATTGTTTGTCCCGGACCAATGGAAAAAGAGTGTGATGTCTGAGATTCATTGTTCCGCATTGGCTGGGCATCCCGGAATTTTTGGTACCAGAGACTTGGTTAGTCGGTCCTTTTGGTGGTCTACCTTGTCTCGCGATGTCAGGGAATTTGTGCAGTCCTGCGGGACTTGCTCTCGCTCCAAGCCTTGCTCTCGCTCTAGTGGTTTGTTGATGCCATTGCCTGTGCCCAAGAGACCATGGACCCATATCTCTATGGATTTCATTTCTGATCTTCCTGTTTCTCAGAGAATGACCACCATCTGGGTAATTTGTGATAGGTTTTCCAAAATGATACATCTTGTGCCATTACCTAAGTTGCCTTCCTCCTCTGAATTGGTGCCGTTGTTCCTTCAGCACGTGGTTCGTTTACACGGCATTCCTGAGAACATTGTGTCTGACAGAGGAGTCCAGTTTGTTTCCAGATTTTGGAGGACTTTTTGTTCTAAACTAGGTGTTCAATTGTCTTTCTCCTCGGCATTTCATCCTCAGACCAATGGTCAAACTGAGAGAACAAACCAGACATTGGAGACTTATCTAAGATGCTTTGTGTCTGCTGATCTGGATGACTGGGTCTCTTTTTTGCCTTTGGCTGAGTTTGCTCTTAATAATAGGGCTAGCTCTGCCACTTTGATGTCTCCGTTTTTCTGTAATTCTGGGTTTCACCCTCGATTTTCTTCAGGACAGACGGAGGCTTCTGTCTGTCCAGGTGTTGACTCTGTTGTTGAGCGTATGCAGCAGATTTGGGACCAGGTGGTGGAGAGGTTGTCCCTCTCTCAGGAGAGGGCCCAGCGGTTTGCTAACCGGCATAGGACTGATGGTCCTCGGTTTAAGGTGGGGGACTTGGTCTGGTTGTCCTCAAAGAATATTCCTATGAGAGTAGCATCTCCTAAATTTAAGCCTAGGTTCATTGGACCTTATAAGATCATGGAGATTATTAATCCTGTTTCTTTTCGTTTGCTTCTTCCAGGGACATTTAAGATCCATAACGTGTTCCACAAGTCCTTGTTGAAGAGGTTTGTTGAGCCAGTGGTTCCTGCTGCTGTGCCTCCTGACCCTGTTTTGGTTGAGGGCAATCTGGAGTATGTGGTTGAGAAAATATTGGATTCTCGTTTTTCTAGACGAAGACTCCAGTATTTGGTTAAATGGAGAGGTTATGGTCAGGAAGACAATTCTGGGGTGTTTGCTTCGGACATCCATGCTAGGAGACTTATCCGTGCGTATCATAGAACTCATCCTGACCGACCTGGTTGCTCAAATGAGGGTTCGGTGACCCCTCCTCAAGGGGGGGGTACTGTTGTGAATGGGTTTGAGATGAGTTCTGAGCAGAGGCTCCCTCTGGTGGTTACAAGCGGTACTAGTGAGGATTGTGAGGACTGGGAATCAGGTGTTACTGATTGGTCTTATGTAAGGGAGTCATTTTCCCATCAGGGTTGCCGGTGATCAATTGTTCTGGTCTGAATCCTTCTTTCCAGTTTCCCTTGTAGCCTGCTGTGTCGTGTCTGCATCTCCTGCTATCAGATAAGACAATTTCTTATTTTGTGTTTTTGCTATATTTTTGCATTTTGTCCTGCACTTCTGTGGGGGCCTTCTGGGTCCCCTCCGGGGGCTTTTGCCCTTCAATTTAGTCCAGCCACTGTGTTTTGTACTTTTGCTTTTTCCAGTTTTTTTTCAGTGGCTGCTGTTTTGATTTTTTTACACCAGAGAACTAATTTAGGTGGTAGAGGTCGTGTGATCTCAGGTGATTTTGAAATTAGTAGAGTTGGTGTTTTTTCAGGGTTTTCTGAGATTGCAGTAAGTATCCTTCCTGTCCTTTTCTATTTAGATAGTTTGGGCCCCAGCGTTTGCTCATACTATTTTCTTTCTGTGTCAGTATTTCCTCTTGTCTAACCGCCATTACATGTTTGGGGGCTTTCTATTATCTTTGGGGTTCTGCTCCGGGGCAGATAGCTTTCCTATTTCTATCTTTAGGTGTAGTTAGTTTCTCAGGCTGTGACGAGGCGTCTAGGACCAACGTAGGAACGCTCCACGGCTGCCTCTAGTTGTGGTGGTTAGTCAGGGTACTGCAATCTCATAGATTCCAACTGCTCTGGTGTATTTCCTTTTTTACCTGCACTCCTCAGCTACCGTAACATAACAGTTAACCATGTCTTTTCATGTCATTTGCTATCTGATTTGCACAAACAATTGCATCAGTCTATGTGTGCAAAATTTCACACCTGTAGGGGTTAATTAAAGGTGTAAATTCGTTGTAAAAAAAACGGACTTTTTTGCTACGAATTTACACGTTTAATTAACCCCTACAGGTGTGAAATTTTGCACACATAGACTGATGTAATTGTTTGTGCAAATCAGATAGCAAAGGACATGAAAAGACATGGTTAACCCTATGTACACCAAGTGTCATTTCATGTCGGGTTCTGCATTTTCACAAAAGCCGTCAATTGAATTAGCGGCTATTATACTATGTAGAAGTGTATGAACTATAAATATAAATATATATATATATTTATGTGTCACAAATTCAATGACATGTATATATATATGAGGTGTAAAATTGCTGAAAAAAAATGCGTGGGCTCCCGCCCTATTTTGGCAACCAGACAGACAAAGCCAGTGAGTGGGGGCAGATAATAATAGCCCAGAGAGGGACCATTATTTTTGGCCCCCCCCTGGCTACTAACATCTGCCCCCAGACACCCCAGAAAGGGCAAATCTCTAATTAGATTTGCCCTTTCTGGCACTTTGCCTGTCTATTCCCATTGCCCTGTAGCGGTGGCGAATGGGTTAATAAGGGGTTAAAATGACCTTGCAATTGAAAGGTCACTTTAAGCCAGGTTAATAATTGAGAGCTGTCAATTAGACAACTATCAATTATTAATCCTATTGCATGAAATAAAAATAAAACACACACACTTTAATTAAAAATATTTTAATGAAATAAAGACACATGTTTTTGACCATCTTTTATTTTACTGCAAAAACCATTTCCTGTAATAAAAATAAAATAAAAAAGCAAAATTATTCTTACCTATCCCATGCACAGTCAGGTCCCACGGTGTAATCCTTCAGAAAGGGTTAATGTTTACTGCAGGGACCGCAGCTAATGCTGCAGCCTCACAGTAAACCCCAAAATGAATGAGTTCCTCTCCTGGCTGACAGGAGAGTAAAGGCTGGGTCTCACACAACGATACACCAGCGATCCCGACAACGATATGCACTTGTCAGGATCGCTGGTGTATCGCTACATGATCGCTGCTGAGCTGCCAAACAGGCAGCTCAGGCAGCGATCTGGGACAGCGACACTGCGAGTAACATCGCTTAAGGGCCCGTCTCACATAGCGATATCGCTACCGTGATCGCTGCTGAGTCACTAGTTTTGTGACGCAGCAGCGAGCTCACCAGCGATATCGCTGTGTGTGACATTCAGCGACGATCAGCCCCCCTGCCGGGTATCGCTGATCGTCGCTGAAATGTCAGGACCTTTTTTTGATCGCTGGTTTCCCGCTGACAGGCACGCATCGCTGCGTGTGACAGGCGGGAGACCAGCGATCCACTGGTAACCAAGGTACACAGCGGGTTTCCAGGCGCGGGGCTGTGCCTAGAAACCCGCTGTGTACCTTGGATACCAGCGCCCTGATGCAGGGGAGCTGGTATCCAAGGTACACAGCGGGTTTCCAGGCACCGCGCAGCACTTGGAAACCCGCTGTGTACCTTGGATACCAGCTCCCTGCATCAGGGCGCTGGTATCCAAGGTACACAGCGGGTTTCTAGGCACAGCCCCGCGCCTGGAAACCCGCTGTGTACCTTGGTTACCAGTGGATCGCTGGTCTCCCGCCTGTCACACTCAGCGATGCGTGCCTGTCAGCGGGAAACCAGCGATCAAAAAAAGGTCCTGACATTTCAGCGACAATCAGCGATACCCGGCAGGGGGGCTGATCGTCGCTGAATGTCACACACAGCGATATCGCTGGTGAGCTCGCTGCTGCGTCACAAAACTAGTGACTCAGCAGCGATCTCGGTAGCGATATCGCTATGTGAGACGGGCCCTTAAGTGGAAAGCTTAATTGATTGCTTTCCACTTTCACTTCAGGTCAGCCAGGGACACAATCAGTGACGTCAGAGGGAACTGATTAACAAAAATAGGGGTTCCCTTCGAAAAAAAAATGGCGTGGGGTCCCCCCTATTTTTGTTAACCAGCCAGATGAAGCAGACCGCTGAGGCCTGGATTTTCAGGCTGTTAAGGAGCCAAGATCCATGGACCTTGCCAGCCTAATAATACCAGGCCACAGCAGTCTGCATATCTTGGCTGATTAACAAAAATAGGGGATCCCCTCGAAAAAAACTGGCGTGGGGTCCCCCCTATTTTTGTTAACCAGCCAGATGAAGCAGACCGCTGAGGCCTGGATTTTCAGGCTGTTAAGGAGCCAAGATCCATGGACCTTGCCAGCCTGATAATACCAGGCCACAGCAGTCTGCATATCTTGGCTGATTAACAAAAGTAGGGGATCCCCTCGAAAAAAATTGGCGTGGGGTCCCCCCTATTTTTGTTAACCAGCCAGATGAAGCAGACCGCTGAGGCCTGGATTTTCAGGCTGTTAAGGAGCCAAGATCCATGGACCTTGCCAGCCTGATAATACCAGGCCACAGCAGTCTGCATATCTTGGCTGATTAACAAAAATAGGGGATCCCCTCGAAAAAAATTGGCGTGGGGTCCCCCCTATTTTTGTTAACCAGCCAGATGAAGCAGACCGCTGAGGCCTGGTTTTTCAGGCTGGTAAGGATCCAATATCCATGGACCTTGCCAGCCTGATAATACCAGGCCACAGCAGTCTGCTTAGCTTGGCTGGTTAACAAAAATAGGGGATCCCCTCGAAAAAAAAACGGCGTAGGGGTCCCCCTATTTTTGTTAACCAGCCAAGTAAAATGCAGACTGCTGTGGACTGGTATTAAAAGACTGTCAAGGCCCATGGATTTTGGCCCTCAACAGCCTGATAATACCAGGCTACAGTAGCCCCACATTTGGCGCATCAAAAGATGTGCCAATTGTGGCACTTTACCCGGCTCTTCCCACTGCCCTGTAGCGGTGGCAAGTGGGGTAATAAGGGGTTAATGTCACCGTTGATTGCACGGTGACAATAAGCCCGGTTAATAATGGAGAGGCGTCAATAAGACACCGATCCATTATTAATCCCAAAGTTTTTAAATGTTTAAAAAAAAGACACAGCAAGAAAAAAGTCTTTTAATGAAATAAAAGAGACAACACAGTTTTAATTTCTTTTATTACTCTCTCATTCCTGCGACGCCATCAATCTCCTGTAAAAAAATAAAAAAAACAAACCAACAGTATACCACCTGTCCGACGCAGTCCATAGTAACGACAGTCCCACGACGATCCAGCTCTGCTACATCGGAATGACAGGCAGAGCCTGACATCCCGGCGCAGCACAGCTGCTTATCAGCTTCCCCGGCGGTGACGTCATCGGACTGCTTTACGGCCGCGATTACCCAGCAGTCACTGCAGTTATCGCGAGAAACTGCATGTGACCGCCAGGGAGAAGATGATGGCGGCCATTAAGCAGTCCGGGATGTGACCGCCGGAGATCTTCTGCCGGGTAAGTGCCGCTGACTCCTGACAGACCCGACTGACGGACACTGACAGTGACAGTGACATTCCGATTCCGGTATCCGATATGACGAAAATATCGGAACTCGGAATCGGAATTCCGATACAGCCAATATCGGCCGATACCCGATATTTGCAGTATCGGAATGCTCAACACTACTCACTAGTTAACCCCTTTAGTGAACTCCTTAAAAAAAAAAAAAAAACAAAGCAAAAAATCAATGCTTTATCATCATACCGCCGAACAAAAAGTGCAATAACACGCGATCAAAAAGACCAATATAAATAAACATGGTACCGCTGAAAACGTCATCTTGTCCCGCAAAAAACGAGCCACCATACAGCATCATCAGTGAAAAAATAAAAAAGGTATAGCTCGCAGAATAAAGCGATGCAAAAATAATTATTTTTTTATATAAAATTGTTTTTATTCTATAAAGGCGCCAAAACATAAAAAAATGATATAAATGAGGTATCACCATAATCGTACTAACCCGAAGAATAAAACTGCTTTATCAATTTTACCACACGCGGAACAGTAAAAACACCTCCCCCAAAAGAAATTCATGAATTGCTGATTTTTGTTCATACTAACCTCCCAAAAATTGATATAAAAAGCGATCAAAAAATGTCACGTGCTCAAAAATGGTACCAATAAAAACGTCACCTCGTCCCGCAAAAAATAAGACCTCACATGACTCAGTTGGCCAAAATATGCAAAAATTATGGCTCTCAAAATGTGGCGATGCAAAAAACTATTTTTGCAATAAAAAGCGTCTTTTAGCGTGACAGCTGCCAATCATAAAAACCCGCTATAAATAGTAAATCAAACCCCCCTTTATCATCCCCTTAGTTAGGGAAAAATACTAAAATAAAAAAAATGTATTTATTTCAATTTTCCCATTAGGGTTAGGGTTGCGGCTAAAGTTAGGGTTAGGGTTGGCGCTAAAGTTAGGATTAGGGTTAGGGTTGGGATTAGGCGAAAAAATCATTTTTGTAAAAAAAAAAAAGGATTTTTTTATTTTTACAGCTGTGCGTTATAAACTTCTGTGAAGCACTTCGGGGTTCAAAGTGCTCACCACACATCTAGATAAGTTCCTTGTGGGGTCTATTTTCCAAAATGGGGTCACTTGTGGGGGGTTTCCACTGTTTAGGCACATCAGGGGCTCTCCAAATGCGACATGACGCCCCCAGACCATTCCATCAAGTCTGAAATCCAAAACATCACTACTTACCTTCTGAGCCCTGACGTGCGCCCATACAGTAGTTTTCTCCCACATATTGGGTATCAGCGTACTCAGGACAAATTGGACAACAACTTTTGGGGTCCAATTTCTCCTGTTACCCTTGTGAAAATAAAATATTGGGGGTGAAAAAATCATTTTTGTAAAAAAAAAAAAAAGATTTTTTATTTTTACAGCTGTACGTTATAAACTTCTGTGAAGCACTTCGGGGTTCAAAGTGCTCACCACACATCTAGATAAGTTCCTTGAGGGGTCTTGTTTCCAAAATGGTGTCATTTGTTGGGATTTCCACTGTTTAGGCAGATCAGGAGCTCTCCAAATACGACATGGCGTCCAGCCAATTCTGCGTTGAAAAAGTCAAAACGGCGCTCCTTCCCTTCCAAACTCTGCCATGCACCCAAACAGTAGTTTACTCCCACATATGGTGTATCAGCGCACTCAGGACAAATTGCACAATAACTTTTGGAGTCTTGTTACCCTTGGGAAAATAAAAATTGGGGTGAAAAGATCATTTTTGTGGAAAAAATATGATTTTTTAATTTTACGGCTCTACGTTATAAACTTGTGTGAAGCGCTTGGGGGTTCAAATTGCTCACCAAAGATCTAGATAAGTTCCTTAGGGGGTCTAGTTTCCCAAATGGGGTCATTTGTGGGGGTTTCCACTGTTTAGTTACATCAGGGGCTCTCCAAATGCAACATGGCGTCCAATTTCAATTCCAGCCAATTTTGGTTGGAAAAAGTCAAATGGTGCTTCTTCCATTCCGAGCTCTGCCGTGCGCCCAAACAGTGGTTCCCCCCCACATATGGGGTATCAGCGTACTCAGGACAAATTGGACAACAACTTTTGTGGTCCAATTTCTCCTATTACCCTTGGGAAAATAAAAAAATAGTGACTAAAAAATAATTTTTGTGGGAAAAAAATAGGATTTTTTATTTTCATGCCCGGGCATTATAAACTTGTGTGAAGCACTTGGGGGTTCAAAGTGCTCACCAAAGATCTAGATAAGTTCCTTAGGGGTCTAGTTTTCAAAATGGGGTCACTTGGGGGGTTTCCACTGTTTAGGCTCATCTGGGGCACTGCAAATGGAACATGACCCCCATCAACGTCTGCATTCCAAAACGTTACTACTTCCTTTCCAAGCCCTGCCGTGCGCCCAAGCAGTTTCCCCCTCCCCACATATGGGGTATCAGTGTACTCACGACAAATTGGACAACAACTTTTGGGGTCCAATTTCCTTGGGAAAATTCAAAAATTTGGGACTGAAAAATCATTTTTGTGGAAAATTGTTGTTTTTTTTTCACACCCAGGCATAATAAACTTTTGTGAAACACTTGGGGGTTCAAAGTGCTCACAACAGATCTAGATAAGTACCTTAAGGGGTCTAGTTTCCAAAATGGTGTCACTTGTGGGGGGTTTCCACTGTTTAGGCGCATCAGAGGTTCTCCAAACGCGACATGGCGTCCAATCTCAATTCCAGCCAATTTAAGTTTGAAAAAGTCAAACGGCGCTCCTTCCCTTACGAGCTCTGCCGTGTGCCCAAACAGTGGTTTTCCCCCACATATTGGGTATTAGCGTACTCAGGAGAAATTGCACAACAACCTTATCTGTCCATTTTCTCCTTTTACCCTTGTGAAAATAAAAGAAAAGTTTGTAAAAGATCATTTTTGTGGCTAAAAAGTTAAATATTGATTTTTTCCTTCCACGTTACTTTAGCTCCTGTGAAGCACCTGAAGGGTTAATAAACTTCTTGAATGTGGTTTTGAGTACCTTGAGGGGTGCAGTTTTTAGAATGGTGTCACTTTTGCATATTTTCTGCCATATAGACCCTCAAAGTGACTTCAAATATGAGGTGGTCCCTAAAAAAAATGGCTTTGTAAATTTTGTTGTAAAAATGAGAAATCGCTGGTCAACTTTTAACCCTTATAACTTCCTAAAAAAAAAAATATGGGTTCCAAAATTGTGCTGATGTAAAGTAGACATGTGGGAAATGTTATTTCTTAACTATTTTGTGTGATATATTTCTCTGTTTTAAGGGAATAAAAATTCAAAGTTTGAAAATTGCAAAATTTTAAAAATTTTCGCCATATTTGCATTTTTTTCAAAAATAAACACAAGTTATATCAAAGAAATTTTACTTCTATCTTGAAGTACAATATGTCACGAGAAAACATTCTCAGAATCGCGAAGATCCGTTGAAGCGTTCCAGAGTTATAACCTCATAAAGAGACAGTGGTCAGAATTGTAAAAATTTGCCCGGTCATTAACGTGCAAACCACCCTTGGGGGTGAAGGGGTTAAACATCTCAGGCAGGAGCTAAAGCTGCTGAGCCACAAGCTCTGGTGGTGTAATGAGGAGAATTTTGTGTATTTGATCTATATTGCATGCTCTTACTCCAAAGGCAGATTGTATTGATACATTGCTCATAGCATATTACTGGGATGCCCTGGATTCGAGGGGAAGATCAACAATTTTTTTTCTTCCTATAAAATTGCTAAAATATAATGAAAAAACACTTAAAATATTGTCGTCATTTTTAATTAACTTTTTTTTTAAAAAAATAATCATCACAATTCAGCAAATAACATGGACATATTTTGTGTCCCTGTTATTGAAACGACCGGCACAACACAGTGATCAGATTATTTAGCGGATTTTGGGTCACAATGTAGTGACTAGTGTCAGAAAGCTGGGTTTGCATCCTTGGTTCATGGGTCTTCCAACAGGACATTGACCCAAAACATACTAGAAGAAACTCCCAGAAATTGATGGAAAAAAAAACACTAGAGAGTTCTGACGTGGCCAGCAATGAGTCTGTATCTAAATCCCATTAAACACATGTGGAGAGATCTTAAAATTGCTGTTGGGAGAAGGCACTCTCCAAATATGAGAAACAAGGAGCAGTTTACAAAAGAAGAGTGGTCCAAAATTCCAGTTGTGAGGTGTAAGAAGCTTGTTGATGGTTATAAGAGGTGATTAATTGCAGTTATTTATTCCAAATGGTGTGTAACGAAATATTAACCCCTTAATGTCAAATGACGTGCACAGTCCATCATGGCAAGGTGTCAGTTCCGGAACCAGGACGGACTGAGCACGTCATCCCTTTGATCTACCACTGCGTGTAAACAAGCAGTGGTAGATCAGTGCCAACAGCTGTCACAGACAGCTGACAGGCACGGCAAGCGGTGCGGGGACCTTTGCCGTCGGTCCCCTCACCTAAAGAGCTGTGCTTGGTCAGTCAATCTGACTGACCAAACACACCAGCGATCGCGCAGGAGAAGCTGAAATTTCAGCTTCTCCAGCGCGATCAGTGCAGGAGCCGGCGCTGCAGTGGCCGAGCTTCCTGCACTGACAGCCAGGAGCGGCGCCCCGCCGCCCCTGGCTGTTAACCCCCTGACTGCTGCGATTGAGCACGATCGCAGCGCTCAGGGGGGAGGCAGAGGGTCGGGAGCTCCCTCTGCCTCAGATCGGCGCCCTGCAATGTATTTGCAGGGCCCGATCTCTGCCTTTATGACCCGGGGGTTGTCATGACAACCTCTGGGTCATCTAGCTATGGAAAGCTGCTGTGATCATGCTCACAGCAGCTTTCATCATAGGTACAATGCATTGCAATGCTGGAGCATTGCAATGCATTGTAACTGCAATAAAAAGTAAAAAAAGTGAAAGTCCCATAAAGGGACAAGTTAAAAAAAATCATTTTTTAAAAAAAAATTGTAAAAAAATATTAAAAAATAATTTTAAAAAAATCCCCTAAAAATACACATTTTTATGCAATAAAAAAAATAAAAAACAAAAAAAACAACATGTTTGGTATCGCCACGTCCGTAAAAATCCCATATATAAAATCGTAACCCTAGTTAACCCCTTCAGTGAAAGCCGTATAAAAAAACACAAAAAAGTAGTAAATTATACTTTTTCCAAGCGGTATCATCATACCGCTTGGAAAAAAGTGCAATAACACGCGATCAAAAAGTCAGATATATTCATGGTACCGCTGAAAACGTCATCTTGTCCCGCAAAAAACAAGCCGCTATACAGCATCATCAGCAAAAAAATAAAAAAGTTATAGCTCGCGGAATAAACTGATGCAAAAATAATTATTTTTTCTATAAAATTTTTTATTGTGTAAAAAACGCCAAAACATAAAAAAATATATAGATGAGGTATCGCTGTAATTGCAGTGACCCGAAGAATAAAGCTGCTTTATCAATTTTACCACACGCGGAACGGAGGAAAAAAAAAAAAAAACAATTCCTGAATTGCTGGTTTTTGTTCATTCTGCTTCCACAAAAATCGGAATAGGAAGCGATCAAAAAACGTTATGTGCCCGAATATGGTACCAATAAAAACGTCAGCTCGTCCCGCAAAAAATAAGCCCACAGATAACTCTGTCGGCCGAAATATGGAAAAATTATAGCTCTCAAAATACGGCGATGCAAAAATTTCTTACAAAAAATTATTCCAAAAAAAGGCGTCTTTTAGAGTGTGACAGAAGCTAAACATGAAAAAAGGGTATAAATCTGGTATCGCTGTAATCGCACCGATCCAAGGAATAAAGTCGCCTAATCAATAATACTGCACGAGGAACGGCGCAAAAAAGAAAACCAATTCTTCACCTTTTGTGGATTTGCTCATTGTACCTCCCAAAGATCGCAGTAAGGCGATCACAGTGGTTCCCCCCCACATATGGGATATCAGTGTACTCAGGACAAAATACACATCAACTTTTGGGGCCCTATTTCTCCTGTTACCCTTATAAAAATAAAAATTTGGGGCAAAAAGGTAATTTTTGTGGAAAAAAATATGATTTTTTTTATTTTCACGGCTCTACGTTATAAACTTCTGTGAAGCCCTTGGGGGTTCAAAGAGCTGACCACACATCTAGATAAATTCCTTGGTGAGTCTAGTTTGCAAAATGGGGTAATTTGTGGGGGTTTCTACTGCTTAGGCACATCAGGGGCTCTCCAAGCGCGACATGACACCCGCAGACCATTCCATCAAAGTCTGCATTTAAAAACGGTGCTCCTTCCCTTCCGAGCTCTGCCATGCATCAAAATAGTGGTTCCCCCCCACATATGGGATATCAGCGTACTCAGGACAAATTGCACAATAGCTTTTGGGGTCCTATTTCTCCTGTTACCCTTATAAAAATAAAAATTTGGGGGCAAAAAGATTATTTTTGTGGAAAAAAATATGATTTTTTTTATTTTCACGGCTCTACGTTATAAACTTCTGTGAAGCACTTGGGGGTTCAAAGTGCTCACCACACATCTAGATAAGTTCCTTGGGGGGTCTAGTTTCCAAAATGGAGTCACTTGTGGGGGATTTCTACTGTATAAGGCACATCAGGGGCTCTCCAAACGTAACATGACACCCGCAGACCATTCCATCAAAGTCTACATTTGAAAAAGGCGCTCCTTCCCTTTCGACCTCTGCCATGTGTCAAAATAGTGGTTTACCCCCACATATGGGGTATCAGCGTACTCAGGACAAATTGTACAATAACTTTTGGGGTCCTGTTACTCTTTGGAAAATAACAATTGGAGGTGGAAAGATCATTTTTGTGGAAAAGATATGATTTTTTAATTTTACTGCTCTACGTTATAACCTTCTGTGAAGCCCTTGGGGGTTCAAAGCTCTCACCACACATCTAGATAAGTTCCTTGGGGGGTCTAGTTTCCAAAATGGGGACACTTGTGGGGGGTTTCCACTGTTTAGGCACACAGGGACTCTCCAAATGCGACATGCCGTCCAATCTCAATTCCAGCCAAAAAAGTCAAATGGCGCTGCTTCCCTTCCAAGCTCTGCCATGCGCCCAAATAGTGGTTTACCCCCACATATGGGGTATCAGCGTACTCAGGACAAATTGCACAATAACTTTTGGGGTCCTGTTACCCTTTGGAAAATAAAAATTGGGGGTGGAAAGATCATTTTTGTGGAAAAGATATGATTTTTTAATTTTACAGCTCTACGTTATAACCTTCTGTGAAGCCCTTGGGGGTTCAAAGCTCTCACCACACATCTAGATAAGTTCCTTGGGGGGTATAGTTTCCAAAATGGGGTCACTTGTTGGGGGTTTCCACTGTTTAGGCACACAGGGGCTCTCCAAATACGACATGGCGTCCAATTTCAATTCCAGCCAAAAAAGTCAAATGGCGCTGCTTCCCTTCCGAGCTCTGCCAAGCGCCAAAATAGTGGTTTACTCCCACATATGGGGTATCAGCATACTCAGGACTAATTGAACAATAACTTTTGGGGTCCTTTTATCCTTTGGAAAATAAAAATTGGGATGAAAAGATAATTTTTGTGGAAAAAAAATGATTTTTTAATTTTACAGCTCTACGTTATAACCTTCTGTGAAGCCCTTGGGGGTTCAAAGCTCTCACCACACATCTAGATAAGTTCCTTGGGGGGTATAGTTTCCAAAATGGGGTCACTTGTTGGGGGTTTCCACTGTTTAGGCACACAGGGGCTCTCCAAATACGACATGGCGTCCAATCTCAATTCCAGCAAAAAAAGTCAAATGGCGCTGCTTCCCTTCTGAGCTCTGCCATGCGCCCAAATAGTGGTTTACCCCCACACATGGGGTATCGGTGTACTCAGGAGAAATTGTACAACAAATATTGTGGTTCATTTTCTACTGATACCCTTGACAAAATTTTAAAAAATTGTGTCGAAAGAAAAATTTTGGGAAAAAAAGTTAAATGTTCATTTTTTCCTTCCACATTGCTTCAATTCTTGTGAAGTACCTAAAGGGTTAATAAACTTCTTGAGTGTGGCTTTGAGCACCTTGAGGGGTGCAGTTTTGAGAATGGTGTCACTTTTGGGTATTTTCTGTCATATTGAACCCTCAAATTCACTTCAAATGAGAGGTGGCCCCTAAAAAAAATGGTTTTGTAAATTTTTTTGGAAAAATGAGAAATTGCTGGCCAACTTTTAACACTTCTAACTTCCTAACAAAAAAAAATTTTGGTTCCAAAATTGTGTTTATGTAAAGTAGACATGTGGGAAATGTTATTTATTAACTAATTTTTGTGATATATCTCTCTGATTTAATGGCATAAAAATTAAAAGCTTGAAAATTGCAAAATTTTAAAAATATTTGCCATATTTCCGTTTTTTTCATAAATAAACGCAAGTTATATTGAAGAAATTTTCCACTATCATGAAGTACAATATGTCACGAGAAAACAATCTTTCAGAATCGCCAAGATCCGTTGAAGCGTTCCAGAGTTATAACCTCATAAAGAGACAGTGGTCAGAATTGTAAAAATTGGCCTGGTCTTTAACCTACAAAATGGCTTGGTCGTTAAGGGGTTAAGTTGAGGGTACAAACAATTTTGTCCAGTCCATTTTTAGGGTTTTGTGTAAAATGGTGTCCAATTTGCCTTTTTTTCTGTTTTTTTTGTGCTGTTCCTATACACACAAAATAAATAAACATAAGTATAACAGCACATGTGTAATTGCAATAATTTTCTGTGGGAAATGCTTCATTTTTTGAAATAATTTTAAGTGTTCCAAGACTTTCGGACATGGCTGTATCTAGTGTCTTCTACTATGTTTCCTAATAAAATAAACATTTGCCACATTATTTGTCATCATGCCAATTCTCTATTATTTCTCCTGACAATTCTCAGACACTGGTAGCAGTGATTGGACAATATGTATCTTATAGTAGATATGAAAAGTTACACACCACTGATAAAATGCCTGTATTTTGTCATGTAAAAAAATCATAACAAGAAAAATAATATCAGAAATGTTTCCACCTTTAGTGTCCCCTGCAATCTGTACAATGCAGTTGATAAACAAACTGAAATCTGTTAGAGGGGGAATAAAAATGAAGAACTAAAATAATGTGAATGCATAAATATATATCCCTTAAAATATTACTTTGTTGAAGTACCGTATTTTTCGGACTATAAGACGCACCGGACCATAAGACGCACCCCAAATTTTGGGGTGAAAATAGCAGAAAAAAATATTTTTACAATATGGGGGTCCGTCTTATTGTCCGAATTTTAAGGTACCTGAGGGCCAGCGGTGGTACACCAGGGGTTGCGGCAGTGGTGTGGCAGAGGTGCGATGATGCTGATACTCACCTTCCTCAGGTGAGGTGACGCCGCGGCCCGGTGTCCAAGGCAAGCAGGAAAGCCGGGATAACCACAAGTTACCGGGGGGGTTGGTTGTGGCAGTGGTGTGGCGGTGGCAGAGGTGCGGCAATACAGAGGCGCGGTGGGCGGCGTGCACCTGAGCAGGGTCCCTTCCTCAGGTGGTGAGGTGACGCCGCGGCACGGAGAGCAGACAGGAGAGCAGAGCCGGGTTTGTCGGTGATGGCGGCCATCTTCCAGAGGCGGCGCGTGCACAGATAGAGTACTCTGCTTCCTGGGGCTTCAGGAATGGAAACTGAGAAAAAGAAACTATCAACAAAATCCCAAAGTATTAAATAGAAAAAACTTTATTGGATATCAAAACAGGGGAGCTGAAGGGATGACATACAACCAAATAGCACATGTGGGACAAGAACGCATATAGGAAGTCAAACAATTATATCTAAGTAGATATGTTAAAACCTACAACTGACTGGGCGGTATAACATCACAGAATAAACTATGTCTCAGTAAAAAGCGCAGCAGCGCTGGTCAAGAAAGCAATGTATATGGGTATATATGATAAACGTGATAGCCAGTGCTTTTACCTGCTAGCAGTCAGGAGAATGCCTCCTGCGTCCACCCCGACGCGCGTTTCGGCCTGTGTGCCTTTTTCAAGGGGTGATAGGAAAAGGGAAGTGAGGGGGTATAAAAAGTCTAGTTCCACCAATGGAAACCGTTAGAGTGAACCACATGATCACCCTCCTTGCCAATGGCAAAAGGTAAACAAATGTTAGGTTTTAATACGGTGATCAAAATGTCAACAAACCCAACGTTATGTTCTCACACCGTGTCTCATAAAATGCCCTTAACTGATGTGTGGAGGATCGCTGTAATACATCTATCATAAATGCCAAAGCAGAGCAGTGATAGTATGCGGTATACTCACACATCTCTGATGACGCGCATGTCACCGGGGCAACCGAGAACACAAGACGGCGTCGGCGTCACGTGCCAGGTGACGTCCTGGGGCTTCAGGAAAATGGCCGCCGCGATCTCTATCTGCGCACGTGCGGCCTCCAGCGGCCATTTTCCTGAAGCCCCAGGAAGCTGAGTACTCTATCTGCGCACGCGCCGCCTCAGGAAGATGGCCGCCACCACCGACAAACCCGGCTCTGCTCTCCTATCTGCTCTCCATGCCGCGGCGTCACCTCACCACCTGAGAAAGGGAGCCTGCTCAGGTGCACGCCGCCCACCATGCCTCTGCAACGCTGCACCTCTGCCACCGTCACACCACTGCCGCAACCCCCCGGTAAGCCTGCGTTCGGGCTATAAGACGCACCCCCCATTTTCCTCACAATTTTTCTGGGGAAAAAGTGTGTCTTATAGTCCGAAAAATACTGTATATATCCTTTGAATTTAGGACATCACTCAGTCTTTTTAGGTAGGACTCTATCAACATGGCACATCTACAATTGGCAATCCTTGCCCCTTTTTCTTACAGCAGCCCTCCAAATCTGTCAGATTGCGAGGACATCTCCTGTGTCAAGTGTCCTCCTCAGGTCAATCCACAGATATTCAATTACATTTAGATCTGTGCTCTGGTTGGATCATTCCAAAATCTTGATTTTCTTCTGGCAAAGCCATTCTTTTCAGCTGCTGAAAAACAGCTCCAAACCATAATGTTACCTCTACCATGCTTCACTATGGGTTTGGTGTTCTTTTGGTGATGGGCAGTGTTGACTTTGTGCCAAACAAGTGTTTTGGAATTGTGGCCAAAAGTTCAACCTTGGTCTTATCAGACCATAACAAGTTTTTCCACATGATTTAGGCAGACTTGATGGGGGTTTTGGAAAAACTAGACATATGACGAATTCAGGAGATTGTTATTACATTACACAACCAGTACTTGCCAGAAATTCCTTTATTTTTAAGCCACTTTTTAATGACCATCTTCACAGTTTCATGGTATATCTAATGCCGTGGAATTTTTTTTGTATCCTTCTCCTTCTTGATAACTTTCAACAATGAGATCCTTTTACTGCGTTGTAAGCTGTTTAAGGACCATGATTTTTGCTGCAAAATTCAACTAATAAAATGTCAATAAAATCCAATAGAACAGCTAAACTTTATATCAAGTTAATTAGAATCACTTTAAATTATTGCATTTGTGTACTGACTACTATTTACAATGAGTTTAAATGTATTAGGCTAATTTTGAACACAAGCACATCCCCAATTATAACAGAATGCTCACATTTATGCAACCACATTATTTTAGTTGCATTATTTTTATTTTGGTCCTCAAAATGAATTCAGGTTTTTTTTCAATGGATTTGTAAAGAGTATGAGTTACATTGAGGCTACTGTCACACTATCAGTATTTGGTCAGTATTATACATCAGTATTTGTAAGCCAAAACCAGGTGAGAAACAATCAGAGAAAAAGTACAATAGAAAGTAAAATAGATATATTTTTCATCCACTCCTGGTTTTGGCTAATAAATACTGATGTGAAATGCTGACTAAATACTGAAAGTGTGACCGTAGCCTAAAAGTGGAAAATGTTCTGAAAATATTCTTCTTGGCAGGATTATAGCTACACTTTTTATATCCACTTTATATGAATAAAATATGGGCTATAAAGTCAAAAACTATAAAAAAAATAAAAAAATTATTTATTTAATGAAATCTACAAATAGACAAACAGATTTTAAGCATTTTGACTGCACAGCAGAAAGTGATTGTACAAAGTTATACTATGCGAGGCAAACTCCCTATCCATCCCAAGTAGAGTCTGGAAAAGATGCTCCAGAACTTTTATTTTATAAAGGATATAAGAATTTATGAATGTAGACTTGCCAATAAAGCATCATTTAAAGCTAAAACTTATCAGCAAGCATCTTTTTTCAACCTCAGTAACCATGTAAATATTTAGCGTGGAGTCCTTCCGTAACTTGAACTTGAAAGCTCCTCTTGCAAATCCAAATTCCTTTCCTTGGCATCCACTTACAAAACCATTAAGATACCAGTGATTAGAGATGAGCGAATTTGTTCGGATTCAGTTCCGAATACGATCGGAGTCTAATATTGTTTTTGCAATATTCGTCAAACACAGCCGAACGTCATTAGAGTCAATGGAGGTATAAATTACCAAATATGTTCGGAACCGATCATAAGACATACATTCGGCACGAATAGTGTTCGAATATTGCTCAAATATGTCAAAACCATATTCGGGCCAAAATCCGAACAAATTCGCTCATCTCTACCAGTGAGCTCTATATCTCTGTGCAGCCTGATGGTTAATATTTTTCCTCTCGCTTCTCAGTGTTGACTTCTATTGGCCTCTGGTATTGACCAAGCACTTATAGATAGGGGATTACTTTTATTTTTCTGAGTAACCATTTAATATGAAGTAATAGCCTTCTGATCTTTTGAGTTAATAAAGTTCTATGGTCATTTAATTGATTTTCATCAGAATGCTATAATAATTATTAAGGTAGCATTTTTCTTTCTATAGTATTTTTAATCATTTCTAAATAATTCTTAGTAATTGTGCACCATACTGACTTGGTGAAGACTTTTAACATCATGCCAAGAGTTGCTGCATCTTGTTATAATTACTCAGTAAGGCAGTTGACATGCACTTGTGAGTATGATGCATGTTGCTGGTTCTGAAGGAATAGAAAAACATATCAATTTGATTCATGCCTTGTGGATGTCTTGTCTGTATGTTTAAATGGCTAATTTATTTGACTAGTCACTAGTGTTGAGCGATACTGCTCGATATCTAAAAATATCGGATCGGAATGGTATCGCCGATATCACTAAATATCGTCGATATCCGATTCCGATACCGGAAGTCCCATGTAAGTCTAAAAAAACACTTAGATTACCCTTTCATTGCCTCCTTAAAGTATGACACCAACGAAAATACCCACCAAACACAATATGATATCCCCACAGTGAATTCTTCCACAGTGCCCTCCAAATGCACAATATGATGACCCTACTGTAGCCCGCTGGCAAAGTATGGTGACCTGCAAACAGTATGATGCTTCAACTTTGACCCAAACACAGCCCTCCACACAATGTGATGTCTCCCACCTAGCCCTCAATACAGTATAATGGCCAGTGCACACCTCCACACAGTGAGATGGCCTCAACCCAACACTGCATACTGTATAATGGTCCCCATAAGCCCTCAAAACAGAGTAATGGTCTCCACATAGCACGCTATAGAGCATAATGGCCCTCCATTCAGTATAATGACTTGAACACAATCCTCCACACAGTATGATGGCCTCAACACAACCATCCAAACACTATAGTGATACCTACACAGCCTTCCAAACAGCATAATGGAACCCACACATCCTCCACACAGAATGTTTGACCCCACCCGAACCTCCACACTGTATAATTGCTTGCATACAGTATAATGGCCCCTAATAGCCCTTCAAATATTAAAATGACCCCCCACATAGTCTTGCAAACAGTACAATTGCCTCCACACAGCTCTTCAAATATTATAATGGTCCCTACACAGACATTCATTTAGTATAATGGACCCCAAAATATGCCTCCATATAATTTAATGGGCCTCATGTAGCCATCCTTATAGTTTTAATGGGCCCCACATAGCCTTCCATATAGTATAATGGGCCCCACAAAGCCTTCTATATTGTATAATGCCCCACATAGAATTCTATTTAGTATAATATACACTTCCCACCCCCACCATAGGCCTTCAAACAGGCCCCTACAATGTACTCATTGATTAGAAAAATAAAAAATACTTACCTATCCTCGTTCCTCCGCTGTTCCGGTACAAGCAGCTAGTGTATTGAAGGTCTGCCCTACTCAACAAATCAGAGCTTCAGAGCTATGTGCAGAGGGAGAATGATGGAGGACGTAGATGACGGCTCCCTATTTCATCATTGCTTTCAATTATATCATCTTTCAGGATGTCAATACGTTTGAAAGAGCAATCCCGGATGGACCGAGTCTGGTGCCGGCGCTGGCATTGGGCCCCCCGACTCACAGGCTCACAGGTAATCACAGGGTCTGCAGCTATTGGCAGTATGCAATTGTTAGTTACCCATATATCTCCATTGATTTGTATGTTCATATCTTATATGTAAAGCCCTTTGATGATCAGGTTGATTTTGGACTTAAAGACTTAAAGGAATTTGATTTCTTCCACTTTGCAATGCAGCAATGATAATTTTTATTTTATTTATTTTATTTGATGTTGGTGTTCAATTTTCTTTTGTTGGTGCCTGTTTCATTGGCAAAAATGCATCAGTTTTTATTTATTTTTACTGTGCATTCCAATAATTATAAAAGATCTTATAAATTTATTGCAGTTTTATATTTGTGACAATACCAAATATATGTATCTGGTTCATTGTTTTGGAATTTACATTTAATAACATTTTGTAATAAAAATGTGCATTTGTTGTTTTTTTCATGATTTTTTTAAATAGTGCTTTTTAATTTTTTTATTTTTTTACCATAGAACTATTTTTATTATTGATTTTTTTTATTATTATAATGTAACGCCATATATCTGTATGCCAGTACAGTAGTCTATACGGGCAAGAAATTTGGAGAGTGAGGCAGAACATCCAGTGAAATGAAACTTTTATTAACCATTACATTTCAGCTCCGTTGAGCTTTGCTTGAGAAAAGCTCTCTGGAGTTGAAACTTCGCATGGATTAATAGAAGGTTCCTTTCACTCGATGTGCCACCTCACTCTCCATTTTTGTTGACTGATCCAGTTCTTAGAGGCATGCACCCCCACTCACAAATTGATAATGCTGCTGACTTTCCTTTAAATAAGTCTATATAGGCAGTTGTAGGGCTAAGCAGGGATGGTTTTAGACAGTGTGGGGCTGGGCAAACTTAAAAGTGAGGCTCCAAATGTTAACATATTGAACCATCACTAATTTAGTGGGCATTTGCACAAGCTGATCTTAGACCGTTGAATGAGCAACATTCTACTATATTCAAGTTGTTTCATGCTTATTTACTGGCCTCTTTAAACAGGATGATGAAGAATGATGGGAACAGAACAATCGCTAATGCCATAGTTATGTCTCCATACAGTGTCATGTTTTTGGTAGCACATATCCTGTTTACAACTTTTAATGTGCTTTCAAGATCGATAATTTTTGTTCCAGCATAAATGATCCAATCCCCAATTAATGAGCCATTTTAGGGTGATTCAGGATAGTGATAGGGCGACAGAGTAATAAAGATAGGGAGAAAAAGCCCTGAAACATTGCACAGGTACTCCAGTGTGTGTTGAACTGCAACATTGAAGATGAGTATAATAGTCTTTGAATAATACAGAGATTCAACTGATAGTGGGAGAGAGACAGGAGAGGTGCCAGAAAGAATGATTGATCAATTATATATTAGCTGAGCTTGCTGCTTGTCCTTCTGCATTTGAAGAACACTTGTTTTTCTTCATTATATATGCACTAGAACACTACAAGCCAACACAATTTTTTTCAAAGAAATATGAGCTAACAGAAAAAGCAATCTTTTTTGATAAGGGGGCAATAAATGAGTTTTAAAGATACAAAAGAAAATTAACCAAAAAAGAGACACTTAACTGTGAATGTCTACCTCACAAAATGGTGTCCCAGTCACAAACCTTTTTCTTCTTATACAAACCTTTCACTTTTCAAATTTCAAGTCCACAAGTGCCACACCAAAATAGTGGCCTATTGCAGTTAATACTTTTTTTTGGTTGTTTACCCACGTATATTGCAATTCTTTTTGGGAAGAATGGGATAATTGTTTAAAAAAACACTAAAAAATAAGAAAACATTCAGACCTTTAACTTTGCATGTCTGTTTCTGCTGACTCAGTTTTTTAGTAGTGCAATTTGGCACCTGTAAATACAACACCAATATACCAGCTTGTTATTTAATTTGGCTTTCTGGACATGTATCTACCTAGAATTTCTTGTTACATCCTTTTTGGAAAAAAGAGATAATTTTGTAACAAAAACCCCAAAGTGTAATGTAATATTTTTCTCAGTTTTGTTTGTGTTGCTCCAATACACACAAAGTAAATAAACATGAATATAACAAAATATGTGTAATTGCAATAATTGAGAAATACTTCATTTTCTTGAACAATTTCAAGTGTGCCAACACTCTCGCCCATGACTGGTGTGGACATTATGAAAATCACACCTGAAATCAGATTGAAAGGTGAGAAGTTGACTCAATCTTTACATTGTATGTCTGTGTGTAGGGGAGTGGGCCCCAGCTGTGTGCCCGGGCTGGAACCAAGGGGGCTGTCACATAAGTTCCTAGGGAGAAGGTGCCCGGGGGAAGGAGCTGGAGGGGGAGGCAGAGACTATTCTGAAAGGTATGGGGGCGGGGTCAATATAAAAGGAGCACAGGAGTTCAGCAGAGGGGAGTTGCCACAGAGACAGACAGGAATAAGGAGAGAGAGACCTGCAGGGGAGTGGAGAGGACGTACCCGAGCGGTGCGCAGAAGGGGGAGACCTGCGAGGTACTCACCTGACACTGCTCTACCCCAGCCCGCCTGCCTGCCTCCAGCCGAAACCGCTGCTGCCTCACTACAGCCCACGGTTGCAGCCTACCCAGCAGAGTTTACAGCTGCCACCATCTTGGCCCCTGGGAGGGGCGGACTCTACGCCAGCGTACTTCTCCAGGGCCTGTTGCGCCCCATCTACACCTGTGTGTACGGACACCTGAGGTCTGCAGCAGCTCCTCATTGGCTGGGCCCAGCAGCTGAGACACCAAACGGACCTTCACCGGACTACGACTCTGCAGGACGTCAAAGCCGATAAGTGACACACTGCTAGTTCTAGGACTTCTAGTCGGCCCTATCGTGGCCTTATAGGTATTGGCACTTTCCTAATAGCTGTTCGCTTATGTTAATGTGTATTGGTGTATAGTTTCCCTGTGAGGAGAATCCCTGCTAGCCCCCGTTATTTTCCTGATCATCATATAAAGGTTCAGTTTAAAGCTTGCTCCGTCTCCGTCTCGTCACTGCATCCCACGTACCTGCGATTTCCACATGTGTGTGCCTCATGGAGAACAGAAATAGGAGAAGAGAACTGTCTGAGGACTTGAATAGCAAAATTGTTGAAAAATATCAACATACTCAAGGTTACAAGTCCATCTCCAGAGATCTTGATGTTCCTTTGTCCACGGTGTGCAACTTAATCAGGAAGTTTAAAACCCACGGCACTGTAACTAATTTCCCTTGACCTAGACGGCAGAAAAAAATTGAGGAAAGGTTTCAACGCAAGATAGTCCAGATGGATAGCCCCAATTTAGTTCCAAAGAAACTCAAGCTGTCCTGCAGGCTCAAGGTGCATCAGTGTCAGAGCAGTTATCTGTTGACATTTGAATAAAATTAAACGCTATGGCAGGAAACTCTGGAGGACTTCTGACACAGATACAAAAAAGATAAAAAAGCTAGATTTCAGTTTGCCAAAATCCTTCTGGGAAAGTGTCTTGTGGCCAGATGAGACAAAAATAGAGCTTTTGTAAAACACACCATTCTACTGTTTACCAAAAACAGAATGAGGCCTACAAAGAAAAGAACACAGCACTTACAGTCAAATATGGTGGGAAATATGTTTTGGGATTGAATTTCTGCCTCTGGCACTGGGTGCCTTGATTGTGTGCAAGGCATCATGAAATCTGAAGATTACCAATGGATTTTGGGTCTCAATGTAGTTACCAATGTCATAAAGCTGGGTTTGCATCCTAGGTCATGGGTCTTTCAGCAGGACAATGACCTCAATCATTCTTTAAGAAACACTCAGAAATGGATGGAAACAAAGCACTGGAGAGTTCTGAAATTGCCAGCAATGAGTCTGGATCTAAATCCCATTGAACACCTGTGGAGCAATCTTATAATTGCAGTTGGGAGAAGGCACCCTTCAAATATGAAAGTGCTTGAGTAGTTTGCAAAAGAAGAGTGGTCCAAAATTCCAGTTGTGAGGTGTAAGAAGATTGTTGATGGTTATATGAAGCAACTTATTGCAGTTATTTATTTCAAATGGTGTGCAACCAAATATTAAGCTGAGGGTGCCAACAATGTTGACCTGCCCATTTTTGAAGTCTTGTGTGAAATTGTGTCCAATCTGCCTTTTTTTCTCTGTTTTTGCATTGTTTCAATACATAGAAAGGAAATAAACATGTGTATAACAAAACATGTGCAATTGCAATAATTTTCAGGGAGAAATACTTCATAGGTGCCAACACTTTTGGCTATGATTGTATATATAACCAGAGGCAAATGTAGCTGTTTTTGCACAGAAGGCAAAAATTCAGTTCGGCGGCGCCTCCTCCTTTATATTGCTTAAACAGTTTGCTATTTGACTGTTCATATGCAATTTGCATACTTCCAGTCTCATGCTAACTAGATGCTCTTTCTGATTCTCTCAAATACAGCTCCTGCTTTCAACAGAGAAGTAGGAAGAGAAGCGAGTTGGTTTGTGACAATATCTATGAAAATCGCATACGATTATACATGTCATGAACACTTGAACTGTCAAATAGGATGGAAACCTGACAGTGAGTATATTACATGCTTTTAGGATTTGGTATGCCACTTTGCTTAATTTTATAATTAATGGGTCTAACATAAATACAGATCTAGTAACTCTTAACTTAGATATCAAAATAGATTATTGATATAGCCTTGTATCACATGTTCTAACAAGTCATAAATTGCTAAATGTGTACAGAATCAAAACCAATTACAGTACAGTACAGCCCTGAGGCTGTAGCAGCACAGTATCAATGTAATAACTCATGCACCCTTAATAACAGAAATCTATATTTCTTAAATATACATTACTGAAGAAGGTGGTGGCCTTAATCAGAAGAGTGTCTGGGCATTTCATTTTTTCTTACATGGCAAAGAACACCCTACAGGTTTTGCAAAAACAGAATGGTCTGCCTGAGTGCCACCTAATTAGCAACATCGCAGCACAATTCAATTGTGCACATGTTGGAGCATCTGAACAGCATAAGGTAGTTACTGATTTTATCATGTAGAAGGAAATTGGAGCTTGGAGTACTTAACTTAACCTTTGACTCCATTGGCAGCTGATGAAGGATGCACCTCACCAGCTGAAGCCCTTCAAGGATGCTAATAAATTTGTCAGTAGTGAGTACTGTGGCATCAACAATGTCATCCTCTAATGTTTGTATTGGAAAAAAAACACTCAAAATGATTCAACAGGAGATGGAGGAACAGCAACTTGTACATATTCATTGTCACCCTCAAAAATATGTGCAGAGCAATGTGGGGAGGATGAGTAGGAGCAGCAACATGGAGATGTAAAGGGGAACATTGAGTTATCCTAGGCACAGGCACAGGACAAGGCTGAAAGTTGGTGTGAAATTGATGATGATGTTGATGATGACGACTCTGGCCATGACGAACAACCATTGCTCAGGGGTGTGGAAAGTGAACCAGTTGGTCATTGCTCATGCTGGCTAGCAAGACAAGCTGCATGTTCAATTGCTTGTAGGATGACAAGCATATAGTTTCCATCAAGAAAAGGAATGTCTTTTGGATAATCATACTTTAGATCCTTACAATAAATGTAAAATGATAGAATTATTTCCAGGTTCCAAAAAAAGACAAAATTGTTCAATTAGAAGGAAATGTTGAGTTCCCTATTTGTCAAAGCTTCCGAGGAGCAGTTGCCAGCAGACAGAACATCTGACCAGGAAATCCATCACTGCTCTCAGCAGATCCAAAGCTTCCCTACTTGTGCCATTGCTAGGGCTACAAAAAGTAGTGAACTGTGTACCTGTGTTCCAGTGGTAGTAAAAATTAGTGCAGTTTCCCATCAGTGTCCTGTGTTGTCCAACTTACTGTAATAAGTTTACAGTGAGGCAAGTGACTTCATCATGCCTAAGCAGACCAGATTGTTCTTTGCAAGTGTGGAAAGCCTTACATTTGTCAAAATGAATGAGGCATAGATCATTGCCAATTTTTATTTACCTACAGCTAATAATAATGATTAAATCAATCATAGGATTTGACTACCTATCCATTGATTTCTACATTAATCTGCTGCCACCAGTACTGATTGTCAAACCCAGATGGGCATCTACTGTCTATGCATCATGTTATATCAATACTGTGCTGACTATGGGGCTCACATGGCTGACTCTACAAAACCAGACATCCTCTTCCCTGTGCTATCATATTCTATATTGTGCAGTTACTGGCACTGTCACTGCTAATAGACAGGCACAAATCTCATGCCTGTCTACTGTTTAGTAATGCTATAATATACTTGGGCTGTAAGAGATGCCAGTACTGTCACTATGTAATACATGTAACTGGATGCAGCAACACAGAGGCACAAAGCAAGGGTTAACAGTGGAAAACAGTTGTTTGATTTAATCGTTACAGGGAAAAACCTCTTTGCAGGGAGCAACGGGGAATAAATCAGATTAATGCTAGGGATTACAAAAAGAAAAAGCAACTTAAGGTGGCAGTTCATATGTAAATCAATTTCACTTAGCGTGACTCGGGTGTCTGTCGCTTCCTTTGGGTTGAATGCTGGCTGCTGGCAGAGGCTGGTGCTGAGATCTTCTAGCTTCCCCCCTAACAAGTCGGTTGTCTTTCTTCTGGCGGCAGTGGGCGGTCACCGATCTGGCCCGCTGAGCCTTTAGTCCATTTTGTTGCTCTGCAGCCAAGAGTATTTCATGACAGTCTCCCACTCAGCAAGCACTCCTCAGCACACCAGACGACGTCCTTACTGCACCGGACCCTATTCGCTTCTGTGCGGCCTATCACTACCCGCGGCTCAGCGCAGGTCCTCATTGTCACTTCTCTCTGGTGGGAGCCCCCTCTATCTTCCCTGCACAAACCTCCTTATATTCTCCGGGCTCAATACGCCCCCCTACGCAGGTCAAAGGTCTCCTCATTCTCCTTCCCCCTGCAACAGTAGGCTGCGCCCCATCAGTTCTGGACCCGGTGCCCTGTCAACACCCACAGCCCGGTCTTCTCTCCTACACCCAATTCTCCTTTAACTCGCCATTCCACGGATGAGAGCTCTTTCACCAGATGTCCACATTCTTTCACTTCTTGAACGATTCGTTGCAGAATGAATTGATCTTGCTCATAACGGGTGAGGGGCACTCCAGCTGTCGTTCACTCGGATCAGCATAATTCCGGTTGACTGATGGGAGGTGGGGGAGCTAGTTTGATCCAATGAGCTTGCCGCACCTGTAGCGTCAAGCATTGGCACCTCAGTGCTCACTTCTCTGGGGGTGACAGGCAGTGAATCATTGAGGTCTGGGACAAGGCCTGCATCTCTTCATCGTCAAAGTCGAGAACCGTCTAATTGGGTATCTTGGTAGTTTTCGGTGATTCTTCTCCATCCTCGGGCACTTTGGACAAGCAGGGCTACAACATGCTACGGTGAACTACCCAGGTAGACGATCCTTCTGTCCATTCAGGTTGGACTTCATACACCGGCCCGTCAGAACTCGATGCTGGGTCCGCTCACATTGGCTTTCCAGCTTTCCTCGGGGCCGCTTGTTACGGATCAACACCCGGACCCTGATCTCAGAGCTGTCCCTTGAATAGGTGGACGCCTCATGATGCTTGAGTTCTTGAAACTTCATCTGCACCAGCCGGTGGAGGGTCTGCAGTCGATGCTCTTGGACCCAAGAAGACACCCCCATCCATAGGTAATCCTCTCAGGTTCCAACTCAAACTCAGTGATCTCTCATCCCTTTCACCCAAACAGCAAGACATATGGAATGAACCCTGTTGTACTGTGCACTCAATTGTTTTATAGCCATACTGACTCAGCCAAAAACTCAGGCCATCGTATCTTCTGATCTTCCTCTAAAGTTCAAAGCATCTGGATCAGTGTCAGATTGAAGCGTTCACAGGCCTGATTCCCCTAAGGGTGGTAAGGAGTTCTTGACTTCTCAATCCAGTATAAACTGTGCAACTCTTCCATTACTCGGCCTGGAAGCAGGCAACTTGGTTGGAATGGATCCTCTTTTGGCAACCATACACTCAAATAAAATCCCAGCAGATGGCCTGTGCAGCTGATTCAGCAGTCTGATCTTGGGTCAGAGTCACTGCAGCAAACTTTGTGAAATGGTCGGTCATTACCAGACAATTTTAAAACCCGAGATGCATCGGGCCTACGGTTAAGTAATTGATCATCAGTACCTCAAAGGGAGCAGAAGTCATGATTGTCTGTATCAGGGCCCTCTGGGGATTTGGCTAGCTCACAGCTCCGACATTTTTGGCAAGCCTCCTCCACCACAGCCCTCAATGGTGGGTGATACACCAGCTTCTCCAGACCAAAGTGAGCCCAGTCTTGTGGGCCTCCGTAGCCACTACTCTGATTAACTTTTCCGGAGCACTACTTGCCAAGTGACCCCCACTTCTCGCAAGTAGCTGTACTCTCAGAATCCGCAGGGTTCCTGGAGACAGAGCGTCTCTCTCTAGGAAGTTGTTTCAGGGCCACCCACTGTCGCAGATGGGCGATTTTCTTTATCTGTCTGTTGAAGTCGCACCCAGTCATCTCGGGGCCGTCCCAGCTCGTGTTCTTCAGACGCCTCTCCGATCTGTCCCTGCATCACCACCAATGATTTGGCAAAGTCCCGTAAACCAGGAATCTCTTCTGCCTCCAGCTCTTAATCTCGATCATGTTCGGGGCGCTCATGAGTCACCCTTGAGAGGGCATCAGCGTGGGTGTTCTCAGCTCTAGCCCAGTAGGCGATCTTGTACCGATACTTTGCCATGCGGGCCACTCATCGTTATTCTAAGGCCACCAACTTTGCATTTTCTAGGTGGGCCAGGGGGTTATTATCCATTCACACCAGGACTCCTGACCCAGACAGGTATTCTTCGAACGTCTCAATCATCAGTCACACCAATGCCAGCAGTTCCAACTTGAAGGAGCTATAATTGTCCGGGTTCCATTCTGAGTCATGAAGAGACTGGCTTGCTTAGGCTATCACTCGTTCCTTTCTTCCCTGCATTTGTGATAGAACTGCCCCTAGACCATGTAAGCTTCCATCAGCGTGGAGAATGCAGGGCTGTAAGAAATCTGCATAGGTGAGTATTGGGGCTTCTGTCAAGGCCATTTTCAAGGTTCCGAAGGCTTCTTCTTGACTGTTTCCCCATTGGATAATTTGATTCTTTGAACTGGCCGGCACTCCTTTTAGCAGTTCTAGTAAGGGGTTGGCAAGGCGGGTGAAATTTTTTACAAATCTTTGGTAGTACCCAGTAAGCCCTAAGTGGGCCCAAACATCTTTCACCGTTGTTGGGGTGGGCCACTCTTGTACGGCCGCTGCCTTCTCACCCGCAGGTCTCACGCCTTCACCAGATACGACATGCCCCAGATATTCATCTGCTTGCGAAGAAGTTGACATTTTTGTGGAATTTACCTTCAGGCCATGGCTCTGTAGCCGACTTAGCACTTGTTCCAGACGCTGAAGGTGCTCTTCAAAGGTGGCCGCATAGACAATGATGTTGTCTAGGTAGATTAGTGTTGCTTCAAAATTCAAGTCCCCCTGGCATCTCTCCATCAGGCGCTGGAACATCCCGGGGGGCGTTGGTCAGGCCAAAGGGCATTCAGTTAAACTCAAACAGTCCCATGGGCAATATGAGTGCTGTCTTCGGTCGGTCGTGTTCAGCCATCGGCACCTGCCAATTCCCACTGTCCAGAACGAGGGACAAAAAGTACTTTACCTTTCCCAAGGCAGATAGGGATTCCTCAATTCTGGGAAATGGATAGGAGTCCAGCACCATGCAAGCATTCAGCCGTCTATAATCAATGCAGAAACGCAAGGTACCATCTTTTTTTCGAACTAGGACAATGGGAGCTGCCCACAGACTATGACTTTCCCGTATCACTCTACTCTGCAACATATGAGCTAGCATCTCCTTCACTTCTTTATACATCTGGGGAGGTATCTGTTGCTATCCTTCTTGAACTGGTTAAGCACACCCTATAGGGTTCTCATGGGCGATGGCCTGAGTGCAACCAAAGTCATCTTCATGGTGGGTGAAGACCTCCTGATAATGCTCTAACATAGCTTCCACTTGTAGCACTTGCTGAGTGAGGGTCCCATCAATTCAGCCCACATATGCTCTAGGATCTGACCACCCTGCTTCCTGCTTCCAGATGAGTGTTTCGGAGTCATTGTGACTGCTAGAGTCCAGGGATCTCCTCACACAACAGCCAGTTGTACGGCCTCAGGTCACACCAATTTTTCGGCATTCCCATGATCTGGGCCACTTTGCTCTTAGGTAAAAAGGGTGAGACTCTCTTCTCCCAAGTTGATGCACCATACTACAACATTACCGCCATGGACTGTGGCTGGCGTCCGGTCCATGAGAAGTCCGGGGAGTCCCTGGCCCACTAATGTTGGTTCTATCTGTACCTCCACCCCCTCAAGATGTGTACAACCTTGTACCAGTAACATGAGCACTGTCTAACAGGGCAGTAGGGTAAGTTTAGCAGCTGCAGGAACCATCACCTCCCCAAAGACTTTCCCTTCACTCAACGTTTCCTGAGCTTGCGCAGCTCGAATCAATTGCTGGAACACCTTTCGTTGGGGGGGTTCGTTGGCGCCACCGATTCAAAAAGGTCTCTTGCGGCTCAATGATCAGGAGTTGTCCAATCTCTTTCTGTTCATTCATTCTGAGGGTCATGACAGGCCCGCTGCTAATATCCCCAGCGACCAACATGACCATTTTCAGCCTACATACTTCCCACACACTCTGATCTCCATCCAGACCATCACTGCAACCAGGATGGGCAACTGGTTCTGCTATCAAACTAATTACCGGCCCCCACTATGGCCGCGACACTTCAGGGAAATGTTGTTTAAAATAAGTTTTGGCATGGTGGTCACTTGCGACCCTGTATAAATTAAGCAGTGAACAGCTCGCCCATTTGCTTCAGCCCAGACGGTAGGGCTCGTGGAAACTATACCTTCGGGACTCTTGTCTCTCTTCCTTGGTCTTTTAGGCTTCTGTCTGCGTCCCCCAGCCATGGAGCCCAAAAGTTTAACGACTGCCATGGTAAGGACTGACCTCGTCTCGCACAGCCTCGGGCATAGTGTCCGGTGTTTACATACCTGTAGCAATTCGAGTTCCATTCTGCACTGGGTTGTCTCACTCCCTGGTGCGGTTTGATGGACAAGCGGGACTCTGAATCACTCCTATCTCTTTATGAGGGGCCACTCTCGATGTATCTTGGGCCAGAGCGGGGACTCTTTTGAAGCTGGACCATTCATCCTGCATTTCCCATATTTCTCTCTGGATCTCACAGGGCCCTCTCCAGCTCAGCTGCGGGCCGGGTGGGTACCTCATTTCTCCGGACCATCCCTGCCAGGGCTGCCACCTCCTGTTCTTGCTCCATCACGTGTGCCTCTGCCTCTATTTCTAAGAAAGTCATATGTGGGCTAGTACACAGGTGCTCTCGCAAAGCCTGTTTGAGCGTGCGTCCCTGAGACCCTGAGACCCATGGTCCCCACATCATCCCACTTAATAATATGCGCATTAACCTCCTGCAATGCATTAATATACTGGGTCACAGACTCCCCATCCCGCTGGACATGGTAAAACAGTCACATCCACAGCTCCCTAACATTAGTGGGGTCACCATGCATTTCTTCCATGATCTGCATCACCTTATCCAGTTTATCCCGCCATGGGGGGCAGAACATGACAGTGTACCAAGCCTTACCATCCAGGGCCATCAAACAATCTCAGAGCATCTAGCAGCATCATATTACCCCCCGTGAATTTTTGGAGATTGCTAAGCATGGCACCCAATGGCAAGGTGGACCTCGGAGCACTCATGGTAGATTGATCTGCAGTGTCTGTGTCCAAAGACTGCATCCTGCTGACTATGCCAAATGATGGCTGCCGGCTGAGGCCGGTGCTAAGTTCTTCCGGTTTCCCTGCCTAACAAGTCAGTCCTCTCTCTTCTGGCGGCCCCTAGTCCGTCATGCTGCTCTTCAGCCAAGAGTATTTCACTGCAGTCTTCAACTTGACGTGCATTCCTCAGCACGCCCGACGATGTCTCCGGGTCCTTACTGAAACCGACCCTAATCGCTTCTGCACGGCCTATCGTTACTCACGGCGCGGTGCCGGTCTTCAATGTAACTTCTCTCTGGTGGGAACCCCTCTCTCTTCCCGTGCAAACCCCCTTATATTCTCTGGGCTCACCACGCCCCCCTATGCAGGTCAAGGGTCTCCTCTGTCCTCAATCTCCTTAACCCCTGCAACAGTAGGCTCAGCCCACAGTTCTGGACCCGGTGCCCTGTCAGCACCCACAGCCCAGTCTTCTCTCCTACAACTACGCAGCCAGTCACCTCTTTGCCTGTCCCATCATTTTCTGTACTATACAGTTGCTCTCACTGAAACTTCCACTGCCACTGCCAATAGACAGTCACATACATCTCCTGCTTCTTCATAATGTTCTATAGTTATGCAGTAATGCTGCTTGAAACCACACCCACAGTAAAAATACACCTGAAACATATTTCAAAAAAGGATAGTTTTTGCATGGCCTTTTAAGAAGCCATTGCTTCATCAATTTGAAGTCATCAGATTCCAAACTAAGAATAATTTTTTGACAGCTTGTTAAAAAGTCATTGCTGTTTCAAATAGCAAACCTGCTCCTAAAATAGAATATTATTTTAGAAGACCCATTAAAGATTTATAACTTGTTAAATTAATAAACAACACATCTACTCCTAGTTTCCAAAAAGGCATTATTTTTAGTTCTACATTTGTAAAAAACCCATGGCTTCTTCCTTGTACACTTCTATCATTGGAGTGTGTTACTAAGCAGGCTGTTGGTTGACAACTGGTACCATCCATTTTCTCTTAGCCATAAATTCAGAGGTCACTTTTGACATGACAAAGGCTGTGTTTGTGTTAAAGAGCTTAAATGAGTTCAAGGCAGTCCTAGAGGACATCAGTGAATTATACAAGATTTTTGGGACAATTTAGATACAGTAAAGATGTATATCTTTGTACCGTGTTAGCCAGTGGATAGAAAAATATTTAGAGTTGAGAGTCCTCAGTGGTTGATACCTTTTAATGGCTAACTGAAAAGATGGTAACAAATTGCAAGCTTTCGAGACTACTCAGGTCTCTTCATCAGGCATAGACTAATACAACATCTGAAGAATCACATATTTATACACAAAATAGCACAGAAAAAATGCAATAGGTAAGACAAGTGACGTGAAGCAGAATAGTCATTATGGCAAAGGGATGAGCATAAATATTGGAACAGTTCATAGATAAGGAGTGTGAAAGTTTTATTACCCTCTGATTGGGGTCTGGTAATGTTTTGTGATGTTTTCACAGGGTATTTGGAGTAAATTCCTTAATTGATGTAATAGGCCATAAATCCATGTGATAGGTTCATTCCAGCATTAAGAGTGTCAAAGGTCACCATTAATTTGTATTCGCAAATTCTTCTTTGTCTCAGAGATGTGAAATTGCCTCTCAGTACAAGTATTTTCATATTTAACATGCTATGATCAGGGGAGCAAAAATGTTTTGCCACAGGTAGATCCATTCTTTTTTCTCTTATTGTGTGGCGATGAGAATTCATCCTTGTTCTCAGTTTTTGCCCGGTCTCCCCCACATACAGACCCCCAGTTGGACATTTAGTACATATAATTAGGTACACCACATTAGATGTGATGCAGCTGAAAGTACCTGGTATCTTGTAGTCCCGATGGGAGTTGGGGATCTTTATCTTGTCCGTGGTCATTATAAATGGACAAGTTTTGCATTTCTTCTTGTTGCAAGGAGAGGTTCCTGCAGCTGTTGGGGAGGACAGGGAACTTCTGACAATGATGCTTCTTAGATTTGGGGGCTGCCTAAAACACAGTAGAGGGGGATCTGGAAATACGGATTGTAATCGGGCATCTTTTTGTAGTAAAGGTTGTAGTTTCCGTGCAGCTCCCCTTAGCACCTCCAGATTTGGATTGTAGGTGACCACTAGAGGCACCCGGTTATTTTCTTCTTTAGCTTTGTAATGTAGCAGGTGATTCCTTGATATTCTGGTGGCTCTTGTAATTTGGTTTTCAATTGTTCTTGGATGGTAGCCCTGATTTAAAAAGGTCTTTCTAAGGCGACCAAGGTGTTCATCTCTATCCATGGGGTTGGAACATATACGGTTGTATCTGATGGCTTGGCTGTAGACAATAGAGTTTTTTATGTGTTTTGGATGGAAACTGTCCCATTTAAGGTATGTTGGACGGTCGATTGGCTTCTGATACAGGGATGTCTCTATTTCATTGTTCTTTAGCTTAATGATGGTGTCCAAAAAGTTAATTTCAGTGCTGGAGTAGTTGAGTGTTAAGTTGATGGTGGGATGAAATTGATTGAACTGTTCATGGAACGTCTTTAGCTGTTGCTCAGACTCCGTCCAGATGATTAAGATATCATCAATGTAGCGGTAGTAGGCCCGAGGCCTGATGGGACATGAGGACAGAAAGTCGCTTTTAAGCTTGGCCATGAAAAGATTTGCATACTGAGGAGCCATTTTACTTCCATAGCTGTGCCAGTCTCCTGTAAATAGATCTTGTTGTCAAATTCAAAGTAATTATGGGTGAGGATGAATTTTGTGAGTTTCACCACAGAATCAGCATCATTCGCGGTGTTTTTCATGAAGTCTTTGCAGGCATTTAATCCATCCTGGTGTGGGATATTAGAGTACAAGGATTCCACATCCATGGTGGCCAGGATGGTTCCTTCTGGTAGAGGACCTATTGCTGCTAGTTTATTCAGTAGGTCAGTTGTGTCCTGAATGTAGCTGGGTGTATCCTTTACCAGGGGTTTAAGAATGCCCTCTACCCATCCAGATACCTGCTCAGTTATGGTGTCCACACATGAAATAATCGGCCTTGTCCATTTATAATGACCACGGACAAGATAAAGATCCCCAACTCCCATCGGGACTACAAGATACCAGGTACTTTCAGCTGCATCACATCTAATGTGGTGTACCTAATTATATGTACTAAATGTCCAACTGGGGGTCTGTATGTGGGGGAGACCGGGCAAAAACTGAGAACAAGGATGAATTCTCATCGCCACACAATAAGAGAAAAAAGAATGGATCTACCTGTGGCAAAACATTTTTGCTCCCCTGATCATAGCATGTTAAATATGAAAATACTTGTACTGAGAGGCAATTTCACATCTCTGAGACAAAGAAGAATTTGCGAATACAAATTGATGGTGACCTTTGACACTCTTAATGCTGGTTTGAACCTATCACATGGATTTATGGCCTATTACATCAATTAAGGAATTTACTCCAAATACCCTGTGAAAACATCACAAACATTACCAGACCCCAATCAGAGGGTAATAAAACTTTCACACTCCTTATCTATGAACTGTTCCAATATTTATGCTCATCCCTTTGCCATAATGACTATTCTGCTTCACGTCACTTGTCTTACCTATTGCATTTTTTCTGTGCTATTTTGTGTATAAATATGTGATTCTTCAGATGTTGTATTAGTCTATGCCTGATGAAGAGACCTGAGTAGTCTCGAAAGCTTGCAATTTGTTACCATCTTTTCAGTTAGCCATTAAAAGGTATCAACCACTGAGGACTCTCAACTCTAAATATTTTTCTGGGACAATTTAAGGATTTTTAGGACTGCAAATTATTTTGTTACAAACTGAATGTTTTTGAAAAATTAGATTCGCTCCTCACTAGATGTCAGCCAAACCAGAAATATCAGCGCACAGCACTGAATTTAGCTAATGTTTTTCAGTAAATCCAAAACTTCGTTTGAGCAATCAATCTGTGCTGACAGAGTCTCTTTAAGAGTTATCAAAAGAGTAGGAGCTATACACTTCACATTCTTCTTATTTACTACCCAATATTTACATAGCACAGTGCTGTGTACAGCTGCATTGTTAACCACGCAGCCCCCAACCTGCCCAATAATTGTGCTACATATATAGAGGAAATAAAGTATTGAAGTGAAAACTGCTCTAATTGTGGTTGATAAAGGAAAACCACACCAATTAAGTATGCAAGAAACATTTTCAAATATATAGTTCATGTATTAACATTTGTTCTGTTACTATCACTGAGTTACTAAATTTATTTTCTGGTAAAAGATTATTTTTAGAGAATATGTATTGGGACAGGAAGCCAGATGTGAATGTAGCAAAACATTTATTCCTAAAATTGTTTTTTTCTGAAATATGTTACATTATTATAACGTGCTAAACTTAATTAGAATTTAACTCCTTAGTAGTGTTGAGCGATACTGCTCGATATCTAAAAATATCGGATCGGAATGGTATCGCCGGTATCACTAAAATATCGGCGATACCCGATACCGATACCGGAAGTCCAATGTAAGTCTATGGGAACCAAATATCGACATTAAAAAAAACCCATTCTTGCCTTGTTGGTTAATTGTACATGAAGGAAAACAACAAAGAGTAATGTAGAATGTATTGGGGAGGTTGAGGAGACAATAAAGGCATACATGTTTAACCCAATGCATTGGAATAGCATTAATATTTTTTTTTTTTTGGAAATACGTTTGGATTGACGAACAAATTGACAATGTTGTTAACCTTTTTTCTATTTTGGCAAATATGTATGTTTCACAACTTCCATGCTCTTCACCTTTTTAACTTTTGCCAGTGCCACACTTTCTCCTTCATAATCTTCAGCAGCATCATCTTTCTCATCAAATTATTCTTCATCTTCACCTTCTTAATCTTCTTCTTAAACTTTTTGCTATTCATGTTTTTGTTTACATTACTCATATTGTTATTATTAAACTATTAATCTTCTTCATATTCAAATTCTTCATCTTCTTCCTCTTCATCTTCTTCATCATATTCTTATTTGTGACAGAGATTCCTGTACTTGTAATCTGTAAAAGTATGAATTTTTCATTCTTCCGTTCTTGCTGTCACAAAAGATTTAAATTACAACAGTATTTGTCTGTGTTCAGTTTAGCCTGCAGCAGCAGGCATTTTCCAGGGGCACCACGAGGAGGAACGAACTCACCCCCATACACTGCTTAGTCTTCTTCTGCTTAGAATTTAGAGCATATATTTTGCTCTTCATTTTGGTCTTATACTTCATGTTCTTCTGCTTTTTGATCTTCTGCTTATTGTTCTTCTGTCTGTTGTTCTGTATCTTGTAGTTTGTCTTAACCTTCTTTGTCCTGTTGGTGATCTTCTTCAGGGTAATCTTTTATTTTTTCTTTGTGATGGTGTTCAGGCTGGTTGATTTCATGCTCGTCGTCCTTGTTGTCGTCATCTTCTTCTGGGTGGTCTTTAAGGTCGTCTAATTTCAGAGAACCAGCTGACGTTACTGGAACCCGGACGGGTATCAGATGGAACAAGAGACAATGGAAGTAACGAGGACCAGCTGACTGTGCTGGAACCCGGAGGGGCAGCAGAAGGAAAAGAGGCAATGTCACAACCGAGTACCAGCTGACGTTACTGTGACACGGTTACTAAGCAGGAGGTACCTGTGCTCCAAAGCACTACCAAGGACCAGCAGACGTTGCTGGAACTCGTATACGGAGATGGAGGCACCTAGGCCAAAGGCACTGGGGAGAACCAGTTGACGGTACTGGACCCCGGACGGGTAGCAGAAGGAAAAGGCAATGTCACAACCGAGTACCAGCTGATGTTACTGTGACACGGTTACTAAGCAGGAGGTACCTGTGCTCCAAAGCACTACCAAGGACCAGCAGACGTTGCTGGAACTCGTATACCGAGATGGAGGCACCTAGGCCAAAGGCACTGGGGAGAACCAGTTGACGGTACTGGACCCCGGACGGGTAGCAGAAGGAAAAGAGGCAATGTCACAACCGAGTACCAGCTGATGTTACTGTGACACGGTTACTAAGCAGGAGGTACCTGTGCTCCAAAGCACTACCAAGGACCAGCAGACGTTGCTGGAACTCGTATACGGAGATGGAGGCACCTAGGCCAAAGGCACTGGGGAGAACCAGTTGACGGTACTGTATCCCGGACGGGTAGCAGAAGGAAAAGAGGCAATGTCACAACCGAGTACCAGCTGACGTTACTGTGACACGGTTACTAAGCAGGAGGTACCTGTGCTCCAAAGCACTACCAAGGACCAGCAGACGTTGCTGGAACTCATATACGGAGATGGAGGCACCTAGGCCAAAGGCACTGGGGAGAACCAGTTGACGGTACTGGACCCCGGACGGGTAGCAGAAGGAAAAGAGGCAATGTCACAACCGAGTACCAGCTGACGTTACTGTGACACGGTTACTAAGCAGGAGGTACCTGTGCTCCAAAGCACTACCAAGGACCAGCAGAAGTTGCTGGAACTCGTATACGGAGATGGAGGCACCTAGGCTAAAGGCACTGGGGAGAACCAGTTGACGGTACTGGACCCCGGACGGGTAGCAGAACGCACCCATGAAAATGTAAGTTGACAGGACGCAAGCCGAATCACACAGTCCTACAGTGGGTGCTTGTCCTATTGTCACAATGGAAACAGCCTTTATTTACATATCCCACAGCACACATAGGAATCACCTAAACTGCAGGCACCATAAAGTCGGCTAACCCGAATGCAACACGACAGCACAACTTATTGGAGGATAATTGACGTTCACACTGCCAGGAAACAGCTGTCGTGCTGTAACCAGGCTGGCCAGGAGTCAGTACCCCTGCCAATTACTTACGAGCAACAAATGGCGGTGTTGTAGCCCAGGGAGTAGAGTTCAGGTGGTAGAAAGATGAACATAACAGGAGACATGGAAAACGTTGCCAAACAGTTATTTAATCTTAAAACGGACAGGCAAATTCAGGTGATATCCATGCCTTGTTCATTTTCAGAAAAGTAAGCCGGTCTACATTCTCTGAGGATAGTCGCATGCAACGGTCTGTTAGTACACCACCTGCAGCACTAAAGACGCGCTCAGATAATACACTGGCAGCAGGGCAAGCCAGCACCTCCAATGCATACTGGCTAAGCTCTGGCCATGTATCCAACTTAGAGACCCAAAATTTGAAAGGGGAAGAGGCATCTGGGAGTACACTTAGAGTGAAAGACAAGTAGTCTGTCACCATCTTACGGAAACGTTGCTTCCTGGTTACTGGAGCCGTCTCGGATGGTGTAGACCTTGCTGGCGCTGTCACAAAACTTCGCCACATTTGTAACATACAGCTCTTGCCCTGTGCAGAGGCGCTGCTTGTGCTCCCTCTTGTTGTAGAGGTGTCTACACTGCCTCGACGCACAGAGCTGCTTTGTAAAGCAGTAGCAGCAGCATCTCTCTCGGCTGGAATGTACAACAGTATGGATTGCACCAGTGTGTCTTGGTACTCCCGCATTTTACGGTCCCGGTTCCCCGGTGTGATGAGGGTTTGTAAGTTGTCCCGGTAGCGAGGGTCTAGGAGGGTGTACACCCAATAATCTGACGTGGTGAGAATGTGGGCGATGCGGCGGTCGTTTCTCAGGCACTGAAGCATGAAATCAACCATGTGCTGCAGACTCCCAACTGGCCAACAAAAACTGTCCTGTGGAAGAGGCGTCATCTCTGCTTCCTCTGCATCACCCCACCCTCGCTCTACATACTGACTAGAGCGTTGTGTACCTCCCTCTGTAGGGATTTCTTCCTCCTCCATTGACTCCTCCTCCTCCTCCTCACAAAGTGAGCCCTGCCCAGCCCTTTGAGAGGAACCACGTTGCGCTGACTGTCCTGAAGGTAATAGAATTTGTGACTCCTCATCCTCCACCTCTTCCAAAACCTCTTCCTTTAGTGCTTTCAGTGATTTCTGAAGCAGGCGGATAAGGGGGACAGTCATGCTGACTAGTGCATCATCTGCACTCGCCATCCGCGTTGAGACATCAAACGCACGCAAAACGTCGCAGATGTCCTTCATAGAGGCCCACTCAGTAGTGGTGAAGTGTGGACGGCGCAAAGAGCGACTTGATTGCGCCTGATGCAGCTGATACTCCATTACTGCTGTCTGCTGCTCACACAACCGCTCCAACATATGTAACGTGGAATTCCACCTGGTGGGTACGTCACATATGATGCGATGTTCAGGAAGGTGAAATCGGCGTTGCAGAGCAGCAATGCGCGATCTGGCTATGCTGGAACGTCGCAAGTGAGCGCACTCTAGGCGGACCTTCTGCAGCAGTCCAGCAACATCCGGATAGTCCCTCAAAAAACTCTGCACGACCAAGTTGAGCACATGTGCCAGACATGGTATGTGAGTAAGGTTGCCAAGGCCCAGAGCTGCCACCAGATTTCGGCCATTGTCACACACTACCAAGCCTGGCTGGAGATTCGCAGGCAAAAACCACACGTCGCTCTCCTGCTTGATGGCATTCCATACCTCCTGCGCTGTGTGGCTTAGATTCCCCATTGAAATCATTTTCAGGACGGCCTGTTGACGTTTGGCCACGGCTGTGCTCATATCGGTCGCAACAGGTAAGCGTTCACGGGTCCATGTGGAGGTATACTGTGACGGCTCGTGCAGCGATGATTCTGAGGAACTGGAGTAGGAGAAGGAATCAGTGTGTACAGACTGGATTCCTGCAATCCTTGGAGTTGGCAGAACACGTACAGCGCCACTGGCAAGATCTGTACCCGGCTCCACAACATTGACCCAATGGGCAGTGAGGGAAAGGTATCGTCCCTGGCCATGGGTACTGGTCCACGCATCGGTGGTCAGGTGGACCCTGCTACTGACGGCGTTTAGTAGCGCATGTTTAATGTTTCCCTCGACATGTTTTTGCAGAGCAGGGACGGCTTGCCTGCTGAAATAAAATCGGCTTGGCACATTATATTGTGGGACTGCCAATGCCATTAAGTTCCTGAAACTGTCAGTCTCCACCAGCCTGAATGACAGCATTTCAAGGGACAGGAGTTTTGCAATGCCAGCATTCAGAGCCTGTGCTCGTGGATGGTTTGCCGAGTATGGCCGTCTTTTATCCCATGCCTGTGGTACCGATGGCCGTTTTGTGGCCTGGGAGTGTGACGATGACTGTGAACTTGCTGCTGTGGGTGGAATAACAGTTTGTCTATGGACAACAGTGACCGAGGTTCTACCATGGAGATCCTGTGAGGAAGCCGAACCAGGTGTGTGTGAGCTGGAGGTAGAGGCTCCAACACGACCTGAAGATGTAGGTGCTGCTGTAGGTTGGCCTACATCTCCAGTGTGTCTTTGTAACTCAGCTACGTGCTTTAGTGCAAGATTAGCGAACAGCACACAAGGAGTTGCTGGATGCACGCTCCGGTTCATGGATCACAATGAACCACAATGTCCAAAATCAAGAAAAAGAGCAGCATCCATCCAGGTGAAGAAAATACAAAATCTTTATTCTGCCATAAAAGGTAGCAACGTTTCGGCCATCCTTGTGGCCTTTTTCAAGTACAAGTGAATAAGTGTAAGGGTGTCCCTTATATGGTGTGGAGGAGCCAATCACCATCAAGGGTTACACCCCTTCGCTATTAGACATCTAAATACATACATAAAACAGCGATCAGACACTACAGACATAGATGCTTAAATCATACAACTCATCAAATAACATAACAGATCACAAAATCAAATAAAGCACAAATGTAAACAAACATATAAAAATACTTCCACCAATCGATGTCCAGCTATTCCTTAGCCATGGAGATCATAGGCGTATCAAACGCCATTATACACTCACCCGAAACCCACCAATCATCATGGTTGTCTCCCGTGGCGCCTAAATCATTATCCCATCTGTGGAGTCTTTACAAGCAGCCACTCCGAACACTTCCTCCTCACATGGGGGCAGCGCCAGATTGTGACGTTTACATCCTGCGCCAAACAGGGAGGACAACATCCAATCAGAATAGCTACAGCTCTGTAGTCATATGACCACCAACGTCATATGGGCCGCGCATGCGCAGATCATATGAGTCGATGAGATCTCGCGCTGCTGATGTCCCTGCTGCAATCAAACATAACATCAATGGCCCAAATATCGCGATATCTTCAGATGTCGATCTTTCTAATACACAGGTATAGAATAGCCAAATCACATTAATAAAGGATACATCCATATATGCACGATTTCCAATATATTTTGGTGGGTAGAAAAACAGGAGGCACGGGGAGTCATGCACCTAGAGGTAATAGAAAAAAGGGAGAAAAAAATATATACAAAAAATATAAAAAATTAATAATAAAGAAAAATAATTGAAACACCATGTCCACCAGTCTTTCCAAACCACCAAACCTGTGTAAAAAGAGAAAAGAAATTAGGAAAATAAGTAATGTAAAAACACATCTAAAAGCAAAATACAGAGAACAGTACAGAAAAGTAAAAACTGAGAAGTGTGGTTAGAGGCACAATTGTAAATTATATTCCAAATTAAGGCCCCTCGGCTGTAGCGTATCAAGGATAGAAATCCAGCGAAGCTCTTTTTGCTTCAATAGTTTGGTCCTATCACCACCACGTCTCAGAATCGGAACCCCATCAATTACCCTAAACCTAAGTTGATTCACTGAATGTCTACAATCGACAAAGTGTTTTGAGACTGTAGCTGTAGCTATTCTGATTGGATGTTGTCCTCCCTGTTTGGCGCAGGATGTAAACGTCACAATCTGGCGCTGCCCCCATGTGAGGAGGAAGTGTTCGGAGTGGCTGCTTGTAAAGACTCCACAGATGGGATAATGATTTAGGCGCCACGGGAGACAACCATGATGATTGGTGGGTTTCGGGTGAGTGTATAATGGCGTTTGATACGCCTATGATCTCCATGGCTAAGGAATAGCTGGACATCGATTGGTGGAAGTATTTTTATATGTTTGTTTACATTTGTGCTTTATTTGATTTTGTGATCTGTTATGTTATTTGATGAGTTGTATGATTTAAGCATCTATGTCTGTAGTGTCTGATCGCTGTTTTATTGTATGTATTTAGATGTCTAATAGCGAAGGGGTGTAACCCTTGATGGTGATTGGCTCCTCCACACCATATAAGGGACACCCTTACACTTATTCACTTGTACTTGAAAAAGGCCACAAGGATGGCCGAAACGTTGCTACCTTTTATGGCAGAATAAAGATTTTGTATTTTCTTCACCTGGATGGATGCTGCTCTTTTTCTTGATTTTGGACATTGTGGTTCATTGTGATCCATGAACCGGAGCGTGCATCCAGCAACTCCTTGTGTGCTGTTCGCTAATCTTGCACTGAAGTCTATTTGGATCCGAGTGAACGTGCACCTATGATGGAGAATCCAGTTACTGCTATTCCAGAGGTGGGTGAACTGGAGACTGCCTATACATTTTCCTATACAGAGGATGATGCTAGAAGAATCCTATCAGGATCCCTTATGGACATGTCATTTTTGAATATGCCTACTATAGAGATGTTAAAGAAAAAATATGAGACTGAAAAAAGGAAGATCATTTCATATGAATTACACGCCATGACGTTATGCGAATATCATAAATTACACAGAATCCCGCGGGGTCTGAGACCGCATTTACGTCCTACACTTTTGGCGGACAATACGTTATTCTGTAGTAGGTTTGAATCTATTACGAACAAATTTGCGTTTGACCTAATGTTGTTGAACATCGAGTTCCTTCATATAGAAATTGGAACATTGAACAAGAAAGTATCCGAGTTGGAACAACAACTTTCTACACAGTTGTCTTTACAGGAGCTGGATACCTTTAAGTCCCAGTTGGATGAGAAGTTAGTGAAGTTCCGGGCCGATATTGAGAAGACCAAAAGAACCAAATGGTTCCGCGATGCTGAAGACTACAGGTCTGGCCGCGTATTCTCTTGGCAGAGTGACCAACGGGCTTCCTTCTCCAACAAAAGGGAAAGAGCTACACATCAAAGAAGAAGATGGCGACCACCTAGGAAAGACCCCCAACAGTTTGGCTTCACTACTGGGGAGTCTGACTCGACAGATGATTCCAATATAGGTGTACCTTCTTCCTCCTCCAATTTTTTAGGCAGAAGCAAGAGCGACGTCGTGGCAACAAGAAAAGGAACCGGAGAGGCGGCAGGAAACATCGGAGAAAAAGTGATAGAGACACAGATAACGGGCTCAGTGCGCCTCCCCCCGATGCGGACACGGCATATGGACACGAGGAAGAGGGCTACATGAACCAGAGGGATCTGGTGGTAAATATCTCTTCCTACTCTTTGTCTGATATTGACTGTGAAGTGTTATCCAAGGGACTCTCTTTCTGTCCGACCAATTCTCCAGATTGGTTTGAGATAGAATGTGATCTGTTTTCTTTTTTTAGGAGACTGAGATTGACTACGTATTTTTGTGATAAAGATGCTGCCTCTGATGATTTGACTGTTGGTAATATTGATCACTTTTCTCTGCAGAAGTGTGGTTTATTTAACAAGAGCAATTTTCAACCCCCAGTTAAGAATAACTTTGTAGAATCATATATTCAGCTTGTTGAGAGAGATGTGAATAAACTTAAACGTGATTTCACAGCCAACAAAAGGAGGGGTAATATGACCTTTAATGAGAGACAGGCATTGGATAGGCTGTCTAACAACCGGGCCATCACCATCAAGGCGGCTGATAAAGGTGGAGCTTTGGTGGTGATGGACACCAACAAGTATGAGGCTGAGGTCCGTAGTCAATTATCTGATGGGGCTGTCTACACTAAACTTGATGGGAATCCCACAGTGGGATTCCTAACAGAATTACGTCTTCTGGTGAATGAGGCCTCATGGATGGCCTCATTGACCAGAAGTTATCTCAGTTTCTGGTGGTAGACTCGCCGGTGACTCCACTACTATACACACTACCCAAGATTCATAAAGATCTCTTGAATCCACCTGGACGTCCAATAGTGTCAGGTAGGGGGTCCCTTTGCAACAAGGTTTCAATTTTTCTTGATAAAGTACTTCGTCGTTTTGCTGTAGCTGCTGATTCATACATCATGGACATGGGCCATTTCCTAAGTAAGATTGAAGGATTCAATATAACAACAGAGACTATATTGGTGTCCTTTGATGTGGTGTCTCTTTATACCATCATCGAACACGACAGGGGCCTGGAGGCGGTCGGTGTGGTGCTATCAGGCTCGGACATGGCCCCGGAGTGTGCACGGTTGATCCTTGCACTGTTGGATTTCGTCCTGAGGAGGAATTTTTTCCTCTTTGGTGATGATTATTACCTGCAGTTGCGCGGTACCGCCATGGGGTCCAATGTGGCGCCCACTTATGCAAACATCTTCATGGCGGTATTTGAGGATCAATTTGTGTACAGTTCCAACCACTGGGGCCGTGTCCGGGCCTGGTGGCGCTACATTGATGACATCTTCTGTGTGTGGGATGGCACTGCTGAGGAACTGTTGGTATTCCATGAATATTTAAACAGTATCTACCCAGAATTGAAATTTACGGTGACCCACTCGAAAGATCAGATCCAATTTCTTGATACTCTGATTTATAAAAAAGAAGGGACTTTAAGTACTGATTTATTCACCAAAGATACCGATAGAAACAGCCTTTTACTTTTTGATAGTAACCATCCGAGGAAGATGGTAGAATCTCTCCCATGGAGCCAGATGCTACGCGTACGACGCATTGTTAGAGAGGATGACAGACTCGACTTAAGACTCGATGAGATGTGCAATAAATTCATCAGACGTGGTTATCCAGTACAAAGTGTACAACGTTATAAACGTGATGCCATGGCCTTGACTCCGGCTGGGGCTGGCCAGAGGCGCATTAAGAACACATCTAAACATGTTCCTTTTGTATCTACTTTTTGCCCAGTGAGTGATAAACTCTGTGGTATTCTGAACAAGCACTGGAAACTGTTACAGACGGGTCTTCCTCAGGTTGTCGAATTTTCAGATAGACCATTACTGTCTTATAGACGAGGACGTAACCTGAAAGATATCCTTGTGAAATCAGACATTGGTCCAAGTAGATCGATCAGACAGGGTACATTATGCCCACCTAGGCCCGGAAATTTTCCGTGCCTGAGTTGTGCTTGCTGTAGCAATTTGTTGAAGGGTGACAGTTTTAACCATCCCCGCACAGGGAAGAGATTCTTTATCAGAAATCGGTATACATGTACTTCTAGTTTTGTTATATATGTCCTCACCTGCCCTTGTGGTCTGATGTATGTAGGTGAGACCACAATGGAGGTGAGGGCACGTATTAGCAAACACAAGAGCACTATCAGGACTAAACTTTTAGAACTTCCTGTCTCAAAACACTTTGTCGATTGTAGACATTCAGTGAATCAACTTAGGTTTAGGGTAATTGATGGGGTTCCGATTCTGAGACGTGGTGGTGATAGGACCAAACTATTGAAGCAAAAAGAGCTTCGCTGGATTTCTATCCTTGATACGCTACAGCCGAGGGGCCTTAATTTGGAATATAATTTACAATTGTGCCTCTAACCACACTTCTCAGTTTTTACTTTTCTGTACTGTTCTCTGTATTTTGCTTTTAGATGTGTTTTTACATTACTTATTTTCCTAATTTCTTTTCTCTTTTTACACAGGTTTGGTGGTTTGGAAAGACTGGTGGACATGGTGTTTCAATTATTTTTCTTTATTATTAATTTTTTATATTTTTTGTATATATTTTTTTCTCCCTTTTTTCTATTACCTCTAGGTGCATGACTCCCCGTGCCTCCTGTTTTTCTACCCACCAAAATATATTGGAAATCGTGCATATATGGATGTGTCCTTTATTAATGTGATTTGGCTATTCTATACCTGTGTATTAGAAAGATCGACATCTGAAGATATCGCGATATTTGGGCCATTGATGTTATGTTTGATTGCAGCAGGGACATCAGCAGCGCGAGATCTCATCGACTCATATGATCTGCGCATGCGCGGCCCATATGACGTTGGTGGTCATATGACTACAGAGCTGTAGCTATTCTGATTGGATGTTGTCCTCCCTGTTTGGCGCAGGATGTAAACGTCACAATCTGGCGCTGCCCCCATGTGAGGAGGAAGTGTTCGGAGTGGCTGCTTGTAAAGACTCCACAGATGGGATAATGATTTAGGCGCCACGGGAGACAACCATGATGATTGGTGGGTTTCGGGTGAGTGTATAATGGCATTTGATACGCCTATGATCTCCATGGCTAAGGAATAGCTGGACATCGATTGGTGGAAGTATTTTTATATGTTTGTTTACATTTGTGCTTTATTTGATTTTGTGATCTGTTATGTTATTTGATGAGTTGTATGATTTAAGCATCTATGTCTGTAGTGTCTGATCGCTGTTTTATTGTATGTATTTAGATGTCTAATAGCGAAGGGGTGTAACCCTTGATGGTGATTGGCTCCTCCACACCATATAAGGGACACCCTTACACTTATTCACTTGTACTTGAAAAAGGCCACAAGGATGGCCGAAACGTTGCTACCTTTTATGGCAGAATAAAGATTTTGTATTTTCTTCACCTGGATGGATGCTGCTCTTTTTCTTGATCAGCTACGTGCTTTGTCCGTACATGTTTCCACATATTTGTGGTATTCAGGTTACTGATATTTTTACCTCTTTTAACTTTTTGCTTACACAGCTTGCATTTAACATAGCAAATATCATCTACAAGTCTGTCAAAAAAGGACCACGCAGTGCAAGTCATGGGAGTGCCAATTTTGACATTTCTAAGAGAACTGCTCCCAACAGGTGCCAAACTGGAGGCTACAGGCAAGCGAGTCTGCAGCCTACCTCTCCCTCCTCTTTGTACCGTTGGGCCAATCTCTTCCTCAGAACTGCTCCCACCACCTTCCTGCTGCTCACGCCATGTTGGGTCTCGGACTTCATCATCTCCACTACCCTCTTCCAACACCTGCTGCTGTTGGATGGTCTGGGCAGCACCATGCTCCACAAAACCTGGCAACTGAGTCTCATCATCATCATGAGATGCGTTCTGCGGTGTGCTGTCCATCGGCACTGGCTCACCCGCCTCTTCAGATTGAGAGAGACACAGCTGTTGCGCATCACTGCATACTCCCTCTTCTTCAAATTGCAGAATGCTGCTTGCCTGTGCCCGTGTTTGCGAGCCAACAGATTCTGAGAACAGAAGCAGAGACTCAGCTGGTTCCTGTACAGAACTCTCTGACTGCCTGGGCAATTTGACAGGCGGTGAACAGACAGATGGTTGCTCAACAGTGTTGTGTTCCTGAGAGGAGGTGGAAGGAATTGAAGTCGATGCATTGGCTGCCATCCAACCAACAACGGCTTCAATTTGTTCTTCCCGCAGCAGGGGGGCACGCCGAGCTCCTACCAAAGTGCGCATAAAGGAACGCTCATGGGTAAAACTAGTGGATGCTGTGTCACGGAGGGCGGCAGCAGCCACAGAATCCCCACGTCCTCTCCCTGCTGAAACTCCAAGGCCACGACCACGTGCCTTACTCCCTGCCTTCTTCATCTTGGTAGATTGATAAAGAAAGTCAGAAAAGTTATAAGGCCTAAGTGTGGTTATTACGCAGAGACTGAAGTGAACACTGAAACACAACTGTTCACAATCTGTGAAAGGCTACTCCTTTGTCTACTTCTATAGTGTTTGCAACCAATGTATTGGATACGGATGGAAGGGCGTCACACTAATAGATTATATTTATTTTAAATGGAATGGAACAGAACCAATTGGAGATAAATGAAAAGGAAGAGGCACTGAGACACGCTCAGCAGAGTACAAGCAGCAGTGCTTGAACAAGTAACTGGAGCGTGATGTGCACTCAAAAAATAAAAAACACAGACTGAAGTGAACACTGAAACACAACTGTTCACAATCTGTGAAAGGCTACTCCTTTGTCTACTTCTATAGTGTTTGCAACCAATGTATTGGATACGGATGGAAACGCGTCACACTAATAGATTATATTTATTTTAAATGGAATGGAGCAGAACCAATTGGAGAGAAATGAAAAGGATGAGGCACTGAGACACGCTCAGCAGAGTACAAGCAGCAGTGCTTGAACAAGTAACTGGAGCGTGATGTGCACTCAAAAAATAAAAAACACAGACTGAAGTGAACACTGAAACACAACTGTTCACAATCTGTGAAAGGCTACTCCTTTGTCTACTTCTATAGTGTTTGCAACCAATGTATTGGATACGGATGGAAGCGCGTCACACTAATAGATTATATTTATTTTAAATGGAATGGAGCAGAACCAATTGGAGAGAAATGAAAAGGATGAGGCACTGAGACACGCTCAGCAGAGTACAAGCAGCAGTGCTTGAACAAGTAACTGGAGCGTGATGTGCACTCAAAAAAATAAAAAACACAGACTGAAGTGAACACTGAAACACAACTGTTCACATCTGTGAAAGGCTACTCCTTTGTCTACTTCTATAGTGTTTGCAACCAATGTATTGGATACGGATGGAAGCGCATCACACTAATAGATTATATTTATTTTAAATGGAATGGAGCAGAACCAATTGGAGAGAAATGAAAAGGATGAGGCACTGAGACACGCTCAGCAGAGTACAAGCAGCAGTGCTTGAACAAGTAACTGGAGCGTGATGTGCACTCAAAAAATAAAAAACACAGACTGAAGTGAACACTGAAACACAACTGTTCACAATCTGTGAAAGGCTACTCCTTTGTCTACTTCTATAGTGTTTGCAACCAATGTATTGGATACGGATGGAAGCGCGTCACACTAATAGATTATATTTATTTTAAATGGAATGGAGCAGAACCAATTGGAGAGAAATGAAAAGGATGAGGCACTGAGACACGCTCAGCAGAGTACAAGCAGCAGTGCTTGAACAAGTAACTGGAGCGTGATGTGCACTCAAAAAATAAAAACACAGACTGAAGTGAACACTGAAACACAACTGTTCACAATCTGTGAAAGGCTACTCCTTTGTCTACTTCTATAGTGTTTGCAACCAATGTATTGGATACGGATGGAAGCGCGTCACACTAATAGATTATATTTATTTTAAATGGAATGGAGCAGAACCAATTGGAGAGAAATGAAAAGGATGAGGCACTGAGACACGCTCAGCAGAGTACAAGCAGCAGTGCTTGAACAAGTAACGAGCGTGATGTGCACTCAAAAAATAAAAAACACAGACTGAAGTGAACACTGAAACACAACTGTCCACAATCTGTGAAAGGCTACTCCTTTGTCTACTTCTATAGTGTTTGCAACCAATGTATTGTATACGGATGGAAGCGCGTCACACTAAAATTTAAATTGCATGGAGCAGCAAGAATTACACTGAAGAAAAAAAAAAGAGTCTGTGAGTGACACGTGCAGATGCCTACAGACAGCGTTGCATGCAGAGCAAACTGCAGCGTCACCTGCACTCACACACACCTTGCAGAGCTGTTAAAACAACACTGCAGGCAAAAGGAAGCTTTACACAGCGGTTGGTGCTAGCCTGCCTAAAGCACACTACACTAAATCGCAATCTCTAACTGTCCCTCAGAGTCAGCACAGCAGCGTTCTGTCCCTAACTGAATTCACAGCACAGTGACGCTAAAATGGCGGCGGCGCCTTTTATAGTGCATTCTGACATCATTTCAGCATCCAATCACAGCCATGCCATTAGTTAACATGACCGCAGCAGTACAGGATGTGCCCACACTTCTTAGGATTCCTCATTGGCTGACTAAAATCACATTGCCTCTCAAAGAATTATGGGAACTTCCGATTCCGGTATACGATATATGGAAAATATCGGAACAAAGTATCGAAAGGCCGATACAGCTAATATCGGCCGATACCCGATACTTGCGGTATCGTATCGCTCAACACTACTCCTTAGACAAGGGTCTTATGGAAGATAATAAAAAAGAAAGACATACAATACTATTTCTAGTGAATTGTGATAATGGGGTCTGCTATGGTAAAGGGAACCAGACTGCTGATACATGCTACCTGGGGATCAGGCAACACGTAACAAACACTGGTTGTATGATTTCAGCCACGTATGTTTGACTCTGAAATGCCGAAGTGAAAAACATACTTTAAAAGCCACCAGGGACCGATTTGCACAGGAGACGTCTCTTAAAGTAACAGGTCTCTCCCTCCCTTTAGTCAATATGGACGTTCCTATTACTGAGATAGGAGATGACAGTTGTTGAACTTACCGTCTTTGCTCCCCTCTCCATAGAATTTTAATCACACTATCATCTTCTAGCTAAGACTGTCTTCACTGAATACAAATTTTACAGATTTTACACATGAATTGAGAGTATCAATCAAGGAGGAGGAAAAGGCAAATTTCTCTGATAACATATATCACAAAGTTGCTTATTTTCATGCACACTATTGATTTATGAAATAAAAATTTAACTGACGGTTACCCTTTTAGATGTATCTGCATTGTGTTATGTGAATTTCATTAGAATTTCTAGAATCTCTGTTATGTAGGTGAACTTTGTGTAAGGTATACTTAACTGGTTAACAACCTATGATTTTCATTTTGTCGTAGATCTCTAAGTAAAGTATGAAGCTGACTCAGGAGCTGAGCCTGCTTCATACCAGGCAGATACCTGTTGTGTTACATAATCTACATTTGCCGGTAACTGCAGCGACCTTAGTTTGTCCCTATTGCTGCAGTTTCAATCTGATAGTGGCATTTAAATTGGCATTTATAAAGACGATAAAAAGGGATTTAACTACAAGATTGTGGGGAAGCGATGGGTTACCATGGCAGTCGATTGCCTCCGAGTTTTTTTTGGACGAATCTCTGAATTTTTTTCATTACTTTCTGTATATACTCGTGTATAAGCTGAGATTTTCAGCACATTTTTTTGTGCTGAAAATGCCCCCCTCGGCTTATACATGAGTCATTGTGCAGAAAGCCAGCGGGGGAGGGGGAGCAGCAGGAGTCGACGACTGTGACATCATACTCACCCTCACCGTGCCATCGCTGAATGTCGCTGAGTCTCCGTTGTCCCGGCTTCCTGCAGCTCTCCTGTGCTGAGCAGTCACATGGTACCGCTCATTAAGGTAATGAATATGCACGCGTCTCCACTCCCATAGGCGTGGAGCGCATATTCATAACCTTAATGAGGGTACCACGTGACTGCTCAGCACAGGAGAGCTGCAGGAAGCCGGGACAACGGAGACGCAGGGACGTGTAGTGATGGCACGAGAAGGGTGAGTATGACAGGGAAGGACGGGGGAGCACAGAGGAAGACGAGGAGCACAGAGGAGGATGGGGGAGCACAGAGGAGGACGGGGAGGATGGGGAGCACGGAGGAGGATGGGGAGCTGAGCCATATATAGAAGGATGGGACTGGAGGGAGCAGAGCAATGCATGGAAGGATGGATGGGGGGATCTGAGTGATACATAGAAGGAAGGGATGAGGGGACAATGCATATCAGGCTTATACTCGAGTCTATAAGCTTACCCAGCTTTTCGTGGCAAAATCAGCTTATACTCGGGTCGGCTTATACTCAAGCATATACAGTAAATAATAAAAACTATACATGTATGGTATCTGCGTACTCATACTGGCCTGGAGAATCATAATACAAGGTCAATTTTACTATATAGTGAACATGTTAAATCAAAAACCCCAAAAACTATTGTGAAATTGCACTTTTTTTTTGCAATTTCAACACAATTGATTTTTTCCACCACTTTCCAGCGCATCACATGATAAAATGAATGAAGTCATTCAAAAGTACAACTCGCTGTGCAAAAAACAAGCCCACATATGTTTATATTGACTAAAAATAAAAAAGTTATGGCTCTTAGAAGAAGGGGAGGAAAAAACAAAAATGAAAAAACGGAAACAGCAGTGACGTGAAGGGGTTAAAAACTAGCAGGAAAAGGAGAGCAATCATTCACAATATTGCAGACAAAAGTGACACAAGGGCTTCATAAATATGATATTTAGCAGACTTTTCTTTTATACATACATTGATATGTTTCCCACAGGGCTGGAATTTTACCTATGTATTAAAACATGGTGCCGGAGGAATGAATAATATTATTGATGAAGGTTCCAATCATTGGGATAGTAAATCAGACATACAACATGGACTAGAATTGGTTAAACTTAAAACTCACATTTCTATTAAAGTAATTTTACAAAGGCTTGTATTATTAAAGAATAACACATCAATGTACGTTTAACACTTTAACATGAATACTACCATTATACAGAAATGAAAGCATATTTCTTCTCAGCATGATTGTATAATACCTCTATCACTGAAACCAGCCCCACATAACAGTGATATATGACTGTGTCTGACTCTGTACCAAAGAAATTTGACATCTGGCATTAATGTGAAGCATATTGGCTATATTCAACCCTTACCAAATTTTTAACAATAGTCTATACATGGCAAGCTGAATTTTACTTTCTGTGTAGCCTTAAAGCAATGTTTAGGAATACAAACTAATTGTGCGATGGTTAAATTCATTTATGAACGTCCATTTCTGTAGAAAACCAAGATTTTCACAAAACTTTTTATTGGAATCATTTTCTTATTTTCATAGAGCTTTTAGAGAATTTTGTTCCTTCTAAAAATTAAACTAAAATCCTACACTAAGAACACAATAGAAGCATGGATCTAAAAAACAAAATCTTAGGCTTAAATTATTTAGCGTTGAGAGTCCTCAGTGGTTGATACCTTTTAATGGCTAACTGAAAAGATGGTAACAAATTGCAAGCTTTCGAGACTACTCAGGTCTCTTCATCAGGCTGAACTAATACAAAATCTGAAGAATCACATATTTATACACAAAAAAACACAGAAAAAATGCAATAGGTAAGACAAGTGACGTGAAGCAGAATAGTCATTATGGCAGAGGGATGAGCATAAATATTGGAACAGTTCATAGATAAGGAGAGAAAGTTTTATTACCCTCTGATTGGGGGTCTGGTAATGTTTTGTGATGTTTTCACAGGGTATTTGGAGTAAATTCCTTAATTGATGTAATAGGCCATAAAACCATGTGACAGGTTCATTCCAGCATTAAGAGTGTCAAAGGTCACCATCAATTTGTATTCGCAAATTCTTCTCTGTCTCTGAGATGTGAATCTGCTTCTTAGTACCAGTATTTTCATATCTGACATGCTATGATCAGGGGAGCAAAAATGTTTTGCCACAGGTAGATCCATTCTTTTTTCTCTTATTGTGTGGCGATGAGAATTCATCCTTGTTCTCAGTTTTTGCCCGGTCTCCCCCACATATAGACCCCAGTTGGACATTTAGTACATATAATTAGGTACACAACATTAGATGTGATGCAGCTGAAAGTACCTGGTATCTTGTAGTCCTGATGTGAGTTGGGGATCTTTATCTTGTCCGTGGTCATTATAAATGGACAGGTTTTGCATTTCTTCTGATTGCAAGGCAAGGTTCCTGCAGCTGTTGGGGAGGACAGGGAACTTCTGACAATGATGCTTCTTAGATTTGGGGGCTGTCTAAAACACAGTAGTGGGGGGTCTGGAAATATGGATTGTAACCGGGCATCTTTTTGTAGTAAAGGTTGTAGTTTCCGTGCAGCTCCCCTTAGCACCTCCAGATTTGGATTGTAGGTGACTACTAGAGGCACCCGGTTATTTTCTTCTTTGGCTTTGTAATGTAGCAGGTGATCCCTTGATATTCTGGTGGCTCTTGTAATTTGGTTTTCAATTGTTCTTGGATGGTAGCCCTGATTTAAAAAGGTCTTTCTAAGGCGACCAAGATGTACATCTCTATCCATGGGGTTGGAATATATACGGTTGTATCTGATGGCTTGGCTGTAGACAATAGAGTTTTTTATGTGTTTTGGATGGAAACTGTCCCATTTAAGGTATGTTGGACGGTCGATTGGCTTCTGATACAGGGATGTCTCTATTTCATTGTCCTTCAGTTTAATGATGGTGTCCAAAAAGTTAATTTCAGTGCTGGAGTAGTTAAGTGTTAAGTTGATGGTGGGATGAAATTGATTGAACTGTTCGTGGAACGTCTTTAGCTGTTGCTCAGACTCCGTCCAAATGATTAAAATGTCATCAATGTAGCGGTAGTAGGCCCGAGGCCTGGTGGGACATGAGGACAGAAGTTAGCCATTAAAAGGTATCAACCACTGAGGACTCTCAACTCTAAATATTTTTCTATCTACTGGCTAACACGGTACGAAGATATACATCTTTACTGTAGGCTTAAATTATTCATTCAGTTCATATGGCAAGTTTTTTTTAATCAACCACATAAGGGGAAACAATAAAAAGGAAAAGTACAAAGAAAAGACTAAGGTTAAGTTCCCATGATGAGCTTTTGGTTCGTTTTTGATGTTTGCAGAATTTCTGCATCCATTATTTAAATTAGGTTTCTTGTGTTTTTTCATTGCGTTTTCGTGTGCGCTTTTTGACATGTGTTTTTGTCTAATTTTTTATACTGCATTTTTTGTCTCTCGTTGGTGTGTCACGTTTTAAATAAAGCTGTTTTGTTTTTGATACTTCCTATTTTTTTTTGTTTTGACAAAAGCTGCGGATTACATGCTTTTTTATGCATTTCTGCTGCGGTAATGCACTAAAAACGCATGTGTGTTTTTTTTGCTGCGGATTTTCGGCATAAGGATATGTTCACACATTCAATATTTGGTCAGTATTTTACCTCAGTATTTGGAAGCCAAAACCAGGAGTGAGTGATAAAAGCAGAAGTGGTGACGTGTTTCTATTATACTTTTCCTTTGATTGTTCCACTCCTGGTTTTGGCTTACAAACACTAAGGTAAAATACTGACCAAATACTAAACGTGAACATGGCCTTAATATAAAGCTATCAGGAAAATCTGCAAAAGAAAACTCATTCCACCCACTAGAGAAATTGAAAGCTGTGGACTGGAAAAATCCAGTGTTAAAAAAGAAGCAGAATGGATATGAGATTTCTATAAATCCTCTCCAGTTTGATAAAGCTGTAAGATGCTGCATTTTTGACGCGGGGAAAATAGTGTCAAAAACACACAAAACTCATCATGGGAATATAGCCTAATACATTTCATCTGTTCTTCATGCACTCATGTGCTTGCATTACAAACATCATCTGTGATTTCCATTTTAATATGTCTTAATGACACCTGTCTAAGAAATTAGGATTATTTACCACTAATATTTCCTATAGCCACAGTTTAGATGGAACAGTGATACAGAAGACACAAAAGGTTAAAGTGTTTGCTCAGAATTAGAAATTCGTGGCAGCAAACATGTCTACAGGTTGCGTGTGGCATTGCAGATGATTGACAGTTGCCTTAATAGAGACGAGTTGCAGCACCACTGCAGATGGATTTGCTCTTCTCTACTATTGAAGGCAAGCAGCCACAACTAGAGGTTTTTGAAACCCTGCATCCTTCTCTTTTACAGAACTCCTGCTCCTAAAAACTCTGAAAAACACTCATAAACAGTCACAAAAGAACCTTGCTTTTATTTTTATGGGAAAATAACTTGCTATTCATCTATTCGGGCTTCTCGGTGTCTTTCAAAAGCTTCAGGCTTTCAAAAATGCCTGGGTGGAGAAAATAAAGTGCATGTCACTTCTTTGAATTGGTTTCTGACTGAAAACGCTATAAACTAGGCCCTGTCCAATCAAAAGGCTGCAAAACTCCTCAAAAAACTCCCCAAAGAAGGACAGTTTCCAGATGCAGATTTCATTAATAAACTTAAAGGGATTGACTGTTAGAAAAGCACAGTGTGAATATACCTTTAGGGTATGTGCACACAATATCTTTAATATGCAGGTTGAAATCCCAAGGTTTTCCTAGGCAAAACTGCTTTTTGACAAAAGTGTCTGTCTTTCTCCGAAAGTGACTTTTCTGGTGGTTTTGCTGTCACTTTTGAGGCAAGCAAAGAATGAACATGCTGCTTCTTTTAAACACTTCATGGTTTCCAAACTATAAAGAGGTTAAATGAAGTCACAAAGGTCTGAACTTAAACTTAGAAAATCATCAGTGTATCAAATACTTGTTTTCTCCACTGTATTACAAAGTTTATTATATTCACCTGTACTATTTATTTATGCCACATTTGTTGATATGAGTATGAACATTCCCTTATTATCAGGGCGTGAGTCTGTCTATGATTGATAGCTCTCTTCCTGTGAGTGATTATAGTTGTATGAGCTCTGTGTGCCCTGTATGATAAGTGACAAAACAAGCAAGGGTGCAACCCAGCTGGATCTCTCTAGTTCTTCTGAACAAACTGTTAAGAAAACAGCCAGTTGGTAACCAAGGAGAGCAGGGATCCTGATCCAGTGTGGATCCAGTACTGGATTAAATTATATCAGCATCCTTAGCAAGTTTTACAGAGGACCCTTATTAAATGGGAGATTTATGATGAAGGAAAACAGTACTCCTCTCTTATCAGTGTCTGGGAGGCTGTGGTTGGTGATGCCCCAACAGTTGATCGTCAACAGATAAAGAAACTGACAGACTTCATGGATGAAAGGCACAAGACTGTTATTGAAAAGATGGGAGGCTATATTGGTCAATGATATATTTTTGGAAACGTCAGACATGTATTTTTGTACATTTTGAGATTGGAAAATTAGTGTTTTGTAATAGTTACAAAATTATGTACTCATAGATATTCTCATAAGGCCGGTGTCACACTTGCGAGTGTGATGTGAGAAACTCGCATGAGTTTCTCGTATCAACACCCGGCACTAGAAATACATGCAGTCGTACGCTCCAGTCCCAGTGCTAGCGGCAGTGCCTGGTGTTGATGCAAGAGACTCGTGCGAGTTTCTCGCATCACAAACGCAAATGTGCACCGGCCTAAGAGAGACAAAACCTCACTATTACTTCTAAATATTCAGGTTTCAGATTTATTAACCTTTTGGATTGACCGGCAACACTGTACAATCATAAAATTATTCTTCAAGATACAAATTGCCTAATAATTGTTCACACAGTGTATGGCATTTCCAGTCACTCCCTTAATACACAGATTATATGCATGCAGTTTTCCCTACTACAGTAATATCCAGTAATGTCTTTTGTGCAGTGCTAATCTCCAACCAATATTGACAGGATTAAAGCAGTACATTAAATCCAATTGTCCTAGGAAGTATAAGGGCCCCGTCTCACATAGCGAGATTGCTACCGAGATCGCTGCTAAACAGCGATCTTAGCAGCGATCTAGCTATGTCTGACACGTACCAGCGATCAGGCACCTGCTGTGAATCGCTGGTCGTGGCAGAAATGCCAGGACTTTTTTTGATGGCTTGTCTCCCGCTGACAGGCACGCATCGCTGCGTGTGACAGGCAGGAGACCAGCGATCTCCTGGTAACCAAGGTAAGCATCGGGTTTCCAGGCGCGGGGCTGTGCCTGGAAACCCGACGTGTACCTTGGATACCAGCGCGCTGCTGCAGGGAGCTGGTAACCAAGGTATACGTCGGGTTTCCAGGCACCGCGCAGCGCCTGGAAACCCGACGTGTACCTTGGTTACCAGCTCCCTGCATCAGTGCGCTGGTATCCAACGTACACTGCGGGTAATTAGGCGACGTGCGTCGCTTGTTACCTGCAGTGTCGCTGTCCTGATCGCTGCCTGAGCTGCCTGTTTGGCAGCTCAGCAGCGATCATGTAGTGACACACCAGCGATCCTGATCGTTGTCGGGATCGCTGGTGTGTCGCTATGTGAGACGGGGCCTTAAGGCTATGTTCACACATTGAGTTTTTTCTGCAGGCAAAACCTTCTCTCTTTGCAGTAAAGTAGATGCTTACAAAAATCAGGTTTTACTGTTCTTTTTGCATCTTTTTTCCTGCATTTTTCTGGATCCCTAAGTTCTGCTTTGCTTCCACCACAGAAGCATGAACAATGTAAGGTGTTAGGTCACCAATGCAAGACATATGTGAAACTATATAACCATTTTGGAAAAAAGGGCAATTTGATCAAATCATTTAATGGAAAAAGATTTTTATGTCTGAAAAAAAAGTGACCATTCTAAACAAAGTTTACATGAGTTCATGAAAAAATACACAATTACAAATGTAACAGTGGGGGGGATTGAATTGGTCCAGAATAGTGTACACACTGTTTACTTTCACACTTTGGTAAGCTCTTAGGCCTGGGTCTCACATAGCGATACACCAGCGATCCTGACAATGATGTGCACTTGTCAGGATCGCTGGTGTATCACTACATGATCGCTGCTGAGCTGCCAAACAGGCAGCTCAGGGCAGCGATCAGCACAGCGACACTGCGGGTAACATCGCTTAGTTACCCGCAGTGTACCTTGGATACCAGCGCCCTGATGCAGGGCGCTGGTATCCAAGGTACACAGTGGGTTTCTAGGCACAGCCCCGCGCCTGGAAACCCGCTGTGTACCTTGGTTACCAGCGGATCGCTGGTCTCCCGCCTGTCACAAGCAGCGATGCGTGCCTGTCAGCGGGAGACCAGCGATCAAAAAAATGTCCAGGACATTCAGCGACGATCAGCGATACCCAGCAGAGGGGCTGATCGTCGCTAAATGTCACACACAGCGATATCGTTGGGGAGATCGCTGCTGCGTCACAAAACTAGTGACTCAGCAGCGATCTCGCTAGCGAGATCGCTGTGTGAGACGGGGGCTTTAAGTTGGTTAGGTGTTATTAAATTTCACACCTTGGTCAGCCAATGTTTACTTTACACTTATCATTAATTTAATTAAACTGTACTAATCCTCACAGCCATTTTCAGGTGAGAAGACCAAGACCTTATGGTTTAAACTTGGAAAATCACAAAAATAAATAGGTTTCACATACTGCTGTACATGCTTTTCTTTTTTTCCACTAAAAACTTAATGGTATGCCACACTAAGCGAGATCGCTAGCGAGATCGCTAACGAGATCGCGACTGCATCACCATTTATGACGCAGTAGCGATCTCGTTAGCGACTTAGCTGTGTGTGACATGTAGCAGCGATGTGGCCCCTGCTGAGATGTCGCTGATCGCTTATGAACGTTCTGAGCCGTTTTTTGGTCGTTGGTGTCCCGCTGGTGAGCCTGAATCGCTGAGTGTGACACCCTTTATGAACGACTTCACCAGCATCGCAGGTGGGACTAGGTTTTCCCAACGACCGCAGAGGTCGTTATACAGATCGCTGATGAGTTGTGTTTGGAATCTAACTAGCGATCACATAGCGATCGCACTAGCGATCTCGCCAGGTCGTGTCGTTGTCGTGATCGCTGGTGCGATCGCTAAGTGTGACAGTGCCTTTACTCACTTACTCATTGCTTTCTATGGGTGAAAAAATGCTGCAAAACACTGAAAATGATATGCTGCAGTTTTCAAAAACGCAGAAGTTTTCCAATTGTCAGGAAAAAAACAACATGTGTGTATGAGCTTTTAATTTGCATAAAAAAACAACAAAAAAAGATGCAACATTGCAATGTTTGAACATAGCCTAATAAAGAGAAAGAATCTCTCACAAAACAGGCTTCTGGACTAACAACACTGAATGGGGGCCCAGTGTAGGTGTAACATTTGTGCAGTCTTTACATTGTTGGTAAAAAAAAATTATATATAGTATATATATATATATATATATATATATATATATATATATATATATACACATATATATGATTTTTATATAACATATGTAAAAAATATGGCTGGTATTATTGTGTGCATCAAAACTTATGTTTCTAGTTTTAAGGCTATGTGCATATGTTGTGCAAATGCTCCGCAATTTTTCGGAGCATTTGCGCAACTCCCTGCCGCTGGTAAAATGCATACGTAATTAGTATGCGTTTTTCCCGCAAAACACAAGCATTTTGCAAGCGTAATTAGCTTGCAGAATGCTAGCGTTTTCCAAGCGATCTGTAGCATCTCTTGGAAAACTGATTGACAGGTTGGTCACACTTGTCAAGCATAGTGCTTGACAAGTGTGATCAACTTAAATAATAAAAAAAATAATAAATATTGATATATTCACCCTCCGTTAGCCCCCGCAGTCTTCCCGCTCCTCAGAGACGCGGCCGGCAAGTTCCGTTCCCAGGGATGCATTGCGAGAATGACCTGAGATGATCATTCTCGCAATGCATCCCTGGGAATGGAAGATGCTGGCAGTGTGGCTGAGAGGTGGGAAGGCTGCAGGGCCGCCGGAAGTTGAGAATATCAATATTTATTATTTTATTTCTATTTTTAACAGGGATATGGTACCCAAAGCCTGGAGGAGAGTCTTCTCTCCTCCAGACCCTGGGTACCAAGCGCACATGAAGCGCTCACTTCATGCATGGTGGGCATAGCCACATGCGTGAAGTGAGTGTTTCAATGCATTGCTATGGCGGCGTGCTCGCTGCGATTACGCAAAAAAAATGACCATGCCGCTTATTTTTGCACAAAGCGATTACACTCCGCAAAAATACGCAGCATGTGCACAGCAATGCGTAATCCCATAGGATTGCATGGGATGCGTTTTCTAAGCGTTTTTAAGCAATTTCGCAGCGTAAAAACGCGGCAAAAATGCTTAAAAATGCTACGGGTGCACGTAGCCTTAGAGTCACAAAACAGAGTGGGATATATAGACAGTATGTTCCATCTCGCAAATAAAATCAGACAATGAAAGCAGCTTTCTCTAAAGATCCTCACTCATTTTTAACTGTGGTGGAGATATAAGCTATTTTGCAGATTTCAAAGGTTATACTTTATTACTGCTCCAGTATTAAATGCACTTGCAAATAACCACATCACAAATTTCTAATTCTTTATTGCCTTCTGGAAATTGATATCCATATTTAGTTCCAGAGTTTGTGTTTCACTCATACCGTATTTTTCCGGCTGTGTCTTTTAAAATTGCTTGTGTGCGCTGATGAGCTGTAAGTTGAACAACTGCAGCATTCCCCCGCTGCAATTCTCTGCCAAGAAGCTGCTGACATTAGCAGGTGTTCCACTTTTAAGACTTAAGAAGGTTTAGGATTTCTGCAGCACTAGACGCAACTGATGCCTTAACCAAACAGACATCAGTCAGCTATATAATACAGAGAATATATGAATACCAGGATATTTCTTTCAAAGTTTTCTGCAAATGGAAGGGAAATTTTGCAGCCTGAAATAAATTCTAAAGAACATTGGACCAAACTTTGGAATGCACAGTCAGGGTTTTTTGTTTTTTTTAAATGGAAAAATGTGTTAATTATAAAACCATTATTCTCACAATAAAAAAGCAGCCTACAAAATATGTTTACTTTAAGGCCGGGATCACACATGCGAGTAAAACGTCCGTAGCTCGCATGTGAAATCCCAGCTCTGGCACCGGCACTCGGGAGTGGAGCGAGCGGCTGCATGTAGTTCTATGCAGCCGCTCGCTCCACTCCTGAATGCCGGTGCCAGAGCTGGGATTTCACATGCGAGTGACGGACGTTTTACTCGCATGTGTGATCCCGGCCTAATACTTGTAACAGAAGAATTTTGCATCATCATTTCTTAGAAGTTGGCACAGTGCTATTCCTGTTGACAGTCTGATACTATAAAAATCAGTGCTGCCATTGTCAGGCTGTGCAGTTATACACCCCTTTGCAAGTGAAGCACTCAGTTGTCAATGTATTCACATTTCTATGAGAAATAACAAAGGAACAGCACAACAAAGAGCTCCAAAAAAATGCTCAAGAATTGTTTTTTATGGGAAATGCAAGTACAAGTGTACATGTGGTCTTGTGTCCTCTTCAGTAAAATATGATGTAAAAATATATAGATATACAAATAGTATTTAAAAAATACAGTAAAACAAAAAAAACACATGCCTAACTCAACCAACTGTTGCCATAGCCACACTGATCACCACATTGGTCAATGTCTGTAAAACGTTATGGAAATTAATGGCGCTATATAAGCAAGTAAATTAATTAAATAAGAATAAGTTATTATATTGCTAGCAAAATACCTGCAGCTTTGCTTGCAGAAAATTTTTATGTTTAGTTGTGGGTTACACTTGCTAAGCTTAAATTTTCAGTTTCAGCCTGGAGTTGACATCTTCAGCATTTAAAATAATTTTTTTCAACTCTTCTTCTTTATTAGTTTGGCAATAACAGTTATTTATTATTACAGATTTGTTGTAACACTGAAGCGTACAACAACTACTTTTTTGAACAAATTTGAGCTGTTTACCAAAAAGCACAAAAATAAAAAGGCGAGGGTGGGGGGTGGTGAAGGATTGCACTATACTGTCCCCCTCTTACAATTTTATATATTTGTGTAAGGAGTAGTGTTGAGCGATACGATAATGCAAATATCGGCTATCGGCCGATATTAGCTCTATCGGCCTTTCGATAATTCGTTTCGATATTTTAGTCATATCGAATACCGGAATCGGATTTGTCACTGTCACTGTCCGTGTCCGTCGTTCGGGTCTGTCACTGTCAGTGTCCGTCGGTCGGGTCTGTCAGGAGTCAGCGGCACTTACCTGGCAGAAGATCTCCGGCGGTCACGTCCTGGACTGCTTCATGGCCGCCATCCTCTTCTCCCCGGCGGTCACATGCAGTTTCTCGCGATAACTGCAGTGACTGCTGGTTAATCCCGGCCGTAAAGCAGTCAGTTCGATGACGTCACCGCCGGGGAAGCAGGTAATCAGCTGTGCTGCGTCGCGATGACAGGCTCTGCCTGTCATTGCGATGTAGCAGAGCTGGATCGTCGTGGGACAATCGTTACTATGGACTGCGTCGGACAGGTGGTATACTGTTGGTTTGTTTTTTTCTTTTTTTACAGGAGATCGATGGCGTCGCAGGAATGAGAGTACAATAAAAGAAATGAAAAGTGTGTTGTCTCTTTTATTTCATTAAAATACTTTTTTCTTGCTTTGTCTTTTTTTTATGCATTTAATAACTTTGGGATTAATAATGGATCGGTGTCTTATTGACACCTCTCCATTATTAACCGGGCTTATTGTCACCGTGCAATCAACGGTGACATTAACCCCTTATTACCCCGCTTGCCACCGCTACAGGGCAAGTGGGAAGAGCCGGGTAAAGTGCCACAATTGGCACATCTTTTGATGCGCCAAATGTGGGGCTGCTGTAGCCTGGTATTATCAGGCTGTTGAGGGCCAAAATCCATGGGCCTTGACAGTCTTTTAATACCAGGCCGCAGCAGTCTGCATTTTACTTGGCTGGTTAACAAAAATAGGGGGACCCCTACGCCGTTTTTTTTTCGAGGGGATCCCCTATTTTTGTTAACCAGCCAAGCTAAGCAGACTGCTGTGGCCTGGTATTATCAGGCTTGCAAGGTCCATGGATATTGGATCCTTACCAGCCTGAAAATCCAGGCCTCAGCGGTCTGCTTCATCTGGCTGGTTAACAAAAATAGAGGGGACCCCACGCCAATTTTTTTCGAGGGGATCCCCTATTTTTGTTAACCAGTTCCCTCTGACGTCACTGATTGTGTCCCTGGCTGACCTGAAGTGAAAGTGGAAAGCAATCAATTAAGCTTTCCACTTCCTCTCCTGTCAGCCAGGAGAGGAACTCATTCATTTGGGGGTTTACTGTGAGGCTGCAGCATTAGCTGCGGTCCCTGCAGTAAACATTAACCCTTTCTGAAGGATTACACCATGGGACCTGACTGTACATCGGATTGGTAAGAATAATTTTGCTTTATTATTTTATTTTTATTACAGGAAATGGTTTTAGCAGGAAAATAAAATATGGTCAAAAACTGTGTGATTATTTCATTAAACTTCTTTTTTATTAAAGTGTGTGTGTTTGATTTTTCTTTCATACAATAGGATTAATAATTGATAGTTGTCTAATTGACAGCTCTCAATTATTAACCTGGCTTAACCCCTTAGTGACAGAGCCATTTTGCAGCTTAATGACCGGGCCAATTTTTACAATTCTGACCACTGTCACTTTATGAGGTTATAACTCTGGAACGCTTTAACGAATCCCGCTGATTCTGAGATTGTTTTTTCGTGACATATTGTAATTCACGTTAGTGGTAAAATTTCTTTGATATGACTTGTGTTTATTTATGAAAAAAATGGAAATATGGCGAAAATTTTGAAAATTTAACAATTTTCAAACTTTAAATTTTTATGCCCTTAAATCAGAGAGATATGTCACACAAATTTCTTAATAAATAACATTTCCCACATGTCTACTTTACATCAGCACAATTTTGGGACCAAAATTTTTTTTGTTACGAAGTTATAAGGGTTAAAAGTTGACCAGCGATTTCTCATTTTTACAACACCATTTTTATTTTAGGGACCACCTCACATTTGAAGTCACTTTGAGGGGTCTATATGATAGAAAATAGCCAAAAGTGACATCATTCTAAAAACTGCACCCCTCAAGGTGCTCAAAACCACATTCAAGAAGTTTATTAACCCTTTACGTGCTTCACAGGAACTGAAGCAATGTGGAAGGAAAAAATTAACATTTAACTTTTTTTGCAAAAACTTTACTTCGGAACCTATTTTTTTTATTTTCACAACTGTTAAAAGAAAAAATGAACCACAAAATTTGTTGTACAATTTCTCCTGATTAAGCCGATACCCCATATGTGGGGGTAAACCACTTTTTGGGCGCACGGCAGAGGTTGCAAGGGAAGGAGCGACATTTGACTTTTTCAACGCAGAATTGGCTGGACGCCATGTCGCGTTTGTAGAGGCCCTGATGTGTCTAAACAGTGGAAACCCATCACAAGTGACCTCATTTTGGAAACTAGACCCCCTAAGGAACTTATCTAGATGTGTGGTGAGCACTTTGAACCTCCAAGTGCTTCACAGAAGTTTATAACATAGAACAGTGAAAATAAAAAATCATATTTTTTCCACAAAAACAATCTTTTCACAACAATTTTTATTTTCCCAAGGGTAACAAGACCCCAAAAGTTTTTGTGCAATTTGTCCTGAGCATTCTGATACCCCATATGTGGGGGTAAACCACTGTTTGGGTGCAAGGCAGAGCTTGGAAGTGAAGGAGCGCCGTTTGACTGTTTCAAACCAAAATTGGCTGGAATTGAAATTGGACGCCATGTCGCGTTTGGAGAGCCCCTGATACGCCTAAACAGTCGAAACCCCCCACAAATCACACCATTTTGGAAACTAGACCCCTTAAGGAACTTATCTAGATGTGTGGTGAGCACTTTGAACCCCCAAGTGCTTCACAGAAATTAATAAACGTAGAGCCGTGAAAATAAAAAAATCATTTTTTTCCTCAAAAATGATTCTTTAGCCTGCTATTTTTTTTATTTTCCCAAGGGTAACAGGAGAAATTGGACCCAAAAAGTTGTTGTGCAATTTTTCCTGAGTACGCTGATACCCCATATGTGGGGTGAAACCACTGTTTGGGCGCATGGGAGTGCTTGGAAGGGAAGGAGCGCCATTTTGTAATGCAGACTTTGATGGAATGTTCTGCGGGCGTCATGTTGTGTTTGCAGAGCCCTTGATATACCTAAACAGTAGAAACCCCCTGCAAGTGACACCATTTTGGAAACTAGACCCCCCAAGGAGCTTATCTAGATGTGTGGTGAGCACTTTGAACCCCCAAGTGCTTCACAGAAATTTATAAACGCAGAGCCGTGAAAATGAAAATTCATTTTTTTTCTCAAAAATGTTTTTTTAGCCAGCTATTTTTTATTTTCCCAAGGGTAACAGGAGAAATTAGAATCCCAAAATTGGTGTGCAATTTGTCCTGAGTATGCTGATACCCCGTATGTTGGGGTAAACCACTGTTTGGGCGCACGGCAGGGCTCGGAAGGGAGGGAGCGACATTTGACTTTTTGAAAGCCACGTCGTGTTTGGAGACCCCCTGATGTGTCTAAACAGTGGAAACCCCCCACAAGTGACCCCATTTTGGAAACTAGACCCCTTAAGGAACTTATCTAGATGTGTGGTGAGCACTTTGAACCCCCAAGTGTTTCACAGAAATTTATAAACGCAGAGCTGTGAAAATAAAAAATCATTTTTTTTTCTCAAAAATGATTTTTTTAGCCAGCTATTTTTTATTTTCCCAAGGGTAACAGGAGAAATTAGAACCCCAAAATTGGTGTGCAATTTGTCCTGAGTACGCTGATACCCCATATGTTGGGGTAAACCACTGTTTGGGCGCACGGCAGGGCTCGGAAGGGAGGGAGCGCCATTTGACTTTTTGAACGCCACGTCGTGTTTGGAGACCCCCTGATGTGCCTAAATAGTGGAAATCCCTCAATTCTAGCTCCAACCCTAACCCCAACACACCCCTAACCCTAATCCAAACCCTAATCCTAACCTAAATCCCAACCCTAATTCCAACCCTAACCTTAATTGTAACCCTAACCCTAATTTTAACCCTAACCCTAATTGTAACCTTAACCCTAATTCTAACCCTAATTATAACCCTAACCCTAATTAATAACCCTAACCCTAAGGCTAGGTTCATTTTGCGTTTTACCAGCCCGTTCAACACATAGCGTTGACGGGCTGGTAACGGTATAGCATAACACGATCGCGTTATGCTATACCCGCTAGCGCAGAGGAATCAGCAGATGATTCATCTGCGCTAGCGGTGACGGAGCCCAGACGCTGCAGCCCGCGTCCGAGGCTCCGTCACTGAATGATGGCACGTCGCAAACGCATCCCGCTTTACGGCATGCGTCGCGATGCGCCCTCAAATGGGGGTGAATGGCAGCGTTAACGGACTACGTTACACCGCGTTATACCGCGGTGTAACGCAGTCCGTCTAACGGACTGCCATAACGCAGTATGAACCCAGCCTAACCCTAACGCTAATTATAACCCTAACCCTAATGCTAACCCTAACCCTAATGCTAACCCTAACCCTAATTATAACCCTAACCCTAATTATAACCCTAACCCTAATTATAACCCTAACCCTAACAGAAAAATGAAAATAAATATAATTTCTATTTTTTATTATATGTCCCTAACTAAGGGGGTGATAAATGGGGGGGTTATGTACTGTTTTTTTTATTTTGATCACTGTGATAGTTTATCACAGTGATCAAAATGCACTTTCTGGAGAATGAATGAAATCATTTTTGAATCTGCCGCCAAGCAGATCGGCGGGCGCACTGCGCATGCGCCAGCCATTTTTTTTTTTTGCAGGAAGAAGATGCCGGGATCCTGGGGCCTGCGGAAGGACGGAGGACACCGGTAAGTATACGGGGGGCGATCGGTGGACCGGGGGACCCTTATTTTCTCCCCTCTGATGTGCGATCACATCAGAGGGGAGAGAAATCATTTTTTTTTTTTTTTTTGCTATCGCATCTAGCCGAGACCCCAGAGAATATTTGCCCATCCCCCCCAGGACACAGCGGCACATAGCGGCGGGCGCACTGAGCATGCGCCCGCCATTTTCTTCATCGCGCCGGCCCCGGGGGACACCGGAGGGCCCTGGGGCCACATACAGGACATCGGGGGCCACATGGGGGTCCCGGGGACCCTTTTTCTCTGTCCTCTGATGTCCGATGACATCAGGGGACAAAGAAATTAAATGACACAACTTTTTTTTTTTTTTTTGTTGCGGTCGCCGTTATAGGGTTAATAACGGCGATCGCAACATCGGTGTCGGTAAAAACCGACCCGATTCATGTTCTCTGGGGTCTTGACTACCCCCGGTAGCCGAGACCCCGGAGAAAATGCGCCTCTGGGGGGCGCTATTCACTTTTTCCACAGCGCCGTTAATTAACGGCGCTGTGGTTTAAGTACCCTTAATGACCGCCGTTAAAAGGCGTATCGGCGGTCGTTAAGGGGTTAAAGTGACCTTTCAATTGCAAGGTCATTTTAACCCCTTATTAACCCATTCGCCACCGCTACAGGGCAATGGGAATAGACGGGCAAAGTGCCAGAAAGGGCAAATCTAATTAGAGATTTTCCCTTTCTGGGGTGTCTGGGGGCAGATGTTAGTAGCCGGGGGGGGCCAAAAATAATGGTCCCTCTCTGGGCTATTATTATCTGCCCCCACTCACTGGCTTTGTCTGTCTGGTTGCGAAAATAGGGCGGGAGCCCACGCCTTTTTTTTCAGCAATTTTACACCTCATATATATATATATATACATGTCATTAAATTTGTGACACATATATATATATATATATATTTATATTTATAGTTCATACACTTCTACATAGTATAATAGCCGCTAATTCAATTGCCGGCTTTTGTGAAAATGCAGAACCCGACATGAAATGACACTTGGTTTACATAGAGTTAACCATGTCTTTTCATGTAGTTTGATATCTGATTTGCACAAACAATTACATGAGTGTAAGTGTGCAAAATTTCACACCTGTAGGGGTTAATTAAAGGTGTAAATTCGTAGCAAAAAAGTCCGTTTTTTTTACAACGAATTTACACCTCTAATTAACCCCTACAGGTGTGAAATTTTGCACACATAGACTGATGTAATTGTTTGTGCAAATCAGATTGCAAACGACATGAAAAGACATGGTTAACCCTATGTACACCAAGTGTCATTTCATGTCGGGTGCTTCTATCTTTTCACAGAAGCCGGCTTTACCCGGCAATTGAATCAGAGGATATTTTACTATGTAGAAGTGTATAAACTATACATATATGTATATATATATGTCACAATGACATGTATATATATATATATGTATTCTATGTGTGTATATTTAGTGTTTACAAGGAAATAAAGGTTTTTTTTAGTTGCGATATTTTGTTCCCATAGACTTACATGGGACTTCCGGTATCGGAATCGGATATCGACGATATTTAGTGCTATCGGCGATACAATTTCGATACGATATTTTTAGATATCGAGCAATATCGCTCAACACTAGTAAGGAGAGTACATTTTAATACTTTATAAAAATTTGTTCAAAAAGGCGTTGTTGTTCTCATCAGTGTTACAACATATCTGTAAATATAAATAACTGCTGATGCCAAACTAACAAAAGAGAAGAGTTGAAAAAACAAATTTTAAACGCTGAAGATATCAACTTCAGGGTGAAACTGAAAATGTAACCTTAGCAAGCATAATCAACAATTTAACATATTATTTTGCTGCATTCTGCTCTTATTACAACCTGATATTCCTCACTTGACATTCTTTCTAAGGCTGTTTTAAAAAGGTTTGCTAACTGATTGCATAACTGGAAAAATCTTTGCAAATTCAAAACAATGTCTTCTTTGTCTCAGGTATAGCTTCACAAAGCCAATCAGCTTGCATCTGTTCGTCTCCCAAAAAGTAATTTTTTTTTAAATTTTGAGTCTTCATTTGCTATAGAAAACATCAAACCTATTTTGTTATATATTTGACCCTGGACTTTAAAAGTTAGTGTAAAACCTTCTTCCTCGAATCCAGCTGTCATACCAAAGGTTGTCATCTGGAAAAACTAATTGCAGAAAATGCTTGGACTCGAGAGTTGTTACCAAAAGGTATGAAAAGTGGTTCGGGAGGTAGACTTAAAGGTGGTAAACTGACTTTGCCATTTGAGCAGCACATACCATATCATTTTGCTTGACAATGTTTACTTATTACATTCATTTTGCCTATTATGACTTTCAGATATGACCTGTAGTCTTGAATTGGGTGGCAGTGAAACGCTTCCAAACTCAAGTCAGCCTGTCTACTTCTTTGCATAAGTTGCATATGTCATGTGCGGTCAATTTGACTACGTTCATCTTTTTGTTCAGATGTTTCTGCATCCCTTGATTCAGCCTGTCTCATCCATTTCCTTTCATGCCGGGACTCGCATTGTTCATTTGTCTCAGCTGTTTAAGGGACAGCTTTACTTACTTAGCTTTTGGATTAACTTGATAATAGATGGTTGTTTTTTGGGTGGCATTTTAAAGAACAGTCCTTAGTATTATGACCCTTAGTAATCACCTCACACTGATCAGAGATCTAATAGGGAAATCTATATATAAAGCAGAAAATATGACTGCCTCACAGTCAGACTGTTCTAATGGTCCATAGCAACCAATCAGAGCTCAGCTTTCAATTTACCTCCGCAGGTTCATGCTGAAAGCTGCACTATGATTGCTATAGGCAACCAGAATGATCTTACTGTGAGGAAAATTTTACAAATGAGGCTCCAGTTACTTTGGCAGTGGCTATAGGCAACCAGAACGATCTTACTGTGAGCCAATTCTCATAAATGTGGCTCCAGTTACTTCTGAAACAGCCATTGCTATAATTACAGACTTTAGAGCGATTTATCAGGGTGCCACACTATAGCAATTATATGGGTGATTCCTAGTGATGAACAGACGTGCTCAAATAATGTGTTAGCTCTAGTGTTATCAGAGTATTTTGGGTGTATTTGGATAATATGTTCACGTCCCTGTGGCTGCATGATTTGCAGCTGTTAGACAGCCTGAAGACATGCAGGGATTGCCTGTTAGGGAATCCCCACGAGTTGATGCTGTCTAGCAGCTGAAAATCATGCAGCCACAGGGAAACATAATATATGAACATGCCCAAGATGCAGGGATAACACCCGATCATGGTCGGATAAGAAGTTATCCAAGCACGTTTGCTCATCACTATTGGTGCCCCTTTAAGAACGACTCTTTGGGCGATTTTCCTCTAATCTTGAAGGTAATGAGGAAGTAGACATTGGGGGTACTAGTGAAGTGGCAGTAATGTAATTACAGATTCCAGATTTTCATTAATCCATTTTTTTTGTAGGTTACATCTAAAGGTTACAAATGTGGTAGGCAATCAGATGTGTTGAGACACTGAATTTCAGAAGAAAAGGGATGCACAGGAAATATTTTGGAAGGGATTGGGTGAGAAATGTAAGGTAGCAGAGGAGAAAAAGTCTTGTGAAGACCGGAGATTACACGTGGGGAAGATTCAGGAGATTAGTTTGATGATGTATAGAGGCAACAGGTTATGGACAGCCTTGCAAATCATTGTTGGTAGTTTAACCCCTTTCTGACATCAGACGTACTATCTCATCCAGGTGACCCGAGCCCGTATGACTATGGACGGGATAGTACGTCATATGCGATCGGACGCGCTCACGATCGGACGCGCTGTCATGGACTGCTCCCAGCAGGCACGTTAACCCCCGGAACACTGCGATCAAACATGATCGCAGTGTTCCAGCAGCATAAGGAAGCATCGCGCAGCGAGGGGGCTCCCTGCGTGATTTCAGCTTCTAAAAGAATTCCTTTATTCGTAGATACAATAAAAACTTGACAAGCAGGTGAACTCCTCAATAATATAATGGATGCGTTAACACAGCATGGGTAAACAGCAACGCGTTTCGACCCTACAATGGGTCTTTATCACATATGAATCTTTATATGCATCATGAAATATGGGCTGCTTGAACCTTACTCATTGCGCATTGCGGTTTTAGTGTTAATTTTCATGTTTAAACAAAAAATAAAGCGCTAAAATAAAACCTCTTATTGTGTTATTTATCCCTCACAGTGCTAAAAAGAAAGTATTATTATAAAGAGAGAAATGAGAAAAACCGTCCTGAAAAATTTTGCTACTGCATTAAAAAAAATTACAAAAATGGTGTGACATTGATCATTAGGGGTTAAAATAGCACAGACTCAGTATTTAAAAATACATAATTGAACTTTTAGTTTTGTTCTTATCAAAATGCAGCATTATGTGCTGACATATGTTAAATGAGTTTCTAGTTCAGGGTTGTCAATATTTATTGTCTTGGGAACTCATAAAATTGCTGTAGGACATTTGGCTTTTTCATAGGAGCATATGATGGCATCTTTTTTCTTATCATATTAATCATCCTATAGGAGAACATTTGAATTGTTTAGCTTTTTGCAACCTAAGTTATTGCATCTTTTAATAGGTGTTTTTAAATTTAAAAACTACAAAAAATACCTTGGCAAACAGTACTACTATACTTTCTAATCTTTAGAATTGCACTTATCTCTTTAGATTACTGTTCAATATCTGCAGTCCACAATAAACTGAATTACACTTCCTAGAATTGAAATCAGACCAATTTATGTGGAAACTGAGAGAGCAAGGAACGCTATAAAACGTTAAATCTAAATTAATCAGCTCTGAGAAATTAATGTAATGTAATTATATCACTCTGTGCATTTTTTCAACTTTTTATGTAGAATATTTTTTTTAATTGTAAAAAAACATTTCCAAAGGTGGATATATTAGGCTACGTCTGTGATGCTGTATGGCGGCTCGTTTTTTGCAGGACAAGATGACGTTTTCAGCGGTACCATGTTTATTTATATCCGTCTTTTTGATCGCGTCTTATTCCACTTTTTGTTCGGTGGTATGATGATAAAGCATTGTTTTTTTGCCTTATTTTAAGTGGCTCACTAAAGGGTTTAACTAGTGGGACAGTTTTATAGGGGGTCGTTACGGACGCGCGATTCTAAATATGTGTACTTTTATTGTTTTTTTATTTACATAAAGAAATGAATTTTGGGGAATATTTTTTTTTCTTTATTTAGGAACTTTTTTTTAATTATTTTTACACGTTAATTTTTTCTTTTTTTTACTTTTTTACTTTGTCCCAGGGTGGGACATCACTATATAGTTTGCAGAGCACTCTGTCAGATCAGCGATCTGACAGGCAGTGCAGGAGACTTTTCAGCGCCTGCTCTCACCAGGCACTGAGAAGCCACCTCCCTGCAGGACCCAGAAGGACCCCGCAGCCATCTTGGATCTGGGGGCTTGCAGGGAGGAGGCCCTCGGAACAGTGCGATTACATCGCGCTGTTCTGAGGATCTCAGGTAAGCACGCAGGGAAAAAAGAAAAAAATTGGGCAGTACGCCCTAGCCAGCTCACCAACCACCACCGAAGCACGGAACTGGAGTCCAGACTATTTTATCTATGAATAAAGGAATTCTTTTAGAAGCTGGAACTCCCTTATCTCTTCGTTGCTGCATGTCCAAGTGCTTTATGCACGGGCCTGCATTCAATACCTTTAAACACTTCCATTTGTCATCCTAGTGCTTTGCCAGTGTACTCTCATACTTAAGTCCTTATTCCATTACCACATCTGTGTTGAAAGTATCTTACACACTGGGTTTATATTGTTATTAGATTCACTGTATGTGGCCATTATTTTCTTCTTTTTTATTGTATATGTACTTACCTGTTTTACTTGATCTTCTATGACGTTGGTTGCCGGGAGATCACTCTGACTTGATCTATGCCCTTTCATCAAGTATTTACTTGCACCATTATTTCTTTTTAAGATCTCTGCTTTTATCTGACATATACTAATAAAATCTTTCTATTTTATTTTGGTTTGTGCACTTCCCTTTTTTCGGCTATAGTATTAATTTTTGAAGTTTCCCTCTACATTTCCTTATATGGTCTTTAATTGGGTTTTTGACTAATCAGCTCTAGGAGTTGATCTAATTTTCGGTGCTTTTGTTTATCCATCCACTTTTTGAGAATTGACCACAGATTTTCAATGTGATTGAGATATGGAGAATTTCCTGACCATGGACCCCAAATTTCAATGTTTTGTTCAGAAGCCACTTAGTTGCAACTTTAGCTTGTGACCTGGTGCTCCATCAAACTCAAAAAACATCACAAAATTTCTCCTGGATTGTATGGAGAAGTAGCTCTTAGAGGATGTTTAGATCATATTTTTTCTTCATGGCAGTGCTATTAGGCAAAGTTGTAAGTGAGCCCACTCCATTGGATGAAAAGCAACTCCACACATGAGAGGTCCCAGGATGATTTTGTTGGCATGACACTGGACTCATGGTAATGCCATGGGGGGGACCAACTTCATCTTAAAGCACCACTCTGGTATTTTTATTTTATTTGAGCAGGGGAGTGGTGCCACTAATGTAAGTTTCCTGCCCTTAGTATTATACGCACCAGCCATCATCATCTGTTATTGGAACCACTTCTGTCATCTTCTGCAGTTTGTGGAGAGCCAGGGGTCACTACTGAATGTAAGTCTATGACAGCCAGAACGAGACTCTCATAGACTGACAGTACATTGATAGTTTGTGACCGTTACCTCTGACTTCTGATCAGTCAGAAGTTGCGTTCACAAGATTGCTGACTTGGACTGAAGCAGAAGACAGTGGCTGATAAGTATTCTTCTAGGGCAGGATAGGGCTTACATTAGTGGCACGACTCCATCGCTGAAGTTAAAAACAAAACGTGGTACTTTAATGATTATGGATTTAAATGTGGATATCCTGAAAACAGGTAGCATGTGAAATGTATAGGTGTCTCAATATAGTGAACAAAACCTCTAAAAAGCTGGATTCAGTGATTAAGAGGTGTGTTCCAGAACTTTTGTCCGTATAGTCAAATAAAAAAAAAGTTTTCTGTTCACTCTTAACAGAAATCTACATTACAGGCTTCCTAATGTAAATGCTGCACAGGATAAAAGCACAAGATATTTAATTTGTACACAGGTTTCCAGCATCATGTCCAAAAAATACTATTTAATTAAAACCAAAATAATTTATGCCACTGTAATGATAAAAACTATTTCCCGGAAACTTGCCTGTGCGTTGTGAACCTAAAGATTCTTAAGCCCCCGTCTCACATAGCGATCTCGCTAGCGAGATCGTTGCTGAGTCACTAGTTTTGTGATGCAGCAGCGATGTCCCCAGCGATATCGCTGTGTGTGACATTCAGCGACGATCAGCCCCCCTGCCGGGTATCACTGATCGTCGCTGAAATGCCAGGACATTTTTTTGATCGCTGGTCTCCCGCTGACAGGCATGCATCGCTGCGTGTGACAGGCGGGAGACCAGCGATCCGCTGGTAACCAAGGTACACAGCGGGTTTCCAGGCGACGGGCTGTGCCTAGAAACCCGCTGTGTACCTTGGATACCAGCTCCCTGAAGCAGGGCGCTGGTATCCAAGGTACACTGCGGGTAACTAAGCGATGTTACCCGCAGTGTCGCTTGTACTGATCGCTGCCTGAGCTGCCTGTTTGGCAGCTCAGCAGCGATAATGTAGCGATACACCAGCGATCCTGATCGTTGTCGGGATCGCTGGTGTATCGCTATGTGAGACCCGGGCTTTAGTCAAAGCACTATCCCCAAGTTAGAGACTCCATATTAAGGCTAGACAGTGTTCCAATATTTAACAACAGTGGTATATAAATGTAGCCTATGGTATGTACATGATCAACATAACTAAATTACATAAAATAAGATTAATAATCAGATTTTAAATTCATACAAGTCGGGAGTGGGTCATGCTTCTATTATAGATATTGACATTGGTTCCCGATTCTGAATAACACCATATCTGTTCCTTCCTCTTTTGTGTGGTTTCTTTTTCAATAGCCTTAATTCTTAAGTACTATCATCGCCAGAATAAACATTTAAAAGATGCTGCAATACCCCTGATACACTACAATGATGTAAATCAAGGAAAGTTACTTTATACAGTACCTTGTATCAAGTTTGGCAAAATAAATTGGTATGAGGATAGTTTGATGCTGTAAAGGTGGGAGATTCATACCATTCATACCAAGTGGATTTGGGGTTTGATTAGTCAAAATTTCGTAATGAAGAAGAAAACTGATCCAAAGTACTCTACTGAAATAAACCAAAATTATTTGATACAGAAAGAGTAAAGTCATTAAAAGTCTATAATATTCTGGCCACGGAATTGCAAAATAAAGATATGAAGATAAGAAGAAATAATACAATTCTTCATTTTCAATTAAAATCTAGTAGTAACCTTTATGTAATATATTTGTTGAGTCAGAAAAAGTATGATTGTGCTGTACTGTTTGCATCAAAATATCTTGTATGAAATGAGAAGATATTGTATTCCTTGGTTGTACTACTTGGCTTATTGTTGTTCTATTTTATTAGCTTGGATTTCTTATTTATCCTCAAATATAATTCCAAGTAAAAGAATTTACTCTAAATTGAATTTACTATGAGTGCTATGTAACTGGAGAAAGCAACCTATTATCAGTATTTATATAACTCCCTCTAATCTTTTGCAATTATCAAAAACTTACCAATGAGTACTGGAAAGGTATCTGGAAGAGATGCCATTAATACATTCTATAGCTTTAGGACATTGCACAACCAAATATCAAGTTAACACTAAAAAACAAATGTAAAAGCAGAATAGAACAGTAAGAATTTTTCAGTCTGTTATATTTCTGATACAAGTATAACTCATTATCGCTTATCGAGTCTTTCTTACGTTATGGAATAAAATAAATACAATTAACAGATTCTGCTTCTTCTATTAAGAAAGAGAAGTAATTAGAAATGATTGCTTAGGGATGAGCGAACATCGTCGGCTCCCTCCTTATTCGGCAAGCTATAGTGCTTACCGAAGAAGCTGCATCGGAACCCGGATACCTGGAGCGCTCCCGATAATTAGCCGTCGCTCATCTCCACTTAGCACCACTTGTAGGCTGTACAGAAGAATCTTGTGCACAGTGGTTCAATGGCTGCCTTGTGGTCCAAAATTCACATCTAACAAAGGGTAATATCTACATAGAGATTTTATATTCTCCCAAATTTTCCTAGATTTTCAGTTTTCCACCCATCCACCAAAAATATATTAATTGGGCAAATGTCATCCTACAACGTTGGCCATATTATCTGTCTGTGTGAGTTAAAGAAATTAGATTGAATAAAAACTGGACGGACGAAGAAGAGTGAAACGGTATTATTCAGATAGCAGGAGTTTAAATATGGGCAAAATGCTCACCTGGTGGTGTTGCGAGGAAGCACAACACTTAGAAGAGCTCAGAAGTAAAGGATACAGCTGCTGCTCCACAGGTTAGTAGATATGTAGATATAACTTAGAAATGAAGAAATGAAGAGAAATGAAGAGACATGGAGAAGCTCTTATGCTGCTGGCGTCTCAACAGATAGAGATGTCAGAAAACACTTTGAGATAGTGGAGTAAATAATGGAGTTTTATTCTCAATACGTTTTGAAGTATACTCACTTCTTTATCAGGAGAACCACAAGTCAATTGATGAACAACCACAAGGCTTGTGGTTCTCCTGATGAAGAAGTACACTTCAAAACGCGTTGAGATAAAAATGCAATATCTACTCCACTATCTCAAGTGATTTCTGACATCTCTATCTATTGTGACGCCAGCAGAACAGTATATCCGCTTCTCCTCATCTCTTAACATAAATTAGATTGGGAGCCTCATTTGGAGCAGGAATTAAAGTAAATGATTATTTCTATACAGCTTCGCATTATATGTTGAGTAAAATCTTCATGGCGTAGTAAGAGTCTAAGGACTTTCCACAAACTTACAAAAATCTACAATATATTTATTGTGAAAATCTTTTAAATTGATAAAATAAAAATACCTGGACTCATGAAATGCACATTTTAATTTTGGCATTAAACAGTCATTAGATATTTATCTTCAAAGTAAGTATAACAGCCTTGTCAGGTCCAGCACATTTATTTAATAATGTATGGAGCTTGTACTGTGAAATGTTTTAACTAATCCTATGAAATATTTGCAGCATAGTTTGAAATTGTATATTATCTGCTGATTGAAATGTTATATTATATGCACAAATTTAAATGCTATTTATTTTTCGTGCTCCTTGTTCACTTGATAAAAATGAAGATTCGATCAGCAAATTTTAATACCATTTTTGTGCTTCATCCATGTAAATTTCAATGACTTCTCGATCAGGACACTATAAGGGTTAACAGTGTATAACGGGATAGTTGCTTATAAGTTGAAATTAGAGTATCCTGACTGTTAATGATCTGTTTACTTAATATCTGCTGACTAGGTATAGTTTATAATATAAAGATAAGCCTGTAGAGCATTTAATGGGAATAGTTTCCAAGCCCTGATACAGCAGAAACTGTAATTATTAACTGGTATAATGTAATGTGTTTCCGCTGCACTTCTTCTATGTGATGTGCTGATGCAAACCTCAATGTGCTTTTTTCAATCTATTGTTAACATTAGTATATTTTAACATACTTTGTAAAATGAGATATAGAAACAGAAAATAAATAGTATCTGTGTCCTTAAACACATTCAATAATTAAACATAGGCCTTGTTTTTCACAAAATTATTTTAGCTCTTTGGCTGCCTGACACGAATAGTGAAAGAGCACACCCCTCTTATCCCAAAAAATAAGAAACCATATAGATAAGTATATACCAACATCAAGCAATGAATAAACCATACACAATACAGTATATCAGCAGTGAAGAATCTGTATACATAAATTTATATAAACATACAGTAATGAATAATCTGTACACATAAATACAAATCAATGGTGCAGAAACCATCTACATATTTACAGTTAGGTTCAGAAATATTTGGACAGTGACACAAGTTTTGGCATTTTAGTTGTTTACTAAAACATATTCAATATACAGTTGTAATCAATTTGGGCTTAAAGTACTGATAGGGAATTCAGGGGGAACTTGAAAGGGACCATCAAACCTTGGCTCCAATGGTTCCCTTGTGTGTCTTTTTACCACCACCCAGTCTCCAGGCTGTAGAGAATGGGCTCCTTCTTGACACTCTGGGTCTGGAATAGAGTCAAAAACTTGTTTATGCACAGAGGAGAGCCTCTTTTGCAGGCCCTGGACATAAGAGGTGAGAGTGTCACACTGCAGTTGCAGTAACTGTGGAAAATACAGTCCTAACCTAGGGGCTGACCCAAACAAAACCTCAAATGGTGAGAGCTTAGTCTTCCTATTGGGCGTGTACCTAATAGAAAAGAGAGCTAAAGGCAGACATTCTGTCCAAGGTTTCCCCAATTCCTCACTTGCTTTCTGAATTTTTAGCTTAAGGGTACCATTTAGCCGTTCAACCTTCCCACTCGCTTGGGGTCTGTATGGGGTGTGAAAAGCCTGTGTCACCCCTAATATTTGCATGGTATTCTGCATTACCTGTCCGGTGAAATGGGTACCTCTGTCGTTCTGTCGGACTCTATGGTTTCAGGTAGTCCGAACCTGCAGAAGACTTCTGACATCAACTTCTTTGCAGTGGCTCTTGCAGTAGCTTTTAGCATCGGGAAGGCTTCTGGCCAGCCTGAAAAGAGGTCAATACACACGAGCACGAATTCATACATTCCTGTTCTTGGGAGTTGTATGAAATCTATCTGCAGTCGTTGAAACGGATAGAAGGGCTTAGGCGTGTGTTTCTGTGGTACTTTGACTACACTTCCTGGATTGTGTTGTGCACATGTTAGACATGCCTGTGTAAATCTAGTAGCAACTGTTGTGAAACCAAGGGCGATCCATTGTCTCTCTACTAAAGCACACATGGCGTTTTTGGACAAATGCGTTGGGCCATGAGCCGCCTGAGCCATCATGGGGTACAAGGCCCTCGATAGGCAGACTTTCTGACCCACCATCCACAAACCTTCATGCTCCTGAGCTCCAGCTTTCGACCATACCCTCTTCTCTTCCCCGGTTGTCTGCCGAGTCAGAGCCTGTAAGATTTTAAGATCTAATTGCTGACACTCAGTGATTACCATGATCAGTGGGGGTACCCCAGAGGCCTGGTCGTGCCTCGGCTTTTGTGCGGCTTCCTTGGCTGCCTTGTCTGCCTTCTCGTTGCCTCTTGCTTCGTTGGTAGAGAGTTTTGTGTGTGCTCTTACCTTAACTATGGCAACTTCCTTCGGGAGCAGAAGTGCCTTCAGCAGTTGTTTGATAAGGTTCCCATGTTTTACAGGGGTACCTGCTGATGTAAGAAAGTCTCTCGCCCTCCATATGGGACCATAGTCATGGGCTATACCGAAAGCATAGCTTGAATCTGTGTAGATGTTACAGTGTTTACCTGCCACCCCTTTAAGCGCTTCAATGAGTGCCGTCAAATCCGCCTCTTGTGCCGACATGTGAGGAGGGAGTGGTTCTGCTTTTACTACCTCATGCTGTGTGACCACTGCATATCCAGTATAGAACCGTCCATCTTCACCGATGCTTCTTGAACCATCTACAAAAAGCTCAACCTCAGGATTAGTGAGAGGTACATCAGAAACATGTGAGAACCCTGCAGTCTCTTGAGCCATAAGGGCTATACAGTCATGCTCATGGTATGCATCAAACAATTCATCTTCTGACAGATTTTGCAAAAACAGTGGTTTTCCTTGCCCATTCCCCCCTTCTCCCCCTTTTGAATCTGCTACATTGATTGGAATAAGGGTAGCTGGATTCAAAGTCATGCACCGTTTCAAAGTGACATTGGGAGGCATTAGGAGGGCACACTGAAGCTTAAGATGTCTGGCTATAGCAATGTGCTTGGGTTGGACCTGGCTGAGGATGCTGTGCAGGTCATGTGGAGTGTAGACAGTGATTTGATAGTCCAGTACAATCTCTGAGGCCTTGTCTAGTAAGAGTGAAACAGCTGCCACTGCGCGGACACATAATGGAGCTCCTCATGCAACAGGATCTAAATGAGCAGAGTAGTAGGCCACAGGCCTGTTGTGTTGGCCATGTTTTTGGGCTAGGACCCCTGTAGCATGTCCCATCATTTCTGTACAGTAGAGCAGAAACAGTTTTGTGTAGTCTAGGGTGCCAAGTGCTGGAGCAGAGACAATTGCAAGTTTTAGTGAGTAGAAACTGTCTAGTGCTTCCTGATGGAGCTGGAAGGGTTGTGTGGGCAGACAATCATAGAGAGGCTGCATGAGAATGGATGCAGAGCAAATCCAAGGCCTACAATATGATGCTAGCCCCAAGAAGGTGCGTAGGTGTTGAACCCCTGCAGGTGGTTGTAGCTGTTCAATTGCCTTCTTCCTATCCTCTGTCAAGGTTCGTGCTCCTTGTGATATGCAATGTCCCAAAAATACAACTTTTAGTTGACAAAATTGTAGTTTGTCTCTGGACGCCTTGCACCCTTTGGAAAAGAGGTGTTGAAGCAGTGAGATTGTAGCTTCGCAGCATACATCTCTGTTGGGGGCACAAAGGAGGAGATCATCAACTCTCCTTCTTGGTCAAGTAGCCATTACACAGCCTGGAGGTGTGTTTGGGGTCATTGACCTGTTGAAAAAAAAAATCATGGTCCTACTAAACGCAAACCGGATGGAATAGCATGCTGCTGCAAGATGCTGTGGTAGCCATGCTGGTTCAGTATGCCTTCAATTTTAAATAAATCCCCAACAGTGTCACCAGCAAAACACCCCCACACCATCACACCTCCTCCTCCATGCTTCACGGTGGGAGCCAGGCATGTAGACTCCATCCGTTCACCTTTTCTGCGTCACACAAAGACACGGTGGTTAGAACCAAAGATCTCAAATTTGGACTCATCAGACCAAAGCACAGATTTCCACTGGTCTAATGTCTATTCCTTGTGTTCTTTAGTCCAAACAAGTCTCTTCTGCTTGTTGCCTGTCCTTAGCAGTGGTTTCCTAGCAGCTATTTTACCATGAAGGCCTGCTGCACAAAGTGTCCTGTTAACAGTTATTGAAGAGATGTGTCTGATGCTAGAACTCTGTGTGGCATTGACCTGGTCTCTAATCTGAGCTGCTGTTAACCTGGGATTTCTGAGGCTGGTGACTCGGATAAACTTATCCTCAGAAGAAGAGGTGACTCTTGGTCTTCCTTTTCTGGGGTGGCCCTCATGTGAGCCAGTTTCTTTGTAGCGCTTGATGGATTTTGCAACTGCACTTGGGGACACTTTCAAAGTTTTCCCAATTTTTCGGACTGACTGACCTTCATTTCTTAAAGTACTGATGGCCACTCGTTTTTCTTTACTTAGCTGCTTTTTCCTTACCATAATACAAATTCTAACAGTCTACTCAGTAGGACTATCAGCTGTGTATCCACCAGACTTCTGCACAACACAACTGATGGTCCCAACCCCATTTATAAGGCAAGAAATCACACTTATTAAACCTGACAGGGCACACCTGTGAAGTGAAAACCATTTCTGGTGACTACCTCTTGAAGCTCATCAAGAGAATGCCAAGAGTGTGCAAAGAAGTAATCAAAGCAAAAGCTGGCTACTTTGAAGAACCTAGAATATAAGACATATTTTCAGTTGTTTCACACTTTTTTATTAAGTATATAATTCCACATGTGCTAATTCATAGTTTTGATGCCTTCAGTGTGAATGTACAATTTTCATAGTCATGAAAATACAGAAAAATCTTTGAATGAGAAGGGGTGTCCAAACTTTTGGTTTGTACTGTATAAAAACGAAACCAAAATGGATTTTCCTGGAAAATATGTTAAGGAACATCCTTTCCAGAGTAATGACTTTTATATAAGGCAAAATAATTAACCCAAAACAAAAATGTTCCTCCACCACTTGGGCTATGTTCACATGTAGCGTTTTTGATGCATTTTTCAACTTTAACATTGCTCTCAACAAAGAAATGTAATTTTAACATTTAACAACCTTAGCTGGCCATGTGGTGTGTGACACATAACCATACACATCCTGTTTCATTTATGAAGGAGGGACTCTGAAAGTCACAAAGCCTATTTTTATAGGGCCAGCAGTCGGCCCTCACTATTCTTAGAGAGCAATCAGCCGGCAATGCTTTGTCGTTCCCATTATTAAACAGTGGGTCTCCTATATTGTTATTGCCTATGCAGTGAGTGGCTGGGCTGCCAAAAATTAGAACGCACCCCTATACCCCTTTGATGAGACGTACAGGAGGGCCTCATGAAAAAGTGTTCCAATTATAAGAAAATGATTCTCCCATAGTGTTAGCCTATGCACTGAATGCAAGGCCTGCCCTGCACCAAAGTATCATGTAACACTTGGAACAGACGTCCTGGATGGCCACATGAAACCAAAGTTCCCATTTTTTCCATTTGGTACTGCCATACTGTTAGCCTAGGCATTTAATGCAAGGCTTGGCCTGCAACAAAGTTACATGCACCCAATAAGCCTTTGAACCCACGTACTAGATGGCCACATGAAAACCAAGTTCACATTTTTTTAATTTGGCACTGCCATACTGTTTGCTTATGCATTGAATGCAAGGCCTGCCCTGCACCAAAGTAACACACACCACAATAAGCCTTTGAACCCACGTACTGGATGGCCACCTGAAAGCATTGTTCCTATTAATTTGGTACTCCCATATTGTTTGACTACGCAGTGAATTGTTGAGCCTGAAGAACCTGCATTGGAGAATGTCAGTGTTGAGGATGAAGACCTGAAAGTGGAGAATGTCAGTGTTGAGTCTGGAAAACCTGCAGTAGATAATTTCAGTGTTGAGGCTGAAGAACCTGCAGTGGACAATTGCAGTGTTGAGGCTTAAGAACCAGCAGTGGAGCATTGCAGTGTTGAAGCTGAAGACCCGGCAAAGGAAAATTGCAATGTTGAGGATGAAGAACCTGCAGTGGACAATTGCAGTGTTTAGGCTTAAGAACCAGCCGTGGAGCATTGCAGTGTTGAAGCTGAAGACCCGGCAGTGGACAATTGCAGTGTTCAGGCTAAAGACCCTGTAATGTATGTAGTACAGTTCATATAGCGTTCTTGTGCTTGGGTGCGATGAAAACACAGGAGTCACAGGTTTGATATAGAAAAGTCCTGTATTACTTCATACAAGTTGGCAGAAAGAGTCACACAGTTTGCAGACACAGAAACAGGAGACACAGCAGGCCAGAGTAATCCAAGCTCAGCAATCACTCTCCAATACAGATTCAGGATCTTCTTCTCTGTTACCGTAAGTCCATGCAAACGTAGGTCTTTCAAAGAGCAGGGTTCAGAGTCCACAAGTGCTTCAGAGTTCCTCAGTAGGAATAGCTGGAGTACAAGGTCCAAGGCTTACAGGAGTCAAGTCACAGGTTCACTGCAGGCTAGATTCTGAAGCACTGATTGCTCAGCTGTGGCTGCTTAAGAAGCAAAGGAGAGAATCAGGGCGGGAACATGCAAGCTGGAAACTCCATTTTGACTGAGGGCAAGATAGCTGCAGCAAGACAGAAAGTAAAATGGCTGACGAACAAACTGAGTTTCAGGAATATATACATAGAACCTTACATTACTCCCCCCTTAAGGACAACCTCCGGATGACCTCAGACCAGGCTTGTGTGGGTACCTCTGATGAAACTGACGGAGCAAGCGAGGAGCATTAACGTTATTGACCGGTTCCCATGAGTTGTCCTCCACTGGGTAGCCCTGCCATTTAATCAGATATTGTAACTGATTTCTATACAACCTGGAATCTAAAATCCTTTCCACCGCAAATTCTTCCTGACCATCGACTAGCACTGGGTCAGGGCAAGGAGAGGAACGTCCAGGAAACGTATTGGGTGTCGCAGCCTTTAGTAGGGATACATGAAAGACAGGGTGGATTCTCATAGTTCTGGGCAGTTGAAGACGACAAGCAACGGCACTTATAATTTTACTGATTTTATAGGGTCCAATGTACTTATGTCCCAACTTAGACGATGGAATCCTTAACTTAAGATTTCTGGTTGACAGCCAGACCAAGTCTCCTACCTTGAAAGCTGGTGCAGGTTTACGAAATTTATCTGCTGCTTTCTTGTACCTTTCTTGAGCCGATTCCAGATTTTCCTTTAGAAGATCCATATTCTTCTGTAAAGACGTGATTCTTTCAGCCACTGCTGGTAAAGGCGTTTCTATGGGAAATCGTGGTAGAATGTTAGGATGATAACCTAGATTAGAGTAAAAAGGAGACTGTTTAGTGGAGGCACTCTGAGAGTTGTTATACGAGAACTCAGCTAATGGAAGTAGATCCACCCAATCATCCTGTAGGTGGCAGATAAAGCAGCGGAGATACTGCTCCAGGGTTTGATTGGTTCGTTCGGTCTGTCCATTAGTCTGGGGATGAAAAGCAGAAGAAAGGTTTACTTTAATGTCCAATGCTGCACAGAAATTTTGCCAAAACCTAGAAGTGAATTGCACCCCTCGATCCGAAATAACCTCATCCGGTACTCCATGTAAGCGAAACACATCTTTAATCATCAAATCTGATGTCTGTTTTGCAGTGGGTAAGCCGACACAAGGGATAAAATGAGCTGCCTTTGTTAGACGGTCAACCACCACTAGAATGGTGTTCTTCCCCTGAGAGGCTGGTAACTCCACAATGAAGTCCATAGAAATGGATCCCCACGGGCGGGACGGGGTGGGAAGAGGCTGTAACAGACCAGTTGGTGAGGAGCGAGGTGTTTTGCATCTTGCACAGACCTCACATGAAGTGACATAATTCAAAACATCCTTCCTGCAAGTGGGCCACCAAAAGAAACGAGAAAGAAATTCCTGTGTCTTTAGAATTCCTCTATGCCCAGCTATCTTGGAATCGTGAATGAGTTGCAATACTCTTAATCTGACTGTTTCAGGAATATACAGACGTTGTCCCTGAATCCACACACCATTCTTAAAGACAAGACTTACGTCCCTTGGGGTTGTGCCAAAAAGGAATCCGCATGGTATGCTTCCTTGATGTCCTTAAGTAGGTCTTGATTATGAATTACTCCTAGGAATCTAGAGTCAGGAAGAATAGTCTTAGGAGGAGTAATTGGACGTGTCTCTGCTGAGTAAATCCTAGAGAGTGCATCAGCCTTTCCATTGCGCGATCCTGGTCTATAAGAGATGATAAAATTAAATTGGTTTAAGAAAAGATTCCAGCGAGCCTGGCGAGGAGTCAGGCACTTAGCCGACCTGATAAACTCAAGGTTACGATGGTCTGTCAGGACGACTATTTGCTGTGCAGCTCCCTGAAGAAGGTGTCTCCATTCTTTGAAGGCGGCAATAATGGCCAACAACTCTCTATTGCCCACATCGTAGTTCCTCTCAGCCGAAGACAACTGCTGGGAAAAGAAGGCACAGGGATGCAAGACATTCTTCTCACCTGTTCTCTGAGAGAGTATAGCTCCAACGGCACAGTCTGAAGCATCCACCTCTATTATGAAGGCAAGCTCGGGGTTGGGATGTACTAGGATAGGTGCAGTGGTAAATTTATCTTTTAGACGGGAAAATGCTTCTTGGGCTTGGGGAGTCCAGGAAAACCTAGACTCTTTCCGGGTAAGTTGAGTGATAGGTGACACTACCTCAGAGAAATTTCTAATGAAACGTCTATAGAAGTTGGCAAACCCGATGAAGCGCTGTACCTCCTTCACATTTCTAGGACTTGGCCAATCCTTGATGGCTTGGGTTTTGCTTCCATCCATACTAATTCCTTGTGTAGACAGTACATACCCCAGAAATTGAATTTCGGTCCTATGGAATTCACACTTTTCAAGTTTGATGTAAAGATGATTTTGTCTTAGACGTTCCAAGACCATTCTCACATGTCCATGATGTTCCTCTGTGGAGTTAGAAAAAATTAGAATATCATCCAAATAAATTACCACAAATGTATCTAGGAGATCCCTGAAGATGTCATTCACCAAGTGTTGGAAAGTGGCTGGGGCGGTACTCAGACCAAAAGGCATAACTAGATATTCAAAGTGTCCATAGCGTGACCTGAATGCAGTCTTCCATTCATCCCCAGGTCTAATACGGACTAAGTTATAGGCCCCACGAAGATCTAGTTTAGAAAAAATTTTGGCATGTCGCACTCTCTCCAATAACTCAGGGATTAAAGGCAATGGATAACGGTTTCTAATAGTAACCTTATTGAGTTCCCTATAGTCTACGCATGGTCTCAGAGATCCATCTTTCTTCTTTACAAAGAAGATGGGTGCACCTGCAGGAGATGAAGAGGGGCGTATGAAGCCCTTGGCTAGATTTTCATCTATGTAATCCTTTAAAGCCTTTAGCTCGGGCCCCGCCAGGGGGTAGATCTTAAAAAAAGGTATCTCTGCTCCAGGCAATAATTCAATTGGACAATCATATGGACGGTGAGGAGGAAGCTGGTCAGTGTTCTTCTTGTCACATAAATCCACATAGTCCTGGTATACAGCTGGTAGTTCAGGGACTGACATGATTCCTTTAGGAACAGAGCAAGCTGAAACTTTTGGACTCATCTGTTTCTCTGGAAAGTGTAATTCCTTGGTCTCCCAGTTAATGGTAGGATTCTGAGCCTGCAGCCATGGTAGCCCTAGAATAATGGGAAAGTGGGGAGAAGAGATAAGCATAAAGGACAGTTTCTCTTGATGATCTTTACCCATAAGAACCCTCAAAGGCTCTGTTTCCTGATCCACTGGTCCAGAGGTCAGCAGGGAGCCATCCACAGTTTCCATCTGTACTGGAGTAGCCTTCTTCACTGAACGTATTCCCTGTTTCAGAGCAAAGGAGACATCCATAAAATTTCCACTTGCCCCTGAGTCGATCATAGCAGAGCTAGACACCCAAGCTGAGTCAACCCAGAGTTTGATGGAAAGAAAGCAATGAGAATTGTTTTTCTTACAACTCAGCTGGGACACCGCTGAGGAAACTTGAAAAATGGCAGCGTTTACACAGTCAACATCCTCAGAGGTAACGGAGTTTAAGTCCGAGAAATCAAGATCTGTTGCTGCAGATCTCTCTGGAGCCTGAGGCTCGGACCTGACAGATCCCCTCTCGCAACACTCACAATGAATGAGTGCTGCAGTAGTCTTACGAGAACGGCTGGGGCAGTTTATAATGAAGTGCCCTGACTTACCACAATAGAAACATAGATTCTCCTTAAAACGATGTTCCTTGCGTGCATCACTAACCCGTCGTTGTAAAGAGTCTACCTGCATGGGTTCAGGTTCAGGTTCCCGTGTAATCCTACTCAAAGGTTCCTTAGCTGGAGAGGAAGGTAGGAAAAGATTAGTACGATTGCTTTCGAACCATCTCTCTTGCCTGCGTTCAGTCAGACGAGTATCAATACGGATGCAGTAGTTAATAAAGTCACCTAACGCAGTGGGAGGGTCGGCACGAGCAAGTCCATCCTTAATCAGTGGAGATAACCCCTTTCGGAAAATAGATTTTTTGGCGGAACTGTCCCAGGTGGTATCAAGGGCCCATCTCCTGAAATCCAAGGCATATTCAGCTACCGAGTGCTTACCTTGGCGCAAAGCTAACATGGCTGCTTCAGCTGTTGCACCTCGATTGGGGTCATCAAACACCTGCCCCATGGCTGAAATAAAATCATCAAGGTGATTCAAACAATCATCCTCAGTCTCAATCAGAGGGTTTGCCCACATTAAAGCCTTGTTGGTAAGCAACATAATTATAGTAAGCACCTTAGATCGTTCAGTGGGAAATTGTGAAGCATGTGCAGAGAAAAATAAATTGCATTGATTAATAAATCCCCTGAATTTCTCACGTTCACCGCCAAAACGAAAAGGGGGCAACTTGGGAATCCCAGCACTCGGGGCTACGGCAGGAGCCTGTACTCGCCCCTCTAGAACCTCAATCCTGGCTCGCAAATCCTGGGTAGTCTGTCCAACCACTTGCAAATTGTGATTATTGAGGTCCTGTAGATTTGTAAAACGGGTCTTTATATTCTGCAAATCTGCAAGGATATTATCAGTCACTCCGCAAAGTTCCTTTATGCGGGCCTCCATTTTCCAGATCTTTTAAAACAGGATTACTGGAAGAAGAGGAGAGAAAAAAAACAATAGTGTTCACCTGTGGCAACACTGCAGAGAGAAAAAAAAATTAAGGGAACTGCTCACCTGGAATGGTTGTGAGAAGTCACAACCACTATCATCACAGAAAGTTTCAACCAGACATCTGATATCCAGAGTTACAGCAGACAAAAAAGAGAAAAGAAAGGAAAAAAAAAAAAAACAATAGTGTTTACCTGTGGTAACACTGCAAAAAGAAAAAACTTAAGGGAATTGCTCACCTGGAATGGTTGTGAGAAGTCACAACCACTGTCATCACAGAAAGTACAACCGGACGTCTGATATCCACAGTACAGCCTTCCAGACCCAGCAGACACTAACGTTTTGGCTTCAGAATCTTGTAATGTATGTAGTACAGTTCATATAGCGTCTTGTGCTTGGGTGCAATGAAAACACAGGAGTCACAGGTTTGATATAGAAAAGTCCTGTATTACTTCATACAAGTTGGCAGAAAGAGTCACACAGTTTGCAGACACAGAAACAGGAGACACAGCAGGCCAGAGTAATCCAAGCTCAGCAATCACTCTCCAATACAGATTCAGGATCTTCTTCTCTGTTACCGTAAGTCCATGCAAACGTGGGTCTTTCAAAGAGCAGGGTTCAGAGTCCACAAGTGCTTCAGAGTTCCTCAGTAGGAATAGCTGGAGTACAAGGTCCAAGGCTTACAGGAGTCAAGTCACAGGTTCACTGCAGGCTAGATTCTGAAGCACTGATTGCTCAGCTGTGGCTGCTTAAGAAGCAAAGGAGAGAATCAGGGCGGGAACATGCAAGCTGGAAACTCCATTTTGACTGAGGGCAAGATAGCTGCAGCAAGACAGAAAGTAAAATGGCTGACGAACAAACTGAGTTTCAGGAATATATACATAGAACCTTACAGACCCAGTGGTAGACAATTGCAGTGTTGAGACTGAAGACCTGGCAGTGGACAATTGCAGTGTTGACGCTAAAGAACCTGCAGTGGACAATTGCAGTGTTAAGGCTGAAGACCCGGCAGTGGACAATTGCAGTGTTGAGGCTGTAGACCCGGTAGTGGACAATTGCAGTGCTGAGGCCAAAGACCCAGCAGTGGGGCACTGCAGTGTTGAGGTTGAAGACCCAGCAGTGGACAATTGCTGTGTTGAGGCTAAAACCCAGTGGTGGACAATTTCAGCGTTGAGGCTGAAGACCCGGCAGTGGACAATTGCAGTGTTGAGGCTAAAGACCCAGCGGTGGACAATTGCAGTGTTGAAGATAAAGAACCATCAGCAGTAGGGTATTGCGGTGTTGAGGCTAAAGACTCAGCAGTGGAGCATTGCAGTGTTGAGGCTGAAGATCCAGCGGTGGACAATTGCAGTGTCGAGGCTAAAAACCCTGCAGTGGACAATTGCAGTGTTGAGGCTGGAGACCCAGCGGTAGACAATTGCAGTGTTGAAGCTGAAACCCAGTGGTGGACAATTGCAGTGTTGAGGCTGAAGACCTGGCAGTGGACAATTGCAGTGTTGAGGCTAAAGACCCAGCGGTGGACAATTGCAGTGCTGAGGCTGAAGACCCGGCAGTGGACAATTGCAGTGTTGAGGCTAAAAACCCAGCGGTGGACAATTGCAGTGTGGAGGCTAAAAACCCTGCAGTGGACAATTGCAGTGTTGAGGCTAAAGACCCAGCAGTGGACAATTGCAATGTTGAAGCTGAAGACCCAGCGGTGAGGTATTGCAATGTTGAGAATGAAGATCCTTTATTGTAGCATTGCAGTGTTGAGGAAGAACACCCAGCAGTGGAGCATTTTAGTGTTGAGCCAGAAGAACCTGCAGTGGACAATTGCAGTGTTGAGGATGAAGACCCGGCAGTGAAGAATTGCAGTGTTGAGGAAGAACACACATCAGTGGAGCATTGCAATCTTGAGCTCGAAGAACCTGCAATGTAGCATTGCAGTCTTGAGGAAGAACACCAAGCAGTGGAGCATTTCAGTGTTGAGCCTGAAGAACCATCAGTGGAGAATTGCACTGTTGATGCTTAAGAACCTGCATTGGTGAATTGGAGTGGTGAGGCTGAAGACCCTGCATTGTAGCATTGCAGTGTTGAGGCTGAAGAACTGGCAATGAAGAATTGCATTGTTGAAGATGAACAATCAACAAAGTTCACAATATTAGGAAGTGGGTCTCCCACACTGTTTGCCTATGCAGTGAATGCAAGGCCTGCCCCAAATTTGGATGCACCAAAATACCACTTGGAAGAGACGTGGAGGAAGTCCTCCTAAAAATCAGTTTCCATTACAAAGGAGCGGGTCTCCTATAGTTGTAATGGCCGTACAGTAAGTGTATGGGCTGACAAACACTTCCCCCTGTGGGGTACACATCAACATACTGCCACAACATTTTTGTTACGGGCATCATAAACACCCTTCAAGAATATTACGTGGCTGTTGCATCACGGAACACGTTCAACCTCATGTTCTAGCAGTGGTGTCTGAAGAGACGTGGAGGATGGCCAACGTAGCAGATGAAAAATGTGTGAATTTAGTACTGTGGCCTGTGGGGCGTTGGCTGGGTATTTCCCCTTGCGTTCCAATGACTGGTGTATAGAGAATTGAAGGCTGTGCTGGGCCAAGGATATGGACATGCTTGCTAATGGTGGTAGATGAGTGTGTGCAACGACAGGTGCAGGGCAGGAGGCATCTTCGCAGGCACCATGGACAGTGGAATGGCTTCCACAAACAACAGCGGAAGAAGCAGTGGTGTCACTTGCAGACAATGTTACTGGACCCAGGGGTTTGGCCCACAAAGTCGGGCGCTTTGCTGCCATGTGCCTGATCATGCTGGTGGTGGTCAGGCTAGTAGATTTGCTACCCCTGCTGATGCAGGCATGGCAGGTGGTGCAAAGGGCCTGTTTGGGGTTATCGTTAGAGTCTTTAAAAAACAACCAGACTCGGGAAGACCTAACAGTTGTGCTGACAACTTCTGTTGTGTTGGTGTTACGAGAAACGGTTGCCCGCCTACTGTCTATGATCACCACAGTGCTTCTTCCTGCCTGTTGTTGTGCTATGCCTCCCTCCTCTGTGTGCTGCTGTCCTCGCTCTGCCAGTTTGAGTCAGTTACTATATCATCCACCACCTCCTCTTCCACTTCCACACCCTGGTCCTCCTGCTGACTTTCTGGCAATTGTGTTTTATTCATCTTCCACCTCTTGTGACATGTTTCCACCGTCGCCTTCATGTGAATTTGGCTGCTCCAATATTTGGGCATCACTACATGCAATCTCAGTTTGCCCCGCTTCAAGTGGACCGGGTGAGAGGCCCGAATCTGTAAATAGAAAAGTGAACAGCTCTTCGGCATGTCTAAGTGTGGGATCAGTTGTCTCTGGGCAATTGGCATGGCAGGAGGAAGGAGGATCAGGTCCAGATCAGGTACATGTGGTTCAGACGCACGGCTACTCAGACTTGACCGTGTGTATGACAGGGTGCTGCTGGTGGTGGCAAAGTGACTGGAATCATTATCCGCCATCCACCCAACTACCTTTTCATGCTGCTCTTGTGTGAAGAGTGCTGTTCTGCAGTCCCCTATGAATTCTGACAGGAATCTGTTGCGAGAAGATGTGGGTGTTTGTTGTGGCACAATTTCAGCTTGCCCACGGCCTCTGCCTCTGCATGCACCATCACATCACGTCCACTTCCCCGTCCCTGGCCACGCACCTTTCCCATTTTAAATTGAGTACAATATTTTCCATGTTCACTACAAAAGGCTGAATTGGAAGCAAACTTAGATGTGATCCATGTGCGAGAAAAACGCACTTTCAAATATCTGGACTGTACTTTTTTGTCAATAACTAGGGTAAGATACAGCAAAAACTGTGGAATGGAGACCTGAAATGCCAAAATTTGTAGCCCTCAGATAGATCAGGCGTCTGACGGAGATACCAGACTGTTCAATATGTGGTCTGTATTTTTTAATTTTTTACCCCAAAAGAGTGTATACAAATAGGGTAACAGACAGCAAATACAGTGGAATGTAAGCCCTGAAATGCCACAATTTTTAGCACACAGATAGATCAGGCATCTGACAGAGATACCACACTGTTCAATATGTGGTCTAAATTTTTTAATTTTTTACCCTAAAATAGTGTATACAAATAGGGTAACAGACAGCAAATACAGTGGAATGTAGCCTTGAAATGCCACAATTTTAGCCCACAGAAAGATCACGCGTCTGATGGAGATACCAGACTGTTCAATATGTGGTCTATACTTTTAAATTTTTTACCCCAAAATAGTGTATACAAATAGGGTAACAGACAGCAAATACAGTGGAATGTAGCCCTGAAATGCCACAATTTGTGGCCCACAGATAGATCAAGGGTCTGACGGAGATACCAGACTGTTCAATATGTGGTCTGTATTTTTTACATTTTTTACCCCAAAATAGTGTATACAAATAGGGTAAGACACAGCAAAAAAAAGCAGAATGTAGCCCTGAAATGCCACAATTTGTAGCCCACAGATAGATCAGGCGTCTGACAGCGATAACAGACTGTTCAATATGTGGTCTGTATTTTTAAATTTTTTACCCCAAAATAGTGTATTCAAATAGGGTAAGACACAGCAAAAAAGGTGAATGCAGCCGTGAAATGCCACAATTTTTAGCCCACAGATCACAGATAGATTAGGCATCTGACGAAGAGAGCAGACTTTCAAATATCAGCCCTTTTTTTTTTTTTTTGACCAGCAAAATTGTTTCAATAAGTAGGCTATGACACAACAAAAAAAATTCTATGGAGGCCTGAAATGGCAAAATTTTTAGCGCAGTGATATGCGATCCATGCGGTGGACAAACTCCAGTGTAAAATATCTGCCCTGTAGCTAAATATTTTTTGGGCAGCTAAATATTTTTTGAGCAGCAAAATGGTGTCAAAAAATTGTATGTCACTCTCAAAAAATTCTACAGTACCGCAAAAAATGGCAAATTTTCTCTTATACACCAGATGATTCTGTGCCGCCAGCCAATCACTGTAATACCACAACAAAGATGAATGCAGGGCGTGCACCAGAACTCCCGCCGAGCAAACAAAGAAATGCTCGGTGCTCGCCAAGTACCGCAAGTACAGCGATGTATTACTGAGCACGTTCGCGCATCACTAATGATTAATCAATATTTGAAGCTAAAAGTGGAGAGCAGACCATAATATTCAGATATTTCAGTAGATTTTTATCCTCCTGCTCCAAGCCAGTTTTGATAACAGTGTGGTGAGGGTTAACTTTTACAAAGAATGATTTCTTTTACATTTTTTTATGTTTTTGATACCATAATTTATTTTTCAGATACATTTAACTTATGTGTTGAAAGTTAGAAATATCCAGCTCTATAAGTTTGTCTCTAGAAATTTGACTCTGACATTGCAGATTATATGAACTCCCAGAACAAAAACAATACTTGTAAATGTATTATTGTAATCCTGGTTACATCAGTCACATCAAATTATATTTGTCATAAAGGAAGATTATGCTGCTAATAACATACTTTATCCTATATCTATACAATGTCAAATGGTAGCTTTTATAGATGACTTCAAATTTATTTTGTGACTATGTTAAGCAGAAACAGATTTAAAGTATTTATTTCCCCTCTGGATCTTTTAGGCTATTTGGATACTAATAATGTGATGGGTGCACCACAAATAAGAAATTATGTATTAATATATATAATGTAATACAAGGGGGTGCTGCAATGCACTAAAAATGTTAGACCAGAAGAAGAGAGAAGAAAGAAATAGTGCAAAAATAGCGCACACCCCAATGATGAAATAATAAGGAAAGTACAAAAATATATTTTGAGACAAGAGACCAGAGTACAGACGATTATAAAACATAATTAAAATACAAAAAAGAACAAAAGCACCCCTGGGTCCGTAAATACATGAGACCAATATGAAATATTCCCCTAGTACAATTAGAATATGTGATGTACAACAATAATCATAATATAATGAACAAGAATACAAATATCAGTATAATAACCTGAAACCAAAAGCAATCACAATATAGCAAATAATGCAGTCAATATGACATGGGCAGCAAGGTATATAATAAACCTAGGCTGCTGTATGGATAAAAGAGTGACATCCAAGAAAGATTGTATATGCACAGCGCTATATGAGCTGGAATGAAATAATAAGGAGGGACGTCGCAAACATGATGATAAATAAGAAAGAACACCGATAAGAAAGGCCTGACCTTTTGTCCTACACAGTCTGTTGACAAATTCACCTTAGTTAAGGACCTCTATCTATTTTGTCGTAAATTGATATTTCAGGTCATCCGCAACAGACCCAATTTGACTCCCCATCTTTCGGATGATGAGAGACAAGTTTTTGAGGATCTGGTTGAACTCCTTCAGGAGAATGAAGTAGAATCAGGTAAGAGAAAATTTCCACATAGAAATAAATCCAAAATCTTACCATCCTTCTCATTAGTTCCGGCCATAAAAATTTTCTTTGAACTTGTCAAAAAGGATATTGATCGTATATCTTTGACTTCGAAGGGTCCATCTAACCTCTCGCACAGTGAATCCAAGGCTCTTACTTCTCTCAAAAATAATCGTGATTTTGTTATCAAGGAGGCGGATAAAGGCGGTAATATTGTGCTATGGCCCATCGAGATGTATCTGGATGAGGCACATAGACAACTGAATAATAGTAGATTTTACACCAAATTGCCTTCTGATCCTACCTCCATTTTTTCCAACAAGTTCCACATACTTTTATGTAGGGCCTTGAGCCATGGAATTATCACTGTGCATATTAAAAAGTTTCTGTGGGTCGAATCACCGATTACAGCAACTTTTTATCTACTACCCAAGATCCATAAGAATCTTACCGTACCTCCGGGCCGTCCTATAGTTTCCAGTATTGGGAGCTTATGTGAGAAAGCGAACATATATGTGGACTTTTATTTACAGCCTCTTGCCTCCTCATTACCATCTTATATTAAGGACTCTTCTCACTTCATTGATAATTGGCGGAACATTGCCATCAATGAATCCATGCTCCTCATCACATGTGACGTCGAGTCTCTTTACTCCAATATTGACCATAGAGATGGTATTCGTGCAGTTTCCTACTTCTTAGACAAACAAGCAAATCCAGACCGACTACATGATTCATTCTTGATTGACCTGTTATCCTTCATTCTACAACACAATTACTTTGTGTTTGATTGGTCCTTTTTTCGCCAAATTTCTGGCGTAGCCATGGGGCTCGGTGTGCGCCAGCCTATGCAAATATTTTTCTAGGTTGGTGGGAGGACACGGTAGTTTACCGTTCGCCCTATTTTAAGGAACACGTACAAAAATGGTATAGTTTCATTGATGACGTGTTCTTTATTTGGAGAGGTTCCGAAACTGACTGCCATCTATTTCTCCAGGAACTCAATAACAACTGTCTTAATATCTATTTGACGCCTTCCATGTCTTCCACTTCAACCACATTTTTGGATTTGAAAGTCTCAGCCTGCAACGGGAAACTCACCACGGACCTATTTCGCAAACCTACGGCTACCAACAGCCTACTAAGGTATGACAGCTTCCTCCCAGCACACACTAGAAAGGGCATTTCAGTTGGACAATTTTTAAGAACTCGACGTAATTGTACCCTTAATAGTGATTTTTATCATCAATCAAGACTCCTCACTGATCGCTTTAAACAATGGGGTTACCCCAAAAAAGTGATCTCGACAGCATACCAACGGGCAAAGGGATGCAATCAAGCTTCCTTGCTTGTTCAGGGTCATCGCCAACGTGACTCCCAAGTTAGGTTCATTACCACCTTCAACAATGGTTGGGACCAACTGAGGAGGATTCTTAACAGACATTGGGATATCTTGCTCACAGATTCCCAAACGTCCTCCCTCATCAGCCCGCAACCTAAGATGACAGCAAGGAGAGCACCCAATTTTCGGGATATTCTGACTAATAGTCATTTTGTCCGTCCAACCATTAGATTAAATAGAGGCATACGCCTCTATGGGTCCTTCCCATGTGGGGAGTGTAACGTCTGCTCTTTTATGCCTAATACTAAAAATGTCTTTGTCAACCCTTTGGACAATAAATCACATTCTTTAAAATCATATATTAACTAAAAACGTTGTTTATGCAATTATTTGTCCATGTCACAAAATCTATGTTGGCCAAACTTCCCAAGAATTGAGAAAAAGAGCTCAGAAGCATCTATCAACAATTCATTTAGCAGCGTCAGATGAGAAAAAGGGTCGGATGCTCACCCCAGTGGCATCCCATATTTTAAGTCAACATGGTGGCAATACCCAAGACACTCGTTTTTTTGTTTTGCAGAAAATTACTGAAAATGGAAGGGGAGAAAATCTTCAACAACGACTGCTTCAAGCAGAATCACGCTGGATCTATAATCTACGAAGCATCTCCCCGCTGGGCCTCAATGAAGATTTACTCTTTACTGGTTTTCTCGGCTGATATATCCTGCTGATTGTTGGACTATGTTTTGGATTATATGATATGTTTGCCCATAGGTCGTCTCCCTTGACATACCGCCCTTTTTTCTCATCGGCTTATAATCTTATCATGTCCAGACTTGGTCAGGCTTGTAGGTATGGATTCTTTAAATTAGTGCACCTTATATCCTGTTATTCATTATATCGTGCACTTTTGTTTACAGGTCCCAAGACATCACTATATTGACTGTTTATTATGTCTACCATCTTATAAAATATTGATTTACCTTTTCATATATCTAGTCCCCCTGTTTTGTGTGTGACTATATATTGTGTCCGTTGTGTAATTATTGATTCTGATACGTATGTATACCTGTGGATTGACATTCATATTGGCCACTGAACGATACTAATCGCTATTATTGTAGTCCTGTCAGGGCTCTCATACATATGCATATCTCTATATATTGTCTACGGACATTACCGCTTCTTCTTGCGCAGGCGCGTGTATTGCCATTGGGGGCGTTGCTTCATACAGGCGCCATGTGATCTCTTTTGACCTTCTTGAACTGGCTATGACTTCCGGGTCTTCATAGCAGGGCACTTCCTGCCATGGGACTCATTGTGCGTTCATTAACAAACCTATTTAAAGACCACAGTTAGTACATTTGTCACTCTTCCCCTGACGAAGCTGCAGGCGCAGCGATACGCGTGGGGCTCTTTCACCCCTGGTCCCGGGACCGCTCCCCTTGCGTCATTTCTTCCTTGATTCCTGGTGCTTCTTGGAACCATTGGTAACGTTACCTTTCTTATATTCCCTGCTTCTTAGCCTCTATTGAGGCAGTTCACACCATATGGGCAATTTTGGGTGTTATTAAACACCTTGCCTATACTGTGTTCTTTCTTATTTATCATCATGTTTGCGACGTCCCTCCTTATTATTTCATTCCAGCTCATATAGCACTGTGCATATACAATCTTCCTTGGATGTCACTCTTTTATCCATACAGCCGCCTAGGTTTATTATATACCTTGCTGCCCATGTCATATTGACTGCATTATTTGCTATATTGTGATTGCTTTTGGTTTCAGGTTATTATACTGATATTTGTATTCTTGTTCATTATATTATGATTATTGTTGTACATCACATATTCTAATTGTACTAGGGGAATATTTCATATTGGTCTCATGTATTTACGGACCCAGGGTGCTTTTGTTCTTTTTTGTATTTTAATTATGTTTTATAATCGTCTGTACTCTGGTCTCTCGTCTCAATAAAATATATTTTTGTACTTTCCTTATTATTTCATCATTGGGGTGTGCGCTATTTTTGCACTATTTCTTTCTTCTCTCTTCTTCTTTTAGGCTATTTGCACACGTTGCGTAAATGCTCCGTAATTTTGCGGAGCATTTGTGCAACTACCCGCCGCGGGTAAAATGCATATGTAATTAGTATGCATTTTCCCGCAAAACATAAGCATTTTGCAAGCGTTTTTAGCTTGCAGAATGCTAGCGTTTTCCAAGCGATCTGTGGCATCGTTTGGAAAACTGATTGACAGGTTGGTCACATTTGCTGGAAGGTAAGAATATCAATATTTTTTATTTTAATTCTATTTTTGACAGGAATATGGTACCCAGGGACTGGAGGAGAGTCTCCTCTCCTCCAGATCCTGGGTACCAAGCGCACATGAAGTGCTCACTTCATGTATGGTAGGCATAGCCACATGCATAAAGTGAGCGTTTCGATGCAATCCTATGACGGCATAATTGCAGCGATTACGCATAACGAATTGGCATGCTGCTTATTTTTACGTGAAACGATTATGCTCCGCAAAAATACGCAGCATGTGCACAGCAATGCGCAATCCTATGAATAATCCCATAGGATTGCATGGAATGCGTTTTGTTAACGTTTTTTAAGCTTTTTATTGCTTAAAAAACGCTACGTGTGCACATAGCCTTACAGTGTCGAGGTAAAATATAATTTTTCTACTTTAATACTTTCATATTATGTATATATTTCTATTTTTGTACTTTATATGACGTTTATATGCTAGCTTCCATTTTGTGTATTCAAACGATAAGCTTTCCTTGCTACGTGGCATATAAGTTTTCCTTACTACGTGGCATTTAGCTAAAGACCCATCTCTGGAATATGTAACTGGATCCTGAATTCCAAGAGGATTGCATCAGCCAGAAGTTACATCATTCGAGGATTGAGCTGAAGGAACAGTGAAACCAATCCAGATGTTAGAATACTATACATATCTATATATGGCTATACTGTTTCTCTTTGGGTGCCCCTCACTCCACCCTCAGATATATACTATATAACTTTGTGCTTGTAATAAAAAGAGAGCTCTTGCTGAGAAAGCTTCGTGCCAGAGCATGCTCTAAGACTGAACCAGCCTGATTGTCTGACTCTTTCTTATAACTGGTACCACATGCTCTTAATCTAATCTGAAGTGACTGGAGTTTGTCAATAAGACCCTGACAATTGGCGCCCGGCAACGTGGGGCAGTGGATCGCCGCCCGTCCGGACCCGTCCTGAGGACTTTGCGGTGGTGCCGGCGGTGACTGAGTGCGAGGACTGATCACCCTCCATCGAACACGGTAAGTTGGGATCATATATTTATATGTGTCCCACTTGCCTGTGTGTGTCAGTCATTGTTGGCTTAAGCTGTATTGTCTATTTGGGTCTGGGTGGGTGACCGGTTGAGTGGTGAGACCGAAGGCGATCCCACGCCACGAACCAGCAAGTGAGACCGAGTGACGTCGCATGTCTGCACGTGCTTGTGTCAAACACCACTTTTCTCCTCCTCCGGTCACTGTACCTTTATGTAGATAGCTGTCTCCCGTGACTGTTAGAATAAAGTTGGGACAAATTTTAGATTTTTGAAGTGTTGAGTGGGGTAGAAGACGCACATGATAGTCTAGTTAGTGACAGATTGATTAGGATTCTCTGTCTTATAAATGACAAATTGAGGAGGGCTCTTTGGCTACCAAGTACCTGACAGATTGAGGAGGACTCTCTGTCTTATCAGTGACAAATTGAGGAGGGCTCTTTGTCCAATACAGGGGAATCTCACAAGGAGATGTCCCGCTGTGAATATAGGAGTGTTACGATGAGCTGTGCTGTAAAGTTATCATCCACGGTTAGCGAAGGGATAGATTGAGGAGGATTCTCTGTCTTATCAGTGTATTGAGGAGGGCTCTACGCTGACGGGTGGTGACCTGCCAGCGGCATCGGTGGTCTGAGTCGCGACAGATCATTGCACTTTGTTAAATCATGATGCGTATGTTTAGATCTGAAAAACCCCACAAGTTAGAGGGTGGCACTATGGGAGTTGTTGAGTTAGTGGAGTCACGGGAAGGCAAAAGGCAGTACTAGGTCAGAAGCAAGGAGGTACCAGGGAAAGGGGAAGTTTTTCAGACAAGAAGATTACAGAGTAGTGTGAAACAACTGTGGTAGAGTGTGACAGAGAAAGACTGATATATGAGGCTCCTTGAATGCATTGAATGAGCGTGTGCAAGTTATAAGGATTTAACACTAGGACTACTGGACTCGTGACCCTGCCTAGAACTACTGAAAGGAGTCATTTTGACTCCTTGCTTGTTTTCGTTTATTTTTAGAGTTTCATTTGTGGTTATTTATTAATAATTATATTTTTTGTAATGTATTATTATTGTGAGATCCAACAGTAATGCTTTTGATTGTTTTTTTTCTGCTTTTCTTATTTTTCTACAGAAAATAACAATAATTATAATAGACGTTTTTCAAACATTTTTTTTTATTCAAGTGCACACATATAAACAACAACTGAAGAACAAAAAGCAGAGAAAATGTAGGTGGAGGAGCATAAAAATGAAAATATGGCGCAGAATTCACCTTCTAAACATTTGGTGTTTCGCATTTTAGGCATTGCCTTTGATTTATGGCAGTACATTGCCCACACAAAGACTTACCACAAGTCTTACAATTGCCGACAGATCTATTTTTCTTGCACTTTTCTTTGATCTGGCAAAATTTTATTTGAACCATCACTTCTGAGCATGTAGAAACTTGGGACGTGGAACCCTTTTCCCTATCTGTGACATAAGGACCACTCAACTCTCTCGCAAGCGTTTGCAAAAATGCCTTGCGTGACATTTTTTGGTGGGTTATCTCATTGAATATTATCCATGCATTTATACCCGCAAAGTCTAAGGCATTTTCAAATGCATGAACAGGCCATCTCCTTGTGCATGTTCGTGTGATATATTTTCGTGCCATCTGATCCACTACATCTACTCCATATTTTGTTTCATTGTAAAACTTTACCGTTTCTGGAGTTTTTTTAGCGGAATCAGACGCAACAACAACATCTGGATGGACGGAACTCAAAATGACAACATTTTTGTTGGGCTTTCCTTGATATACTGTAAGTGTAAAATTGTCTTCATTTCTAAACACTTTAGTGTTGTACAATTCCTCTTTCATGGATTTTATTTCTTTAGGCACTTCTCGCCTTATCTTGTTCAGTGTTCCCACGATGGTTGTTCCTTTGCTTTTTAGCTGTTTAGCTAATTTTACTGAAGTAAAATAATTATCCGTTGTAACATTGCGACCTTTTTTCAAAAACGGGTCCAATAACTTCATTACCACATGGTCAGCTAAACGGTCCTCAGCACGGCGTGTGTCATCTTTGCCTAGATAAGGGAAGCCATTTGCCAGATATTTGCTCTCCTTATCAACAGCTAGCCAATATTTGTGGCCATATTTATCTGGTTTGGAAGGCATGTACTGCGTGAATGGACACCTAGTTTTGCTTGGGAAAAGTTGCTCATCCACCGTTATGTATGGGCCAGGTTTGTAACACGCAATACAATTTTCAATAAACCTGTCCCACACAGTAGAAAATAGAGCAAACTTGTCCGTTTGCAGTCTCTCCGATCGAGTAGATTTCTCATCAAATCTGAGAAACCTCATAATTTCAACAAAGCGGTCCCTAGACATTGTCGCTTTGCAAAACGGTATTCCCCAGTCATTACACCAAATACTGCTAATCGAGTGACGGTTCGTGCCAGATATTCCACGAGCATAGAATATCGCAATGAATGCATCTAGCTCCTCATCAGATAGAGTAAACTGTAAATTATTGTTCCTGCATGCTTCTGCAAGCGTACAGTTCTTTATATGTGTCAATATATATGAATCAAAAATTAGCATAAGATAAGAGCCTAGAGTAAACAAGCTATTTTGTTCAGCATTACACAGTAATACAAGCAGGTAAAACACAAGGAAAATGTGAAAAGTTGACATGTAAATTGAACTACATGTAATGTATGTAGTACAGTTCATATAGCGTCTTGTGCTTGGGTGCGATGAAAATACTTGAGACACAGGTTGATAAAGAAAGTCTTGTATTGCTTCATACAAATTGGCAAAAATAAACACACAGGTTGCAAACACAGAAGCAGGAGACACAGCAGGCCAGAGTAATCTAAGCTCAGCAATAACTCTCCACAAAAGATTCAGATCTTCTTCTCTGTTACCGCAAGTCCATGCAAACGTGAGGCTCTCAAGAGCAGAGTTCAGAGTCCACAAGTGCTTCAGTGTTCCTCAGTAGGAATGGCTGGAGTACAAGGTCCAAGGCTTCAGGAGTCAGAACACAGGTTCACTGCAGGCTAGATTCTGAAGCACTGATTGCTCAGCTGTGGCTGTTTAAGAAGCAAACGGAGAGAATCAGGGCGGGAACATGCAAGCTGGAAAACTCCATTTTGACTGAGGGCAAGATAGCTGCAGCAAAACAGAAAGCAAAATGGCCGACGAACAAACTGAGTTTCAGAAACAGATACACAGAACCTTACATTACTCCCCCCTTAGGGACAACCTCCGGATGACCTCAGACCAGGCTTGTGTGGGTACCTCTGATGAAACTGACGGAGCAAGCGAGGAGCATTAACGTTACTGACTGGCTCCCATGAGTTGTCCTCCACTGGGTAGCCCTGCCATTTAATCAGATATTGTAACTGATTTCTATACAACCTGGAATCTAAAATCCTTTCCACCACAAATTCCTCCTGACCATCGACTAGCACTGGGTCAGGGCAAGGAGAGGAACGTCCAGGAAACGTATTGGGTGTCGCAGCCTTTAGTAGGGATACATGAAAGACAGGGTGGATTCTCATAGTTCTGGGCAATTGAAGACGACAAGCAACGGCACTTATAATTTTACTGATTTTATAGGGTCCAATGTACTTATGTCCCAACTTAGACGATGGAATCCTTAACTTAAGATTTCTGGTTGACAGCCAGACCAGGTCTCCTACCTTAAAAGCTGGTGCAGGTTTACGAAATTTATCTGCTGCCTTCTTGTACCTTTCCTGAGCCGATTCCAGATTCTCCTTTAGAAGATCCATATTCTTCTGTAAAGTCGTGACTCTTTCAGCCACTGCTGGCAAAGGCGTCTCTATGGGAAATCGTGGTAGAATGTTAGGATGATAACCTAGATTAGAGTAAAAAGGAGACTGTTTAGTGGAGGCACTCTGAGAGTTGTTGTAAGAGAACTCAGCCAATGGAAGTAGATCCACCCAATCATCCTGTAGGTGGCAGATAAAGCAGCGGAGATACTGCTCCAGGGTTTGATTGGTTCGTTCGGTTTGTCCATTAGTCTGGGGATGAAAAGCAGAAGAAAGGTTTACTTTAATGTCCAATGCTGCACAGAAATTTTGCCAAAACCTAGAAGTGAATTGCACCCCTCGATCCGAAATAACCTCATCCGGTACTCCATGTAAGCGAAACACATCTTTAATCATCAAATCTGATGTCTGTTTTGCAGTGGGTAAGCCGACACAAGGGATAAAATGAGCTGCCTTTGTTAGACGGTCAACCACCACTAGAATGGTGTTCTTCCCCTGAGAGGTTGGTAATTCCACAATGAAGTCCATAGAAATGGATCCCCACGGGCGGGACGGGGTGGGAAGAGGCTGTAACAGACCAGTTGGTGAAGAGCGAGGTGTTTTGCATCTTGCACAAACCTCACACGAAGTGACATAGTCCAAAACATCCTTCCTACAAGTGGGCCACCAAAAGAAACGAGAAAGAAATTCCTGTGTCTTTAGAATTCCTCTATGCCCGGCTATTTTGGAATCGTGAATGAGTTGCAATACTCTCAATCTGACTGTTTCAGGTATATACAGACGTTGTCCCAGAATCCACACACCATTCTTAAAGACAAGACTTACGTCCCTTGGGGGTTGAGCCAAAAAAGAATCCGCATGGTATGCTTCCTTGATGTCTTTAATTAGGTCTTGATGATGAATCACTCCTAGGAATCTAGAGTCAGGAAGAATAGTCTTAGGAGGAGTAATTGGACGTGTCTCTGCTGAGTAAATCCTAGAGAGTGCATCAGCCTTTCCATTGCGCGATCCTGGTCTATAAGAAATAATAAAATTAAATTGGTTTAAGAAAAGATTCCAGCGAGCCTGGCGAGGAGTCAGGCACTTAGCCGACCTGATAAACTCAAGATTACGATGGTCTGTCAGAACGACTATTTGCTGTGCAGCTCCTTGAAGAAGGTGTCTCCATTCTTTGAAGGCGGCAATAATGGCCAACAACTCTCTATTGCCCACATCGTAGTTCTTCTCAGCCGAAGACAACTGCTGGGAAAAGAAGGCACAGGGATGCAAGACATTCTTCTCACCTGTTCTCTGAGAGAGTATAGCTCCCACGGCACAGTCTGAAGCATCCACCTCTATTATGAAGGCAAGCTCTGGGTTGGGATGTACTAGGATAGGTGCAGTGGTAAATTTATCTTTTAGACGGGAAAATGCTTCCTGGGCTTGGGGAGTCCAGGAGAACTTAGACTCTTTCCGGGTAAGTTGGGTGATAGGTGACACTACCTCAGAGAAATTTCTAATGAAACGTCTATAGAAGTTTGCAAACCCGATGAAGCGCTGTACCTCCTTCACATTTCTAGGACTTGGCCAATCATTGATGGCTTGGGTTTTACTTCCATCCATACTAATTCCTTGTGTAGACAGTACATACCCCAGAAATTGAATTTCGGTCTTATGGAATTCACACTTTTCAAGCTTGATGTAAAGATGATTTTGTCTTAGACGTTCCAAGACCATTCTCACATGTCCATGATGTTCCTCTGTGGAATTAGAAAAAATTAAAATATCATCCAAATAAATTACCACGAATGTATCTAGGAGATCCCTGAAGATGTCATTCACCAAGTGTTGGAAAGTGGCTGGGGCGGTACTCAGACCAAAAGGCATAACTAGATATTCAAAGTGTCCATAGCGTGACCTGAATGCAGTCTTCCATTCATCCCCAGGTCTAATACGGACTAAGTTATAGGCCCCACGAAGATCTAGTTTAGAAAAAATTTTGGCATGTCGCACTCTCTCCAATAACTCAGGGATTAAAGGCAATGGATAACGGTTTCTAATAGTAACCTTATTGAGTTCCCTATAGTCTACGCATGGTCTCAGGGATCCATCTTTCTTCTTTACAAAGAATATGGGTGCCCCTGCAGGAGATGAAGAGGGGCGTATGAAGCCCTTGGCTAGATTTTCGTCTATGTACTCTTTTAAAGCCTTCAGCTCGGGCCCCGCCAGGGGGTAGATCTTACCAAAAGGTATCTCTGCTCCAGGCAATAATTCAATTGGACAATCATATGGACGGTGAGGAGGAAGCTGGTCAGCGTTCTTCTTGTCACATAAATCCACATAGTCCTGGTATACAGCTGGTAGTTCAGGGACTGACATGGTTCCTTTAGGAACAGAGCAAGCTGAAATTTTTGGACTCATCTGTTTTTCTGGAAAGTGTAATTCCTTGGTCTCCCAGTTAATGGTAGGATTCTGAGCCTGCAGCCATGGTAGCCCTAGAATAATGGGAAAGTGAGGAGAAGAGATAAGCATAAAGGACAGTTTCTCTTGATGATCTTTACCCATAAGAACCTTTAAAGGCTCTGTTTCCTGATCCACTGGTCCAGAGGTCAGCAGGGAGCCATCCACAGTTTCCATCTGTACTGGAGTAGCCTTCTTCACTGAACGTATTCCCTGTTTCAGAGCAAAGGAGACATCCATAAAATTTCCACTTGCACCTGAGTCGATCATAGCAGAGCTAGACACCCAGGCTGAGTCAACCCAGAGTTTGATGGAAAGAAAACAGTGAGAATTGTTTTTCTTACAACTCAGCTGGGACACCGCTGAGGAAACTTGAAAGATGGCAGCATTTACACAGTCAACGTCCTCAGAGGTAACGGAGTTTAAGTCCGAGAAATCAAGATCTGTTGCTGCAGCTCTCTCTGGAGCCTGAGGCTCGGACCTGACAGATCCCCTCTCGCAACACTCACAATGAATGAGTGCTGCAGTAGTCTTACGAGAACGGCTGGGGCAGTTAATAATAAAGTGCCCTGACTTACCACAATAGAAACATAGATTCTCCTTAAAACGATGTTCCTTGCGTGCATCACTAACCCGTCGTAGTAAAGAGTCTACCTGCATGGGTTCAGGTTCAGGTTCCCGTGTAATCCTATTCAAAGGTTCCTTAGCTGGAGAGGAAGGTAGGAAAAGGTTAGTACGATTGCTTTCGAAACATCTCTCTTGCCTGCGTTCAGTTAAACGAGTATCAATACGGATGCAGTAGTTAATAAAGTCACCTAACGCAGTGGGAGGGTCGGCACGAGCAAGTTCATCCTTAATCAGTGGGGATAACCCCTTTCGAAAAATAGATTTTTTGGCGGAGTTGTCCCAGGTGGTATCAAGAGCCCATCTCCTGAAATCCAAGGCATATTCAGCTACCGAGTGCTTACCTTGGCGTAAGGCTAACATGGCTGCTTCAGCTGTTGCACCTCGATTGGGGTCATCAAACACCTGCCCCATGGCTGAAATAAAATCATCAAGGTGATTCAAACAATCATCCTCAGTCTCAATCAGAGGGTTTGCCCATATCAAAGCCTTGTTGGTAAGCAACATAATTATAGTAAGCACCTTAGATCGTTCAGTAGGAAATTGTGAAGCATGTGCAGAAAAAAAAGATTGCATTGATTAACAAATCCCCTGAATTTTTCACGTTCACCACCAAAACGAAAAGGGGGCAACTTGGAATCCCAGAACTCGGGGCCACGGCAGGAGCCTGGACTCGCCCCTCCAGAACCTCAATCCTGGCTCGCAAATCCTGGGTAGTCTGTCCAACCACTTGCAAATTGTGATTATTTAGGTCCTGAAGATTTGTAAAACGGGTCTTTATATTCTGCAAATCTGCAAGGATATTATCAGTCACTCCGCAAAGTTCCTTTATGCGGGCCTCCATTTTCCAGATCTTTTAAGACAGGATACTGGAAGAAGAGGAAAAAAAAAACAATAGTGTTCACCTGTGGCAACACTGAAGAAAGAAAAAACTTTAAGGGAACTGCTCACCTGGAATGGTTGTGAGAAGTCACAACCACTATCATCACAGAAAGCTTTCAACCAGACATCTGATATCCAGAGTTTCAGCAGACAAAAAAGGGAAGAGAGAAAAAAAAAAAACAATAGTGTTTACCTGTGATAACACTGCAGAAAAAAAAACACTTAAGGGAATTGCTCACCTGGAATGGTTGTGAGAAGTCACAACCACTGTCATCACAGAAAGTACAACCGGACATCCGATATCCACAGTACAGCAGACAAGCCTTTCCAGACCCAGCAGACACTAACGTTTGGCTTCAGAATCTTGTAATGTATGTAGTACAGTTCATATAGCGTCTTGTGCTTGGGTGCGATGAAAATACTTGAGACACAGGTTGATAAAGAAAGTCTTGTATTGCTTCATACAAATTGGCAAAAATAAACACACAGGTTGCAAACACAGAAGCAGGAGACACAGCAGGCCAGAGTAATCTAAGCTCAGCAATAACTCTCCACAAAAGATTCAGATCTTCTTCTCTGTTACCGCAAGTCCATGCAAACGTGAGGCTCTCAAGAGCAGAGTTCAGAGTCCACAAGTGCTTCAGTGTTCCTCAGTAGGAATGGCTGGAGTACAAGGTCCAAGGCTTCAGGAGTCAGAACACAGGTTCACTGCAGGCTAGATTCTGAAGCACTGATTGCTCAGCTGTGGCTGTTTAAGAAGCAAACGGAGAGAATCAGGGCGGGAACATGCAAGCTGGAAAACTCCATTTTGACTGAGGGCAAGATAGCTGCAGCAAAACAGAAAGCAAAATGGCCGACGAACAAACTGAGTTTCAGAAACAGATACACAGAACCTTACACTACATCTATATGAACATCAGGGTAAATAAGACAGAGTGAAAAAATTATGCACAAAACTTTATAGCAACATTTAGTGACAAAAGGACCTCAAAATATAGTAGGAAGTCAAAATGACTCCCTTCAGTAGTTCTTGGTAAATTTTGAAAAAAACGCGCACATTTTTCACCAAAATTATTTATTCTCACAAAAATTTTTTTCACATCATATTTGAGGAAAAGTCACCGAGTTTCAAGCCAGAATTCTGAAAAATGTAGTCACAGAAGAGAAATAAAAAACGAAAGGAGTCAAAATGACTCCATCAGTAGTTCTAGTGTTAATACAAAATAAAAATCCTAAATGTATAAGGGAGTCCATTAGGTATTTGTATGATCTTTGGACAGGAGGTACCAAAGATATAGTAGAGGTACACTAATTGAGTGTGAAACACATAGTCATAAGAGTGAATGAGGACATTTGTCCTGCATGGACTGCAGATTCTGTGTAGGAAGTGCATGTTTCAAAAGAAGAACGAATGAGAGGTGGGTGCCTGTTGGAGATTGGATTTTAATCAGATTATTTCCAGAACCCCAAAAGCAAAAGATAAAAGGTGCAAAACGAAGGGGTGTTTACTGGGCTATCTTTCATGTAAACACACATGTTCATATAGATGAGTCCTATTTAGGCTATACATTAAGTCTTATCCAGAATAAACGTGAATATATAATTCAAAGTCCAGACGGACAGGTCTTGCACATAAAACGTATGAGTAGTAGAAATAGAGGTTATTAAGGTGTGTACGTCAGTAGACTTGTTTTGATCTGTGTGATAAGTAGTAGCTTTAAAATCATTTTTTACAGTTAGGATCAGAAACACCTTGCAAAATGTCTGTTTTGATACATGGGTTTACCCTGTAATGTGCCAATGTTCATTATGATATATGTGTGAAAAGGAAAGCAAAATGGAAATTGAGTGTATAGAATATATACCACAAGTTGTTATAGAGAGGCAGGCATAACCTGCATTGAAATGATTTTTGTGAAGGCAGTTGCAAGTGACGATAGAAACAAGGAAATAGAGTGTTGTTAACTCTGTATACATATATCATAGAAGTTGAGCAACACCCAAGACAATTAAGTTTGGCACAATGTAAAACTGATTATGAGAATATAAATTTAAGTTCATAATTGTACGATATCTTTTTAATAATGTCTGTATTCATTTAGTTCTGAAATCTGTCCACGCTAGTCTGTTCACGGAAAGTAATCCTTATCAGTTGTGTACTTTGTACCTACAGCAAGTTTTTGAATCCAGGGCTTAATGATTAATGAAACCTAGGATTCGTGAGGTGGGGAGGAGATGAGGAAATAGGAAAATAGCAAGGAATTTCAGCTTTTGCTAAGAGTGAGTTAATAAATTTTAAATGTGAATTAGTAATTTCAAATAATTCAAAACAATTTGTATAGCTCTTATGGCTTATGAAATAAGTTTATTACATGTTTTTGAAATGTTTCTTGAGTTTTGTTTTTCCGTAGTTGGCTCAAGCAGCACCGGTACAGGACGGATGATTCCACACTGTATATATATATTAGTCACGCAGCATGATGTAGACAACTCAGTACCACTCCCTTTTTTTGTGTGCCCACAAAAGAGGTGGAGTTGATGGCACTCATTGAAGCGCTTAAAGGGGCTACACACCACCAGACACACCTGTCAAGCATGAACATCTCATTAAACAATTCATGGAAGCCTTGCCACGCCCAAGGAAGGTCTCCAATAGCACAGGTAAGGATACAGATTCCAGATCCAGCGGATTCAGAGCAATGGAGAGCAGACCATGTAGCTGAGGAAGGAGCAAAGGAGGAAGGACAAACTGAGGCCTCTGAGACACCTCCACTGATCATGGTAAGAACTGAATGCAAATCAGCTAGATTTCAGTCTCTTGCAGGCTCTGACTCGGCCAATCACCGGGGAAGAGAGACGAGAGATCTGGTCGCAAGCTGGAGCACGGGGACCATGGAGATGTGGATGGTAAGGGCAGCGAAAATGCTTGCTGAGGTTCTCGTGCCGCATAGCGGTACAATAAGCTCATGGTCAAATGCACTTGTCCAAGGATGGCATGACTGGTTCGCTCCTGGTTTCATAAATGTTTACACAAGTCTGTCCCACATGTGCACAACACAGGTAGAATAGGGAACACCGCACACACACACACACACACACGTCTAAGCCCCTCTATTCGTTCCAATGACTGCAGACTGATGTCATACACCTACCACACAGGTAGGAAGGTATGTGTTCGTGTGTGTTGACTCTTTACAGGTGGTCAGAAGCCTTCCGGATGCTAAGAGCCACTACAGCTGAGAAATCCTTTTTGCCCTTTCCTGCTGGAGAGGGGACTGACTTTCTACAGTTACTCAGTGAAATGGAATATGGGGGGCTTCATGGAAACATAGGCCACAGGAAGCCATGACTAGAGTTAGTGCTTCAGGAAGGCCCCTTTTGGAAAGAGTGACAGTTGCTGTGGCACGTCCACGGTGGACTTGTGATATAAAATCTGTAGTTTGGGGATCATCCTGTAACCCTGTTATAATTGTTGTACATTTATTCCAAATAATACCGCCCCCAGATGGAAGCATCTTGTATCCAGCCTTCTCATCTCACTGGCAGTGGTGGCAGCCATACTTGTCGTCTGCGGTTGCTGTTGTATCCCATGCATCAGAGGACTACTCCAGAGACTGATAGATGCCTCCATTACGAAGACTATGTATATTGGACTGAGACCTTCAAATAATAATAATAGCTATTATGAACAAATGGTATAAGTAAAAAAAAAAAAAAAAAAAGGATATGATCTCCCTCACATGCACTTCTAGGGTAGAAATCATATCTATTCTAAAAGGGGGGAGCTGATAGGGATCTGGTAGACCCTTCTATAGTCTACACTCCAATACCCCTGCTAATGCTTTGTCTAAAGAGTTGACTAACACCCACTCTACAGTGTCTGCTTCTCTCCAGAATCCACAGGTGACACGGTACACAACTTCTCGCCTGGTGACCTGGTGTATGTGAAAAAGTTTGTGAGGAAAGACTGCCTCCAACCCAGATTCGAGGGTCCTTACACCGTGATCCTGACCACTCCTACAGCACTGAAGCTTGAGGGCAAGAGCACCTGGATTCACGCCTCTCACTGCAAGAGAGACAAGACAAGTCTGTAAAGAATGAAAGCTACTTTCTATATCCTTTTGGCATGTGTACTGCCAACTTTCAGTTGGACAGCAACGACGTTCTGGGTAGACATGACTAACCCAGTACAGACGTGGTCATTCGATTTTTGTGATATATCTCCCAGGGATTGTGTAAAAGGAATAATGACAAAATTCCGGCAGGACCAAATTACTGATTATGGGGTATTCTATTTATGTGTAACCCGCCCTGGGAATGAGAATTGTTATCACTGGTCTGATGTAGGTTGGAACACGGGTACAGTGGACTGGGGATATAAGCCAAAGGAAGCCCAAGACAGGAAAGATAAGAATGGGAAGTCCCTACTCACTCGATTAACTCTAAGCACTGGACCGTTAGGCAGATACGAGTCCGCTTGTATGTGGCATAAGCGGTGTTTCCCATATACTTAAATTTGGAAAATCCCCAGCCAGGAGATTTGGGAAAGTATGTTTTGGGTCTTCATGAAGGGGTCATCAACCCAACACTAGTGGTAATAGAATTCAAAGATATAAAAACAAGGCCTACTCAAGCCCCTGCCATCACAAATCCGCTCCGGGGTGGGGAAGTGTTGCAACAAGTACTCAATGAGGTAATTTCTATCCCAGAACTTAAATGGGAAGATGTCTTCTCCATAGAAACCCAAGTAAACCCCCGCAAAAATCTATGGCTAGAATGGGTCAGATATAATGTTAGAGCCCAAAATATATCAATAGGATGTGTTGCCTGTGCTGCTGCAAATACTCATCTATATGCTCATGCTTTCCCTGCTGACCACAATGCCAATCTATTTATTGGGGTTATTGAAAGGAGTTAATGACACCTCCTGTCCTGATTATATTCCCTTGTCAGTCTAAGAACCAAATTGCGAACCCTCGGGATGTGATAGTAAATAAGGATAACTATACCTGTTATTCTCCTGACAACTCTACTGGTCCCTCTTTAGGGGTATTTGAAGACGGGTTCTGCCAGACCAATAAGATTATAGATGTTAACCTACTGACTAATCATTCCAGATACATGTATGATATTTATTGGTTCTGTGGGGATGGGAGACTGAGATCTCAGCTGCCAAGTGTATGGAGTGGTCAGTGTACATTGGTAAAGCTAGCCATGCAATTCAAAATCTTACCCTGGGACCCAGAAATAGCCCTGAACTAACTAGGAAGAAGAGAAGTTTAGATCAGCTGCATACCAGCTATGCTGACGACCCCAAGGTCTATATAGATTCCATAGGTGTCCCTAGGGGGGTCCCTGACGAGTACAAAGCCAGAACCAGATTACTGCAGGTTTCCTCTCCCTCATTCCCACCATACAGATCAACAGAAATGTGGACTGGATAAACTATGTCTATTACACTGAGCAAAGGTTCATCAACTATAGTAGAGACGCTTTCCAAGGTATAGTTGAGGAACTGGGCCCCAACACAAGAATGACTCTTCAAAATAGACTGGCTATTGATATGATCCTAGCCGAAAGAGGTGGAGTCTGTGGGATGATAGGGGAAGAATGTTGTACTTATATCCCTCAGAATTCTGGAGTCAACGGTAAAACTATAGTGGCCCTTACAAAGATTAAAAATCTGGCTCAGGAAGTAAAGGCCAATGCAGGAGTAGATACCTCTTTCTTCTCAGGGTGGCTTGGAGGACTCAAAGGATTTTTCCAACAAGCCTGCTTAGTGGTAGCAGGGCTTTTGGTGCTGGGATTGATAATTCTATGATGTGTGATACCCTTGTACAGAAAAGCTGTGACCAATGCAACCGCCTCCTCAGGTACTTTCTTTCATCAGGAAGTTGTGTCCCTGCTATATGATGACACTGATAGGGGTGATATGGAAAAATATACCCCGCAGGATGAACCTGATAAAATCCCTATGACAAAATACAAATAGAAATGAGAGATTTAGTTTAGGGACAGATGGGAGAACTCCATGTGTATGTCAGAGTAGGGCCCTGGGCGTGTGGGGGCATTCCACAAGGGAATGATCCCTAAGACGACGGGGTGAAGAAGTCCAAACCACCTCCCCTCCCCCAACACATGGACAGTCTCAAAGGCCACCCCTGCAAGGGAAAGCTTAGTGTTTAGGGGGGATTGTCGAGGTAAAATATAATTTTTCTACTTTAATACTTTCATATTATGTATATATTTCTATTTTTGTACTTTATATGACGTTTATATGCTAGCTTCCATTTTGTGTATTCAAACGATAAGCTTTCCTTGCTACGTGGCATATAAGTTTTCCTTACTACGTGGCATTTAGCTAAAGACCCATCTCTGGAATATGTAACTGGATCCTGAATTCCAAGAGGATTGCATCAGCCAGAAGTTACATCATTCGAGGATTGAGCTGAAGGAACAGTGAAACCAATCCAGATGTTAGAATACTATACATATCTATATATGGCTATACTGTTTCTCTTTGGGTGCCCCTCTCTCCACCCTCAGATATATACTATATAACTTTGTGCTTGTAATAAAAAGAGAGCTCTTGCTGAGAAAGCTTCGTGCCAGAGCATGCTCTAAGACTGAACCAGCCTGATTGTCTGACTCTTTCTTATAACTGGTACCACATGCTCTTAATCTAATCTGAAGTGACTGGAGGATGAGTGGTTTGTCAATAAGACCCTGACAACAGTTCTTACCTTATAATTTTTACTGGTGATAGTATATAATGACTTCAGTGATAACATGTTTATAATCACTGCTTACACCAAAACTTTTATTCCATTAACAACTATAAAAATAAAGATGCCATCAATGTTCTGAAAGTAGAAGAAATATTCATTGGTTTTACATTTATATTAGCTGTTTATACTTAGTCAATATTTATTTGTATAACTTTTATTTTGCCTTCCAGATGTCTATCTGACATATTTATTACAGCTGATCACTGGAACGTATCATGTTCTTCTAGCTGAATAAACAGGTAAGATTATTATTATTATTATTATTATTATTAATTTTTATAGCGCCATTTATTCCATGGCGCTTTACATGTGAGAGGGGGCGAGTATAGACAAGTACAATAAATATGAGCAATACAGGACACACATAAGTACAGAAGAAGGGAGGACCCTGCCCGCGAAGGCTCACAATCTATAGGGGATGGGTGAGGATACACTAGGAGAGGGTAGAACTGGTTGTGCGGTGGTTCAGTAGACTGAGGATCACTGCTGGTTGTAGGCTTGTCGGAAGAGGTAGGTCTTCAGGTTCTTTTTGAAGATTTCCATGGTAGGCGCGAGTCTGATGTGTTGGGGTAGAGAGTTCCAGAGTATGGGGGAGGCACGGGAGAAGTCTTGTATGTGGTTGTGGAAAGAAGAGATAAGGGGAGAGTAGAGAAGGAGATCTTGAGAGGATTGAAGGTTGCGCGAGGGTAAGTAACGGGAGATCTTGTCACAGATATATGGAGGGGACAGGTTGTGGATGGCTTTGTATGTCATAGTTAGGGTTTTGAACCGGTGCCTGTTGTGAATGTGTTAGAAATGAATTCTGAGCAGAAGCTCCCTCTGGTGGTTACAAACAGTACTGAACTATTCAATGAAGATTGTGAAGATTGGCAATCAGGTGTTACAGACTGGTCTTATATAAGGGAGGTTCCCTCCCATCAGGGTTGCCGGTGATCAATTGTTCTTGTCTCAACTTTGGTTCCTGGTTCACTTGGAAGCTTGCTGTGTCTTGCCTGCATCTTCTGCTAACAGATAAGATATTTTCTGCTTTTATTTTTGTGCTTGCTTTTTGCATTTTGTCCTGCACTTCTGTGGAGGTCAGCCAGGTCCCCTCCGGGGGCTTGTGCTCCTCTCAGTTTATCTGAGCCACTGTTATTTGTTCATTTGCCTTTTCCAGTTTTTTCAGTGGCTGCTGCTTAGTTTTGTTACACCAGAGAACTAATTTAGGTGGTAGAGGTCGTGTGATCTCAGGTGTTTTTGCAATTAGTGAGTTGGTATTTTTTTAGGGTTTTTTGGATTGCAGTAAGTGTCCTTCCTATCCTTTTCTTTCTAGGAAGATTGGGCCCCAACGTTTGCTCATACTATTTTCTGTCTGTGTCTGTATTTCTTCTTGTCTAACCGCCATTACATGTTTGGGGGCTTCCTATGTTCTTTGGGGATCTGCTCCGGGGCAGATAGTTTTCCTCTTTCTATCTTTAGGTGTAGTTAGCTTCTCAGGCTGTGACGAGGCGTCTAGGACCAACGTAGGTACGCTCCACGGCTGCCTTTAGTTGTGGTGGTTAGTCAGTGTTAGAACCCTCTTGTTAGGTTTTGTTTCAGTTTGCTGGTCACGTGACCTTTTTACCCTATTTAGTCTGGCTCCGCCCTTCTGGCTTTGCTGGACTTCATTGTATTATCTACTCTTAAGCTAGCCGGGTGCTTAGGTGCCTTACTCTGTCAGTTTTGCTTGATCTGAGGATCTCTTAGTATTTGTTTTCTGTTTTATTTTCCCTGCTACACTTTCTGTTAGGAGGTGTCCACCTTTTCACCCAGTCCCTAGATCTTGTAGGGATTCCTCCCTCGCAACTATAGGTCTTTGTTCAGACTAGCTGAGGACTTTAGCGGGTCTGGTCGCAGGATCAGGTTCCCCGTTACATCGTAGGGATCCAGCTCAGTCCTATTGTAGGGACAGAATTCCCACCTTTCCTTAGTGCTTTTAGCAGATCATAACAGTAAGTCCAGCCAAGAAAAAAAAAAAAAATCTCTAAGGAAAGATTTTCTGTTTCCATCATGGTCTCGGTTCAGGATTTGGTTCAACGCCTGCAGGGACTTTCTCTGGAGGTGGCTGAGATAAAGCAACACGTGAGTAGTTGTTCTGGAGCACATTTCGTGGAGCCTAAGGTACGTTTGCCTGATTTATTTTTTGGTGAACAACAAGATTTTTTTTCTTTTAAAAATGCTTGCTTGTTGTATTTCCGTTTGAGACCCAGATCCTCTGGTGATGAATCACAGCGCATAGGGTTCATAATGTCACTTTTGCGCAAAGAACCTCAGGACTGGGCCTTTTCTCTGCAGCCTAGTGTTCCATGCTTTAGATCTGTGGATAGTTTTTTTTCTGCTTTGGGCTTATTATATGACGATCCTGATCGTGTTTCATCAGCTGAGACAGAATTGAGACGTTTGAGACAGGGATCAGGTAATGTGGAAAAATATTGTACTCACTTCCGAAGGTGGTCCACTCAGGTGGGCTGGAACGATTCAGCTTTGAAAAGTTTATTTCTTGCAGGGTTAAGTGAAAGGGTTAAAGATTTGCTGATTGCTTATCCCATACCTGGTAACTTGCAAGAGGCTATGCAATTAGCCATACGGGTGGATAGGAGACTGCGTGCAAGGGTTAATGAGAGTAAATCTGCCTTGTCAGCTCCAAGTTTGGAGAAGGAATGTACTGACATTGGAGAGCCGATGGAAATTGGAGCAATGACACCTCACTCTCGGGAAAAAGAACGCAGATTTGCTAAGGGCTTGTGTTTCTATTGTGGCAAATCTGAGCATTTTATTAAGAACTGTGCGCTTTGAATGAATAAAGAGAAAAAAAAAATGAGGTCAGTTTCGCCCGCATAGCTTGTTTAAACAATAAAGGTGTCTTTCTTTCTGCTACCACTGCTGGTGAGGAGGAATTAATGGAGTTTCGGGTATTTGTGGATTGTGGTTCAACTCTCAATGTGATTGATGGGAAATTTTTGGAAAAACTAAAATTAAAACCCAAACTTCTGTCTTCTCCTATTAATGTGGTGTCTGTGGATGGTTCTCACTTGAAAAATGTTACTCACCATATCTGTGAATTTCCTCTTACTATTAATGGTGTTCATCAAGAGAATTTGGATTTGGTAGTTTTGAATAATTTGCCCTCACGGTGATTTTGGGGTTACCCTGGTTAAAATTGCACAATCCGGTACTGGATTGGTCTACCAATGAAATTAAGTCCTGGAGTCCCAATTGTTATGACAAGTGTTGTAACGGGCGTATTGCTGCTGTAGTTAAGGGGGAGTTACCTGTACCTATTCAGGATTTTTGGAAAGTTTTTTCTGGTAAGGAATCGCAGGTATTGCCTCCTCATAGAGATTATGATTGTGCAATTGAATTTGTCCCTGGAGCGACTCTTCCTAAAAGTCGTTTATTTAATTTGACTATTCCCGAGAGAAATGCTTTTGAGGAATACATACAGACAAGCTTGGCCGCCGGTCACATTAGGCCTTCCAAATCTCCTGTGGCGGTTGGATTTTTTTTTGTTAAAAAAAAGGACGGCGGTTTACGGCCTTGTCTAGACTTTTGTGAGATTAATAAGATTACTGTACGCAATCCTTACCCACTGCCATTGATTCCTGATTTGTTTAATCAGTTAGTGGGGGCCAAGTGGTTTTCGAAAATTGATCTTCGAGGGGCATACAATTTGTTGCGCATGAAGGAGGGGGATGAATGGAAGACTGCGTTTAACACTCCACTGGGTCATTTTGAGAATCTGGTTATGCCCTTTGGACATTCCAGTGCTCCGGCATTTTTCAGAATCTTATTAATGACATCCTTAGACCTTTGATCGGCAGAAGTGTGGTTGTGTATTTAGATGACATTTTGATTTATTCACCAGATTTGGAGTCTCATTGGAGGAGTGTGCGTGAAGTATTAGAGTTACTGAGTGATAATTCACTTTTTGCCAAACTAGAAAAATGTGAGTTCGCTGTACAGAGACTTAGTTTTTTGGGCTACATTGTCTCCAGTGAAGGTTTTGAGATGGACCCGGTGAAAGTGCAAGCTGTGCAGGATTGGCCTAGACCTATTGGTGTGAAATCAATACAGAGGTTTTTGGGTTCGCCAATTATTATAGAAAATTCATAAAAAAAATTTCTGTGATTGCCAAACCTCTGACCGATCTCACCAGGAAAGGTGCTGATGCGGTTCAGTGGACTACTGAGGCCATTGAGGCTTTTGTGTTGCTAAAGGAGAGGTTCAGCTCTGCTCCCATCCTTACACAGCCTGATATGACTAAACCATTTTTGGTTGAGGTTGATGCTTCTTCTGTGGGGGTCGGCGCGGTGTTGTCTCAGGCAAAGACGGATGGCGTACATCCCTGTGCTTTTTTTTTTCAAAAAAATTTTCTGAGTCTGAACTAAATTATGATATCGGTAATAGGGAATTGTTGGCAATTAATCTCGCATTTGAACACTGGCGTCATTTTTTGGAGGGAGCGGAATTTCCCATTCAAGTCTTCACCGATCATAAAAATCTAATCTACCTTGATGCTGCCAAACGCTTGAATGCCGTCAGGCTAGGTGGGCACTGTTTTTCTCACGGTTTAATTTTACCGTTACTTACATCCCAGGTACTAAAAATGTTAAAGCTGATGCTTTGTCTCGCAGCTTTTCTCCTATGGTGGGTACTGAGGAGGAGGAGGAAAACATCTTGCAAGAGGGGGTTGTTATTGCTGTTTTGGACTCCGTGTTGGAAGATGAGATTCTTAAAGCACAGGAGAATGCCCCATCTAACACGCCGCATGGGAGGTTGTTTGTGCCTGGTACCCTGAGGAGAGATTTGTTTGTTGAATGTCATGACTCTCGGTTGGCAGGTCATCCTGGAATCTCTGAGACCAAGAGACTTGTGGGTTGCAGTTTTTGGTGGCCAGGATGGCAGAAGGAAGTCATTAAGTGGGTGCGTCAATGCACTGTGTGTGCTAGATCTAAGTCTTCTCATACTCCTGCTGCGGGGTTGCTTTGCCCTCTGGAGGTCCCTAGTGCACCTTGGACACATTTGGATATGGACTTTATTACTGACCTTCCCCCCTCTGAGGGTTTCACTGTCATCTGGGTGGTCGTGGACCGTTTTAGCAAGATGTGTCACTTGGTTCCTTTCATCAAACTGCCCTGCGCTAAGACTCTCGCTAAGGCCTTTGTCAAGGAAATAGTCAGACTGCATGGTGTTCCTACTGACATTGTTTCTGATAGGGGACCTCAGTTTGTGGCTTGTTTTTGGCACGCTTTTTGTGACAGGTTGGGAGTTCATTTGTCGTTTTCATCCGGATATCATCCTGAGTCTAATGGCCAGACAGAAAGGAAAAACCAGGATGTTGAGCAGGTCTTGCGTTGTTTTGTGACTGATAATCAAGAGGGGTGGTCTGAGTTTCTGCCACTTGCTGAGTTTGCTCTTAACAACCATACATCCGCTTCTGCTGGTTGTTCGCCTTTTTTTTGTTGTACTGGGAGACATCCGTCATTTGGGTCATTTTCCAAGTTGGGATTTGCTGTACCTGAAGAGGAGAATTTTTCTGGTGTTTTGGAGAGAGTTTGGACTGATGTGCGTGGTAATCTTCAGGAGGCTAACAAAAGATCCAAAGTGTATTTTGATAGAAAACGACAAGAGGTTTTGTTTGCTATTGGTGACATGGTCTGGTTGTCCTCTAAGAATCTGCGCTTGAGGATTCCGTCTAAGAAATTGGGTCCCAAGTTTGTAGGGCCCTTTAAGGTGCTTCAGGTTATTAACCAATCTGCTGTTAAGTTGGAGCTTCCTACCTCCTGGAAGATTAATCCGGTGTTTCATGTTTCTCTCTTGAAAAAAGCTGAGGTCTAGAGGGAGACGTGTTGGCCACTGTTCCCCTGGTGGTGGAGGACGGGCAATATGAGATTTCCCGCATCCTAAATTCTAGACGGTATAGAGGGGGTTTGCAGTACCTCGTCGCTTGGAAGGGTTATGGACCCGAGGATAACTCATGGGTGAGGGCGGATGATGTTTCTGCGTCTAGACTTGTCAGAGCGTTTCACAAGAGATTTCCGGATAAGCCTAAGTCCTAGGGGATCCGGAGGATTCTCTTAGAAGGGAGGGTACTGTTAGAACCCTCTTGTTAGGTTTTGTTTCAGTTTGCTGGTCACGTGACCTTTTTACCCTATTTAGTCTGGCTCCGCCCTTCTGGCTTTGCTGGACTTCATTGTATTATCTACTCTTAAGCTAGCCGGGTGCTTAGGTGCCTTACTCTGTCAGTTTTGCTAGATCTGAGGATCTCTTAGTATTTGTTTTCTGTTTTATTTTCCCTGCTACACTTTCTGTTAGGAGGTGTCCACCTTTTCACCCAGTCCCTAGATCTTGTAGGGATTCCTCCCTCGCAAATATAGGTCTTTGTTCAGACTAGCTGAGGACTTTAGCGGGTCTGGTCGCAGGATCAGGTTCCCCGTTACATCATAGGGATCCAGCTCAGTCCTATTGTAGGGACAGAATTCCCACCTTTCCTTAGTGCTTGTAGCAGATCATAACAGTCAGGGTACTGCAATCCAGTAGTTTCCAACCTCTCTGGTGTATTGCCTTTTTTGCCTGCTCTCCTCAGCTACCAAATCATAACAGTATCACCGGCCAAACTGAAAATTATATGGTACTCACAGAAGGGAAAGATAGTGTAAAAAAAAAAAAAAGTTGTCAGAGTTGTCAGAGATTTTTTTTTTTTTCTTTCCCTCTTTTTCTCTGGGTGCTGAGGATTTTTTTTTTCTCTCAATGGAGTTTGCACAGTTGTCTGGCCGTGTGGATCAGCTTGCCACTGAAGTTCAGAGTATTGCTACCTATCTTGCAGGGTTGCCGGTTGTGGAACCTAGGATCCCCATGCCAGATTTGTTTTTAGGGAATCGAGCTAAATTTCTGAATTTCAAAAATAACTGTAAGTTGTTTTTTGCCTTAAGTCCTCAGGGAACGCAGCACAGCAGGTTCAAATTGTCATCTCTCTCCTGCGCGGCGATCCTCAGGATTGGGCTTTTTCCCTGACACTTGGGGATCCTGTTTTGAGTAATGTTGATGCATTTTTTCTGGCTCTGGGGTTATTGTACGATGAACCTAATATCACTGATCAAGCTGAAAAAGCCTTGTTGGCATTAAATCAGGGGCTTGAGGACGCTGAGTTATGCTGTCAGAGATTCCGAAGGTGGGCAGTCCTGACCAAATGGAAAGATGATGCTTTGGCAGCCCTTTTTCGGAAGGGTCTGTCAGAGAATGTAAAAGATGTTATGGTGGGTTTCCTGCTCCCTCTGGTCTCAATGATTCTATGTCATTAGCGATTCAAATTGACAGACGTTTGCGTGAGCGTAGAGGTATGCGTGGAATAGTGTTGCCTTGTGAACCAGGTTCTGAACCCATGCAGTGTGATAGAGTGGCTTCTGGGGCACAGCGTCATGAGTTTCGAAAACGCAATGGGTTATGTTTCTACTGTGGTGACGCCTCTCATGCTATTTCAGTCTGCCCTAAGCAGGGAAGATGTTTTGCACGCTCAGTTGTCTTGGGTAGTGTTCAGACTAAATTTCTGTTGACTGTTACCTTGATTTGCTCCCTGTCCACATTTTCTGCTCAGGCTTTTGTTGATTCGGGAGCAGCTATTAACCTGATGGATTTTGATTTTGCTAAACGTTGTGGGTTTCCTTTGATACCCCTACGGAAGTCTATTCCCCTACTGGGGATTGATTCTACCCCTTTGGCTGAGAATAAACCCAGTTCTCTACTCAGGTGATAATGAGGGTTGAACCTGATCATCAGGAGAGTTGCAAATTTTTGGTGCTGTATAATCTGCATGACATTGTTGTACTGGGTTTCCCTTGGTTACAGTCTCATAATCCTGTTTTGGATTGGAAATCTGTGTCTGTAACCAGTTGGGGCTGCCAATGTGTTAATGCCAACACTCCTGTTTTTTCTGCCTCTCCCCAGGCTCAGGATGTTCCTGACTTTTTGACTGATTTTTCTGATGTGTTTAGCAAAAGTAAATCTGCATCCTTGCCTCCCCATAGGAGCTATGACTGCGCTATTGAATTAGTGCCTGGTAGTAAATTCCCTAAAGGTCGCCTTTTTAACTTGTCTGTACCTGAACATGACGCTATGCGGTCTTATATCAAGGAGTCATTGGAGAAGGGTCATATCAGACCATCTTCTTCACCCTTGGGTGCCGGTTTTTTCTTTGTGGCCAAAAAGGATGGTTCATTAAGGCCGTGTATTGATTATCGTCTTTTGAACAATATCACTGTGAAATATCAATATCCGTTACCCTTGATTTCTGACCTGTTTTCCAGGGTGAAAAGTGCTACTTGGTTTACCAAGCTTGACCTCAGGGGGGCGTATAACCTTATTCGCATTAAGCACGGGGATGAATGGAAGACGGCATTTAATACCCCAGAGGGGCATTTTGAGTACCTAGTGATGCCCTTTGGGCTCACTAATGCTCCTTCCGTCTTCCAGGCCTTCATGAATGACATTTTCAAGGATTTTGTGGATAAATTTCTGATTGTTTATTTGGATGATATCTTGATTTTTTCCAATGACTGGGACTCTCATGTGAAACATGTTCGGACTGTGCTCCAGATTTTGAGAGAGAATGCTCTGTATGTGAAGGGATCAAAGTGTCTTTTTGGCGTACAGAGGATCTCATTTCTGGGATTCATTTTGTCCCCATCTGTTATTGAAATGGACCCGGTCAAGGTTCAGGCCATCTGTGATTGGGTCCAACCTACTTCATTAAAGGCTCTTCAGAGATTCTTGGGTTTTTGCCAATTTTTATCGTAAATTTATTGGTAATTTCTCTGTTATTGTTAAACCATTGACTGATTTGACCAAGAAGGGTTCTGATGTGGTGAATTGGCCTCCTGAGGCAGTCTCTGCGTTTCAGGAACTTAAGCAGAGATTCACTTCTGCTCCTGTTCTACGGCAGCCTAATGTTTCTCTGCCATTTCAGGTGGAGGTTGATGCCTCTGAAATTGGGGCAGGTGCCGTTTTGTCCCAAAGAGATACAGAGACCTCTAAAAGTAACCCTTGTGCCTTTTTCTCTCGAAAATTTTCTCCAACTGAAGTAATTATGACGTGGGTAATCGGGAGTTATTGGCCATGAAGTGGGCTTTTGAAGAGTGGAGACATTGGCTGGAGGGAGCCAAACATCAGGTGGTGGTCCTCACAGACCATAAGAATCTGGTTTATCTGGAATCAGCCAAGCGACTTAATCCTAGACAGGCCAGGTGGGCCTTGTTTTTCACACGTTTTAATTTTGTGGCTTCCTTTCTTCCTGGCACTAAGAATGTTAAAGCGGATGCCCTCTCGAGGAGTTTCCTTGCGGACTCTCCTGAGTTATCTGATCCTGCTGTTATTTTGAAAGAGGGTGTAGTTCTTTCCGCCATCTCGCCCAATTTGAGACTGGCTCTGGAAGGGTGTCAGGAGGATAAACCCGAGCACTGCCCTATTGGGAAATTGTTTGTCCCAGACCAGTGGAAAAAGAGTGTGATGTCTGAGATTCATTGTTCCGCGTTGGCCGGTCATCCCGGAATTTTTGGTACCAGAGACTTGGTTAGTCTGTCCTTTTGGTGGCCTACTTTGTCTCGTGACGTCATGGAATTTGTGCAGTCCTGCGGGACTTGCTCTAGCTCCAAGCCTTGCTCTCGCTCTAGTGGTTTGTTGATGCCATTGCCTGTGCCCAAGAGACCATGGACCCATATCTCTATGGATTTCATTTCCGACCTCCCTGTTTCTCAGAGAATGACCGTTATCTGGGTGATTTGTGATAGGTTTTCCAAAATGATACATCTTGTGCCATTACCTAAGTTGCCTTCCTCCTCCGAATTGGTGCCTTTGTTCCTTCAGCACGTGGTTCGGTTACACGGCATACCTGAGAACATTGTGTCTGACAGAGGAGTCCAGTTTGTTTCCAGATTTTGGAGGACTTTTTGTTCTAAACTTGGTGTTCAATTGTCTTTCTCCTCGGCTTTTCATCCTCAGACCAATGGACAAACTGAGAGAACAAACCAGACATTGGAGACTTATCTGAGATGCTTTGTGTCTGCTGATCAGGATGACTGGGTCTCTTTTTTGCCTTTGGCTGAGTTTGCTCTTAATAATAGGGCTAGCTTTGCCACTTTGATGTCTCCATTTTTCTGCAATTTTGGGTTTCACCCTCGATTTTCTTCGGGACAGACGGAGGCTTCTGTCTGTCCAGGTGTTGACTCTGTTGTGGAGCGTATGCAGCAGATTTGGGACCAGGTAGTGGAGAGGTTGTCCCTCTCTCAGGAGAGGGCCCAGCGGTTTGCCAACCGGCAAAGGACTGATGGTCCTCGGTTTGAAGTGGGGACTTGGTCTGGTTGTCCTCAAGAAATATCCCTATGAGAGTTGCATCTCCTAAGTTTAAGCCTAGGTTCATTGGACCTTATAAGATCATGGAGATTCTTAATCCTGTTTCCTTTCGTTTACTTTTTCCAGAGACATTTAAGATCCATAACGTGTTCCACAAGTCCTTATTGAAGAGGTTTGTCGAGCCAGTGGTTCCTATGGCTGCGCCTCCTGACCCTGTTTTGGTTGAGGGCAATCTGGAGTATGTGGTTGAGAAAATATTGGATTCTCGTTTTTCTAGACGGAAACTCCAGTATTTGGTTAAGTGGAGAGGTTATGGTCAAGAGGACAATTCTTGGGTGTTTGCTTCGGACATCCATGCTAGGAGACTGATCCGTGCGTATCACAGAGCTCATCCTGACCAACCTGGTTGCCCAAATGAGGGTTCGGTGACCCCTCCTCAAGGGGGGGGTACTGTTGTGAATGTGTTAGAAATGAATTCTGAGCAGAAGCTCCCTCTGGTGGTTACAAACAGTACTGAACTATTCAATGAAGATTGTGAAGATTGGCAATCAGGTGTTACAGACTGGTCTTATATAAGGGAGGTTCCCTCCCATCAGGGTTGCCGGTGATCAATTGTTCTTGTCTCAACTTTGGTTCCTGGTTTACTTGGAAGCTTGCTGTGTCTTGCCTGCATCTTCTGCTAACAGATAAGATATTTTCTGCTTTTATTTTTGTGCTTGCTTTTTGCATTTTGTCCTGCACTTCTGTGGAGGTCAGCCACGTCCCCTCCGGGGGCTTGTGCTCCTCTCAGTTTATCTGAGCCACTGTTATTTGTTCATTTGCCTTTTCCAGTTTTTTCAGTGGCTGCTGCTTAGTTTTGTTACACCAGAGAACTAATTTAGGTGGTAGAGGTTGTGTGATCTCAGGTGTTTTTGCAATTAGTGAGTTGGTATTTTTTAGTGTTTTTTGGATTGCAGTAAGTGTCCTTCCTATCCTTTTCTTTCTAGGAAGATTGGGCCCCAACGTTTGCTCATACTATTTTCTGTCTGTGTCTGTATTTCTTCTTGTCTAACCGCCATTACATGTTTGGGGGCTTCCTATGTTCTTTGGGGATCTGCTCCGGGGCAGATAGTTTTCCTCTTTCTATCTTTAGGTGTAGTTAGCTTCTCAGGCTGTGACGAGGCGTCTAGGACCAACGTAGGTACGCTCCACGGCTGCCTTTAGTTGTGGTGGTTAGTCAGGGTACTGCAATTCAGTAGTTTCCAACCTCTCTGGTGTATTGCCTTTTTTGCCTGCTCTCCTCAGCTACCAAATCATAACAGGTGCCTCTGGACGATAGGAAGCCAATGAAGGGCTTGGCTTAGGGGAGAGGCTGGGGAATAATGGGGAGACAGGTGAATTAGTGGCAGCAGAATGTAGGATGGATTGGAGTGGTGCCAGGGTGCTGGAGGGGAGGCCAGAGAGTAGGAGGTTGCAGTAGTCAAGGCGGGAGATGATGAGGGCATGCACTAGTGTTTTTGTGGTATCGTGGTCAAGGAATGCACGGATCCGGGAAATATTTTGAGTTTGAGAAGGCAGGAGGAGGCTAGGATTTGAATATGTGGCTTAAAAGAAAGGGCAGAGTCGACGATCACCCCGAGGCACCGAGCATGCGGGACCGGGGAAAGTGAGCAGCCATTGACATTGAAGGATAGGTCTGATGGAGGCGTAGAGTGAGATGGGGGGAAGATGACGAATTCTGTTTTGCCCATGTTCAGTTTTAGAAAGCGAGCAGAAAATTAAGCTGAAATAGTGGACAGACAGTGTGGGATTTTTGTCAGTAAGGAGGTGAGGTCAGGTCCAGATAGGTAGATCTGCGTAGAAAAGGCAAGTCGACAGCACTCTCAGGAGAGGGGCGCACGTACCAGGTCCAAGGAACCAACTTGGAAAAGACGTATCCAGACAGGAAGAACAGCGCTCCATCCAGGTGAGTATTGTAGAAAAAAGCTTTATTTCAGGCCATCACAAAAACACAACGTTTCGACCTAAAGCGGTCTTTTTCAAGTGTGATCACAAGTTAAAAGGGGCGGTCTTAAATAGTAAAGGCACAGAAAGCATGCCCAATCACACCATAGTATACACCCACCATAATCAACATATACAGAATAACAACACCATGTAAAAACTATTAACAATGTATATAAACGATCAGACAAAAGGATAACATACAGTATGACATAATTAAACGAACAGTGAACCCGAACACACAATTAGATGCTTCTTACTCCATAAATAAACACATAAATGAAATAGTGTTGATCCGTTGTCATGGGAACTATAGGCCGATCCAAGACCTCCAATAGTACATACTCGATCGCTGCAGCCAATCCGGTGTATATCGCAATGTGGCGCCAGGGTAGGTATAAACCTACCCAACCGTACAAGACATCGGAGCATCGGCTACTTCTCCAATCGCAAGTAACGTCTCTGAAAAGGAAAATGCTGGCAACGTCATCAATCTGCGACCCACTAGAGGAGGAGAAAGAGACACGTCATAGAACAAGGCAGCACACACGTGGGGGATAATTTTGTGACGTATCCACGTCTCCACCCACCTTGTAGTCATGGTTACCAAGACGCATAACAACTGTAGCGAACAGTGTGCGTATATGTACATACATAAACAAGAGAAGACGCAGCTCAAGCGATATTTGTTCACAACTAATATCCAAGTACCAATCGATGACAAAACCATGTCCAGGTATATGAGCGTACCCATTGCAGATGACAACAGAAACGCATACAGCAGCAGCATCGCAATAGATTTATGATAAAGTATATAATATGCCCATAGTATCAGACCAAAATTTGACAAACATATTATCCCATCCTTACAGTGCAACCATAACCAATGTGGGGTTTGAACCACTGAAAAAACTGTTAAAAATTATTATATATATACATAGAAATCTAAAATAAGATCATTAGGTCCCACCGAATAACCGAAAGTTCCAAAAGAAGGTCTTGACCGATGTGCCAATAAGTAATAAAATTATATATTATTTAGGTTGAACTCTATATTTAAACCAGCCGGTTGAAGAGTTCCCAATTTGTGTATCCACCTCAATTCTTTTTTCCTCAAAAGTCTAGCCCTGTCACCGCCCCTCCTTAGCACCGGTACACTATCAATTACTCTGAATCTGAGTTGATTAACCAAATGTTGAGTCTCAATAAAATGTTTAGGTACGGGCAAATCCATTAATTTTGTTCTTATTGTGCTTTTATGCTTGCTGATGCGAGCTTTCACCTCCATGGTTGTCTCACCCACATAGACAAGTCCACATGGGCAGACAACCATATAAACAACAAAGCTAGACGTACAGGTATATCTCTCCCTGAGATAGATTTTTTTGCCAGTGCGTGGGTGATGGAAAAATTCCCCTTTCAACATGTTATTACAGCATGCACACCCCAAACAAGGAAAGTTACCGTATCGAGGAGTACTAAGGGTGCGTTGTATAGACAAACCACTTGGTCCAAAATCCGATTTGACTAGATGATCCCGTAGATTACGCCCCTCCGATAAGACATCAACGGTAAAGAATTAAACTCAGAAATAGCCGGATGACCTCGTTGTAATAGGGACCAGTGTTTCTTGAGGATCGAACCGACCCCACCACTGGCGGGGTTAAAGGTAGACACAAATGGTATACGTTTCCCTTTCGAATTTTTACAGGGTGGGTGTCGAGAAACCTCACGTGTTGTATTTAAGGCTTTGTTTTTATATCCCAACACTATATCACTAGGATAACCTCTCGCCAAAAATTTTTTACACATATCATCAAGGCGTGCATCAATCAATCCCTCATCTGAAACTATCCTCCTCACACGAAGGAGCTGGCTCCAAGGTAAGGAACTGACCATTCTTTTGGGGTGATTGCTATTAAATAACAAAAGACTATTTTTGTCTGTGCTTTTGACAAACATATCTGTCTTTAGAAAATCACAATCCTTATAGACCAGTGTGTCCAAGAATTGTACTTGCGTAAATGAACATGTCATGGTAAATTTTAATTCTGGGTAAATTTGATTCAATTCCGTATGAAACTCACATAATGATTCCATGCTATCCTCCCAAATCACAAAGACATCATCAATGTAGCGCCACCAGGCCCGCACATGTCGCCAGAGATGGGATTTGTACACAAACTGCTCCTCTAGTACCGCCATGTAAATGTTGGCATAAGTGGGCGCCACATTAGACCCCATGGCGGTACCACGGCGCTGCAAGAAAAACTCATTTCCAAAGAGAAAAAAATTCCTCCTTAGAATGAGCTCCAGCAGCGTGAGAACCAGTCGTGCACATTCTGGCGCCATGTCCGAGCCTGATAGCGCCACAGAGACCGCCTGCAGACCCTTTTCATGTTCTATGGATGTATATAGAGAGACTACATCAAAAGATACCAAAATGGTAGATTTCGTTACCTTTACATCATTAATTTTATCCAGAAAGTCAGTAGTGTCTCTCACATAAGATCTAGCTGAGGTGGCAAATCGTCGCAGTACCTTATCCAAGAAAATGGATACCTTATTGAACAAAGAATCACGACCAGAGACAATAGGCCTACCCGGAGGATTACATAGGTCCTTATGCACTTTAGGCAGTATATACAGCACCGGAGTCACAGGTTTTTCTACAATCAAAAAATCAGATAATTTCTGATCAATGCTACCATTAGTGAAGGACTCATTAATAACAAGACGTAGTTCCCTTGTAAACTCAAAAGAAGGATCATGAGTTAGACGTTCATATACCTGAGTATCATTAAGTTGGCGCAAAATCTCAGCTTTATATTTAATGCTATCCATCACTACAACCGCCCCGCCTTTGTCGGCTGGCTTAATAGTGATGGAGGCATTCTTAGCCAAAGCTTCCAAAGCAACTTTCTCCTCTTTGGACAAATTAGGTGTGCCTTTTCGTTTATAATTGCGTCTTAATTTTTCAATATCCCTCTTGACTAGTTCAACATATGACTCTACAAAATGGTCCTGACTAGTCATTATGTGAGTTTCATACGGAATTGAATCAAATTTACCCAGAATTAAATTTACCATGACATGTTCATTTACGCAAGTACAATTCTTGGACACACTGGTCTATAAGGATTGTGATTTTCTAAAGACAGATATGTTTGTCAAAAGCACAGACAAAAAGTCTTTTGTTATTTAATAGCAATCACCCCAAAAGAATGGTCAGTTCCTTACCTTGGAGCCAGCTCCTTCGTGTGAGGAGGATAGTTTCAGATGAGGGATTGATTGATGCACGCCTTGATGATATGTGTAAAAAATTTTTGGCGAGAGGTTATCCTAGTGATATAGTGTTGGGATATAAAAACAAAGCCTTAAATACAACACGTGAGGTTTCTCGACACCCACCCTGTAAAAATTCGAAAGGGAAACGTATACCATTTGTGTCTACCTTTAACCCCGCCAGTGGTGGGGTCGGTTCGATCCTCAAGAAACACTGGTCCCTATTACAACGAGGTCATCCGGCTATTTCTGAGTTTAATTCTTTACCGTTGATGTCTTATCGGAGGGGGCGTAATCTACGGGATCATCTAGTCAAATCGGATTTTGGACCAAGTGGTTTGTCTATACAACGCACCCTTAGTACTCCTCGATACGGTAACTTTCCTTGTTTGGGGTGTGCATGCTGTAATAACATGTTGAAAGGGGAATTTTTCCATCACCCACGCACTGGCAAAAAAATCTATCTCAGGGAGAGATATACCTGTACGTCTAGCTTTGTTGTTTATATGGTTGTCTGCCCATGTGGACTTGTCTACGTGGGTGAGACAACCATGGAGGTGAAAGCTCGCATCAGCAAGCATAAAAGCACAATAAGAACAAAATTAATGGATTTGCCCGTACCTAAACATTTTATTGAGACTCAACATTTGGTTAATCAACTCAGATTCAGAGTAATTAATAGTGTACCGGTGCTAAGGAGGGGCGGTGACAGGGCTAGACTTTTGAGGAAAAAAGAATTGAGGTGGATACACAAATTGGGAACTCTTCAACCGGCTGGTTTAAATATAGAGTTCAACCTAAATAATATATAATTTTATTACTTATTGGCACATCGGTCAAGACCTTCTTTTGGAACCTTCGGTTATTCGGTGGGACCTAATGATCTTATTTTAGATTTCTATGTATATATAATATAATTTTTAACAGTTTTTTCAGTGGTTCAAACCCCACATTGGTTATGGTTGCACTGTAAGGATGGGATAATATGTTTGTCAAATTTTGGTCTGATACTATGGGCATATTATATACTTTATCATAAATCTATTGCGATGCTGCTGCTGTATGCGTTTCTGTTGTCATCTGCAATGGGTACGCTCATATACCTGGACATGGTTTTGTCATCGATTGGTACTTGGATATTAGTTGTGAACAAATATCGCTTGAGCTGCGTCTTCTCTTGTTTATGTATGTACATATACGCACACTGTTCGCTACAGTTGTTATGCGTCTTGGTAACCATGACTACAAGGTGGGTGGAGACGTGGATACGTCACAAAATATATCCCCCACGTGTGTGCTGCCTTGTTCTATGACGTGTCTCTTTCTCCTCCTCTAGTGGGTCGCAGATTGATGACGTTGCCAGCATTTTCCTTTTCAGAGACGTTACTTGCGATTGGAGAAGTAGCCGATGCTCCGATGTCTTGTACGGTTGGGTAGGTTTATACCTACCCTGGCGCCACATTGCGATATACACCGGATTGGCTGCAGCGATCGAGTATGTACTATTGGAGGTCTTGGATCGGCCTATAGTTCCCATGACAACGGATCAACACTATTTCATTTATGTGTTTATTTATGGAGTAAGAAGCATCTAATTGTGTGTTCGGGTTCACTGTTCGTTTAATTATGTCATACTGTATGTTATCCTTTTGTCTGATCGTTTATATACATTGTTAATAGTTTTTACATGGTGTTGTTATTCTGTATATGTTGATTATGGTGGGCGTATACTATGGTGTGATTGGGCATGCTTTCTGTGCCTTTACTATTTAAGACCGCCCCTTTTAACTTGTGATCACACTTGAAAAAGACCGCTTTAGGTCGAAACGTTGTGTTTTTGTGATGGCCTGAAATAAAGCTTTTTTCTACAATACTCACCTGGATGGAGCGCTGTTCTTCCTGTCTAGGTAGATCTGCGTGTCATCGCCATAGAGATGATACTGCAAACCGTGGGATTCTATGAGCTGTCCAGGCCGAAGGTGTAGATAGAGAAGAGTAGGGGTCCTAGAACTAAGCCTTGAGGAACACCGACAGAGAGGGGGCTAGGTGAGGAGGTGGTGTGGGAGAGATTAAAGGGCTATTCCCATCTCATTAAGTGATGATATGTGTCTATGGTATGCCATCATTTATTGATTGATGTGGTTCCCAACTTTATGACCCTCACTTTTCCTGTGGATGAAGGGCCAGAACCATGTTCCATCACCCTCCCAGTGTTCCCTTGTAGAGGCTAATTCCTGGCCACACCATTGCAGTGCAGCTATATTTATGTGATTGGGACCATTTGCAGTTTCCATCAAAGTTAGGCTGCTGGGAGCACTGCTCTGAAGAGAAAAACTGTGAGAAGGGCAGAATTACTGTTGTGACACATTCATTCTCAAGATTATAGAGATTGGACCCGCAATTAAATAATGACTTATCCCATCTATAAGCCATCACTCATTGATATACGAATGCCACTTTCCTATATTTGACATCCATAGCAAATCAAATTCACTTTAATCCCTAAACCCCTGGAGGTATTTTCATTTTTTGCATTTTCGTTTTTCGCTCCCCTTCTTCCCAGAGCCATAACTTTTTATTTTTCCATCAATATGGCAATGTGAGGGCTTGTTTTTTGCAGGACGAGTTGTACTTTTGAATGACACCTTTGGTTTTACCATGTTATGCACTAGAAAATGGGAAAAAAAATTCTAAGTGCGGTGAAATAGCAAAAAAAGTGCAATCCCACACTTGTTTTTTGTTTGGCTTTTTTACTAGGTTCATTAAATGCTAAAATTCACCTGCCATTGTGATTCTCCAGGTCAGTATGAGTTCACAGACACAAAACATGTCTAGATTATTTTTTTATCTAAGAGGTGAAAAACAATTCCAAACTTTGTTAAAAAAAAATGCGCCATATTCCGAGACCCGTAGCATCTCCATTTTTTGTGATCTCAGGTTAGGTGAAGGCTTATCTTTTGCGTGCCGAACTGACATTTTTAATAATACCATTTTTGTGCAGATACTATCTTTTGATCGCCCGTTATTGCATTTTAATGCAATGTCGTGGCAACCAAAAAAACGTAATTCTGGCGTTTTGACTTTTTTTGTCGCTACGTTGTTTAGTGATCAGGCTAATCCTTTTTTTATTGATAGATCGGGCGATTCTGAGCGTGGCAATACCAAATATGTGTGTTTAATTTTTTTATTGTTTTATTTTGAATGGGGTGAAAGGGGGTGATTTGAACTTTTATATTTTTTAATTTTTTTTATATTTTTAAAAACTTTTTTTAACTTTTGGCATGCTTCAATATACTCCATGGGAGATTAGAAGCTGCCAAAACCCAATAGGCTATGCTACATAGAGACGATGATCAGTTTGCCTCTATGTAGTAGAATTACTCACTTTCTATGAGCGCTAACCACTGGGTGGCGATCACAGCAAGCCGGCAGTGACAACTATAGAGGTCTCCCTGAGACATCCGGTTGTCATGCCAACACACCGGTGACCCGCAATCACGTGAAGTGGGTCATCGGTGGGTGGATTTCAGGCACGATTGCCAGAAGCGCTTGTTAAATGCCGCTGTCAGTGTTTCACAGAGGCATTTAATGGATTAATAGCCGTGGATGGACTGCGATTCCACCCGCCACCATTCCTGTTTTGAACAGCTGACATGTCTCGGGAAAGATGTAGGCTCACACCGGAGCCCACATCAAAGGGAAGAAGTCCGACATCAGCGTAAATGTATGCCCGATGTTGGAAAGGGGTTAAATATCACAGAAAAAAATTGGCTTCTCCAAAATATACATTTTGGTGACAATCATTTTGCTTGATTCTTTTCAGACGTAGGGTGGTTAAAAAAATAAAATACCGTATATTGACCTTACCTCTCACTTGACCTGTGTGTCAGGCTGCTGAAATGCAGGTAAGTGCAGACTCCACTAGATGGCAATAGTGTGCAGGAAGGACTGCACACTCCCAGGGCAGGCTTGCAATGCAGCAGCAAGGCTACCACAGGTGGCAGCAGAGTAGTCAAACAGGCTGAGTCAAGCAACACACTGAAGCGCAGTACAAAATGGAATAAACAAACTCAGAGTCAGAGGCAAGTTGAGGAGGTCAGAGCTGGTCAGGAACGGATAAGCCAAACACAAAAGACAGAAACAGGACTGAATGCAAGCCAAGTCAAAAACCAGGGAGTCAACACACTTACAGGGAAACACTGAGTCAGGACAGAGACAGGAAATGAACAGACACAGGGCAAATCAGGGATCACAGCAGGACTAATCAGGATATACCAGAGTCAGATACACACGCCATAGGCAGAACTATAGCTGACACCGCCTGCAGTATGCAACGGGGATAATTAGTAAACCTGATACCAGACTGACCCTGAGAAAAGTTAACACTTGACATGATCAGACCGGGAAAAGGGAAGACAGGACTCAAAACATGGTCTGGATCATCACAGTACCCTCCTGTAAGGTTCTTTGTCTCTGTTGACATGTTCCTTGAAACTCAGTTTTCCGTCGTCCATTTTGCTTTCTGTCTTTCTGCAGCTCTTGCCCTCAGTTAATATGGAGTTTCCAGTTTTCATGTTCCCGCCCTGATTCTTCCCTCTTGCTTCTTAAGCAGCCTCAGCTGAACAATCAGTGCTCCTGAATCAAGCCTCAGTCAGTCTGTGACCTGACTCCTGGAAGCCTTGGACTTGTACTCCAGCTATTCCCTACTGAGGAACCTTGGAACACTTTTGGACTCTGGAAACCTGCTGTTTGGTGAATCCATGTTTGCAGAGGAATTACGGTACAGAGAAGAGATCCTGAACCTGCTTTGGAGAGTTATTGTAGTGCTTGAAGTTGCTCTGGCCTGCTGTGTCTCCTGTCGCTGTTCCTGCAAACTGTGTGAACTTTTCAGCATGCTTGTATGAAGTAATACAAGTCATTTCATTTCAACCTATGTCTCCTGTGTTTTCCTCGCACCCAAGCACAAGACGCTATAGGAACTGTACACTATACATGACAAGATTCAGGAGCCAATGTTTAGTGTCTGCTGGGTCTGGGAAAGCCGTGTCTGCTGTGACTGTGGATATCAGATGTCCGTTTAATACCTTATGTGATGACAGTGGTTGTGACTCCTCACAACCATTCCAGCACCTCTGCCTTAAAAGATCTGGAAGATGGAGGCCCGCATAAAGGAACTTTGCGGAGTGACTGATACAATCCTTTCAGATGTACAGACTTTAAAAACCCGTTTTGCAAGCCTACAGGACCTCACTAATCATAATTTGCAAGTGTTTGGACAGACTACCCAGGAATTGCGAGCCAGGATTGAGGCTCTAGAGGAACGAGCCCAGGCTCCTGCCATAACCCCAAGTTCTGGGATCCCCAAATTACCTCCTTTTCGTTTTGGCGGTGAACGTGAGAAATTCAGGGGATTTATTAATCAATGCAATTTATTTTTCTCTGCACATGCTTCACAATTTCCCACTGAACGATCCAAAGTGCTTACTATAATCATGTTGCTTACCAATAAGGCTTTGATGTGGGCAAACCCTCTGATTGAGACTGAGGATGATTGTTTGAATCACCTTGATGCTTTTATTTCAGCCATGGGGCAGGTGTTTGATGACCCCAATCGAGGTGCAACAGCTGAAGCAGCCATGTTAACTTTGCGCCAAGGTAAGCGTTCAGTAGCCGAATATGCCCTGGATTTCAGGAGATGGGCTCTTGATACCACTTTGGACACTTCCGCTAAAAAATCTATTTTTCGGAAAGGGTTGTCTCCACTGATTAAGGATGAACTTGCTCGTGCCGACCCTCCCACTGCGTTAGGTGACTTTATCAACTATTGTATCCGTATTGATGCTCGTCTGACTGAACGCAGACAAGAGAGATGGTTCGAAAATAATCGCACTAACCTTTTACTACCTCCCTCCTCAGCTAAGGAACCTTTGAGTAGGATCACAAGGAACCAGAACCTGAACCCATGCAGGTGGACTCTTTACAAAGACGGGTTAGTGATGCATGCAAAGAACATCGTATAAAGGAAAATCTATGTTTCTACTGTGGTAAGTCAGGGCACTTCATTATAGACTGCCCCAGCCGTTCTCGTAAGACTACTGCAGCAGTCATTCACTGTGAGTGTTGCGAGAGGAGCTCTGTCATGTCCGAGCCTCAGGCTCCAGAGAGATCTGCTGCAAGAGATCTTGATTTCTCGGACTTAAACTCTGTTAGTTCTGGGGACGATGACGGTATAAACGCTGCAATTTTTCAAGTTTCCTCAGCGGTGTCCCAGCTGAGTTGTAAAAGAAACAATTTTCATTGCTTCCTTTCCATCAAACTCTGGGTTGACTCAGTCTGGGTGTCTAGGTCTGCTATGATCGACTCAGGAGCAAGTGGAAATTTTATGGATATCTCCTTTGCTCTGAAACAGGGGATACGTTCAGTGAAGAAGGCTACTCCAGTACAGATGGAGACTGTGGATGGCTCTCTACTGACTTCTGGACCAGTGGATCAAGAAACAGAGCCTTTGAGGGTCCTTATGGGTAAAGACCATCAGGAGAAAATGTCTTTTTTGCTTATCTCTTCTCCCCACTTTCCCATCATTCTAGGGCTACCATGGCTGCAGGCGCAGAATCCTACGATTAACTGGGAGACCAAGGAATTACACTTTCCGGAGAAACAGATGAGTCAAGGAGTTTCAGCTTGCTCTGTTCCTAAAGGAACCATGTCAGTCCCTGAACTACCAGCTGTATACCAGGACTATGTGGATTTATGTGACAAGAAGAACGCTGATCATCTTCCTCCTCACCGCCCATATGATTGTCCAATTGAATTATTGCCCGGAGCCGAGATACCTTTTGGTAAGATCTACCCCCTAGCGGGGCCCGAGCTAAAAGCTTTGAAGGATTATATAGATGAAAATTTAGCCAAGGGCTTCATACGCCCCTCTTCATCTCCCGCAGGTGCACCCATCTTCTTTGTGAAGAAGAAAGATGGATCTCTGAGACCCTGCATAGACTATAGGGAACTCAATAAGGTTACTATTAGAAACCGTTATCCATTGCCTTTAATCCTTGAGTTGTTGGAGAGAGTGCGGCATGCCAAAATTTTCTCTAAACTGGATCTCCGTGGGGCCTATAACTTGGTCCGTATTAGACCTGGGGATGAATGGAAGACTGCTTTCAGGTCACGCTATGGACACTTTGAATATCTAGTTATGCCTTTTGGTCTGAGTACCGCCCCAGCCACTTTCCAACACTTCGTGAATGATATCTTCAGGGATCTCCTAGATACATTTGTGGTGATTTATCTGGATGATATTCTAATTTTTTCTAACTCCACAGAGGAACATCATGGACATGTGAGAATGGTCTTAGAACGCCTAAGACAAAACCATCTCTACATCAAGCTTGAAAAATGTGAATTCCATAGGACCGAAATTCAATTTCTGGGGTATGTACTATCTACGCAAGGGATTAGTATGGATGGAAGCAAGACCCAAGCCATCAAGGATTGGCCAATTCCTAGAAATGTGAAGGAGGTGCAGCGTTTCATCGGGTTTGCCAACTTCTATAGACGTTTCATTAAGAATTTTTCTGAGGTAGTGTCACCTATCACCCAAAATACAGTCTAGGTTCTCCTGGACCCCGCAAGCTCAGGAAGCATTTTCCTGTTTAAAGGATAAATTTACCACCGCACCTATCTTAGTACATCCCAACCCCGAGCTTGCCTTCATAATAGAGGTGGATGCTTCAGACTGTGCCGTTGGAGCTATACTCTCTCAGAGAACAGGTGAGAAGAATGTCTTGCATCCCTGTGCCTTCTTTTCCCAGCAGTTGTCTTCGGCTGAGAGGAACTACGATGTGGGCAATAGAGAATTGTTGGCCATTATTGCCGCCTTCAAGGAATGGAGACACCTTCTTCAGGGAGCTGCACAGTAAATAGTCGTCCTGACAGACCATCGTAACCTTGAATTTATCAGGTCGGCTAAGTGCCTGACTCCTCGCCAGGCTCGCTGGAATCTTTTCCTAAACCAATTTAATTTTGTAATTTCTTATAGACCAGGATCGCGCAATGGAAAGGCTGATGCACTCTCTAGGATTCATTCAGCAGAGACACGACCACTTACTCCTCCTAAGACTATTCTTCCTGACTCTAGATTCCTGGGAGTGATTCATAATCAAGACCTACTTAAGGACATCAAGGAAGCATACCATGCGGATTCTTTGTTGGCTCAACCCCCAAGGGACGTAAGTCTTGTCTTTAAGAATGGTGTGTGGATTCAGGGACAACGTCTGTATATACCTGAAACAGTCAGATTGAGAGTATTGCAACTCATCCACGATTCCAAGATAGCCGGGCATAGGGGAATTCTAAAGACACAAGAATTTCTTTCTCGTTTCTTTTGGTGGCCCACTTACAGGAAAGATGTCTTAAACTATGTCACTTCATGTGAAGTCTGTGCAAGATGCAAAACACCTCGCTCCTCACCAACTGGTCTGTTGCAACCTCTTCCCACCCCGTCCCGCCCGTGGGGATCCATTTCTATGGACTTCATTGTGGAGTTACCAACCTCTCAAGGGAAGAACACCATTCTAGTGGTGGTTGACCGTCTAACAAAGGCAGCTCATTTTATCCCTTGTGTCGGCTTACCCACTGCAAAACAGACATCAGACTTGATGATTAAGAATGTGTTTCGCTTACATGAAGTACCGGATGAGGTCATTTCGGATCGAGGGGTGCAATTCACTTCAAGGTTTTGGCAAAATTTCTGTGCAGCATTGGACATTAAAGTAAACCTTTCTTCTGCTTTTCATCCCCAGACTAATGGACAGACAGAACGAACCAATCAGACCCTGGAGCAGTATCTCCGCTGTTTTATCTGCCACCTACAGGATGATTGGGTGGATCTACTTCCACTGGCTGAGTTCTCTTATAACAACTCTCAGAGCGCCTCCACTAAGCAGTCTCCTTTTTACTCCAATCTAGGTTATCATCCTAACATTCTTCCTCGATTTCCCATAGATACGCCCTTGCCGGCAGTGGCTGAAAGAATCACTTCTTTACAAAAGAATATGGATCTTCTAAAGGAAAATCTAGAATTGGCTCAGGAAAGGTACAAGAAAGCAGCAGATAAATTTCGTAAACCTGCACCAGCTTTCAAGGTAGGAGATTTGGTCTGGCTGTCAACCAGAAATCTTAAATTAAAGATTCCATCGTCTAAATTGGGACATAAGTACATTGGACCTTATAAGATCAATAAGATTATAAGTGCTGTTGCTTGTCGTCTTCAACTGCCCAGAACTATGAGAATCCACCCTGTCTTTCATGTATCCCTACTAAAGGCTGCAACACCCAATACATTTCCTGGACGTTCTTCTCCTTGCCCTGACCCAGTGCTGGTCGATGGTCAGGAAGAATTTATGGTGGAAAGGATTCTAGATTCCAGGTTGTACAGAAATCAGTTGCAATATTTGATTAAATGGCAGGGCTACCCAGTGGAGGACAACTCATGGGAACCAGTCAATAATGTAAATGCTCCTCGCCTGCTCCGCCAGTTTCATCAGAGGTACCCTGACAAGCCTGGTCTGAGGTCATCCGGAGGTTGTCCCTAAGGGGGGAGTAATGTAAGGTTCTTTGTCTCTGTTGACATGTTCCTTGAAACTCAGTTTTCTGTCGGCCATTTTGCTGTCTGTCTTTCTGCAGCTCTTGCCCTCAGTTAATATGGAGTTTCCAGTTTTCATGTTCCCGCCCTGATTCTTCCCTCTTGCTTCTTAAGCAGCCTCAGCTGAACAATCAGTGCTCCTGAATCAAGCCTCAGTCAGTCTGTGACCTGACTCCTGGAAGCCTTGGACTTGTACTCCAGCTATTCCCTACTGAGGAACCTTGGAACACTTTTGGACTCTGGAAACCTGCTGTTTGGTGAATCCATGTTTGCAGAGGAATTACGGTACAGAGAAGAGATCCTGAACCTGCTTTGGAGAGTTATTGTAGTGCTTGAAGTTACTCTGGCCTGCTGTGTCTCCTGTCGCTGTTCCTGCAAACTGTGTGAACTTTTCAGCATGCTTGTATGAAGTAATACAAGTCATTTCATTTCAACCTATGTCTCCTGTGTTTTCCTCGCACCCAAGCACAAGACGCTATAGGAACTGTACACTATACATGACACCTCCTCTCAAGTGGGGGCCACAGGACCCCCAGGTTTCCCAGGATAACATGTATGAAACGCCCAATCCAATCAATCAGCATGGACAGATCGCGCCAGGACCCAAGATCAATCCTCAGGACCGTAACTCCTCCAATGGACCAAATACTGAAGTGAACTGCGGACCATGCGAGAATCCACAATCTGTTCCACTTCATACTCAGTCTGTTAGGGGTCGAGTTCCTGCTTCTGCACAAGGGGAATCTCGAACCATCCCGGCTGCGGTCTCCCATTCGTCTCCGGCCGCAGTGGACTCTGCTCAGCTTAGATGTCGGTCCCAGCGTCTCGCCCAGTCTAACAGTGTGCAGAGGATTACTGCTGCATCTACAGGCTCTGCTTTTGTGGCCAGTACTGGTTAGCAGCGAGCAGACGTCTTTAGGACAAAGTCCTTGTTTTCCCCTTCTGAGCATGCCCAGGGTGAGATCTCTCATTGGAGATCAGGGGTCACATGCTCAAGTACTGCAGCAGCTCCTATTGGTCCGCCAGGAAGGTCCTGTGACTACTGGTGTTCTGGAACAGTTTCATTGGTCCTTGTTTCTGGCAGGTCCTGTAGCTGTTACTATAAAAGGGTGGCATGACTGGGCCGCCATGCGCTAGTGTCAACCATTATATGCTGAGCGCCAGTGTGATCATGCGTGTGTGTGGTTAGGGCCCGGCTGAAATAAGCCCCTAGAATACCGACTTAATCGGTGAGGAGTTTGGTATGCTAGCTGGTCAGGGTCGGTGTCTTAGATGCCCTAGATTACCGGCATAACCGGTGAGGAGTTTGATTGCCGTATTCAGGGCCTGTCATTCAGACGCCATAGATTGCGGGTGACTCCCGCGAGGACATTAGCGCATGATCATGTTCTATGTTCGCTTAGCAATTAACTGTGTACCTGGGTGCCTGACAGGACACAGAAGTTTGTCTCAGCGGCTCTGTGACGTAACAGGGTTCACTTTCAAAGCTAGACAGCGCCCTAGCATGTTTATTTTGCGACTCAGCTGTGTTTAGTGAGTTCGCACACATCGCCATATAGCGCTGCGGCACTCCTAGCGGCTCTGTGGATTAACAGAGTTCGCACATATTGTCACAGCGCGTTACGGCGTTTATTTTGGCGACTCTGCGGGATAACAGAGTTCGCTTCTTACGCCATTTTACTAGCAGCAGGCTCAGCCTGCACGGTGGACCCTGGGCTGCGAACGCACCTCTCCACATCATATATTTGGTGCGTTCCGCAGACCCTAACACAGTCTGACCATCCACCGAGACAAGAGGCGAAGGGAATAGGGACCTAGCAGAAGAAGGTACAAATGACTTAAGAAGGGACTTATGGAACACATTGGGGATCTGAAGCGACAGAGGAAGGCGTAAGCGAAAGGCAACTGGATTGACAACCTCAATGATCTCGTAAGGACCAATAAACCTGGGACCTAGCTTAGCAGAAGGAACTTTCAGACGAATGCTCTTGGAAGACAACCACACTTTATCTCCCACCAGGAACATAGGTCCTACAGTCCTTCGCTTATCAGCAAAATGTTTATGTTGCCCTGAACCTCTCCAATGTTCTTCTGGACCTCCCTCCAGACCTCCCCCAACCGTTGAACGGCCGTATCAGCCCTTGGACATTCTGAATCCAGCTTGGAAAATTCGACAAAATGGGGTGAAAACCGTAGTTACAGAAGAACGGAGAGGTGCCAGTGAACTGGTTAATCCGATTGTTAAATGCAAACTCAGCCACAGGCAACTAAGAACACTAATCATCCTGCTGAGATGTAGCAAGACACCGCAAAATCTGTTCAAGTGACTGATTGGTCCTCTCCGTCTGACCGTTGGTCTCAGGATGGTAGACAGAGAAGGTCAAGCAAATACCCAATCTTTTACAAAATGCCCTCCAAAATTTGGATCCAAATTGTATCAGAAACCACACTCAAAGGCACGCCATACAACCGCACAATGTGCTCAACAAACAACTTAGATAATGTTTCTGCATTAGGCAATCCTGTCAAAGGTACAAAATGCGCCTGTTTACTGAATCTGTGAACCACTACCCAGATAACAGTTTTGCCATTGGAAGGAGGGAGATCAGTGATAAAATCCATGGACAAATGAGTCCAAGGTCTATCTGTAATTGGCAATGGCACCAATTCCCTGGCCGGCCGATTATGGGAGCTCTTAGCACCGGCACAGGTATCACAAGGAGACTCAAACCTAGCGACATCAGAGGTCATGGAGGACCACCAAAACAGCTTAGCAATGGCTTTCTGAGTGACCGAGATCCCGGGTACCCACTGAGAGCAGAATCGTGGAACTCCCAGAGAACCCCCAAGCGGAACTGAACCGGGACAAGGAGCTTACTATCAGGCAAAGATGAAGGAGAAAGGGACTGAGCATCCCGAATTTCATGCTCCAATTCGGAGGATACCCCAGCAACAACCACCCCGTGCTGAAGAATGGAGGAAGGAGGTTCGGAGGGTGATATCAGATCAAAACTGCGAGATAAGGCATCCGCCTTGACATTCTTGGAACCAGTCCCGAAAAGTGATAGAAAAATGAATACAAGAAAAAAAAAAGCGACCACCTAGCCTGTCTAGGAGTTAACAGCTTGGCAGACTCAATGTAAGACAGGCTCTTGTGGTCCACAATCACCGTGATCTGATGAACCGCCCCTTCAAAAATGCCTCCATTCTTTAAAAACCAATTTTATGGGCAATAACTACCGGTTACCAACATCACAGTTCCTCTCTGCAGAAGAAAACTTCCTGGAGAAAAAGGCACATAGTCTTAACTTGGTCAAAGTAACAGGTCCCTGAAACAACACCACCCACACTCCCACCTCCGATGCATCCACCTCTACAATGAACGGTTCTGACGGATCGGGCTGAACCAATACAGGAGCAGACATAAAACATTTCTTTAATATAGTAAATGTTTCAACCACCAAGGGTGACCAGACTTTGAGATCAGCCCTCTTGCAAGTGAGATCGGTGAGTGGCGTGACCACCAGAGAAAACTCCTTGATGAATTTTCGATAATAATTGGTGAAGCCCAGAAAACGCTGCAGACCCTTGAGGTCTCTGTGTTGCACCCAATCAACAATGGCCTGTACCTTACCGGGATCCATCCGAAACCCATTGGCAGAAAGGATGATCCCCAGAAAGGAAAGCTCCTGGACACAAAACAAACATTTTGCAGTTTTAGAGAACAGAGAATTTTCCTGCAATGAAGAACAGCACGTAAATGACCAATGTGGGATTCCTTGTCAGGTGAGAAAACAAAGATATCATCCAGGTATACAACCATAAAGCGCCCGATAAAATCAGAAAAAACATTATTCATGAAGTTCTGAAACACCGTGGGCGCATTCGTGAGACCGAAGGGCATGACCAAATTTTCAAACAGACCCTCGGAGGTGAAAAATGCCGTTTTCCATTCATCCCCTTCCCGAATGCTAATAAGGCTATATGCTCCCCTGAGATGAAGTTTGGAAAACCACTTAGCCCCAGACAATTGGTTATAGAGATCAGGAATGAGTGGGAGAGGGTTGGTATTTCTCACCATCATTTTATTTAGTTCCCGGAAATTGAGGCATGGGCGTAAATGACCATCTTTTTTGTTAAAAAAAAAAGAGTCCAACGGCCACAGGGGAGACAGAGTGACAGATGTGACCTTTGCGTAGACTATCAGAGATATAGTTTTTCATAGTGGTAGGTTCCAGGCCAGAAAGATTGTACAAATGGGCTTTGGGCAATTTAGAACCTGGAATAAGATTAATGGTACAATCATGAGGACGATGTGGTGGCAAGACCTCAGCCTCTTTTTCAGAGAACACGTCCCCAAAGTCCTTCATGTACTCCGGAATACCCTCCGGATTAATGGCAGACACAAAAACAGCAGAAAGACAACCATTGGAACAATTAGGACCCCATTTAACAATATCACAAGATCCCCAGTCTATAACAGGATTATGCCTCTGTAACCAGGAGAACCCCAAGACCAGTCCCGCAGGAAGATTATTCATAACATAACATTTGTTTCTGGTGCAAGGAACCCACCTTGAGGAGGAACTCCTCAGAGACAAACATAATAATATTTTGAGCCAGCGGTGTCTTATCAATGGCAAAGATATGGATGGGAGTTTCTAGCCTAACTGTCCCTAACTTTAACTTTGGACACCAGACTAGAGTCAATGAGGTTCATGGAAGATCCACAGTCCACAAAAGCTGAAGTGGATGCGAAACCACCTCCATAACACAGTTCCACCTCAAACAAAACTTTTTGAAATGATGAAAATGGTACCTGAGAGTCTGGGTGACCTCATCCACAATCACCCAGACCAGGCAGCTTGTTACTCGATGGACAAGAGGGGCAATCCTTCTTCCAATGTCCCGGATCTCCACACTAAAAACATAATTTTCCATCACCTCGTCGCTTCCTCTCCTTCTCCTTGAAGTTGGTGGCACCAACCTCCATGGTCTCCGTGAATGGCATCACCTCAGAGTTAGCAGGCAATACAGGAATCTCACGCTGGATAATTCCTCTCTCCTGTAACCTCCGGTCCATATGAATGGCCTGAGTCATGGCCTCCTCCAGGGAACTGGGTGGCGGATGGAGGGCGAGCACATCCTTGAGATGATCAGAAAGTACTCCCCTGAACTGGCGTCTCAAAGCAGAGTCATCCCAAGACACCTCAGTAGACCACCGTCTAAACTCAGTACAATACCGTTCAGCAGTGAGTTTACTCTGGGAAAGACCCATGATCATGTCCTCTGCTATCCTGACCCGATCTGGTTCATCATAAATCAGTCCTAAAGCCTCAAAGAACCTATCCACAGACATACATTCAGGGCAGTGGTAGGTAAAGAAAAATCCCAGGTTAGAGGGCACTCCTGGAGTAATGAAATAATTATCCCCACCCATTGACTCTCATCTTCATTGGATCTGGGTCTAAGGGAAAAAAAAGCTTACAACTTTCTCTTAATTCAAGAAACCTCTCCTTCTCTCTAGAGAAAGTATCAGGGAGCCTGACCGTAGGTTCAGGAGAGTGTAAGGAAACATCACTGGGGTTAGACTGCCTAACAACTGATTTAGTCATGGAACCCTGAAAAGATTTTACTATCTGAGTAAGCTCCCGCTGGAGTTGGTTGTGAGAGGAAGCAAGAGCCCTATGTCCACTGACAAATCCTGCATCACTTCTGTCAGATTTGACATCTGACCCCCAAGAGTGTACAGCGGGTTCATAAGGAGCAGAGCAAAGGAAAAAACTGCTTCTGGTCAGCTATAATGTCAGGCTGCTGCAATGCAGGTATGTGCAGACTCCACTAGATGGAGGAAGGACTGCACACTCCCAAGGCAGGCTTGCAATGCAGCAGCAAGGCTACCACAGGTGGCAGCAGAGTAGTCAAACAGGCTGAGTCAAGCAACACACTGAAGCGCAGTACAAAATGGAATAAACAAACTCAGAGTCAGAGGCAAGTTGAGGAGGTCAGAGACAGTCAGGAGCGGATAAGCCAAACACAAAAGACAGAAACAGGACTGAATGCAAGCCAAGTCAAAAACCAGGGAGTCAACACACTTACAGGGAAACACTGAGTCAGGACAGAGAGAGGTAGGGAATAAACAGACACAGGGCAAGTCAGGGATCACAGCAGGACTAATCAGGATATACCAGAATCAGATACACACTCAGTAGGCAGAGCTATAGCTGACACCACCTTCAGGATGTGGCGGGGATAAATAGTAAACCTGATGCCAGACTGAGGCTGAGAAAAGTTAACCCTTAACATGATTAGACCGGGAAAAGGGAAGACAGGACTCAAAACCCGGTCTGGATCATGACACTGTGCAGCAGTTCCCAGCCCACTGCTACCCTGGCTTGCTTCCTACCTCTAGCTCTTGTCTTCACTCCCATCTTCTGGTTTCATGGCCCACAAGGCTTCAATTAGCATCACAAACTTGCTGGGTGACTCATGCCATCATGTCATGCTAATAAAGTGAGCGACTGCAGCACCAAAGAGCGTAGACTACTCCGAAATGAAAAGAAGAGTGGATTTGGAAGGAGGAAGCCAGCAGGCAGAGAACCGGACCGGGAGCTGTAGAGCCGAGCCCGGACAGGAGATTGGCGAGGTAAGTGTAATATTTTTTAACTTTTCCATTTAACATGCTCTGGGATCTAAAGAGTGCTCTGAGCATATTAAATAGTTTTTATCAGCAATTCAACATGCATCAAATAAATCTGATGCAACGTTAAACAAATCTAAAGAATAGATTTTCATCAAATTCGCTCATTTCTAGTATTTACCAAGAAAATGCTTTTGTTTCTGCAGTCAATTGTTTACTGACTGGAGTTATCCAAGTTATACTTAATTTGTGGTAATGTTATAAGGTCATTCCAGTTAAAGAACCATTCTCTATATGCCTTAATAGGTTATATGAACACCATAGAGGTGGGTTGCTCATAAAGGACAGCGCTGGTGCAACAATGTGAGCCTGTCTTCTGAGCTGAACTAATTAGCAAGTAGTTCTGCAAAACTTAATAACCCATCCCTCACTTCTAAAACTCAGATGATGGGCCTCAGAAGTGACTTTTCTTTCAAATGTATTACTAATTAGGTCTTACTAATTAGGCTTTACGTCACTTGTCTTATCCATTGCACTATTCCTGTGTCCTGTTATGTATAAATATGTGATTCTTCAGATGTTGTATTAGTCTTTGCCTGATGAAGAGAGCTGAGTAGTCTCAAAAGCTTGCAACTTGTTACCATCTTTTCAGTTAGCCATTAAAAGGTATCAACCACTGAGGACTCTCAATTCTAAATATTTTACTAATTAGGTAGCACTCCTAGACTTGTGTAGAGATGGGCGGACCCCTGGATGTTTGGGTCCGCAGGTTTTGGCTGAACAGTTACAAAAAGTTCAGGTAGCAGGAAAGTACCCAGACTTGAACACAGACCCTATTCACTTGAATGGGGGGCCCAAACATTCAGTGTTTGCCACGCTGTCATGTGCATGACAGCGCAGCAAACACCGCTTCTGATCTGTGGTAAAATCATCACTGCCAGTCAGACAGCACAGCTGTGATCAGAGCTATAAAGTTTACCTCTGGTCACTGGAGTCAGCTGATGGGACTACTGCTCAGCTGCCGCCTGCTGCTGCTAATAACAGTGAGAGCAGGAGTGACTGATGTGAGTATTCATCAGCTGGCACCTGCGCTTTAAATAAATAATTTAAAAAAACAGCGTGGGTTTCCCTGTAGTTTTGAAAACCAGCCAGTCAATACTCACAGCTGGAGACTGCAACCCTGAGCTATCAGCAATAGCAAGGCTGGTTATAAAGAATAGAGGGGTCCCCATGCCATTTTTTTAATTCTTTAAATAAAGAATTAAAAAAAACATGTGGTCCCCCCACTTTTGACAACCAATCAAGCTAAAGCAGGCAGCTGGGGGCTGGTATTCTCAGGCTGCTAAGGGGCCATGGATATTGCCCCCCCAACCTAAACATAGCAGCTTAACCAGAAAAGGCACATCTATTAGATGTGTCTGGAACTTTGCTGGGGTCTTTCCACTTGCCCTAAAGCAGTGGCAAGTAAGGTAATATTTGTGGGGTTGATGTCACTTTTGTATTTTCAGGTGACATCAAGCCCACGGATTAGTAATGGAAAAGTGTCTATAAAATGCCTATCCATTATTAATCCTATAGTTAGATTGTAAATAAACTCACAGCCAGAATAAAATCTGTTAACCCCTTAGTGACAGAGCCAATTTTGTCCTTAATGACCAAGTCAAATTTTACAATTCTGACCACTGTCACTTTATGATGTTATAGCTCTGGAATGCTTCAATGGATCCCACTGATTCTGAAATTTTTTTGTGACATATTGTATTTCATGATATTGGTAAAATTTCTTTAACCCCTTCATGACCCAGCCTATTTTGACATTAATGACCTGGCCATTTTTTGCAATTCTGACCTGTGTCCCTTTATGAGGCTATAACTCAGGAAAACTTCAACGGATCTTAGCGATTCTGAGACTGTTTTTCGTGACATATTGGGCTTCATGATAGTGCTAAATTTAGGTCAATAAATTTTGCATTTATTTGTGAAAAGAATGGAAATTTGGCAAAAATTTAGAAAATTTTGCAATTTTCAAATTTTTAATTTTTATGCTTTTAAACCAGAGAGTTATGTGACACAAAATAGTTAATAAATAACATTTCCCACATGTCTACTTTACATCAGAACAATTGTGGAAACAAAATTTTTTTTTGTTGGGAAGTTATAAGGCTTAAAAGTTGACGAGCGATTTCTCATTTTTACAACAAAATTTACAAAACCATTTTTTTAGGGACCACCTCACATTTGAAGTCACTTTGAGGGATCTACATGGCAGAAAATACCCAAAAGTAACACCATTCTAAAAACTGCACCCCTCTAGCTACTCAAAACTGCATTCAAGAAGATTATTAACCCTTCCGGTGCTTCACAGGAAGTAAAGCAACGTGGAAGGAAAAAATGGACATTATAATTTTTCCAACAAAAATTTTCTTTTAGCATCAATTTATTCATTTTCACATGGGCAACAGGATAAAATGGATCCTTAAATTTGTTGGGCAACTTCTCCTGAGTACACCGATACCTCATATGTGGTCATAAACCACTGTTTGGGCGCACGGAATGGCCCGGAAGGGAAGGAGCGCCATTTGACTTTTTGAATGGAAATTTAGCTCCAATTGTTAGCTGACACCATGTCACATTTGGAGAGCCCCTGTGTGCCTAAACATTGGTGCACCCCCACAAGTGACCCCATTTTGGAAACTAGACCCCCCAAGGAACTTATCTAGCTGCATAGTGAGCACTTTGAACCCCCAGGTGCTTCACAAATTGATCTATAATAGTGTTGAGCATTCCGATACCGCAAGTATCGGGTATCGGCCGATATTCGCGTTATTGGAATTCCGATACTTAGTTCCGATATTTTTCCTATATCGTATACCGGAATCGGAAGTTCCCATAATTCTTTGAGAGGCAATGTGATGTTAGTCAGCCAATGAGGAATCTTATGAAGTGTGGGCACATCCTGTAATGCTGCGGTCATCTTAACTAATGGCATGGCTGTGATTGGCTGCTGAAATTATGTCAGAATGCACTACAAAAGGCGCCGCCTCCATTTTAGCGTCACTGTGCTGTGAACTCAGTTAGGGACAGAACGCTGCGCTGCTGACTCTGAGGGACAGTTAGAGATTGCGATTTTGTGTACTGGGCTTTAGGCAGGCTAGTTTACCAACCGCTGTGTAAAGCTTCCTTTTGCCAGTGTTGTTTTAAACAGCTCTGTGCAAGGTGTGTGTGAGTGCAGGTGACGCTGCAGTTTGCTCTGCATGCAACGCTGTCTGTAGGCATCTGCACGTGTCACTCACAGACTCTATTTTTTTTCTTCAGTGTAATTCTTGCTGCTCCATGCAATTTAACTATTAGTGTGACGCGCTTCCATCCGTATACAATACATTGGTTGCAAACACTATAGAAGTAGACAAAGGAGTAGCCTTTCACAGATTGTGGACAGTTGTGTTTCAGTGTTCACTTCAGTCTGTGTTTTTTATTTTTTGAGTGCACATCACGCTCCAGTTACTTGTTCAAGCACTGCTGCTTGTACTCTGCTGAGCGTGTCTCAGTGGCTCATCCTTTTCATTTATCTCCAATTGGTTCTGCTCCATTACATTTAAAATCTAATCTATTAGTGTGACGCGCTTCCATCCGTATACAATACATTGGTTGCAAACACTATAGAAGTAGACAAAGGAGTAGCCTTTCACAGATTGTGGACAGTTGTGTTTCAGTGTTCACTTCAGTCTGTGTTTTTTATTTTTTGAGTGCACATCACGCTCCAGTTACTTGTTCAAGCACTGCTGCTTGTACTCTGCTGAGCGTGTCTCAGTGGCTCATCTTTTCATTTATCTCCAATTGGTTCTGCTCCATTACATTTAAAATCTAATCTATTAGTGTGACGCACTTCCATCTGTATACAATACATTGGTTGCAAACACTGTAGAAGTAGACAAAGGAGTAGCCTTTCACAGATTGTGGACAGTTGTGTTTCAGTGTTCACTTCAGTCTGTGTTTTTTATTTTTTGAGTGCACATCACGCTCCAGTTACTTGTTCAAGCACTGCTGCTTGTACTCTGCTGAGCGTGTCTCCGTGGCTCATCCTTTTCATTTATCTCCAATTGGTGCTGCTCCATTATATTTGAAAAAAAACTAATCTATTAGTGTGACGCGCTTCCATCCGTATCCAATACATTGGTTGCAAACACTATAGAAGTACAGAAAGGAGTAGCCTTTCCCAGATTGTGAACAGTTGTGTTTCAGTGTTCACTGCAGTCTCTGAGGAATAACCACACTTAGGCCTTATAACTTTTCTGACTTTCTTTATCAATCTACCAAGATGAAGAAGGCAGGGAGTAAGGCACGTGGTCGTGGCCGTGGAGTTTCAGCAGGGAGAGGACGTGGGGATTCTGTGGCTGCTGCCGCACCCAGTGACACAGCATCCACCAGTTTTCCCCGTGAGCGTTCCTTTATGCGCACTTTTGTAGGAGCTCAGCGTACTCCCCTGCTGCGGGAAGAACAAATTGAAGCCGTTGTTTGTTGGATGGCAGCCAATGCATCGACTTCAATTCCTTCCACCTCCTTTCAGGACCACAGCACTGTTGAACAACCATCTGTCTCTTCACCGCCTGCCAAATTGCCCAGGCAGTCAGAGAGTTATGAACTGGAGCCAGCTGAGTCTCTGCTTCTGTTCTCAGAATCTGTTGGCTTGCAAACGGGGGCCCAGCCAAGCAGCATTCTGGAATGTGAAGAAGAGGCAGTATGCAGTGATGCGCAACAGCTGTGTCTCTCTGAATGTGAAGAGGCGGGTGAGCCAGTGCCGATGGTCAGCACACCGCAGAACGCATCTGATGATGAGACTCAGGTGCCATTTTCTGTTGAGCATGGTGCTGGCCAGACCACCCAACAGCAGCAGGTGTTGGAAGAGGGTAGTGGAGATGATGAGGTCCAAGACCCAACATGGCGTGAGGAACAGGAAGGTGGTGGTAGCAGCTCTGAGGAAGAGATTGCCCCAACGGTCCAAACAGTAGGGAGAGTTAGGCTGCAGACTCGGTTGCCTGTAGCCTCCAGTTTGGCACCCGTTCGTAGCAGTTCTCTTCCAACAGCAAAAACGGGCGCTCCCAGGACTTGCACTGCGTGGTCCTTTTTTGACACACTTGCAGATGATATTTGCTATGTCAAATGCAAGCTGTGTAATCAAAAAGTAAAAAGAGGTAAAAATGTCAGTAACCTTAATACCACAAATATGTGGAAACATGTGCGGTCAAAGCACGTGGTTGAGTTCCAAAGACACACTGGAGATGTAGGCCAACCTACAGCAGCACCTACATCTTCAGCTCGTGTTGGAGCCTCTTCCTCCAGCTCACACACAGCTGGTTCTGCTTCCTCACAGGATCGCCATGGAAGAACCTCTGTCACTGTTGTCCAGAGACCCAGTGTTATTCCACCCACAGCTGCAAGTTCCCTGTCATCCTCACACTCCCAGGCCACAAAACAGCCATCGGTAGCACAGGCATGGGATAAAAGACGGCCATACTCGGCAAACCATCCACGAGCACAGGCTCTGAATGCTGGCATTGCAAAACTCCTGTCCCTTGAAATGCTGTCATTCAGGCTGGTGGAGACTGACAGTTTCCGTGACTTAATGGCATTGGCAGTCCCACAATACAATGTGCCCAGCCGATTTTATTTCAGCAGGCAAGCCGTCCCTGGTCTGCAAAAGCATGTTGAGGGAAAAATTAAACATGCGCTACTAAACGCCGTCAGTAGCAAGGTCCACCTGACCACCGATGCGTGGACCAGTACCCATGGCCAGGGACGATACCTTTCCCTCACTGCCCATTGGGTCAATGTTGTGGAGCCGGGTACAGATCTTGCCAGTGGCGCTGTACGTGTTCTGCCAACTCCAAGGATTGCAGGAATCAAGTCTGTCCACATTGACTCCTCCTCCTACTCCAGTTCCTCAGAATCATTGCTGCAGGAGCCGTCACGGTCTACCTCCACATGGACCCGTGAACGCTTACCTGATGCGACCGATATGAGCACAGCCGTGGCCAAACGTCAACAGGCCGTCCTGAAATTAATTTCCATGGGGAATCGAAGCCACACAGCGCAGGAGGTCTGGAATGCCATCAAGCAGGAGAGCGACGTGTGGTTTTTGCGAGCGAATCTCCAGCCAGGCTTGGTAGTGTGTGACAATGGCCGAAATCTGGTGGCAGCTCTGGGCCTTGGCAACCTCACTCACATACCATGTCTGGCACATGTGCTCAACTTGGTCGTGCAGAGTTTTTTGAGGGACTATCCGGATCTTGAAGCACTGCTGCACAAGGTCCGCCTAGAGTGCGCTCACTTGCGACATTCCAGCATGGCCAGATCGCGCAACGCAGATTTCGCCTTCCTGAACATCGCATCATATGTGACGTACCCACCAGGTGGAATTCCACGTTACATATGTTGGAGCGGTTGTGTGAGCAGCAGCCAGCAGTAATGGAGTATCAGCTGCATCAGGCGCAATCAACTCGCAATTTGCGCCGTTCACACTTCACCACTACTGAGTGGGCCTCTATGAAGGACATCTGCCACGTTTTGCGTCCGTTTGATGAGTCAACGCGGATGGCGAGTGCAGATGATGCACTAGTCAGCCTGACTGTCCCCCTTATCTGCCTGCTTCAAAAAAAAATTCAAACACTAAGGGATGAGGTTTTGGAAGAGGTGGAGGATGAGGAGTCACTAATTCCATCACCTTCTGGACAGTCAGCGCAACGTGGTTCCTCACAAAGGGCTGGGCAGGGCTCACTTTGTGAGGAGGATGAGGAGGAGTCAATGGAGGAGGAAGACATCGCTCCAGAGGGAGGTACACAACGCTCTAGTGAGTATGTAGAGCGAGGGTGGGGTGATGCAGAGCAGGCAGAGATGACGCCTCTTGCAGGGGACAGCGTTTGTTGGCCAGTTGGGAGTCTGCAGCACATGGTTGATTTCATGCTGCAGTGCCTGAGAAACGACCGCCGCATCGCCCACATTCTCACCACGTCTGATTATTGGGTGTACACCCTCCTAGACCCTCGCTACCGGGACAACTTACAAAGCCTCATCACACCGTTGAACCGGGAGCGTAAAATGCAGGAGTACCAAGACACACTGGTGCAATCCATAATGTTCTACATTCCAGCCGAGAGCACTGCTGCTGCTACTGCTTTACAAAGCAGCTCTGTGCGTCGAGGCAGTGGAGACAGCTCTGCAACAAGAGGGAGCACAAGCAGCGCCTCTGCACAGGGCAACACCAGTATGTTCCAAATGTTGCGAAGTTTTGTGGCAGCGCCACAAATGTCTACACCATCCGAGACGGCTCCAGTCAGCAGGAGGCAACGTTTCCGTAAGATGGTGACAGACTACATGTCTTTCCCTCTTAGTGTACTCCCAGATGGCTCTTCCCCATTCAAGTTTTGGGTCTCTAAGCTGGATACATGGCCAGAGCTTAGCCAGTATGCATTGGAGGTGCTGGCTTGCCCTGCTGCCAGTGTATTATCGGAGCGCGTCTTTAGTGCTGCAGGTGGTGTACTAACAGACCGTCGCATGCGACTATCCTCCGATAATGTAGACCGGCTTACTTTTCTGAAAATGAACAAGGCATGGATCTCGCCAGAATTTGTCTGTCCGTTTTCAGATTAAATAACTGGTTCGCAACGTTATCCATGTCTCCTGTTATGTTCATCTTTCTACCACCTGAACTCTACTCCCTGGGCTACAACACTGGCAGTTGCTGCTCAGAAGTGTCGTGTCCACAGACCAATACACAAGCTATAGTGTTACTGGCGTTCAGTAATGTCAGCTGTTCCCCTGCTGTGTGAACGGCAAAAAGTCATGCTGCCTCCACCCTGTTGTCTTCTCATCCCTGGGCTTCAACACCGCCAGTTGTTGCTCGGAAGTGTCATTGGCACGGGTACTCACTCCTGCCCAGACTGGTTACAGCACGCCATCTGTTTCCTGTCAGTGTAAACGTCACTTAGCCTCCAATAAGTTGTCCTGTCGTGTTGCGGTCGGGTTAGCCGACTCTATGGTGCTTGGAGTTTAGGTGCTTCCTATGTGTGCTGCGGGATATGCAAATAAAGGCTGTTTCCGTTGTGACAATAGGACAATCACCCACTGTAGTACTGTGGGATTCGGTAACTGCGGCCGGCTCGCGGCCTGTCAACTTAAATTTCCATGGGTACCTTCTGCTACCCGTCCGGGTTCCAGTACCGTCAGCTGGTTCTCCGCAGTGCCTTTGGCCTAGGTGCCTCCATCTCGGTATCCGAGTTCCAGCAACGTCTGCTGGTCCTTGGTAGTGCTTTGGAGCACAGGTACCTCCTGCTTAGTAACCGTGTCCCAGTAACATCAGCTGGTACAAGGTTGTGCTACAAATACAAGATACAGAACAAGAGACACAAGAACAATAAGCAGAAGATCTAAAAATATATGCTCTAAATTATAAGCAGAAGAAGACTAAGCAGTGTATGGGGTGAGTCCGTTCCTCCTCGTGGTGCCCCTGGAAAATGCCTGCTGCTGCAGGCTAAACTGAACACGGACAAATACTGTTGTAATTTAAATCTTTTGTGACAGCAAGAACGGAAGAATGAAAAATTCATACTTTGACAGATTACAAGTACAGGATTCTCTGTCACAAATAAGAATATGATGAAGAAGATGAAGTAGAATATGAATAAGAATAATAGTTTAATAAGAAGAATATGAGTAATGTTAAGAAAAAGATGAATAGCAAGAAGTTTAAGAAGAAGATAAAGAAGGTGAAGATGAAGAATAATTTGATGAAAAAGATGATGCTGCTGAAGATTATGAAGGAGAAAGTGTGTCAAAAGTTAAAAAGGTGAAGAGCATGGAAGTTGTGAAATATACATATTTGCCAAAATAGAAAAAACGTGAACAACATTGTCAATTTCTTCGTCAATCCGAACATCTTTAAAAAAAAAAATATTTATGCTATTCCATTTGATTGGGTTAAACATCTATGCCTTTAATGTCTCCTCAACCTTCCCCAATACATTCTACATTACTCTTTGTTGTTTTCCTTCATGTACAATTAACCAACAAGGCAAGAATGGGGTTTTTTTAATTCCGATATTTTGTTCCCATAGACTTACATTGGATTTCCGGTATCGGTATCGGGTATCGCCGATATTTTTTGGGTATCGGCGATACCATTCCGATTCCGATATTTTTGGATATCGGAAAGTATCGCTCAACTCTAATCTGTAAAAATGAAAAAGTACTTTTTTTTTCACAAAAATTTTCTTTCAGCCTCAATTTTTTCATTTTCACATGGGCAACAGGATAAAAAGGATCCTAAAATTTGTTGGGCAACTTCTCCTGAGTAAACTGTTACCTCATATGTGGTCATAAACCCCTGTTTGGGCACACGGCAGGGCTCGGAAGGGAAGGAGTGCCACAATCGTTAACCGACACCATTTCGCGTTAGGAAAGTATGTAGTGTGTCAGGTTGGTGTGTGGTGTGGTGTCGTGTAGTGTACGTCAGGTTGGTGTGTGTGGTGTATTATACACCACACACACACACCATCCTGACATACACCACACACCAACCTGACATACACTACATCAGGTTGGTGTGTGTGGTGTAGTGTATATCAGGTTGGTGTGTGGTGTAGTGTATGTCAGGTTGGTGTGTGTGGTGTAGTATACACCACACACACACAACAACCTGACATACACTACAACACACACACCAAACTGACGTACACTATACCACACCACACACCAACCTGACGTAGTGCGTGTCAGGTTGGTGTAGTGTAGTGAACGTAGGGTTGGTGTGTGTGGTTTAGTGTATGTCAGGTTTGTGTGTGGTGTAGTGCATGTCAGGTTGGTAAGTGTGGTGTAGTATACGCCACACACACAAACCAACCTGACAAGCACTACGTCAGGTTGGTGTGTGGTGTGGTATAGTGTACGTCAGGTTGGTGTGTGTGTTGTAGTGTATGTCAGGTTGTTGGGTGTGTGTGGTGTATACTACACCACACACACCAATCTGACGTATACTACACCACACCACACACTAACCTGACGTGCACTACACCACACACACCAACCTGACATAGTGTGTCAGGTTGGTGTGTGTGGTTTAGTGTATGTCAGGTTTGTGTGTGGTGTAGTGTATGTCAGGTTGGTGAGTGTGGTGTAGTATACACCACACACACACACCAACCTGACGTACACTACACCACACACACCAACCTGACATGCACTATGCCACACACACCAACCTGACACACTACGTCAGGTTGGTGTGTGTGGTGTAGTGCACGTCAGGTTAGTGTGTGGTGTGGTGTGGTGTAGTATACATCGTGGGAACCATGGCTGTCTGACCAGCGGTGATGATTTTATCGCCGATAAGATGTAGTGTTTGCTACGCTGTCATGCACATGAAAGCGTGACAAGCACCCGGTGTTCTAGGGTCTGAACCCAAACAGCAACACTGACTTCTTGATGAAGTCCGTGTTCGGTGTATATGCCTGAACAGTAGGCGTTCTGTACGGACACCAAACTTTACTGTTCGGGTTCGCCCATCTCTAGATTTGTGTCATATACAACAGAAAATACAACTGTGCTTAAAAAGGACTTTTATGTTAAAGACTTCATCTTAACCCCTTAATGTCCAATGACGTGCACAGTCCGTCATGGCCGGGTGTCAGTTCCGGCACCAGGACGGACTGTGCACGTCATCCCTTTGATCTACCACTGCGTGTAAACACGCAGTGGTAGATCAGTGCCGACAGCTGTCTATGACAGCTGACAGGCACAGCAAGCGGTGCGGGGACCTTTGCCGTCGGTCCCCGCTCCCACAGCGCTGTGATTGGTCAGTCAATCTGACTGACCAAACACAGCAGCGATCGCGCAGGAGATGCTGAAATTTCAGCATCTCCAGCGCAATCAGTGCAGGAGCCGGCGCTGCAGTGGCCAGGCTTCCTGCACTGACAGCCAGGAGCGGCACCCCCGCCGCCCCTGGCTGTTAACCCCCTAACTGCTGCGATCGAGCGCGATTGCAGCGCTCAGGGGGGAGGCAGAGGGTCGGGAGCTCCCTCTGCCTCAGAACGGCGCCCTGCAATGTATTTGCAGGGCCCGATCTCTGCCTTGATGACCCGGGGGTTGTCATGACAACCTCCGGGTCATCTAGCTACGGAAAGCTGCTGTGATCATGCTCACAGCAGCTTTCACCATAGGTACAATGCATTGCAATGCTGGAGCATTGCAATGCATTGTAACTGCAATAAAAAGTAAAAAAAAGTGAAATTCCCATAAAGGGACAAGTTAAAAAAAATCATTTTTTTAAAAAAAATTGTAAAAAAAATATTAAAAAATAATTTAAAAAAATCCCCTAAAAAATACATTTTTATGTAATAAAAAAAATAAAAAACAAAAAAAATACACATGTTTGGTATCGCCGCGTCCGTAAAAATCCTATCAATAAATCCCTAGTTAACCCCTTCAGTGAAAGCCATAAAAAAAAACACAAAAAAGTAGTAAATTATACTTTTTCCAAGCGGTATCATCATACCGCTTGGAAAAAGTGCAATAACACGCGATCAAAAAGTCAGATATAAATAATCATGGTACCGCTGAAAACGTCATCTTGTCCCGCAAAAAACAAGCCACCATACAGCATCATCAGCGAAAAAATAAAAAAGTTATCGATCGCGGAATAAACTGATGCAAAAATAATTATTTTTTCTATAAAATTTTTTATTGTGTAAAAAACGCCAAAACATAAAAAAATATATAAATGAGGTATCGCTGTAACCGTAGTGACCTGAAGAATAAAGCTGCTTTATCAATTTTACCACACGCGGAACGGAGGGAAAAAAAAAAAAAAACAATTCCTGAATTGCTGGTTTTTGTTCATTCTGCTTCCACAAAAATCGGAATAGGAAGCGATCAAAAAACGTTATGTGCCCGAATATGGTACCAATAAAAACGTCAGCTCGTCCCGCAAAAAATAAGCCCACAGATAACTCTGTCGGCCGAAATATGGAAAAATTATAGCTCTCAAAATACGGCGATGCAAAAATTTCTTACAAAAAATTATTCCAAAAAAAAGCATCTTTTAGTGTGTGACAGAAGCTAAACATGAAAAAAGGGTATAGATCTGGAATCGCCGTAATCGCACCGACCCGAGGAATAAAGTCGCCTAATCACTAATACCGCACGAGGAACGGCGTAAAAAAGAAAAACAATTCTTCACCTTTTGTGGATTTGTTCATTGTGCCTCCCAAAGATCGCAGTAAGGCGATCACAGTGGTTCCCCCCAACATATGGGATATCAGCGTACTCAGGACAAAATGCACATCAACGTTTGGGGTCCTATTTCTCCTGTTACCCTTATAAAAAATAAAAATTTGGGGGCAAAAAGGTCATTTTTGTGGAGAAAAATATGATTTTTTTATTTTCACGGCTCTACGTTATAAATTTCTGTAAAGCCCTTGGGGGTTCAATGTGCTGACCACACATCTAGATAAGTTCCTTGGGGGGTCTAGTTTGCAAAATGGGGTCATTTTTGGGGGGTTTCTACTGTTTAGGCACATCAGGGGCTCTCCAAGCGCGACATGACACCCGCAGACCATTCCATCAAAGTCTGCATTTAAAAACGGTGCTCCTTCCCTTCCGAGCTCTGCCATGTGTCAAAATAGTGGTTCCCCCCCACATATGGGATATCAGCGTACTCAGGACAAAATGCACATCAACTTTTGGGGCCCTATTTCTCCTGTTACCCTTATAAAAATAAAAATTTGGGGGCAAAAAGGTCATTTTTGTGGAAAAAAATATGATTTTTTTATTTGCACGGCTCTACGTTATAAAGTTCTGTGAAGCCCTTGGGGGTTCAAAGTGCTGACCACACATCTAGATAAGTTCCTTTGGGGTCTAGTTTGCAAAATTGGGTCATTTGTGGGGGTTTCTACTGTTTAGGCACATCAGGGGCTCACCAAGCGCGACATGACACCCGCAGACCATTCCATCAAAGTCTGCATTTAAAAACGGTGCTCCTTCCCTTCCGAGCTCTGCCATGCGTCAAAATAGTGGTTCCCCCCCACATAAGGGATATCAGCGTACTCAGGACAAATTGCACAATAGCTTTTGGGGTCCTATTTCTCCTGTTACCCTTATAAAAATAAAAACTTGGGGGCAAAAAGATTATTTTTGTGGAAAAAAATATGATTTTTTTATTTTCACGGCTCTACGTTATATATATAAAAAGAAGACTAAGCACTCATCTGATGAAATGAAGAAGATATGTTTAATAGTAGTGTATCCAAAAACGTTTCGGTCATATGAGACCTTCGTCAGTAACTACATAAATGAGAAATCATGTTATTCCAACATAATGGACTATAACAAAAAATCCTAATATTCAGTATAATGATAACAAAAAGAAAGTACCTAAGTACAGACAGTGTCAGATAATATACAACGACTATGTACAAAATAATATAATATAATATCAATATCAAGGTGTGAGGAACTCAGCCGGCCGCCACACGGTAGCCCGGGTATCACAGCTTCTGATACCACCGCCGCTACCAAATGTGACGGACGATCCCTTTCCTCCCACGTCACCAATGGGACGTAACTCCACAGGTACAGCTCTCCGGCGCCCCCCTTTGTCTCTCAGGTCAGTAAGAGAACTGCACCTAGAGCAAATGGCCGCCGGGAAGGTGTCCTGCTACCCACTGGGTATTCTAAGATTCGTGATCAGAGTAAAAGCATCAGCCCAAGATTAATTTTATGGTTTAATTTGCCTTAAGGGCGCACTAGATAATTACAAAAATATACAGTAAAGCTATACAACGTAATTACAATGGAATGGCAGTCAGAGTAAAAATACAACAATAATGTACAAGGCTAAAAGGTATAAGCTATGGATCAATATTACCGGGTATTATGGTCTTGGGAAGGCCTTGGCTCTGCCATTCCCAGGTACAGTCTTCAGTTCCTGAATAGTCCCTTGGTCTTTCCTAGACCATCTTCTTGGCTTCTGTGTGAGAAATGGAATGACCAGCAGCCTGGTCATGGCTAGTTTTTTAGACCTGCTAGGCCCATCCCCATTGCTTTGAAGCACGCATATTAATTGGCCTGCAATTCATATGGAACAGGAAACAATGCCTGAGCTTGGGCTATTTACCATACGACTGAACATCTCATTCAGTCACTGGCCTAGACTAATTAGCATGTAAAGGCCTATTGATTCCTAGTGGGCATCAAAACCTGTCGTACTGGATATGCTAATAGGCAATGTGTAGCTAAAAGTCTGTGGCTGTGTGAACTGACAAAATGGAGGCTGGTACAGGCCCTATACAAAATGGCGACAACCTTTTCCTTACACCTCCCTGCTTTTGAGGGCGCTAGGGGGTATCACATTCCTGTGTTCCCCCGTGCGCCCTACCGCACCCGCTCCTTGCCGGGACAACCCATCAGCGTTACCATGGTCACTGCCCTTTTTGTGGCGAATGGTGAAATGGTACTGTTGGAGAGCGAGGCTCCAGCGTAGCAACCTCCCATTCGTCCCAGAGACCGTGTGTAACCAGCTGAGGGGGTTGTGGTCTGTTTCCACGGTGAATTGGCGTCCGTACAAGTATGGCTGCAGACGCTGCAGGGCCCACACAATTGCCAGACATTCCTTCTCCATCGTGGAATAGGCCACTTCCCTCGGCAGGAGCTTCCTGCTCAGGTACAAAATGGGGTGTTCATGGCCCGTAGTGTCAACCTGGCTGAGCACAGCACCGAGGCCGAAGTCGCTGGCGTCGGTCTGCACTAAGAATGGCCGCGTGAAGTCGGCTGCCTGTAGTACAGGAGAACTAGAAAGGGCGGTCTTGAGCGCCTGGAAAGCTGTCTCGCAGGCGACTGTCCAGTCGACTGCGACGGGCAGCCTTTTCTTGGTGAGGTCCGTTAGGGGCTTGGCCAGGGCACTATAGTGCGGAACAAACCTCCTATAGTACCCAGCAGTACCCAAAAAGGACATCACCTGCTTCTTGGTCCTGGGGGTGGGCCAGGATGCGATGGCATCCACCTTCCCGGGCTCTGGCTTCAGAGCTCCCCCACCTACCCGGTGTCCCAGGTAGTGGACCTCACTCATACCCAGCTGGCATTTTTCCGGCTTAATGGTCAAGCCTGCTCGCTGGATCCGCCCGAGCACCTGCGCCAGGTGCTCTAGGTGATCCTCCCAGGTGGGACTGAAGATGGCAATGTCATCCAGGTACGCGGTCGCATACCCTTCCAGTCCCTCGAGCAGCGTGTTGACCATCCGCTGAAAAGTGGCAGGGGCATTCTTCATGCCGAAGGGCATCACCGTGGACTCGTACAGTCCGAATGGGGTGATAAAGGCAGAGCGTTCCCGTGCCCTAGGGGTCAGGGGAATCTGCCAATACCCCCTGCTCAGATCCATGATGGTCAGGTACTTGGCCCCGGCCAGCTGGTCGAGCAGGTCATCGATGCGCGGCATTGGGTACGCATCGGTGACCGACACAGCGTTGAGCCCCCTGTAGTCCACGCAGAACCGCGTAGTTCGGTCCTTTTTAGGGACGAGGACTACAGGCGAAGCCCATGCGCTGTTGGACGCTTGGATCACCCCCAGCCTCAGCATCTCGTCTATCTCTTGGCGCATCTGCTGCTGCACCTCAAGAGAGACCCGATATGCTGAACGCCGGATTGGGGGGTGGTTACCAGTGTCCACGTCATGGACTGCTGCCTCAGTCCTTCCGGGCAGGCTGCTGAACAGCTCCCGGAAGGGGTGTAGGGTGGCCCCCAGCTGGGAACGTTGGTCCTCCGAGAGCTGGTGGCCAACCCCCACATCCTCGATGGATCCACCCGCCTTGGCTTGGGTGAGCAGATCGAGGAGGGTTTCTGCCTCTCCTTCCTCTGGAAGGTTGCACACTGGGTGAGCATAAGCCTCCCGCTCATGATGGGCCTTCATCATGTTCACATGGAAGGCCTTCCTCCTTCCACAGGGCGTGGTCCAGGGTGACCAGGTAGGTGACGGCGTTGAGCTGCTCGTGCACGAGGTATGGACCCTCCCAGGCCGCCTGAAGCTTGTTTTGTGGTACGGGGACCAGTACCCACACCTTTTGACCCACCTGGTAGGTCCGCTCACAAGCATTCTGGTCGTACCATCGCTTCTGGTCAGCCTGAGCTTGGGCCATATTGTCATGCACCAGCCGTGTCAAGGCCATCATTCGGTCCCGGAAGCGCACGACATACTCAATGACCGACACTCCAGGGGTGGCTAAATCCCCTTCCCATGCTTCCTTCACCAGAGCAAGGGGCCCCCGTACACGTCGCCCGTACAGGAGCTCAAAGGGGGAGAACCCGTTGAGGCCTGTGGAACCTCCCGGTAGGCAAACAGCAGGTGTGGGAGATACCGCTCCCAGTCTCTCCCGTGGGAGTCGACCAACATCCTCAGCATCTGCTTTAAGGTGCCATTGAACCGCTCACACAAGCCATTGGTCTGTGGGTGATACGGGCTGGCCACCAGATGTTGCACCTGTACCTGCTTACAGAGAGACTCCATCAGCTGCGACATGAACTGGGTCCCTCGGTCGGTGAGCATTTCCTTGGGAAACCCCACTCTGGAGAAAATCTCCAGTAAGGCAGTGGCCACTTTGTCGGCCCGAATGGACGACAAAGCTACCGCCTCCGGGTACCGGGTGGCATAGTCCACTACCGTTAGTATGAAGCATTTCCCGGAGCGGCTGGGAGTGGACAGAGGTCCAATGAGATCCACAGCCACCCTCGAGAAAGGCTCTTCGATGATGGGCAGAGTTACCAGTGGGGCTTTGGGGCGCGGCCCCGCCTTCCCCACCCTCTGACAGGTGTCACATGAACGGCAGTAGGCTATCACCTCGGTCCTCATTCCAGGCCAGTAGAAATGCTGAGCTAGCCTGGCCCTGGTTTTAGTGATCCCTAAGTGTCCGGCCATTGGAATCTCGTGTGCGATCCGCAACAATTCCGCCCTGAACGGATGGGGCACCACTAACTGTCGGTCCCTGGGCCACGCCTCCGGTGAACCCTGCTGGACCGTTACCCGGTACAGCCGTCCCTGGTCCCAGACCACTCGCTCGCGGTCGGACTCCAGGGGGGCTGTGCCGCCTGTTCCTTGAGAGTCTTCAGGCTAGGGTCAGCTTCCAACGCTGCCTGAAATCCCTGACTAGATATGGCAAGAATTGACGAAACTGCCCTGTCCTCTGTCAGTTCCCCGGGATCTGTCTCCTGGCTACTGTCTGACTCGGCAGCCACTTGGTCAGAGAGGGGGAAACCGTCGGACCTCCGCGAGGCTCCTTGGGCTTCAGCGCTCCCACTCCTGGTAACAGCGGCCACGACCGCTGAGACCACGGGTAGCGCCTGCTTTCCCTCCTCCTCTGACCAAGTCGCCGGGTCAGGCAGACTTCCCTGACTTCCTGACATCCCGGATGTGGGGAACTCCTGACCTGGGGTCCTACCTGGTGGCTCCTCTCCCGGGACACCCCCTCCCCCCATGGCCTGTTCCTCTTCCTGCAGGGGCTCTAGACTCAGCAGGCTGGATTCACTTAGGGGCCCTACACTGCCCATAGCAGCCCCTCCCTCCACCTCTGAGCTCTCCCCTACAGCCTCCTCACCTGTCCTCACTGTGAGCCCTGTGTGTGTAGTGTCAGTGCATGGCTTACCATCAGGTTTCACTCCCTCCTCCACTGTTGGAGGCACATTCAATACATTAACATTAGCATTCACAGTAGAGTCATGACATTCTTGGGGAGCCGGACTTGGGGGTTCAGTGGCCACATACTGGGACACTAGCCGCCCCAAATCGGTCCCAAGCAACACATTTGCAGGAATATTCGGCGTTACTCCCACCTCCCGCATCCCCCTCCCGGCACCCCAATCCAAATACACCTTGGCAACGGGCAGCGCCGGTTCAACGCCTCCAATTCCGGAGACGGAAAGGGTTTTCCCAGGTACCAAGTCTTGAGGGGACACCACCTCAGGGCGTACCAGGGTTCGTTCAGCGCCTGTGTCCCGCAGTCCCATGACCGCTGAGCGGCCGATGGTGACGGGTTGGTAATTGTCTAGGGACCTCCCACCACCCCCTCCCACACACAAAACAGTGGACGGTTTCTGGGACAGGGATGGGGCCTTCTGGCGCTGGGGACATGCAGCCTTAAAGTGTCCTGGCTGATTGCAATTATGGCAACGTCTGGGGTCTGTTCCTGGCCTGGAGAGGGCAGCAGGGGGTACGCCCCTTGCACTCTGGGGGCTGGATATGGGGCTGGGGCAGGATTGGGCTTACCCCCTCTCCAGGTGCTGCTGGCAGGCTTCTTTGGCTCCGGCGCCCTGTTGTTGGCATACTCGTCTGCCAGGGCAGCTGTAGCAGAAGCCCCCTTTGGTTTCCGGTCACGGAGGAACTGCTGGAGGTCCTCTGGGCAGTTCCACAAAAATTGCTCCACGACAAACAGTTCCTGGACCTCCTGGCGGGTAGTGAGCTCTAGACCCGAGGTCCAGTGCTCCGCAGCTCTCAACAGGGCCCGCATGTGGTCGGTCCAGGTGTCCTTTGAACCCCGCTGCAGGCTCCTGAACTTCCTGCGGTACGACTCCGGGGTGAGGTTGTAGTGCTGGATCAGGGCCCGCTTGATGCTGTTGTAGTCCTGCTCCTCCCTGGCAGGTAAGTCCCCCAAAACTTCCAGGGACTTACCCCTCAAACGGGGGGTCAGGTACCTTGCCCACTGATCCGGGGTCAGATGATGTTGGAGGCATGTCCTCTCAAAAGCCAGCAAAAAGGAATCCAGGTCTCCATCCTTTTCAAGCAAGGGAAAGTCCTCCGCCCGGACCTTGGGAGCCCTTGTCTCCAGTGGGCCTGGTGCATCCAGTGGGGGCCCGTGCTGAGCCATCTCCAGTCGGTGCCGGTGCTCCGCAGCTTCACGGCGTTCTGTATGCTCCCGCTCCGCTGCTTTCTCTGCCGCTGCTTGCTCACGCTCCGCAGCTTCACGGCGTTCTGCTCGCTCACGCTCTGCTGCTTTCTCTGCCGCTGCTTGCTCACGCTCTGCTGCTGTCTCTGCCGCCACCAGGAGTCTTTCATAGGCGGCGTCATTACCAGCCTCGAGCTGCGCCATAGCCGCTTGGAAGAGGGTCTCCGATCTGGACAGGCTGGGACGGGCAGGGGGTGGGCAGTCCACTGTGAGACTGAGCACGGGGGTCGGGCTCCTTGGGGAGCCCTGGCTGAGCTCCCCCTCGCCTCCATCGGTATCGAACTCATCATAGACCACAGCATTGGCCTCCCCCTTTGCCCTACTCCTGGTGCCTTCCGCCATCTTGGGAACCTTTGGTCACTGAAACACAGCTGCAACCCTGACCTTGCACACAACTTGTTATATTTACACTCTGACCGTCTAGTGCTGGGCTGACCTTAAGACCCCAGCAGTGAAAGTACTGCTGGTAGTCTCTAGTGTCTGAGAGTAGGGGTCCCACGCACACTATTACTCTGATCCCACCGCTGCCACCAATTTGTGAGGAACTCAGCCGGCCGCCACACGGTAGCCCGGGTATCACAGCTTCTGATACCACCGCCGCTACCAAATGTGACGGACGATCCCTTTCCTCCCACGTCACCAATGGGACGTAACTCCACAGGTACAGCTCTCCGCGCGCCCCCCTTTGTCTCTCAGGTCAGTAAGAGAACTGCACCTAGAGCAAATGGCCGCCGGGGAAGGTGTCCTGCTACCCACTGGGTATTCTAAGATTCGTGATCAGAGTAAAAGCATCAGCCCAAGATTAATTTTATGGTTTAATTTGCCTTAAGGGCGCACTAGATAATTACAAAAATATACAGTAAAGCTATACAACGTAATTACAATGGAATGGCAGTCAGAGTAAAAATACAACAATAATGTACAAGGCTAAAAGGTATAAGCTATGGATCAATATTACCGGGTATTATGGTCTTGGGAAGGCCTTGGCTCTGCCATTCCCAGGTACAGTCTTCAGTTCCTGAATAGTCCCTTGGTCTTTCCTAGACCATCTTCTTGGCTTCTGTGTGAGAAATGGAATGACCAGCAGCCTGGTCATGGCTAGTTTTTTAGACCTGCTAGGCCCATCCCCATTGCTTTGAAGCACGCATATTAATTGGCCTGCAATTCATATGGAACAGGAAACAATGTCTGAGCTTGGGCTATTTACCATACGACTGAACATCTCATTCAGTCACTGGCCTAGACTAATTAGCATGTAAAGGCCTATTGATTCCTAGTGGGCATCAAAACCTGTCGTACTGGATATGCTAATAGGCAATGTGTAGCTAAAAGTCTGTGGCTGTGTGAACTGACAAAATGGAGGCTGGTACAGGCCCTATACAAAATGGCGACAACCTTTTCCTTACAAGGGTCAATATTTGTACCGATGAATGCAGTGATTATACGCCTAGTAACATCGTCAATCCCAGTGTTGAAATGGAGTGAAAATAAAAGAGAAATAGAAGCGGAGAATACTGTACCTTCACTATTAAATCTGAAACAACAGACTCCTTAGATATAGTGCCCGCAGAAAAGTAAACGTGGACCTGAGAACATAATGTCAGATGAGAAGGTAGATCTGACAGTATTTCCACAGAATATATATACACATATATATACACCACAGTGAACCACACTCAAAATATACTCACTCATGACAAGAGTTATGATAAGCTGTTGAAAATGAGATATCACCAGTTATATAGCAATAGGTGCGGTTTTAGGTGTATACTGTCAGTAGGGCTAATAAATACCTTTAGGCCAATAGAGGCTGGGTATGCCTTCTTATTGCGGTATCCACCGCTAAAATGGCTGGTGCTATAAGTGGGTAAAAAGAAAGGAGAAACCTGTAGGTCCAAAGTTACCTTTGCTAAAGCGGCAAATTAATTGCTTAGCTCATATGGGTTAACTATACCTCAATGTGCAGCTGCGGAGATAAAGCAGTCACGTCTGGTAAATCTGGTGTCCGCGGTCAGAGTAAATATCCAGCGAAACGCTGGGTTTTTTAAAGGGAAAGGGCGGAACTTTGCCGGCGCGTGTCATGGGTCATGACCGGAAATTACGAAGCGGAACTAGTATGGAGTTGCGTTCCAAGTAGTATAATGTTTGCGTGCCACGCAAAAAATGAGTAATTTGGATGGACCAGAATAAAGCTAATTACACACAGCATTAGCGATTCTGCTAATAAACTCGTGGAGAGTTTGGGAGGTATAACAGGAAATACCTAATTGGAAGCAATGGTAACTTTTGGTGGTAAGATGAGGTACAGTAACCAAGTATGGTAACCTATAGGTGATGGAGGTAAAAATAGGAGGTAAGGATATGGGAAGAGGAAGGAAGCAGATACAAAGTAATAGTGTAATCAAACAGCGTTTTATTAGTGCAAAGCAACATTTTGTCTAAGTGAATAACACAGGTGACACATATAGCGTGGAGTAGTGATCATAGGTGGATCCTAAGTAGATTTCCGGAGTGACAATAGGGTGATATTCTGTGATAGGTCCACAAGATATTTAGTATAACCGGCTCTATAGAAAAAAGAGAATATGTTATAATCGTGTCAATCAGGAAACATTAGACATAGTTGCAATAGTTAATATGAGATTACATTCCGTTTTGTATCTAATATAGGATGATCACTAATTTTTATATGAAGGCAGACAGTTCATATTCTCTGTTCAAACCCTTAGGACTCAATGTATCTAGAGTGTGGATCCAAAACGCCTCTCGTTTTCTTAATTGTAAAATTCTATTACCACCTCTCCTGGACAATGGGACCTGTTCTATGACTTGAAATCTTAATTGAGAGATATTGTGACCTGTGGATGTGAAGTGGTGAGGGATGGGAAGAAGAAGGTTCTTGCAACGTATTGTAGATTTATGTTTAGAAACTCGGTCACGTATAGTTTGAGAAGTTTCTCCAACATAAAGAAGGCCACAAGGGCATTTAATGAGATAAATCACATGTGTGGAGTCGCATGTGAAAATTTTTTTTATTTTGAAAACCTTACCAGAATATGGGTGAGTGAAAGTGTCTCCTTTAATTACACTGTTACACTGTACACAGTGTAAACATGGGAAGGTACCACATTTAGGCGTTTGTAAAAATCGTTGTGTAGTTGTGGATTTAGGACCAAAGTCAGCATGTACCAGAGAATCCCGCAGATTAGATGGCCTCTTATAACAAGGTAAAAATGGTTCCTTGAATTCTAAGACTTCGGGATGAGCTGTGGCTAATAAATGCCAATTTTTTCTGATGGATCTATGGATGACATTAGTAACAGGATGAAAGATATGTACAAAAGGGATGCGTTTCCCAGTTGTACTTTTTTGTCTAGTAGGTGAATTTTGTGATTTTTCCAATAATGGCCGAGGATAACCCCGTGTCTCAAATTTTTTAGACATTTCAAGGAGACGTTGTTCTTGGGTAGTAGTATCAGTGACTATGCGTTTTACCCGTTGAAACTGAGATTTTGGTATAGCGTTCTTCATAAACGGAGGATGTGAACTCTGGTAGTGGAGAAGGCTATTTTTGTCAGTCTCTTTGATGTAGAGATCAGTGGATAAGGTACCTTCACGATTTTTGATTACCATTGTATCTAGGAAGTTTATCTGAAAAAGGTTGTGATTCATGGTAAATTGGATGCCTGGCCATGATATATTGAGAAAATCGAAGAAAAACAGGAGGGATTCCAATGGACCTCCCCATATGCAAAAAATATCGTCAATGTATCGTTTCCATGTAATCACATGTTGACGAAATAATGTATTTTGATATATAATCTTTTCTTCAAAATCGGCCATGTAGGCATTTGCATATGGGGGTGCTGCATTAGAGCCCATGGCGTTCCCCGTATTTGAAGAAAAAAATCATCCTGGAAAAGGAAGAAATTGCAGGTAAGTATAACCTTAAGAAGATCAATGCAGAGATCTATTTGGTCTCTATCCATGTGTGTACCACGTAGTAGATTAGCAATGGATTGTGTCCCTTCTGAATGGGGAATCGAAGTGTAGAAATCTTTTACATCAAAGGTCACCAAGATTGAGTCTGGTGGTATGGTGTCTAGTTGTTGAATCAGTTTTAGGAAGGCCCCAGTGTCCAAAAAAAAGATCTAGTCTGATGTATGATTGGGGTCAAAATTTTTTCTAGATAAATAGCTAGAGGTGAGAGTATGGAGTTTGTGGAGGCTACTATAGGTCTCCCCGGGGGTTTTTCAAGGTTTTTGTGTACCTTGGGTAGAATATAAAAGACTGGTATATTAGGATTTTTATTTTGCAAGAATTCACAGGTCTTTTGGTCCAATACTCCTAAGGAACTGTATTTATCAAGGATTGTATCAATTTTGAGACTAATATCATGGGTCGGGTTATGTGACAAAGGTTGGTAGATAGATGTATCGTTGAGTTGACGTCTAATTTCCGTCATATATAGTGACTTGTCCATTACTACGAGGGTCCCTCTTTGTCAGCTGGTTTAATGACAATAGAATTATCATTCTGTAAGGATGATAGTGCTTTCCTTTCTTCTAATGACAAATTAGAAGGATGGAAGATTTTTCCTTTCTCTATGTCACATTTTAGGTTTTGAAAGGTATCATGAATGAAACCAATAAAGGTTTCTACCGCATGGGAGGCTTGTGGGGGACGAAAATAACTTTTACTCGAAGACCCAGACTCTGTGCTGAGAGTAGTTTTGGGTTACATTGAGTAATGGGTTCTGGAGTAGTAGGTTTAGAGGAATAATAAGCTTTAAGTCTTATATGCCGATAAAACCTCTGCAGATCCATCTCTAAGTCAAAAGTACGACATTTGCTGGGAGGGCAAAAAGATAGCCCTTTTTGTAGCACTGAATGTTCAATGTTAGTGAGAGTTCTGGATGATATGTTTATCACCAAGTTGTCCGTACCTTTGAGCGGGTGATCCGGCTCTGATCTTGTTCTTTTCTTCTGTCCCCGTCTGTTCTTCTTCTGAAGTTTCGTCCTCTCCGAGAGCCTAAAAAAGGGACCGTTGTGGAAGTAGTTGGACCTGATTCCTGGTCTGAACCAGAAGTAGAGTAGTCGGTTGACGTTTGTTGTCCATGTCTCAAGTCCCTTCTTCTGGAGTTGTTTTGCCATCTATATACTTGGTTAGAACGATAATCTTCCGTGTCCCTTGCAAACTTGTTGCGTTTCCTGGTCTCAATGTCTCGTTTGTGGCGATTGATACGTTCTTGTATTTCAGTCTTAAGGGACCCAAGTTCTTCTGGCTCTATGTTATAAACTTCTGTGAAGCACTTGGGGGTTCAAAGTGCTCACCACACATCTAGATAAGTTCCTTGGGGGTCTAGTTTCCAAAATGGAGTCACTTGTGGGGGGTTTCTACTGTTTAGGCACATCAGGGGCTCTCCAAACGTGACATGACACCCGCAGACCATTCCATCAAAGTCTGCATTTGAAAAAGGCGCTCCTTCCTTTTCGAGCTCTGCCATGCGTCAAAATAGTGGTTTACCTCCACATATGGGGTATCAGCGTACTCAGGACAAATTGCACAATAACTTTTGGGGTCCTGTTACCCTTTGGAAAATAACAATTGGGGGTGGAAAGATCATTTTTGTGGAAAAGATATGATTTTTTAATTTTACAGCTCTACATTATAACCTTCTGTGAAGCCCTTGGGGGTTCAAAGCTCTCACCACACATCTAGATAAGTTCCTTGGGGGGGTCTAGTTTCCAAAATGGAGTCACTTGTGGGGGGTTTCTACTGTTTAGGCACATCAGGGGCTCTCCAAACGTGACATGACACCCGCAGACCATTCCATCAAAGTCTGCATTTGAAAAAGGCGCTCCTTCCTTTTCGAGCTCTGCCATGCGTCAAAATAGTGGTTTACCTCCACATATGGGGTATCAGCGTACTCAGGACAAATTGCACAATAACTTTTGGGGTCCTGTTACCCTTTGGAAAATAACAATTGGGGGTGGAAAGATCATTTTTGTGGAAAAGATATGATTTTTTAATTTTACAGCTCTACATTATAACCTTCTGTGAAGCCCTTGGGGGTTCAAAGCTCTCACCACACATCTAGATAAGTTCCTTGGGGGGTCTAGTTTCCAAAATGGGGTCACTTGTGGGGGTTTCCACTGTTTAGGCACACAGGGCCTCTACAAATGCGACATGGCGCCCAATCTCAATTCCAGCCAAAAAAGTCAAATGGCGCTGCTTCCCTTCCAAGCTCTGCCATGCGCCCAAATAGTGGTTTACCCCCACATATGGGGTATCAGCGTACTCAGGACAAATTGCACAATAACTTTTTGGGTCCTGTTACCCTTTGGAAAATAAAAATTGGGGGTGGTAAGATCATTTTTGTGGAAAAGATATGATTTTTTAATTTTACAGCTCTACGTTATAACCTTCTGTGAAGCCCTTGGGGGTTCAAAGCTCTCACCATACATCTAGATAAGTTCCTTGGGGGTCTAGTTTCCAAAATGGGGTCACTTGTGGGGGGTTTCCACTATTTAGGTACACAGGGGCTCTCCAAATACGACATGGCGTCCAATCTCAATTCCAGCCAAAAAAGTCAAATGGCGCTGCTTCCCTTCCGAGCTCTGCCATGCGCCCAAATAGTGGTTTACCCCCACATATGAAGTATCTGCGTACTCAGGACTAATTGCACAATAACTTTTGGGGTCCTTTTATCCTTTGGAAAATAAAAATTGGGATGAAAAGATCATTTTTGTGGAAAAAATATGATTTTTTAATTTTACGGCTCTACGTTATAACCTACTGTGAAGCCCTTGGTGGTTAAAAGCTCTCACAACACATTTAGATAAGTTCCTTGGGGGGTCTAGTTTCCAAAATAGGGTCACTTGTGGGGGGTTTCCACTGTTTAGGCACACAGGGACTCTCCAAATGCGACATGGCGTCCAATCTCAATTCCAGCCAAAAAAGTCAAATGGCGCTGCTTCCCTTCGAGCTCTGGCAAGCGCCAAAATAGTGGTTTACCCCCACATATGGGGTATCAGCGTTCTCAGGACTAATTGCACAATAACTTTTGGGGTCCTTTTATCCTTTGGAAAATAAAAATTGGGATGAAAAGATCATTTTTGTGGAAAAAATATGATTTTTTAATTTTACGGCTCTACGTTATAACCTTCTGTGAAGCCCTTGGGGGTTCAAAGCTCTCACAACACATTTAGATAAGTTCCTTGGGGGGTTTAGTTTCCAAAATGGGGTCACTTGTGGGGGGTTTCCACTGCTTAGGCACACAGGGACTCTCCAAATGCAACATGGCGCCCAATCTCAATTCCAGCCAAAAAAGTCAAATGGCGCTGCTTCCCTTCCGAGCTCTGCCATGCGCCCAAATAGTGGTTTACCCCCACACATGGGGTATCGGTGTACTCAGGAGAAATTGTACAACAAATATTGTGGTTCATTTTCTACTGATACCCTTGACAAAATTTAAAAAAAATTGTGTCGAAAGAAAAATTTTGGGAAAAAAAGTTTAATGTTCATTTTTTCCTTCCACATTGCTTCAATTCTTGTGAAGTACCTAAAGGGTTAATAAACTTCTTGAATGTGGCTTTGAACACCTTGAGGGGTGCAGTTTTTAGAATGGTGTCACTTTTGGGTATTTTCTGTCATATTGACCCCTCAAATTCACTTCAAATGTGAGGTGGCCCCTAAATAAAATGGTTTTGTAAATTTTGTTGGAAAAATGAGAAATTGCTGGTCAACTTTTAACACTTATAACTTCCTAACAAAAAAAAATTTTGGTTCCAAAATTGTGCTGATGTAAAGTAGACATGTGGGAAATGTTATTTATTAACTAATTTTTGTGACATATCTCTGATTTAATGGCATAAAAATTAAAATTTTGAAAATTGCAAAATTTTCAAAATTTTTGCCATATTTCCGTTTTTTTCATAAATAAACGCAAGTTATATTGAAGAAATTTTACCACTATCATAAAGTACAATATGTCACGAGAAAACATTCTCAGAATCGACAAGATCCGTTGAAGCGTTCCAAAGTTATAAGCACATAAATTGACAGTGGTCAGAATTGTAAAAATTGGCCTGGTCTTTAACCTACAAAATGGCTTGGTCGTTAACCCCTTCCTGACCTATGACACAGCGTATGTGTCATGAAAGGATCGCGTTCCTGCGGGTCGGGTGACCGGGGTCACTGAAAGGTCACCCGACCCGCAGGCACAAGACCTTTTGTGCTTCACCACAGGGGGGTTGGCTTAACCCCCACGTGGCTACGATCACTCTGATTGGCTGTTAAAAGTGAAATAGTGCTCCCTTTATTCTGAGCCCCAACGTGTGCCCAAACAGTGGTTTACCCCCACATATGGGGTATCAGCGTACTCAGGAAAAATTGCACAACAACTTGGGGGGTCTAATTTCTCCTGTTACCCTTGGGAAAAAAAATTGGGGACTAAAAAATTTATTTTTGTGGAAAAGAAATGATTCTTTATTTTCACAGCTCTGCGTTATAAAATTCTGTGAAGAACTTGGAGATTCAAAGTGCTTACCACACATCTAGAGGAGTTCCTTGGGGGATCTAGTTTCCAAAATGGGGTCACTTGTGGGGGAGCTCCAATGTTTAGGCACACAGAGACTCTCCAAATGCGTTATGGCAACCGCTAAATATTCCAGCATATTTTCCATTCAAAAAGTCAAATGGCGCTCCTTCCCTTCTGAGCCCTGCCGTGCGCCCAAACAGTGGTTTATGACCACATATGAGGTATCTGTGTACTCAGGAGAAATTGCCCAACAAATTTTAGGATCCATTTTATCCTGTTGCCCATGCAAAAATGAAAAAATTGATGCTAAAATAAAATTTTTGTTTGAAAAATTAAAATGTCCATTTTTTCCTTCTACGTTGCTTTAGTTCCTGTGAAGCACCTGAAGGGTTAATAATCTTCTTGAATGTAGTTTTGAGTAGCTTGAGGGGTGCAGTTTTTATAATGGTGTCACTTTTGGGTATTTTCTACCATATAGACCCCTCAAAGTGACTTCAAATGTGAGGTGGTCCCTAAAAAAAATGGTTTTGTAAATTTTGCTGTAAAAATGAGAAATCGCTGATCAACTTTTAACCTTTATAACTTCCTAACAAAAAAAATTTTTGTTTCCAAAATTGTGCTGATGTAAAGTAGACATGTGGGAAATTTTCAAAATTTTCGCCAAATTTTCAAAATTTTCGCCAAATTTACATTTTTTTCGCAAATAAACGCAAAAAATATCGACCTAAATTTACCACTAACATGAAGCCCAATATGTCACGAAAAAAACAATCTCAGAATCGCTAGGATCCGTTGAAGCGTTCCTGAGTTATTACCTCATAAATGGACACTGGTCAGAATTGCAAAAAATGGCAAGGTCATGAAGGGTTTAAGGGGTTAACATATGTAATGATAGAAAATGTGAATGGGATCACACACTTTTTATGAGGAAATAGAAAAAATTTAATGTCAGGTTGCCTAAGGAGGAGTAATACAAATAATAGATACACATAAATTACAATTATTTAACCCCTTCCCGACCCATGATGCCTACGTTGGCGTCATGAAAACCTGTGCCATCCCGACCCATGACGCCAACATAGGCGTCATGCTTTAAATCATGTTCCTGTGGGTCGGGTGACCGAGGTCACTGAAAGGTCACCCGACCCGCAGGCACAGGACCCCTTGTGCATCACCACAGTTGGGGTGGATTATCCCCCACGTTGTTACGATCGCTCTGATTGGCTGTTAAAAGTGAAACAGCCAATCAGAGCGATTAGTAATATTTCACCTCTGAAAAGTGGTGAAATATTACAATCCAGCCATGGCCGATGCTGCAATAGCATCGGCCATAGCTGGACACTGTGTTCCCACCCTCCCCACACCGAATAACGGCGGTGATCGGCCGCCGCCACCGATTCATGGCGGCGAACGGTCACCGCCGTTACTATCATCTGCTGTGCGCTCCGATCCTCTCCCCTCCGGTGTGCTCCGCTCCCCCCAGCCCTCCGATCACCCCCCACGCCTGTCCTCACCTCCCCCGGTCTTCTGCGGCCCCTTGATCCGTACCGGCGTCCGCCCGGGACTCTTCATGGGCGCCGCCATTTTGGAAAATGGCGGGCGCATGCGCAGTGTGCCCGCTGGCCGGCACATGCGCAGTGCGCCTTTCAAAGTACAAAAATTTATTTTGATCACTGTGATAAACTCTCACAGTGATCAAGATAAAAAAAAGTAAATGAACCCCCCCTGTCATAGGTAGGGACAAAAAATAAAATAAAGAATTTTTTTTTTCCTATTAGGCCCTGTCAACACGCTGCGGATTTCGCTGCTGATCCGCAGCGGATTTTGCTGCGGATCCGCAGCGGATTTCGCTGCTGATCCGCAGCGGATTTCCCTGCTGATCCGCAGCAAATTTCGCTGCTGATCCGCAGCGGTTTTAGCTGCTGATCCGCAGCGGATTTCGCTGCTGATCCGCAGTGGATTTAGCTGCGGATCCGCAGCGGATTTTGCCTCTGATCAGCACCGGATTTTGCTGCGGATTCGCATCGGATTTTGCTGCTGATCAGCACCGGATTTTGCTGCGGATTCGCACCGGATTTTGCGGCTGATCCGCAGCGGATTTGGCGCTGCGGATCCACAGCAGATCCAGAAACCATGTACAGTACAATGCAAATAAATGGTAAAAAAAAAACGCTGTGCACATGCTGCGGATTTTTCAGCGCGGATTTGCTGCGGTTTTAAATCCGCAGCATGTCAATTGTTTGTGCGGATTCCGCAGCGGTTTTACACCTATTCCATTATAGTTGTAAAACCGCAGGGAAAAACAGCAGCAAATCCGCGCTAAATTCGCAGGTAAAACGCAGGTCATTTTACCTGCAGATTTTAGAAAAATCAGCAAGTGAATCCGCAACGTGTGCACGGGGCCTCAGGGTTAGGGTTAGGCTGGGTTCATATTGCATTATGGCAGTCCGTTAGATGGACAGCGTTTCACCGCGGTATAACGCGGTGTAACGCAGTCTGTTAACGCTGCCATTCACCCCATTTGTGTGCGCATCGCAACGCATGCCGTAAAGCGGCATGCATTCGCGACGTGCCGTCATTCAGTGACGGAGCCTCGGACACGGGCTGCAGCGTCTGGGCTCCGTCACCGCTAGCACAGATGAATCATCTGATGATTCATCTGCGCTAGCGGGTATAGCATAACGCGATCACGTTATGCTATACCGTTACCAGCCGGTCAACTCTATGTGTTGAACGGGCTGGTAAAACGCAATATGAACCTAGCCTTAGGGTTAGAACTAGGGTTAGAATTAGTGTTAGGGTTAGAATTAGGGTTATGGTTAGAATTTGGGTTAGGGTTGGAATTTGGGTTAGGGTTGGAATTTGGGTTAGGGTTGGAATTTGGGTTAGGATTGGGATTAGGGTTAGGTTTGTGGTTAGGGTTAGAGTTAGGATAAGTGTTAGGGGTGTTTTGGGGTTAGGGTTGGGATTAGGGTTAGGCTTGTGGTTAGTTTTATGGTTAGAGTTGGGATTAGGGTTAGGGGTGTGTTGGGGTTAGGGTTATGGTTAGGGTTTGTATTAGGGTTAGGGGTGTGTAGGGGTTAGGGTTGGGGTTAGGGGTGTGTTGGGGTTAGGTTGGAGTTAGAATTGAGGGGTTTCCACTATTTAGGCACATCAGGGGGTCTCCATACGCGACATGGCGCCACCATTGATTCCTGCAAATTTTGCGTTCAAAAAGTCAAACAGTGCTCCCTTTATTCCAAGCCCCGACGTATGCCCAAACAGTGGTTTACCCCCACATATGGGGTATCAGCGTACTCTGGAAAAATTGCACAACAACTTTGGGGGTCTAATTTCTCCTGTTAACATTGGGAAAATAAAAAAATTGGGGACTAAAGATCATGTTTGTGGAAAAAATATGATTTTTTTATTTTCATGCCCGGGCGTTATAAACTTCTGCGTAGCCCTTGGAGGTTCAAAGTGCTCACTACACATCTAGATAAGTTCTTTGCGGGGTCTAGTTTCCAAAATGGGGTCACTTGTGGGGAGTTTCTACAGTTTAGGCACATCAGGGGCTCTGCAAACGTAACATGACGCCGGCAGACCATTCATCAAGTGGGCATTTCAAAACGTCACTACTTCCCTTCTGAGCCCCGACGTGCACCCATACAGTAGTTTTCTCCCACATATGGGGTATCAGCGTACTCAGGACAAATTGGACAACAACTTTTGGGGTCTAATTTCTCCTGTTACCCTTGGGAAAATAAAAAAAATGGGGACTAAAAGATCCTGATTGTGGAAAAAATATGATTTTTTTATTTTCATGCCCGGGCGTTATAAACTGCTGTGTAGCCCTTGGGGGTTCAAAGTGCTCACCACACATCTAGATAAGTTCTTTGCGGGGTCTAGTTTCCAAAATGGGGTCACTTGTGGGGAGTTTCTACTGTTTAGGCACATCAGGGGCTCTGCAAACCTAACATGACGCCCGCAGATCATTCCTTCATAGTCGTCATTTCAAAACGTTACTACTTCCCTTCCGAGCCCCAACGTGTGCCCGAACAGTGGTTCCCCCCACATAAGGGGTACCAGTGTACTCAGGACAAACTGTACAACAACTTTTGTGGTCCAATTTCCCCTGTTACCCTTGTGAAAATAAAAAATTGCGGGTTAAAAAATCAGTTTTTGAGGAAAAAATTATTTTTTTATTTTCACGGCTCTGCATTATAAACTTCTGTGAAGCATGTGGGGGTTCAAGGTGCTCACCACACATCTGGATAAGTTCCTTTGGAGTCTAGTTTACAAAATGGGGTCACTTGTGGGGGGTTTCTACTGTTTAGGCACATCAGGGGCTCTGCAAACGTAACAAGATGCCCGCAGACCATTCCATCAAGTCGGCATTTCAAAGAGTCACTACATCCCTTCCGAGCCCTGACATGTGCCCAAACAATGGTTCCCCCCCACATATGGGGTACTAGCGTACTCAGGACAAACTGGACAACAATTTTTGGGGTCCAATTTCTCCTGTAACCATTGTGAAAATAAAAAATAGTGGGCTAAAAAATCATTTTTTGGGAAAAAAAATGATTTTTTATTTTCACGGCTCTGCGTTATAAACTTCTGTGAAGCACCTGGGGGTTCAAAGTGCTTACTTTGCATCTAGATAAGTTCCTTAGGGGGTATAGTTTCCAAAATGGGGTCATTTGTGGGGGAGCTCTAAACTTTAGGCACACAGGGGCTCTCCAAACACGACATGGTGTCCGCTAACGATTGGAGCTAATTTTCCATTCAAAAAGTCAAATGGCCCTCCTTCCCTTCTGAGCCCTGCCGTGCACCCAAACAGTGGTTTATGACCACATATGAGGTATCTGTGTACTCAGGACAAATTTCCCAACTAATTTTAGGATCCAATTTATACTGTTGCCCATGTGAAAATGAAAAAACTGAGGCTAAAAGAAAATTTTTGTGAAAAAAAAGTACTTTCTTTTTTTTACGGATCAATTTGTGAAGCACCTGGGGGTTCAAAGTGCTCACTATGCATCTAGATAAGTTCCTTAGGGGGTCTAGATTCCAAAATGGGGTCACTTGTGGGGAGCTCCAATGTTTAGGTACACAGGGACTCTCAAAATGCGACATGGCAACCGCTAAATATTCCAGCATATGTTCCATTCAAAAAGTCAAATGGCGCTCCTTCCCTTCTGAGCCCTACCAAGCGCCCAAACAGTGTTTATGACCACATATGAGGTATCTGTGTACTCAGGAGAAATTTCCCAACAAATTTTAGGATCCAATTTATACTGTTGCCCATGTGAAAATGAAAAAACTGAGGCTAAAAGAAAATTTTTGTAAAAAAAAAAGTACTTTCTTGTTTTTACGGATCAATTTGTGAAGCACCTGGGGGTTCAAAGTGCTCACTATGCATCTAGATAAGTTCCTTAGGGGGTCTAGTTTCCAAAATGGGGTCACTTGTGGGGGAGCTCTAATGTTTAGGCACACAGGGACTCTCCAAATGCGACATGGCAACCGCTAAATATTCCAGCATATTTTCCATTCAAAAAGTCATATGGTGCTCCTTCCCTTCTGAGCCCTGCCGTGCGCCCAAACAGTGGTTTATGACCACATATGAGGTATCTGTGTACTCAGGAGAAATTGCCCAACAAATTTTAGGATCCAATTTATACTGTTGCCCATGTGAAAAAGAAAAAACTGAGGCTAAAAGAAATTTTTTGTAAAAAAAATACTTTCTTTTTTTCACAGATCAATTTGTGAAGCACCTGGGGTTCAAAGTGCTCACTATGCATCTAGATAAGTTCCTTAGGGGGTCTAGTTTCCAAAATGGGGTCACTTGTGGGGGAGCTCCAATGTTTAGGCACACAGGGACTCTCCAAATGCGACACGGCAACCGCTAAATATTCCAGCATATTTTCCATTCAAAAAGTCAAATGGCGCTCCTTCCCTTCTGAGCCCTGCCATGCGCCCATATAGTGGTTTATGACCACATATGAGGTATCTGTGTACTCAGGAGAAATTGCCCAACAAATTTTAGGATCCATTTTATCCTGTTGCTCATGTAAAAATGAAAAAATTTATGCTAAAAAAAATTTTTGTTGGAAAAATTAAAATGTCCATTTTTTCCTTCCACGTTGCTTTAGTTCCTGTGAAGCACCTGAAGGGTTAATAATCTTCTTGAATGTAGTTTTGAGTAGCTTGAGGGGTGCAGGTTTTATAATGGTGTCACTTTTGGGTATTTTCTGCCATATAGACCCCTCAAAGTGACTTCAAATGTGAGGTAGTCCCTAAAAAAAAATGGTTTTGTAAATTTTGCTGTAAAAATGAGAAATCGCTGGTCAAATTTTAACCCTTATAACTTCCTAACAAAAAAAAATGTTTTTCCCAAAATTGTGTGATGTGGGAAATGTTATTTATTAACTATTTTGTGTCACATAACTCTCTGGTTTAACAGAATAAAAATTAAAAATTTGAAAATTACAAAATTTTCAAAATTTTCGCCAAATTTCCATTTTTTTCACAAATAAACGCTAAAATTATCGACCTAAATTTACCACTAACATGAAGCCCAATATGTCACGAAAAAACAATCTCAGAATCGCTAAGATCCGTTGAAGCGTTCCTGAGTTATTACCTCATAAAGGGACACTGGTCAGAATTGCAAAAAATGGCAAGGTCTTTAAGGTCAAAACAGGCTGGGTCATGAAGGGGTTAAGCCAGATTTCACTAGGAGATCATTAAACTGAGAATTAACATGATGAGGTTTTTCCACGTAATACAATATCTTGGTGTAATCATATTGAAACTCAATTTCATGCATATGTTTAGCCAAAATATATTACCGTATATACTCATGTATAAGCCGACCCGTGTATAAGCCGACCCCCCTAATTTTGCCACAAAAAACTTGGAAAGCTTATTGACTCGCGTATAAGCCTAGGGTGAAAAATGATTATGCCCCCATATGATGCTCCACAGATTATGCCCCCATATGCTCCAGATTATGCCCCATATATTCCACATATTATGTCCCCGTATGATCCACAGATTATGCCCCCATATACTCCAGATTATGCCCTATATGTTCCACAGATTATGCCCAATATGCTCCAGATTATGCCCCCATATGCTCCATATTATGCCCCCATATGTTCCACAGATTATGCACCAATATGCTCCAGATTATGCCCCATATGTTCCACAGCTTATGCCCCCATATGCTCCATAGATTATGCCCCCATATGCTCCATATTATGCCCCCATATGCTCCAGATTATGCCCCATATGTTCCACAGCTTATGCCCCAATATGCTCCATATTATGCCCCCATATGCTCCAGATTATGCCCCATATGTTCCACAGCTTATGCCCCCATATGCTCCATATTATGCCCCATATGTTCCACAGCTTATGCCCCATATGCTCCATATTATGCCCCCATATGCTCCAGATTATGCCCCCATATGTTCCACAGTTTATTCCCCCATATGCTCCATATTATGCCCCCATATGCTCCAGATTATGCCCCATATGTTCCACAGCTTATGCCCCCATATGTTCCACATCTTATGCCCCCATATGCTCCATATTATGCCCCCATATGCTGCAGATTATGCCCCATATGTTCCACACCTTATGCCCCCATATGCTCAATATTATGCCCCCATATGCTCCAGATTATGCCTCATATGTTCCACAGCTTATGCCCCCATATGCTCCAGATTATGCCCCCATATGCTCCAGATTATGCCCCCATAAGCTCCAGATTATGCCCCCATATGCTGCACAATTATGCCACATAGTATAGGCCTCATATGCTGCTGCAAAAATAAAATAAAAAATGACATACTCACCTCTCATCGCTGGGGGCCAGGTGCCGGTGTCACCGCTCGCTCAGGACCCCGGCACTTGTGATATTTACCTGTCCTCTCTGCACCACAGCGCTGCTCCCTCGGTCTGACTCTGGCTGTGAATGATCAGGCAGGGGGCGGGGCGCGCACTAATGACGTCATCGCGCCCTCTGCCTGAACATTCACAGCCAGAGGAGTCAGACCGAGGGAGCAGCGCTGCGGTGGACCGAGGGACAGGTAAATATCACTATACTCACCCCTCCGCCGTGCATCCCTGCAGCCTCTCTTCTTCTCCCGGCGCTCTCCGCAGCGCTTCAGTCCTGCAGCAGTCACGTGCTACCGCTCATTAAAGTCATGAATATGTGCATATTCATGACTTTAATGAGTGGTGCCATGTGACCGTTGCAGGAAGGAGCCGGAGATCGTGGGAGAAGCAGGGGGGCTGCAGAGACCGCGCCAGCGGAGGGTGAGTATGATCCGACACACCGCTCCCCCCCCGCCGACCCCGTATATGACCCGCGTAAAGCCGAAGGGTACTTTCAGCCCTAAAAATGGGCTGAAAATCTGGGCTATACATGTGTATAACGTTATTTCTTTGAGCCTATAACAGTGGGTAATTTTAATTATTACCTAGGCATTGGCCATGTTTGAATATTGTTTATAATAAAGTGCTTCAATTAATATTAATTTTAAACTGAAATGTATTAATTTGTTAAAATGTTGCTTTTCTACACATTTGTTTAAATAAATGTCTGTTTGTTATGTCTTTTTTGTTATAGTATGTTTTACTATATAGCATCTTACTTACACATATTGTCTAGCGTTACATAAAGCAATATACGTATGAGCACAACATTGTGTAAGTTGAAGATCATCTCTCAATAGAATCAACCCTCCTAAGCGGTCTGTATGGACATGCAGGTCACAGAAGATTGAATAAAATGGTAGGTTGTTATCTGCAATCCAATGTCTTATTTCAGAGAAACCCAAAATTTTCTTAATATATAAATGAGCTGTTAAGATGAACAGGTAGAACAGATCTCTTCCTGAGAATCTGATTCCAGGGCATATTTTAAATGACTGGTGGGGTTACCAGTGTGAGACATGTAATGACTGATAGTCTGGTCTCCTGATCTACATTTCTTGCATGGGTTCAACCAACACTCTAATGCTTATGGGAGTCTTACACAACTTATTGTTGGGCAAGATAACTATCTGGCATTGCCGATTTCGGACTTTGATCTCCTGGAGATAAGTCACAGCAGTCTGGAGTCAGCTCTAGCCCAACAGAGCGAAAACCACTGTAATTCAGTGTCTTTAGAAGGATAGTGAGGGGCAGTGAAGATAAGACAATTGTATTAATCACCCTGTTGTTCATTCTTTTTCAGTTGTATGATGCTAGACATCATAAAACAACTTCCAACCTATGACATTTTACCTCTAAATTATATATCCTATCATCTTATATATTCCATCTTGAAACAAGTTATTCAATTTGACATAGCCTGTAGGTCATTAATTTGAGTTTCTCTCTCAATTTTCTAAGTAATGTAATCTAAATTACATATAGTACACTTAAATGTATCAGTTTGGAATATATCTGCCATCACCCTTTTCATTTTAAGCAAACTAAAAACATTATATTAACCTAACTTCCTTTATTATTGTCTGATCTGTATTGCTATACATGCTAACACTTACATTTTAGCCTAATTAATAGTCCCCACGCCATGTGTTAATTAGCTGCTGGGTCACTTCACCCTTTAAGGTAGTAATGTATTCCATGTACTTCAAAAGTAGCAGAATTTTAATATCACCATTCCCGCTGTGTACAGTGTGTGCCTTACAATGGAAGTATTAAAATATGACCAGGAAGCTTATAAAAGTGTCTAGACAGCCAAGCATCACGGCTAACTAAACAAAGGCATCTAGAAATTCAGTGTTATGGTTTAGCAAAAAGCAATCCACATAAGAGACACTTGCAGTAGCCACCTTTGGTCAATGCATTCCTAATGTTTAACTAAGTGTTGTGGCATTTAACAAACAAAAAGAGTTCTGAAAGCCAAAGAAGCAATCGAGCACGGTTTTATATTTGGGAGACACAAGATTGACAGGTCTGTTCATGTTAAAATCCGTAAAAGGATTAACATAGATTTTGAATATCTCTCCTTACATATGTAGTTGTCTCAAAAGCCGGTTTCTTTGCGTTTTCTTTTGTGAATTATTTTGTGCAAAATTGTCTACATTTTTTACACAGTTAATTAACTATATACTTCTTTTATCACTTACTTAAGATGGCCAAGTGCCTAGAACACTGCTTATCATTATTATTCAAGTACTCACAGGACTGTGCTTAGTGGATTGCCTTGTAAAGGAAAATCTCTAATCTGTGTTTGTAGAAAAGAGAAAACTTAAGAGACAATGTTAAGCATTTTTCATCTAGAAATGTCCCCTATATCAGGAAGTCAATATACCAAGACACAGAGTCCTCCATATTGTTAGTTTCTGGTGGTCTATTAGCATTGAGGCTCGTGCAGAAGACCTTATTTTCGGTCTGAGTGTGATCCGACAAAACAAAATTATTCTATGGGGCTGTGCATATGTCCAATTTTTTCCTTGGACCGAGTCTGTCCAATGAAAAAGATCGCAGCGTGCTTGATTTTTATTTGTAGATCAGATCGCATTCGGCCATTCGAGTCAATGGTTCTGTCAAAAAAATCGGATCGCACTGGGGGTGCGATGCGATTTTCATGGACTGACAGTATGCAAAAGATGGAGACATTTTTTCCATCTTTTGCACATTCAAGAAAATCAGATCACATTGTGATCAAACTCTAATCAAACTCTGATTAGAATTTGATCAGTGTGATTGGCATGATCGGCTGAATTCTCTTAGATAGGAGAAAATAACAGTGGTGTAACTTTAGCCTTAACAGGAGCCTCCTGATGAACCTAATCATTACTGATGGGAACACAATGAGTCTTAGGCCTCTTTCACACATCCGTTTTTTGACTTCAGGCACGATCAGGCGTGTTGTTAAAAAAACATTTTTTTGGCATTGATTTCCATTAGCGCCGGATCGCGCCTGATGTCATTGCGTTTGCATCCGTTTTTGTCCGGATCCGGCGGAAATGTACATTCCGGCGGCCGGACAAAACGGTCACTGCAACGTTTTTTTTTTTTTCCGGAGCCGCCTGATAGTGCCTGAAGCGGCGCATCAGGCGGCCGGAAATAATACAAGTGTATGGAACCGGATCAGTCTTTTATGCAATCCGTCAAAAGACTGATCCGGATTCTGGAAACCAAGGTCTCTCTCTCTCTCCTCGGTCCGGACATGCGTAACTGCATTTTCTGGCTGCAAAACTTCTAAATCCGGGTTCAAAAGTTCAGGACGGATCCAGCAAAAAAACTGATCCGTTGCATCAGTTTTTTCATTTCAGCGCCGGATCCGTCCCTTCAGGCATTCGACGGATTATGCAACACAAAAAAACGGATGTGTGAAAGAGGGCCTTAGGCTGAGGCCAAACAGAGAGTTTGTGTTTGGCCAGCGATGCAGGTGAAAACTTTGCTTGTAGGATAATTGCTTAATTTTGCAAGAGAACAGCTGATTCTCCTGTAAATTTGTGCATCCATTACAATCAGATGCAGTCTTGTGGGTATGACAAGTGTTCCTCCATTAAAACAAACAATTGCTTGTTAAACAATCGAAAACAGCTTCACTTCAGCTCCGTCTGAACTTTCTCTGAGCTAGCTATGTTTGTGAATGAGCTTTCCTTATGAGAGACAACAGAGTTAGTTTGGGAGGCACCATTTTTAAGGCAATATCTCCACTATTACTTAGGAATATCTAAATAGAACATTTAGAAATGACCGATCATTTATATAGATTTTTCGCTCTGTTCTTATGACACCTGACTTCACATTTACAATGTGATTCTACCATTGTTTAAGGTTAATTATATTTTTAAGAACTTTAACCCATTCACTCCTCAGCCCAATATCACCTTCCTGACCATTGACCAGGCCAATTTTTTCAATTTTGACAAGTGTCACTTTATGAGGTAATTCTGGAACGCTTCAACTTATGCCATAGATACTGAGGTTGTTTTTTGGTGACACGTTGTACTTCATGTTAGTGATAAATTTTGGTTGACTTGACAAGATTTGCTTTTATCTATGAAAATATTGAAAATTAAAAAAATTAAAATATAGTATTTTTCAAACTTTTAATTGTTGTGCCCTTAAACCAGATAGTTATACCACACAGAATAGTTAATAAATACCATTTACCACATGTCTACTTCACATCAGCATAATTTTTTTAACATAATTTTTTTTATTAGGAAGTTAGAACAGTTAAAAGTTTATCAGCATTTTTTCATTTTTCCCAACAAAATTTACAAAACAAATTTTTTAGGGACCACATCACATTTGAAATGACTTTTGAGAGGCCTATGTGACAGAAAATTCCCAAAACTGACACCATTCTAAAAACTGCACCCATCAAAGTGCTCATTCAAGAGGTATAGTAACCCTTTAAGGGCTTTACTGGAATTAAAGCAAAATTTTACTTTTTCACACAAAAATATTGCTTTATCCTCAAATTTTGTATTTTCAAAAGGGTAACAGTTATAAATGGACCATACAGTTTGTTATGCAGTTTCTCCTGAGTGCAACAATATCTCATATATGGTGGAAAACTACTGCTTGGGCGCATGGCAGGGTTTGGAACAGAAGGAGGACCATTTGACTTTTGGAGCGCAAAATTGGCTGGAATAGACAGCGGATGCCATGTCATGTTTGAGAGCCCCTGATGTGCTTAAACAGTGGAAACCCCCCACAAGTGACCCCATTTTGGAAAACACACCCCTCAAGCCACTTATCTAGAGGTGTGGGGAGCACATTGAACCTGCAGATGCTTAACAGAATTTTAAAACGTTGACCGTGAAAATAAAAAAATCTAATTTTCCCGCAAAAATGTTGCTTTGTCCCCAAATTTTTCTTTTCAATAGAGTACGTGGAGAAAATGGACCACAAAATTTGTTGTGCGATTTCTCCTGACCATGCCAACACCAATATGTGGTGTAAAACTACTGTTTGGGCACACAGTAGGACAAGGAAGGCAAGGAGCATCTATTGAATTCTGGAGCACAATTTTGGCTGGCACAGATTGCAGATGCTATGTCACATTTGAAGAGATCCAGACACGTCAAAACAGCAGAAACTCCCATATGTGACCTCATTTTGAAAACTACACTTCTTGAGGAATTTATCTAAAGGTGTAGTGAGCATTTCTAACCCTTAGGCGATTCACAGAATTGTATAACATTGTGCTAAGTCAATGGAAAATCACCAATTTTTCCACTAAAATGTTGCTTTGGCCCGAGTTTTCAATTTTCAAAAGGGATAATAAGAGAAAATGAACCATACAATTCTTTAAACAATGTCTCCTGAATATGCCAATCCTTCCCTTCTGAGTTTTTAACAGTACCTACTTTTGAGGCACTGTTAAAAAAACTCAGAAGGGAAGGATTGCCATATTATATTGCAGATTTTGAAGTTATGATTTGTGGGTACCATGAACCATTGATAGAGCACCTGAGGTGCTAGAACAGCAGAATCTCCCATAACTGACTCCAGTTTACAAACTACATCTCTCAATTAATTCATCTAAGGGTGCAGTGATCATATTGACACCACACGTTTGTCACAGAATTTTATACCATTGGGCACTGAAGATAAAATAATACAATTTTTATTTCAAAAATGTTGTTTTAGCACCAGATTTTACATTTTCACACAGTGAAATTAGTAAAAATATCACCAAAATTTGTCCCACAATTTCGGCTGAACATGGCAATATCCCATATGTGTCTATACAGTACTGTTTAGCAACATGTTGAGACTCAGGAGGGAAAAAAGGGCTATTTGACTCTCAGAGAGCAAAATATTAGTTTGTGGACTCAATATACAGAAACCCAACTGTTCTAAGAGCAGAATTCTCCTCAAGTGACCCCATATGGAAATTACACCCCTGTAGGAATTAACCTACGATTTTGATTCAATTGGTGTTTTCCGGAAACAAGCAGCAGTGAATGTTGCTGAGTGAAAATTGCAAATCTGCCAATGTCATACGTTGTAGTGCCCATACATTGTGCCCAGCTCATGCTTCTAGAAACATGGACCCCGTAAATTAGGTGGGCTCTCATCAATACAGAAATGTAAAAAATGTGGACGCTAAATGTGGTTTAGGCACACTGGGAGGCTCAGAAGGGAGGGGAGCATTTGGATTTGTGAGTGCAGAATTAGCTAAATTTCTTTGGGGGTGAGGAGCCATAGCGCTTTTCCAGAGCCTTTGTGCTACCATTAACGTGGAATCTCCCTATATTTCCATTGACAGATGATGTTCCTGAGTGGGGACTTGCTTTTTTTTGTGGATTGAGTTGAAGCTTTTATTGGGGACATTTTATATTTTGTATCACCTTTATACTGTGCTCTTCATTGAGCACTTACATCACGGTTTTGATCTAAATCTCTGAATGACATGATTCAGATGAAACCCCCCCGAGGGATCCACTCATTCATAATAGGTAGCAGAGTTAAGGTACTGCCACACTAAACGTTCCCGCTAGCGATCATGATAACGACGCATACTAATGCGATCGCTAGCGGGATCGTTTCAATATCGCTAATAGCTGCCTAATTTAGCGATGTCGTTAAGGACGCTATCGCGGTTAGAGATCTCCTTAACGACTTCGGCGGTACAAAAACACCGCACATCGCTCACAAAAAGGTGCCACACTCAGCGATATATGCTCACCAGCGGGACGCCAACGATCAAAATAGGGTCCGGAACGATGAGAACGATGAACGAGATCACAGCAGGATCACAGCAGGGGCCACGTCGTTGCTACATGCCACACACAACAACGTCACTAACGAGATCGCTAAATAGTGACGTTTTTTAGCGATCTCGTTAGCGTTCTTGTTTAGTGTGGCATACCCTTTACTGTGGACTCCGTTTGGCCTTTGTTGAGCTGTGTATGTCACGGTGCAGTAGTGGGAAAACAGGGAATGTGGAACCTGGCCCCTGAACTGCCCCTCAGGCTAAGGAGGTGCCCTGTCTTTCCTTAACTTGGGGATACCCTTGAAGGTAGGGAGGCCCAAGTCACCGTCTTGTCCCTATCTCCTGTTTAGCCCTGAGCTAAACCCCAACCCCCACCCCAGGAGGTGAGACAGGGAATAAAGTAAAATGCAACAATTCAACAAAAGAAAAGAAAAGACAGACACAACGGGTAATGGGGAACAAAAATAACACTTAGCTTCTCTGCTGCAACGCACCGCACAGCAGAGTAAGCCACCAGATCAACACTATTCAGCTATAGCACCACTACACCAGAAAGCTCCTGACTCCAGCTCAGTTCGTCTCCAAAAGGACCTGTATAACCAACAGTCAGCTGATGCACCAGGTGACTCTATAAAGGATGGTGGGAGTGGTCACCATCCTACATCAGCTGACCCAGAAACACTGCAGTAATGCAATTACACCAGCTGGCCATGGGGGGAAAAACAGACATTAACCCTCGATGGCCTAAAAGAAAAAAAGTTTTAATATGAAAAGCCAGATCTGCCACAGATACAAAAATGGATCGTGACAGTGTCCTTCTTTTCAGAGGTGAACAAAACTGTGGCTGAGAGCACTTTTATACATACTTAAAATGACGAACACAGCTAAATCATAGACCAGACTGCATCCACAGTGTCTCCATCTGCCTCATTATAGGTAATGTTCCACTGGGGGTTCTGTCTTAATCATGTATTTCAGAGCTTTACATGGAAACCCTGTTGTTGGCGCTCAATGCACTTCGCAAGATAAATGTGAACTGAGCCTTACTGTGATCTTTGGGAGGCAGAATGAGCAAATCAACAGCAGGTCAATAATTAGTTCTATTTATTTTTCACATCATTCCTTGTGCAGTATGAGTCATAAGGCAGCTTTATTATTTGGGTCAATGCGATTACAGCGATACCAGACAAGTTTTTGCATTGCCATATTTTGTCAATTTTTCTATATTTTTACTGAAAGAGTAAACTGAGGGCTTGTTTTTTGTTAGACAAGTTGATGTTTTTATTGGAACCATTTTCAGGTACATAACATTTTTTGATCGCTTTCTATTCCAATTTTTGGGAGGCAGAATGGAAAAAAAAACAGTAATTCAATGATTGTTTTGTTTTTTTGTTTTATTAATGCCATTCACCATATGGTAAAAGTTATAAGGCAGCTTTTTCAGGTCAGTACAATTACAGTGATATCACATTTATATAATTGTTTTATGTTTTGCAGCTTTTACACAATAAAAACAATTTTATAGAAAAAAGTTGCTTTTGCATCGCTATATTCTGTGAGCTATAACTTTTTTATTTCTTGACTGATGGAGCTATATCATAGCTTGTTTTTGTGGGACAAGATGAAGTTTTCAGTTATACCATTTTTATTTCCATTTGACTTTTTGATCGCATTTTATTGCACATTTTGTATATTATTATGAAAAAATATTTTTTATCCACTTTTTATCTGTGTTCAATGAAGGGATTAACTAGTGTGACTGTTTTATAGGGTGGGTCGTTACATAAATATACCTATTTATTAGTATAATATGACAGAATTTAAGAAATAAAGACACCCAAATATGACAATTTAAATTCTGAAATGCCAAAACCTTTAGTTTCCAAAGCTATATATAATTAGTAATGATTTGCTCCACACTCCCTACTGAGAAATAAATGCATATTCAGTCAAGGATGCATTTAGAAGGAGACATTTTGGGAAATATCTTTAATGCAAACACTAATTCTGCTATTGGATGTGTACAGCTTATAACTAGTACCTGTACCTAGGTATTCCACAATGTAATTACTTAAAGCATCCCTCTACCTAACAACAAAAATGTCACAAGAAATTAGAGATGAGTGAATCCGTTGAAATTTGAATTCACCAGTTTCACTAAAATTTTACAGGGGTTGTCCACTGCTCACACAGCCCCTTCTGAATCCCTATGTTCCCCAGTAAAATAATATCACTTACACACACCTTCAATATTGGCGTCATTGCAGCAGTGTCGGCACTGGCTCTTCCGGGGATCCCTGAAGCCTATCAGCACTGGCTACACTCTCCTACAGATTGAATTGACATCTAAAGGAATTGTGAACTGTATATATTCTCTTACTTCTTCCGGATGTCTTGATTTGTTCGAAGGAGGGGAGAGCGAAGCCAGCACTAATTGATTTGCAATGTCACACCATACCCTGGAGAGCCAGTGCTCACATACCTGGAACGGCTCCGGAGGTGAGTAAAAGTGTTATTATTTTACTGGGTGGAAACATAGGAATTCGGAAGGGGATGTCCAAGTAAGGGACAACCCCTTTAAAACTAAAATTAAATGTTTCTGACCCTTGATAGGCAACATTTGACTCAGCTTAACTACCATTTAAACTATATTATTTTATCGCAAAAACTTTTGCAATCTTTCTATTGTTCTTCTGTTTGGAGTCACCACCACATCCTAACTTATCAAACGTCTGATGAACTCTGGTCAAGCAGTGGGCATTACAATGGAAAGCACATATTCAGCAGTAAGCCTGCCACTGGAAAAATACCACCATAACAATGGTAAACATAATGACCTTAGTTGTGGTAATATCATTTTCAAATGTTCAACCATCTTCCATTTAGAAAGTATGCAAGCCTCAGAAAATGAGTTATCTATGCTGCAAGCCAAAAAATGCGCTTACCCAGATTTGACTCACATCATAATTTGCTATCACAATTACAGAATGTCAGTGCATTGGGGAGGAATAATCTGGAGCATAAACTGTAAACTGACCTCGTTGTACAAAATAAGTGGTATTTTCACTCCGCTACAATAGTCTAGAATATTTATATTAATAAAGCCACATCATTATAATTATAGACTAAAATTTCAGATTGGATGGAAAGCAGTTCATTCCTGCCCAGTTTTCTAAAAATGTTTCTGTCTGAAAGCCGGCTTGAAAATGAAAACATATAATGGCCGCTATTCTCAGGGCATTGGCTCATCGACAGTATTCTAGATCAGACAGGATAGTTTTCTTTGCCACATTTTCAGCTAAGAATCACAGCCAACCTTTGCACAAACAAAATCTGTGACTTGTAAGATATTTTGTTAGAAATGGTCTTGTAGCTGCCAGACCACTCACTACTTTCATTGGTTGTTAATATTCACTATTTTCCATTTTGTAGACATAAAAAATACAATACAAGAAACATGTGTTCTCCAAATGCAACCACTTCTGAGAATGTTCCAGTTATCACAGGAAATTCTAATAAATCTCTGCACTGTATATCATAAGTTACATAAATGTATGTATATATATATATATACAGTATATATATATATATACATAAACATACATATATACAGAGATAGAGAAGGGAAAGACAAGAAATGAAGGCAGCACACTGATGCACCGATCAGAAAAATAGAAAAAACTTGTGATTTAATAGCCCATAATGGCAACGTTTAAGTTCACTTGATAATGGTTTTCATCATCATCAACATCATCTGAAACATCACTGTTATGGGCTATGAAATCACAAGTTTTTTTATAGCTTTCTCATCGGTGTGCTGACTCCATTTCTTGTCTCTATATTGGTGTTTGCCTTGAGTCTTGGCTTGGCACCCATATTCATTTTTGCTGGTGCTATTTTTTTTTTTATTTGCTTCCATTTTTTCTTTTGGGTATTCTTTTTTTCATATATTATATATACAGTTGTGTGAAAAAAGTGTTTCCCCCCTTTCTGATTTCCTATTCTTGTGCAAGTTTGTCACAAACATATCTTATCACCAAACCAATTTAAATAATAGACAAAGATAACACAAGTAAACACAAAATGCATAAATTAAGGCATTTGTTATTAAGGGTTATTATTAAGGGGAAAAGAAATTCAAACCTACAGGGCCCTGTGTGAAAAAGTGATTGCCTCCCCCACCCACCCATTTAAAACATAAATTAACTGTGGTTTATCAAATCTTTGGGAAGCTGAGTTCAAATTCACTAGCCACACCCAGGCTGATTACTGACACACCTGTTCTCAATCAAGAGATCACTTAAATGGGACCTGCCTGACAAAGCGAAGTAGACCAAAGGTACCTCAAAAGCTAGATATCATGCTGCAATCCAAAGAAATTCTGGAACAAACGAGAAACAAACTAATAAAGAACTATCAGTCTGGAAAAGGTTATGAAGCCATTTCTAAAGCTTTGTGTGTTATGATCTGCTACAAGCACTAAGGAAAGGTGGGAATTCTGTCCCTACAATAGGACTGAGCTGGATCCCTACGATGTAACGGGGAACCTGATCCTGCGACCAGACCCGCTAAAGTCCTCAGCTAGTCTGAACGAAGACCTATAGTTGCGAGGAAGGAATCCCTACAAGATCTAGGGTCTGGGTGAAAAGGTGGACACCTCCTAACAGAAATTGTAGCAGGGAAAATAAAACAGAAAACAAATACTAAGAGATCCTAAGATCAAGCAAAACTGACAGAGTAAGGCACCTAAGCACCCGGCTAGCTTAAGAGTAGATAATACAATGAAGTCCAGCAAAGCCAGAAGGGCGGAGCCAGACTAAATAGGGAAAAAAGGTCATGTGACAGCAAACTGAAACAAAATCTGACAAGAGGGTTATAACAGTACTCTCCCTTCAAAGAGGATCCTCCGGATCCCCTATGACTTAGGCTTATCCGGAAATCTCTTGTGAAACGCTCTGACAAGTCTAGACGCAGAAACATCATCCGCCCTCACCCATGAGTTATCCTCGGGTCCATAACCCTTCCAAGCGACGAGGTACTGCAAACCCCCTCTATACCGTCTAGAATTTAGGATGCGGGAAATCTCATATTGCCCGTCCTCCACCACCAGGGGAACAGTGGCCGAGACGTCTCCATCTGAGACCTCAGTTTTTTTCAAGAGAGAAACATGAAACACCGGATTAATCTTCCAGGAGGTAGGAAGCTCCAACTTAACAGCCGATTTGTTAATAACCTGAAGCACCTTAAAGGGCCCTACAAACTTGGGACCCAATTTCTTAGACGGAATCCTCAAGTGCAGATTCTTAGAGGACAACCAAACCATGTCACCAATAGCAAACAAAACCTCTTGTCGTTTTCTATCAAAATACACTTTGGACCTTTTGTTAGCCTCCTGAAGATTACCACGCACATCAGTCCAAACTCTCTCCAAAACACCAGAAAAATTCTCCTCTTCAGGTACAACCGATCCCAACTTGGAAAATGACCCAAATGATGGATGTCTCCCAGAACAACAAAAAAAAAGGCGAACAACCAGCAGAAGCGGATGTATGGTTGTTAAGAGCAAACTCAGCAAGTGGCAGAAACTCAGACCACCCCTCTTGATTATCAGTCACAAAACAACGCAAAAACTGCTCAACATCCTGGTTTTTCCTTTCTGTCTGGCCATTAGACTCAGGATGATATCCGGATGAAAACGACAAATGAACTCCCAACCTGTCACAAAAGGCGCGCCAAAAACGAGCCACAAACTGAGGTCCCCTATCAGAAACAATGTCAGTAGGAACACCATGTAGTCTGACTATTTCCTTGACAAAGGCCTTAGCGAGAGTCTTAGCGCAGGGCAGTTTGATGAAAGGAACCAAGTGACACATCTTGCTAAAACGGTCCACGACCACCCAGATGACAGTGAAACCCTCAGAGAGGGGAAGGTCAGTAATAAAGTCCATAGCCAAATGTGTCCAAGGTGTACTAGGAACCTCCAGAGGGCAAAGCAACCCCGCAGCAGGAGTATGAGAAGACTTAGATCTAGCACACACAGTGCATTGACGTACCCACTTAATGACTTCCTTCTGCCATCCTGGCCACCAAAAACTGCGACCCACAAGTCTCTTGGTCTCAGAGATTCCAGGATGACCTGCCAAGCGAGAGTCATGACATTCAACAAACAAATCTCTCCACAGGGTACCAGGCACAAACAACCTCCCATGAGGCGTGTTAGATGGGGCATTCTCCTGTGCTTTAAGAATCTCATCTTCCAACACGGAGTCCAAAACAGCAATAACAACCCCCTCTTGCAAGATGTTTTCCTCCTTCTCCTCAGTACCCACCATAGGAGAAAAGCTGCGAGACAAAGCATCAGCTTTAACATTTTTAGTACCTGGGTTGTAAGTAACGGTAAAATTAAACCGTGAGAAAAACAGTGCCCACCTAGCCTGACGGGCATTCAAGCGTTTGGCAGCATCAAGGTAGATCAGATTTTTATGATCGGTGAAGACTTGAATGGGAAATTCCGCTCCCTCCAAAAAAATGACGCCAGTGTTCAAATGCGAGTTTAATTGCCAACAATTCCCGATTACCGATATCATAATTTAGTTCAGACTCAGAAAATTTCTTTGAAAAAAAAGCACAGGGATGTACTCCATCCATCTTTGCCTGAGACAACACTGCGCCGACCCCCACAGAAGAAGCATCAACCTCAACCAAAAATGGTTTAGTCACATCAGGCTGCGTAAGGATGGGAGCAGAGCTGAACCTCTCCTTTAGCAACACAAAAGCCTCAATGGCCTCAGTAGTCCACTGAACCGCATCAGCACCTTTCCTGGTGAGATCGGTCAGAGGTTTGGCAATCACAGAAAAATCTTTTATGAATTTTCTATAATAATTGGCGAACCCCAAAAACCTCTGTATTGATTTCACACCAATAGGTCTAGGCCAATCCTGCACAGCTTGCACTTTCACCGGATCCATCTCAAAACCTTCACTGGAGACAATGTAGCCCAAAAAACTAAGTCTCTGTACAGCGAACTCACATTTTTCTAGTTTGGCAAAAAGTGAATTATCACTCAGTAACTGTAATACTTCACGCACACTCCTCCAATGAGACTCCAGATCCGGTGAATAAATCAAAATGTCATCCAAATACACAACCACACTTCTGCCGATCAAAGGTCTAAGGATGTCATTAATAAGATTCTGAAAAAATGCCGGAGCACTGGAAAGTCCAAAAGGCATAACCAGATTCTCAAAATGACCCAGTGGAGTGTTAAACGCAGTCTTCCATTCATCCCCCTCCTTCATGCGCAACAAATTGTATGCCCCTCGAAGATCAATTTTAGAGAACCACTTGGCCCCCACTAACTGGTTAAACAAATCAGGAATCAATGGCAGTGGGTAAGGATTGCGTACAGTAATCTTATTAATCTCACGAAAGTCTAGACAAGGCCGTAAACCGCCGTCCTTTTATTTAACAAAAAAAAATCCAACCGCCACAGGAGATTTGGAAGGCCTAATGTGACCGGCGGCCAAGCTTGTCTGTATGTATTCCTCCAAAGCCTTTCTCTCAGGAATAGTCAAATTAAATAAACGACTTTTAGGAAGAGTCGCTCCAGGGACAAATTCAATTGCACAATCATAATCTCTATGAGGAGGCAATACCTGCGATTCCTTACCAGAAAAAACTTTCCAAAAATCCTGAATAGGTACAGGTAACTCCCCCTTAACTACAGCAGCAATACGCCCGTTACAACACTTGTCATAACAATTGGGACTCCAGGACTTAATTTCATTGGTAGACCAATCCAGTACTGGATTGTGCAATTTTAACCAGGGTAACCCCAAAATCACCGGTGAGGGCAAATTATTCAAAACTACCAAATCCAAATTCTCTTGATGAACACCATTAATAGTAAGAGGAAATTCACAGATAAGGTGAGTAACATTTTTCAAGTGAGAACCATCCACAGACACCACATTAATAGGGGAAGACAGAAGTTTGGGTTTTAATTTTAGTTTTTCCAAAAATTTCCCATCAATCACATTGAGAGTTGAACCACAATCCACAAATACCCGAAACTCCATTAATTCCTCCTCACCAGCAGTGGTAGCAGAAAGAAAGACACCTTTATTGTTTAAACAAGCTATACGGGCGAAACTGACCTCATTTTTTTTTTCTCTTTATTCATTCAAAGCGCACAGTTCTTAATGAAATGCTCAGATTTACCACAATAGAAACACAAGCCCTTAGCAAATCTGCGTTCTTTTTCCCGAGAGTGAGGTGTCATAGCTCCAATTTCCATCGGCTCTGCAATGTCAGTACATTCCTTCTCCAAACTTGGAGCTGACAAGGCAGATTTACTCTCATTAACCCTTGCACGCAGTCTCCTATCCACCCGTATGGCTAATTGCATAGCCTCTTGCAAGTTACCAGGTATAGTATAAGCAATCAGCAAATCTTTAACCCTTTCACTTAACCCTGCAAGAAATAAACTTTTCAAAGCTGAATCGTTCCAGCCCACCTGTGTGGACCACCTTCGGGAGTGAGTACAATATTTTTCCACATTACCTGATCCCTGTCTCAAACGTCTCAATTCTGTCTCAGCTGATGAAACACGATCCGGATCGTCATATAACAACCCCAAAGCAGAAAAAAAACTATCCACAGATCTAAAGTATGGATCACTAGGCTGCAGAGAAAAGGCCCAGTCCTGAGGTTCTTTGCGCAAAAGTGACATTATGAACCCTATGCGCTGTGATTCATCACCAGAGGATCTGGGTCTCAAACGGAAATACAACAAGCAAGCATTTTTAAAAGAAAAAAAATCTTGTTGTTCACCAAAAAATAAATCAGGCAAACGTACCTTTGGCTCCACTAAATGTGCTCCAGAACAACTACTCACGTGTTGCTGGATTTCAGCCACCTCCAGAGAGAGACCCTGCAGGCGTTCAGCCAAATCCCGAACCGACACCATGATGGAAAACAGAAAATCTTTCCTTAGAAATTTTTTTTTTTTTTTCTTTGGGCTGGACTTACTGTTATGATCTGCTACAAGCACTAAGGAAAGGTGGGAATTCTGTCCCTACAATATAGGCTGAGCTGGATCCCTACGATGTAACGGGTAACCTGATCCTGCGACCAGACCCGCTAAAGTCCTCAGCTAGTCTGAACGAAGACCTATAGTTGCGAGGAAGGAATCCCTACAAGATCTAGGGACTGGGTGAAAAGGTGGACACCTCCTAACAGAAATTGTAGCAGGGAAAATAAAACAGAAAACAAATACTAAGAGATCCTAAGATCAAGCAAAACTGACAGAGTAAGGCACCTAAGCACCCGGCTAGCTTAAGAGTAGATAATACAATGACGTCCAGCAAAGCCAGAAGGGCGGAGCCAGACTAAATAGGGAAAAAAGGTCATGTGACAGCAAACTGAAACAAAATCTGACAAGAGGGTTATAACATTGTGACTCCATCGAACCATAATGAGAGCCATTAGCCGTAAATGTCAAAAACATGGAACAGCGGTGAACCTTCTCAGTAGTGGGCGGCCTACCAAAATTACACCAAGAGCACAGCTATGACTCATCAAAGAGGTCACAAAAGACCCCACAACAGCATCCAATGAACTGCAGTCTCACTTGCCTCTGTTAAGGTCAGTGTTCATGACTCCACCATAAGAAAGAGCCTAGGCAAAAATGGCTTGCATGGCAGAGTTCCAAGATGAAAACCACTGCTGAGCAACAAGAACATAGGCTCATCTCTATTATGCCAGAAAACATCTTGATGATCCCCCAACACTTTTGAGAGAATACTCTGTGAACTGATGAGACAAAAGTTGAACTTTTTGGAAGGTGTATGTCCCATTACATCTAGAGTACAAGTATCACAGCATTTCAAAAAAGGAACATCAAACCAATACTAAAATATTGGTGTGTAGTGTGATGGTCTGGGGCTGTTTTGCTGCTTCAGGACCTGGAAGACTTGCTGTGGTAAATGGAACCAAGAATTCTGCTGTTTACCAAAAACTCATGAAGGAGAATGTCCAGACATCTGTTCAAATCGTAGCCTCAAGCTGATGTGCACTTGGGTTAGGCAGCAGGACAGTGATCTAAAACACACCAGCAAGACCACCTCTGAATGGCTTAAGAAAAAGAAAATTAAGACATTGGTGTGGCCTTGTCAAAGTCCTGGCATTAATCCAATTGAGATGCTGTGGCATGACCTTAAAAAATCAATTCATGCTTAGAAACTCTCAAATGTGGCTGAATTATAATAATTCTGCAAAGATAAGTGGGCCAAAATTCCTCCAGAGCTTTTAAAAGACTCATTACCAGTTGTTGCAAATGCTTGATTGCAGTTGTGGCTGCTAAAGGTAGCCCAACCAGCTATTAGGTTTAGGGGCAATCACTTTTTCACACAGGGCCCTGTAGGTTTGGATTTCTTTTTTCTTTAAGAATATGGTACCTTAATTTAAAAACTGAATTTTGTGCTTATTTGTATTATTTGTGTAATATTTAAATTTGTTTGTTTATCTTAAACATTTAAGTATAACAAACGTGTAAATATAAATACATGTGAATTATAGTACTAGTAGGGTAATTTACAATAAAATCCACCATACACTGTAGACAGCTGACAGCCGAATGATGGCTTGGCTGATCTTTCGGCTGACAGCTACCTCACCTGACCCTCACGTTACTTAGCGCTCCTGCATCTCTATGAGAAAAACACGCAGTTGCTTATCTTAAGAGACCAATAGTACTGGCAATCGATATCATTTCATTCATTCAATTCATTTTTTGCACTGTGCTTAATACTTACTGCTGTGTATTCCTGTGACTGGGGCCTCTGTAGATGCTATCAGGTGGAAAGTGCTATAACATATAGATGTTGCCAGGTCTAGTGCCTTTGATGATCTAACCACCCCCTGGTGTGCTGGCCCCAGCTGGCAAATTATCCCAAAGCAGCTCCCACAATCCCACTTTCCTGACCCTGTAGTGTGGACTATATATTTAGGAGTAGTCTAAGGGGCGCATGCATTGTGGGGGCGCATGCATCCCAGAAGTTAAGCATCACAGAAGACAAGCATCTTGAAAACGGCAGTTATTCATGGCAGTTAATCAGGGCTGAAATCAGGTACCCCACACTTTGCCTTCTTTTTCACTATGTACTTTATCTATTTCCTCCTGTGTTCCCTTTCCATCCACATTCACCGCCCCATCCCCCCTCCATCACGACTCATACACATCAGCCCCTCTATCCTTCCCTCTCCCATGTACAGCTCCCATGCACTCCTCACCTTCCTGAAAAACCTCAGCCCATCTTGCCCAAACACATCACAGAAAAAACCTACTTACAATTCCAACAACTACCTGCTCTTTATCTTCCTACTCCTACTGATTTCAGGGGACATCTCCCCCAACCCTGGTCCACCATCCCCCAACCTCAATCCCTACCCTACCTCATACCGAAACCATAATAATCTTATTAATATTACTTGCACTCCCTCATCTCCTTCTTTCAATTGTGCCCTCTGGAATCCACGGTCTGCATGCAACAAGCTATCCTTCCTGCACAACTACTTTCTGAACCACTCTCTTAATCTGTTGGCCCTCACTGAAACCTGGATTCAGGATTCTGACACTGTCTCCCCTGCTGCCATTTCCTATGGTGGTTTACAGTTCTCCCATTCCCCGAGACCCATAAACAGACATGGTGGTGGAGTTGGCATACTCCTGTCCCCACAATGCACTTTCCAGGTCATCCCCCCAATTCCATCACTCTCATTCCCTTCTTTTGAGGTCCACACCATCAGGCTCTTCCATCCCCTCTCCCTCAGAGTAGCGGTCATATATCGGCCCCCAGGCTCCCCACCCAGTTCCTTGACCACTTCTCAGCCTGGCTGCCGCACTTCATGTCCTCAGAACTACCAACCCTTATCCTTGGAGACTTCAACATCCCCATTAACAGCCCTACTTCCACATCTGCATCTCAGCTTCTATCACTAACCACTTCTCTAGGCCTCTCACAGCTTTCAACCTCTGAGACACACAAGGATGGCAACACCCTTGACCTGGTCTTTGTCCGCCTCTGTTCAATCTCCCACCTAAATAACTCACCTCTTCCACTCTCTGACCACAACATTCTCTCCTTCACGCTCACAAATCCTCCACCACCCCAGCGCACTCCTACCTACCACACATTCAGAAATCTACAAGCCATTAACCCTCAGACACTTTCAGACTCCCTACACTCATCGCTGTCCCCAATCTCCTCTTTTTCCTGTCCTGATCTGGCTGTTCATCACTACAATGACATTCTTAGAAGCACCCTTGACCAAGTAGCACCGCTCACCCTCAGAACCTCCAAACACACAGTAAAACAGCCCTGGCTCACATTGCAAACTCGACTTCTTCAGCGATGCTCTAGGAGTGCTGAACGCCTCTGGAGAAAAACCCGCACACCAGAAGACTTCATCCACTTTAAATTCATGTTAAGAACTTATAATGCTGCCCTTCACCTCGCCAAACAGACCTACTTCACCACACTGATCTCCTCACTAGCCAACAACCCCAAGAAACTTTTTGACACTTTTCACTCCCTCCTCAGGCCAAAAGCACAAGCCCCTATCACAGACATTTGTGCTGACGACCTGGCCTCCCACTTTATAGAAAAAATAGATACTATCCGTCAGGAAATCTGCTCTCAACCACCAAGTGCTGTGACTCCCATCCCACCCTGCATTTCCCTGGCTCACTTTCCACATTTGATCCCATCACAGAAGAAGAAGTCTCCAGACTCTTCTCTTCCTCTCGTCCGACTACATGCACTACCATACCTCCCAACTTTTGAAGATGGGAAAGAGGGACAGGGGTTGCGGCGCGCATAGCGCGCCGCAGCAAATTTTAGGCCACGCCCCTGACCACACCCATTTCACAACTAATCACACCCATGTCCACGCCCCAACTACATCCATTTAGCCCTGCTGATCACACTGACTGGTACTGAGGGCACAGTGGCTGGCATTATGGGATCAGTGGCTGGTACTGTGCGCACACTGACTGGTACTGAGGAAAAGAAAGAAAGAGCAGAGTTTTAAAGTGCTCCTCGGGGCTCCGCCGTGTACTCCTGTGTCCACGGGGAAAGTAAGCTGCCAGCCGGGACAGCGGGGCAGACCCTCTCTCAAAATCGGGACTGTTGGGAGGTATGAATGCTCCCCACCATACACCTTGTACATGCACGGCTCCGCACACCTCATACACACACGGTTCCCCTCTGTACACCTCGCGCACACACGGCTCCGCTCCGTACACGGCTCCACTCTGTACACCTCGCGCACACATGGCTCCACTCAGTACACACACGGCTTCACTCCGTAAACCTCGTACATACGCAGCCACGCTCCGTAAACCTTGTACACATGTGGCTTTGCACCATACACCTCGTATACATGCAGTTCCGCTCCGTACACCTCGTACACACGCGGTAACACTCCATACACACGCGGCTGCACTTCTCTACACCCCGTACACACACGGCTCTGCTCCGCTCCGTACACACACGGCTCTGCTCCACTCCGGAGCCCTGTGTGTACGGAGATGAGCGGCTCAGCTCCGTGCACACACTGTACTGCTACAGCCACCTCGTACACACACAGCTCCGCTCCATACACCTCGCACACATGCGGTTCCGCTCCGTACACCTCGTACACACGCGGCTCCACTTCTCTACACCCCGTACACACACGGTTCTGCTCCGTACACACACGGCTCAAGCACGGAGCCCTGTGTGTATGGAGATGAGCGGCTCAGCTCCGTACACACACTGTACTGCTACAGCCACCTTGTACACACACAGCTCCGCTCCATACACCTCGCACACATGCGGTTCCGCTCCGTACACCTCGTACACACGCGGCTCCACTTCTCTACACCCCGTACACACACGGTTCTGCTCCGTACACACACGGCTCAAGAGGAAATCTCAGCAGGTCATTGCTCTGCTGTGAGAAGCTAAAGTGCAGCGCTGGAAGGCAACTATAGGGTGTATGGGGGGCGTGGCAGCTCAGCTCACTGCGGGACACATAGTGTCCCGCCGGGACAGCGGGAGGAGGGGGTCAGAATCGGGACTGTCCCGGCCAAATTGGGACGGTTGGGAGGTATGCACTACCGACCCCATCCCCTCACATCTCCTCCAGTCTCTCTCTCCAGTTGTCACAACTCACCTAACTACAATCTTTAATCTCTCACTCTCCTCTGGCATTTTCCCATCCTCCTTCAAACACTCCATCATTACTCCGCTACTAAAGAAACCCGCTCTCGACCCTTCCTGCACAAACAGCTACAGACCGGTCTCCAATCTCCCCTTCATCTCTAAACTTTTGGAGCGCCTAGTCTACTCCCGCCTTACCCGTTACCTCTCCACTCACTCCCTCCTAGACCCTTCACAGTCCGGCTTCCGCCCCCTACATTCGACTGAAACTGCACTCATCAAAGTGACCAATGACCTTCTTACAGCAAAACGTAACGGCGACCACTCTCTGCTCATTCTACTTGACCTTTCTGCAGCTTTCGACACTGTTGACCACTGTCTCCTACTGTCTAGGCTCCAGTCACTAGGTATTAAGGACTCTGTTCTCTCCTGGTTCTCCTCCTATCTTTCTGACCGCTCCTTCAGTGTTTTGTTCTCTGGCTCCACGTCATCTCCTCTTCCTCTCACTGTCAGTGTACCCCAGGGCTCAGTCCTTGGCCCCCTTCTCTTCTCTCTCTACACGGCCCCAATTGGACAGACCATCAGCAGATTTGGCTTTCAGTACCATCTTTATGCCGATGACACACAACTATACACGTCATCCCCCGACCTTACCCCCGCTGTTCTAAAGAACACCACCGACTGTCTGTCCGCAGTCTCCAACATCATGTCCGCTCTCTATCTGAAACTTAACCTCTCCAAGACTGAACTCCTTCTGCTCCCGCCGTCTACTAACCTCCCTAAATCTGACATTTCCCTCTCTGTGGGCGGCACCATAATAACACCCCGGCAGCAGGCTCGCTGTCTGGGTGTTATGTTTGACACCAATCTCTCCTTCACCTCCCATATACAATCTCTTGCCCGCTCTTGCCGTCTACACGTAAAGAACATCTCTAGAATCCGCCCTTTTCTCACCATGGAAACAACAAAAACCCTCACTGTAGCATTGATCCACTCCCGCCTGGACTACTGCAACGCTCTATTACTTGGCCTCCCCATTACTCGACTATCCCCTCTCCAGTCCATCCTTAATGCAGCAGCCAAGGTCATCCATCTGGCTAATCGGTACTCGGACGCGTCCGCTCTTCGCCAGTCCTTACACTGGCTGCCCATTCATTATAGGATCCAATTCAAAGTACTGGTTCTCACCCACAAAGCTCTCCACAATGCAGCACCCCCCTACATCTCCTCCCTCATTTCTATCTATCGGCCTAACCGACTGCTGCGCTCTGCAAACGACTTTCGACTAACCTCTGCACTAATCCGTACCTCCCACTCCCGACTCCAAGACTTCTCCCGCGCTGCGCCAATCCTCTGGAATGCTCTACCCCAAGAAATTAGGACTATCCACAATTTGCATGGTTTCAGGCGCTCCCTCAAAACACATTTGTTCAGAGTGGCCTATCACATTCACTTACCAAAGTCGTTCTATGTTTAAGTGTGTATGTGTAGCCCATTCACTATCTCCATCCATCCCTCACTCCCTCAAGATGGCTGGACCATCATTGTAAATGCACCATTGTATATACAGACCTGTACTTTGTATCTCCCCCACCTCATTGTAGATTGTAAGCTCTCACGAGCAGGGTCGGCTTATTTTGCTTTAATTATTGTATTGTTAACGTTGTTACCTATGACTTGTGTTTTGAAACTGTTAAACTGTAAAGCACTGTGGAATATCATAGAATCATAGAATCATAGAATCATAGAATCATAGAATGGTAGAGTTGGAAGGGACCTCCTGGGCCTTCTGGTCCAACTCCCTGCTCAAAGCAGGATTCTCTAAATCATCCCAGACAGATGTCTATCCAGCCTCTGTTTGAAGACTTCCATTGAAGGAGAACTCACCACCTCTTGTGGCAGCCTGTTCCACTCATTGATCACCCTAACTGTCAAAAAGTTTTTCTAATATCTAATCTGTGTCTCCTCCCATTCAGTTTCATCCCATTGCTTCTAGTCTTTCCTTGTGCAAATGTGAATAAAGATGATCCTTCTACAATGTGACAGCCCTTGAGATATTTGTAGACAGCTATTAAGTCTCCTCTCAGTCTTCTTTTTTGCAAGCTAAACATTCCCAAATCCTGCAACCGTTCCTCATAGGACATGGTTTGCAGACCGGTCACCATTCTGGTGGCTCTTCTCTGAACTTGCTCCAGTTTGTTGATGTCTTTTTTAAAATGTGGTGCCCAAAACTGGACACAGTATTCCAGATGAGGTCTGACCAAAGAGGAATAGAGGGCAATAATGACCTCACGTGATCTAGACTGTATGCTTCTGTTGATACATCCTAGAATTGCATTTGCCTTTTTTGCTGCTGCATCACACTGTTGACTCATGTTAAGTCTGTGATCAATTAGTATACCCAAGTCTTTTTCACATGTGCTGTTACTTAGCCCTATTCCTCCCATTTTGTATATGCTTTTTTCATTTTTATTGCCCACATGTAGTACTTTGCATTTTTCCCTGTTAAAATCCATTCTGTTAGTTGCTGCCCACTGCTCCAGTTTATTTATATCTTTTTGAATCCTCTCTCTCTCTTCTCTAGTATTAGCTACCCCTCCTAGCTTTGTGTCATCAGCAAATTTGATCAGTTTACCCTCAATTCCTTCATCTAAATCATTGATAAAGATGTTGAACAATACAGGGCCCAAAACAGAGCCTTGTGGTACCCCACTTGAGACATTCTTCCAACTGGATGTGCAGCCATTTACAACCACTCTTTGGGTCCGATCACTAAGCCAGTTATGAATCCACCTAACAGTTGCCTTGTCCATTCCATACTTAGTCATTTTTTCAATAAGGATTGTGTGAGATACTTTGTCAAATGCTTTGCTGAAGTCAAGATATACTATATCTACAGCATTTCCCTGATCCACCCAGTCAGTGATTCTGTCATAGAAGGAAATTAAGTTAGTCTGACATGACTTATTAGTTACAAACCCATGCTGACTCTGTTTAATCACTTCATTCTTATCCAGGTACTTGCATACATGTTCTTTAATAATTTGTTCAAAGATCTTTCCTGGTATAGAAGTCAGACTCACCGGCCTGTAGTTCCCTGGGTCCACCTTCTTCCCCTTTTTGAAGATCGGAACAACATTTGCTCTTCTCCAGTCTTCTGGGACTTCTCCTGTTCTCCAAGAATTTTCAAAGATTATGGACAGTGGTTCAAGAATTTCTTCTGCTATCTCCTTCAGTACCCTGGGGTGTAATTCATCTGGACCTGGAGACTTGAATTCATTTATGTTAGCTAAGTGTTTCCTCACTGTCTTTCTGTTTATAGATATCCTGGATTCTTCTATTCCTTTAATAGGACAGTGAAGATCAGTTGATGTTACATTTCCTTTCTGAGAGAAAACAGATGCAAAATAGAAATTTAAAAGTTCAGCCTTCTCAACATCCTGACTTACCATTTCATCATTTTCATCCTGTAAAAATCCTATATCATCTTTGACTTTTCTTTTACTTTTGACGTATCCCCAAAATCCTTTTTTGTTGCTTTTGACGTCACTTGCAAGCCTTAATATGTTGGCGCTATATAAATAAAGATTATTATTATTATATCAGACATTTCAGATTCTTATCTTCCCTGACAATCAACTGTTTTGGAGGTCCATACACATTTGTCTGTTAGCTGAGCCTGTTGATATCAGCAGGTTTGACCAACACTGGTCTAAAGTGTATAGGAGCCTTAACACTAGATGGATGTATTTGTCAGTGGTGACTGTGTAAGGAGGAATACCAGGCTACGGGTACATGCGTCATGCCAGGTCCGGAACTGTCGGGGCTGTGTCCAGTGTTGCTGGGGGGAAAGAATAGGGGACCGGACAGGTCCCATGACATGAAGGGAGGGGGCGTGGCTAAGATGGGCAGAGAGCAGGAAACACGGGAAAGTGGTCTCAGTTTCCTGCCGGCAGTGAGAGCGGAGGCAGGTGTGCGGTGCACTCCGCAGCATGAGACAGCGCGCAGTCATGCTCCGGCAGAGCTCACGTGGATGCTCCAGTAAGACAGTGAGTGTGCAGAGCACTGCACGCCCGAGTAAGCAGCGTGCAGTGTCCGCCCGGAGGAGCGGGTGCCAAGTGCAGGACCCTGAGGTGCGTCACCCATTGCTGATAGACAACGGCACATGTGTTGGACAGAGACCCTGTAGCACTCCCCACGTTGGCTGCACAGATTTATGGACTAGGGGCTCAGTGGGCAGAACCGGTGACCACCCATTGTCGCCAGAAGCTGGACCTAGATTTGTTGAATTGCATCTGAAGACATCATGCCAGCAGCTGCCGGTACTTCAACTCCCATCAGACTGTGTGTGGATGAGAACCAGAGCAAATCACAATAAGTGCCGTTGAAATCACAGACTATTGCGTTAACCCTTTTTTTTTCCATTGTTCACTGTTTATTGTTGATTAACTCCCTGCGAAGAGACCATTTCCTTCCTATTTTGTTAGAATTAAATAACATTGTTATACAGCCTTGTTCTGCAATCCCTGCGTTACTGCATTACTGCACCTGCTTACAACTGCACAGAAGATTGAGCTTTACAGGTAGCTAATTGAGTGGGAATCAGGAAATATTTATATAAAGCCATCACTTAATTTGTTTAATCAGAAAATAGCCAATTTATACAGCGGATTATGAGACTCAACCGGCACTATTACCTAGCCTAAATCATATGTATTTTATGCTAAGGTACGATAGATTGCATGACAGTTCAGGGCACACCAGAATGGTAGTGCATGATGAAAAGATGATCAAATGTAATTAGAAAAATATTTAGACTTGAGAGTCCTCAGTGGTTGATACCTTTTAATGGCTAACTGAAAAGATGGTAACAAATTGCAAGCTTTCGAGACTACTCAGGTCTCTTCATCAGGCGAAGACTAATACAACATCTGAACAATCACATATTTATAAACCACACAGCACAGAAAAAATGCAATAAGATAAGACAAGTGACGTGAAGCAGAACTGTCATTATGGCAGAGGGATGAACATAAATATTGGAACAGTTCATAGATAAGGAGTGTGAAAGTTTTATTGCCCTCTGATTGGAGTCTGCTATTGTGTTTTGATGCCCCTAGAAGGTCAGAGAAGCAGATTCCTTAATTGATGTAGAAAGACATGAATCCGTGTGATATATTCATTCCAGCACTAAGAGTGTCAAAGGTCATCATGAGCTTATATTCCCAAAACTTTCTATCTCTCTCAGATTTAAAGTTAGATTTTAATACAAGTAATTCCATGTCCATCATGCTATGACCGGGCATACAAAAGTGTTTTGCCACAGGTAGATCCATTCTTTTTTCTCTTATTTTGTGGCGATGGGAATTCATCCTTGTTCTCACATATAGACCCCCAGTTGGACATTTAGTACATATAATTAGGTACACCACATTAGATGTGATGCAGCTGAAAGTACCTGGCATCTTGTAGTCCTGATGTGAGTTGGGGATCTTTATCTTGTCCGTGGTCATTATAAATGGGCAGGTTTTGCATTTCTTCTTGTTGCAAGGAAAGGTTCCTGCAGCTGTTGGGGATCCAACAGCTGTAATTATCCAAATGTAATTAGTAATCTTGATAAGTATCGGATATAGCTCTTGAGTGAACACTCATTTAGCCAAAATCTAAAAGTCCCAACCTACTGAAACTCTCAAATGAGCGTACATGTTTATTTAACCCCATCCTGCAAAAGCATGTAACTGTAAACCTGGATTGCGAATCATTTACTGGGCAAACAATCAATGATCATGTGATCGCCATGACCAATTGAAGCATCAGCATTGCCACTGCCTCTCTTCACTACACTGCGATCATTGAGTGCTATGTAGCTTGGAAAGGAAAAGACAAACAAAACTGCTTCTTCTTCTTCTTTTGCTTAGATTGAATGCAGTTATGCCAAAAAATGTAGCTGCAGATTTAGAAACACCTCGCCTGCTGACAAAAAATTAACTTTTTTCTATGACATTTTCCAATGTTGCCAAAGTGGAGGGACCTTTAAAAAATGAAGAAATAAGTGTTACTTACCACTCTAAATGCCCACCGCCCTCATCCATTTAGTCATTAGCGATGCTGGAGCTGCCGAAGTTCAGAGTAGGAAGTAACACATTTCTTTAATTTTTAGACAAGCCACTGCCAATTACTTCTGACAGCAGTATATCTCCTGGCACAAGAAAGATGAGGAAATCCATCATGCCTAATTCCTATTTTACTCAGGGGACAACCATCCAATCCTTTTAATGTTGGCATAATCCTCTGGGCATGCATGATGCTTTGTCTTTTGTAGCGCATAGAGATATGCATTTCAACAATGAGGATTGCGTTTTCTTTCACACAAGTAGGTTGCAATTTGGGTGATACTGGAGATGTCAATAAAAATTCCTACGTTTGATATTTTATTACAAAGGGTTTTTCATAATTGTATCATCAATGTGTCATTCGAACTTCACATATGTGAAAAAAAGCCCAAAAAGAGGTTTCCAAGGTTTTTACTATCAATCTGTGTGCTATTTATTTTTTGACCGGACCCATTCACTTGAACAACGGAGATTGAATGACAAAGTGGACTAGAGTATGGCATGTACAATATCTGTTTGTTTTTTTTTCATTTTATGTGGATAATGGATAACAGTTCTGCAAAATAAAAGGGCTTTTGAACAGCTCTGCAAAATAGAATGTGCCTTTGTACTGTCCATGGAAAAAAGCAAACCACAACCAAATATAAGTACAGCATTTAATTTCATTTGTAAGTTTATTGTCACCTGCATGTATTTGACTACAGGTCGCAACTTCTTGTCTTTTTTTATACTTTTAAAGATGCCCTTTCACAAAATTATTCATGTTAAACTAGACACACAATGAATTAGTGGCTGCGGAGCAGAATAAAAAGTCTTGGGGGTCTTTTTGCCTCTACATTGATATGTTAGGAATCAAAGTTTTTGGCACTTAACAAGTTAACTTTTGTTAAGTCTAGTGGGTATTATCAGATAGTTTTCAGTGATAATGTGCACTTCTTCTCCTTGTATGATACTAACCAATCATAAGCAAGCAGCAACACACTGGAGAAAAACAACAAGCTCTCACCATAGCTTAGAGCAAGTTTCTCAGTATGTGACATGTATGACACACAAATCCTCCGAAAATATATTGTGCAGAAAAGACAACAATATGTTTAAATATAATTAATAGTATCAATTGTTATTTAAGTAATACATAAAAATTATTTTTGTACAAACTAGACAGCTGATCATAAAGGAGCACGTATAATTAATATATAATTAGAGCCCAAATATATAATATAAATATGTCAATATACCATTTTACAAGGTGGTTACAAATTACACGAATGAATGAGCTTATCTTCAGGGCGACAGGAGAGGAAGTGATTACTGTGGGAAGCTTAATTGATTGCTTCCCACGGTAATCAGGTCTCTTCAGGTCAGCCGGGACTCCCTCTGACGTCACTGATGCTGTGCGGTGTCCCCGGCTGACCTGAAGTGAACTGATTACTGTGGGAAGCAATCAATTAAGCTTCCCACACTAATCACTTCCTCTCCTGTTGCCAGGAGAGGAACTCATTCATTCAGGGGCTTACAGCTGAGCAGGCAGAATTAGCTGCACTGCTTGGCTGTAAGGCAGTTAACCCTTTGTGAAGGATTACAGCATGGGACAGGATAGGTAAGAATAATGTTGTTTTATTATTTTTTCTTTATTACAGGAGATTAAGGGCTTCGCACAGATTACCAGTTAAATAAAAGATGGTCAAAAAATGGGTGTTTATTTCATTAAAATGATTTATTATTAATGTGTGTGTGTTTTTTATTTCATACAATAGGATTAATAATTGAGAGTTGACTAATTGACAACTCTCAATTATTAACCTGGCTTAAAGTCACCTTTCAATAGCAAGGTGGCTTTAACCCATTATTAACCCATTCGCCACCGCTACAGGGCAATGGGAATAGACGGGCAAAGTACCAGAAAGGGCGAATCTAATTATAGATTTGCCTTTTCTGGGGTGGCTGTGGGCAGATGGTAGTAGCCAGGGGTGGGCACAAAATAAATGCACCCTCCCTAGGCTAATATTATCTGCCCCCACTCGCTGGCTTTGTCTGTCTGGTTGAGAAAATAGCGTGGGAGCCCACGCATTTTTTTTCAACAAATTTACACCTCTAATTAACCCCTACATGTGTGAAATTTTGCCCACATACACTCATGTAATTGTTAGCAAAAACCATATATCAAACTACATGAAATTACATGGTTAACTGTATGTAAACCATGTGTCATTTCATGTCAGGTATGTAATTTCACAAAAGCCAGCAATTCAATTAGCGGCTATTATACTATGCAGAAGTGTATGAACTATAAAAATATAAATATATGTGTCACAATGACATGTACATATATATGTATTATATGTGTATATATGTAGTGTTTTGTGAGCTGTTAGTGTGATTTTACAATAGCCGGGGATGATTTGCCGGCTTTTCAAAGGACACTGGTGCGTATAAATCGGACAGCACTCGCATGGTGCGAGTGCTGTCCGATTTTTTATCGCATCCATTGACTTGCATTAGCGATTATCATGCCAAAATCGCTGCAAATCGCGGCATTGTGCGATTTTTTTCTCAGACTGATTTCAGCAGAGAAAAAAATCGCAAATGAGAAGTCCCCTATTGAATAACATTGGTCCGATTGCAATCCGATTTATTATCGGCTTGCAATCGTCCATTTTTGTCTCCAGTGAGTATGAGCCCTTACAGTGAGTTTCATTAACCCCTTCACCCCAAGGGTGGTTTGCCCGTTAATGACCGGGCCAATTTTTACAATTCTGGCCACTGTCTCTTTATGAGGTTATAACTCTGGAACGCTTCAACGGATCTTCGCGATTCTGAGATTGTTTTCTCATGACTTATTGTACTTCACGTTAGTGGTAAAATTTCTTCGTTATAACTTGCATTTATTTTTGAAAAAAATGCAAATATGTCGAAAATTTTGAAAATTTAGCAATTTTCAAACTTTGAATTAAATTCCCTTAAAACAGAGAAATATGTCACACAAAATAGTTAAGAAATAACATTTCACACATGTCTACTTTACATCAGCACAATTTTGGAACCAAAATTTTTTCTTTGGTAGGAAATTATAAGGGTTAAAAGTTGACCAGCGATTTCTCATTTTTACAACAAAATTTACAAAGCCATTTTTTTAGGGACCACCTCACATTTGAAGTCACTTTGAGCGCTCTATATGGCAGAAAATACCCAAAAGTCCACCATTCTAAAAACTGCACCCTCAAGGTACTCAAAACCACATTCAAGAAGTTTATTAACCCTTCAGGTGCTTCACAGGAGTTGAAGCAACATGGAAGGAAAAAATTAATATTTAACTTTTTAGTCACAAAAATGATCTTTTACAAACTTTTTTTTATTTTCACAAGGGTAAAAGGAGAAAATGGACAGATAAAGTTGTTGTACAATTTCTCCTGAGTACGCTAATACCCCATATGTGGGGGAAAACCACTGTTTGGGCACACGGCCGAGCTCGTAAGGGAAGGAGCGCGGTTTGACTTTTTCAAACCAAAATTAGCTGGAATTGAGATTGGACGCCATGTCGCTTTTGGAGAGCTTCTGATGCGCCTAAACAGTGGAAGCCCCCCACAAGTGACACCATTTTGGAAACTAGACCCCCTATGGAACTTAGCTAGATCTGTTGTGAGCACTTTGAACCCCAAAGTGTTTCACAAAAGTTTATAATGCTTGGGTGAGAAAAAAAAAAACAATTTTCCACAAAAATGATTTAGTCCCACATTTTTGATTTTTCCCAAGGAAATTGGACCCCAAAAAGTTGTTGTCCAATTTGTCCTGAGTACGCTGATACCCCATATGTGAGGGGGAACCACTGTTTGGGCACATGGCAGAGCTTGAAATGGAAGGAGCACCATTTGACTTTTTCCAACCAAAATTGACTGGAATTGAGATTGGACGCCATGTTGCATTTGGAGAGCCCCTAATGTGCCTAAACAGTGGAAACCCCCCACAAGTGACCGCATTTTGGAAACTAGACCCCCTAAGGAACTTATCTAGATCTGTGATGAGCAATTTGAACCCCCAAGTGCTTCACACAAGTTTATAACGTAGAGCCGTAAAATTAAAAAATCATATTTTTTCCACAAAAATTATCTTTTCACCCCAATTTTTATTTTCCGAAGGGTAACAAGACTCCAAAAGTTATTGTGCAATTTGTCCTGAGTACCCCATATGTGGGGGTAAACCACTGTTTGGGTGCATGGCAGAGCTTGGAAGGAAAGGAGCGCCGTTTGACTTTTTCAACACAGAATTGGTTGGACGCCATATCGTGTTTGGAGAGCTCCTGATCTGCCTAAACAGTGGAAACCCCCGAAAAATGACACCATTTTGGAAACTAGACCCCTCAAGGAACTTATCTAGATGTGTGGTGAGAACTTTGAACCCCCAGGTGTTTCACTAAGGTTTATCAAGATATGAAGTTCACCGCACACACTATTGTATTCAATTTTTGCAAAATGATTATTTATTGTGTTCCACACTGCTGGATAAAGTGCCGTGTAAATATAACAAAGATACCCCTACATTCACATATACCCTCCCGACGTTTCGACTCTACACGAGTCTTAATCATGGGGTACTAAAGAGAAATGAAAGAAAACAACAGGGTGAGTATTTACAACAAAACATCAAATGTACACATAAAAATAAAAATAAAAAACACAATATACAGTATATACATAAGTATGTACAATGGATAAATATAAGTATACCAGAGATATGTCATGTAACGAAAGTCTGTTATTATAGTTATAATCTGAATGTATAAAATAAAACTGAAAAAATGCAAAACTGTTTCTAATGATCAAAATAACTATCTCCTGCTCCGCAAGAGCAAACAAGAAGAAAGGAGATACCTGAATGGTGGGTGGTATAGAATATGGGCACTTGTCACAGTAATGAAACAGGAATTGTGGTTGCGGTTATGCAGCACTGGAAAAAATGGGACATATGGTATGGAATACATAGTGGCCGTTCCCAATGGTACTGGTTTGAAGGTAAGTGCCATGATTAGTTACCTGTATCATCAGATTATATATGCATGACCGGAAGCTGATTAATGGAAAGAGAACAGTTATTAGTCCCCCAAAAGAGAAAGTTACCACATAGGAATGATCGCTCTGGAGTTGTAAAAGAATTGTATTCGATTACCTGTATACAGACAAGGATTTGAATGGCGGCGCTCCCGCGCCCTGCCACGGCTGCTAAATGCGGCTGTGAGTGGAGTGGGGACAGCCTGGCTTAAATCACAGCGGCGTGTACCGCCGGCCCGGAAGTGCGTGGTCCCGGACCGGAAGTGACGCCGCGGTATGGTCGGTGACACTGCGCATGCGCAGGGATGTCAGGTATAGCCATTTTTGGTAATGGAAAAAGAACAGAGGGCGTCCACATGACGGAGAGAGGTGGATGATGTTAGTAATGGCCAGACAAATGATCATAAGGGAGCGGGAGGATTGGCTGAAGAAAGAGGAGTGAAAATGGAGGCAGAGAAAAATAATGGGGGAATGGCAGATTAGAATGAAGGAGAGAAGGAGGAGAGAAAGAAGGAGAAACAGAGGGAAGAAAGATAATCTTTGGGAAGTATATGAAAAAATTGAATAAATAAAGAAAAAAGAAAAAAGAAAAAATAAAGAATAAAAATAAAAATAAACAAATGAGGAAAATATAGGTAAAAAATGAAAAATAACAATACAATAAAAATAAAAAATAAATGAGAAATAAAAAATTAAAATTAAAATAATAATAATAAAAATAAAAGTAGAAGTAAAAAATGGATGAAAAATTAATAATGAAAAAATGAAAAATTGAAGAACAAATAAAAAAATAAAAAAATAAAAATGAAAAAATAAAAAATAAAAAATAAAAGTAAAAATAAGAATAAAAATAAAAATAAAGATAAAAATAGATGGTTGAAAGTAAAAACTTACCAGTGGGAAATGTTATTCAACGAGTCTGGAAACAAATGAGATGAGAAAATTATTAGAGCAGCCAATTAATCTCTCTATTAAGGCCTCTAGGGGATAATGTATCCAGTCTGTGGATCCAATATGTCTCTCTGAGTTTTAGTCGTCTAATATAGTCACCACCTCTTCAGGGTCTCAGCACTTGTTCAATTACCTGAAATTTCAATTGGGCTACAGAATGTTTATATTGAGCAAAATGTTCAGGTAAAGGTAACCAGATTTTGTTAGTACGTACAGTCGACTTGTGACTCGCTATTCTGACACGTACATGCTGAGTAGTCTCGCCCACATACAGGAGACCACATGGACATTTGATCACATATATCACATTGTTAGAATCACATGAGAAAAAGCCTTTAATGGGAATGGATTTACCTGTTCGTGGGTGAGTGATGTTGTCAGATTTAATAACATTTGAGCATGAAGCACAGCCCAAGCAGGGAAAAGTCCCATGTCGACGTGATGTGAGAAAACGTTGTGTAAGTTTGGGTTGTGTGCTCCCAATGTCTGCATGTACTAACTTGTCTCTTAGATTAACGGCCCTCCTGCTGCACATCAAAGCCGGAGACGTAAATGCATCAATCGAGGGGTATGCTCGTGTCAAGAGTGGCCAGTGTTTACGGATACTAGTGTGTACTTTGGATATCAGGGGATGATAGGTATGGACGAACGGGACCCTTTCTTTTTTGATGGTGGGTGGAGGTAAGGCAGGTGGTGAAAGAGCATGAGTTACTTCATTTTCAATGAGTCTGCCAGGATAATTACGCTCTCTGAATTTATGTGATGTCTCTACAAGCGTGTTTTCAGCAAGTAGGGATCTGAGACAATTCTAGAGATACGTGTGAACTGAGATCTCGGAAGACTATCTTTAGTAGACTTTGGATGGCTGCTGGAATAGTGTAGGAGACTACAGAATCATTCTGTATGAAAATTTTTTTCTTTTCGAGGACACGTTCTACGTGCAATCACGGGGTACCGCGATGGGAAGTAATGTAGCACCCGCCTATGCAAATGCATTTATGCATAGATTTGAACAAAAATGGGTATATCCCATGGATATGTACAAGAAATACGTCAAATGCTATCATCGTTATATTGACAATATTTTCTTTATATGGTACAGTTCCCCGGAATTGCTACTCTCCTTTCATACCTACCTCAATTCTATCGACCCAGATCTTCAGTTTACCATTCACTACAATATGAATAATATCTCATTCTTGGATACTCAGGTGTTGAAGGACCCGGTCGGTAACCTCTCTACCGACCTATATGTTAAACCCACAGACTGTAATAGTCTCCTACACTATTCCAGCAGCCATCCAAAGTCTACTAAAGATAGTCTTCCGAGATCTCAGTTCACACGTATCTCTAGAATTGTCTCAGATCCCTACTTGCTGAAAACACGCTTTGTAGAGACATCACATAAATTCAGAGAGCGTAATTATCCTGGCAGACTCATTGAAAATGAAGTAACTCGTGCTCTTTCACCACCTGCCTTACCTCCACCCACCATCAAAAAAGAAAGGGTCCCGTTCGTCCATACCTATCATCCCCTGATGTCCAAAGTACACACTAGTATCCGTAAACACTGGCCACTCTTGACAGGAGCATACCCCTTGATTGATGCATTTACGTCTCCTGCTTTGATGTGCAGCAGGAGGGCCGTTAATCTAAGAGACAATTTAGTACATGCAGACATTGGGAGCACACAACCCAAAGTTACACAACGTTTTCTCACATCACGTCGACATGGGACTTTTCCCTGCTTGGGCTGTGCTTCATGCTCAAATGTTATTAAATCTGACAACATCACTCACCCACGAACAGGTAAATCCATTCCCATTAAAGGCTTTTTCACATGTGATTCTAACAATGTGATATATGTGATCAAATGTCCATGTGGTCTCCTGTATGTGGGCGAGACTACTCAGCATGTACGTGACAGAATAGCGAGTCACAAGTCGACTATACGTACTAACAAAACCTGGCTACCTTTACCTGAACATTTTGCTCAATATAAACATTCTGTAGCCCAATTGAAATTTCAGGTAATTGAACAAGTGCTGAGACCCAGAAGAGGTGGTGACTATATTAGACGACTAAAACTCAGAGAGACATATTGGATCCACAGACTGGATACATTATCCCCTAGAGGCCTTAATAGGGAGATTAATTGGCTGCTCTAATAATTTTCTCATCTCATTTGTTTCCAGACTCGTTGAATAACATTTCCCACTGGTAAGTTTTTACTTTCAACCATCTATTTTTATCTTTATTTTTATTTTTATTCTTATTTTTACTTTTATTTTTTATTTTTTATTTTTTCATTTTTATTTTTATTTTTTTTATTTTTTTTTTTCTTCAATTTTTCATTTTTTCATTATTAATTTTTCATCCATTTTTTACTTCTACTTTTATTTTTATTATTATTATTTTTATTTTCATTTTTTATTTCTCATTTATTTTTTATTTTTATTGTATTGTTATTTTTCATTTTTTACCTATATTTTCCTCATTTGTTTATTTTTATTTTTATTCTTTATTTTTTCTTTTTTATTTTTTCTTTATTTATTCAATTTTTTCATACACTTCCCAAAGATTATCTTTCTTCCCTCTGTTTCTCCTTCTTTCTCTCCTCCTTCTCTCCTTCATTCTAATCTTCAATTCCCCCATTATTTTTCTCTGCCTCCATTTTCACTCCTCTTTCTTCAGCCAATCCTCCGCTCCCTTATGATCATTTGTCTGGCCATTACTAACATCATCCACCTCTCTCCGTCATGTGGACGCCCTCTGTTCTTTTTCCATTACCAAAAATGGCTATACCTGACATCCCTGCGCATGCGCAGTGTCACCGACCATACCGCGGCGTCACTTCCGGTCCGGGACCACGCACTTCCGGCCCGGCGGTACACGCCGCTGTGATTTAAGCCAGGCTGTCCCCCACTCCACTCACAGCCGCATTTAGCAGCCGTGGCAGGGCGCGGGAGCGCCGCCATTCAAATCCTTGTCTGTATACAGGTAATCGAATACAATTCTTTTACAACTCCAGAGCGATCATTCCTATGTGGTAACTTTCTCTTTGGGGGACTAATAACTGTTCTCTTTCCATTAATCAGCTTCCGGTCATGCATATATAATCTGATGATACAGGTAACTAATCATGGCACTTACCTTCAAACCAGTACCATTGGGAACGGCCACTATGTATTCCATACCATATGTCCCATTTTTTCCAGTGCTGCATAACCGCAACCACAATTCCTGTTTCATTACTGTGACAAATGCCCATATTCTATACCACCCACCATTCAGGTATCTCCTTTCTTCTTGTTTGCTCTTGCGGAGCAGGAGATAGTTATTTTGATCATTAGAAACAGTTTTGCATTTTTTCAGTTTTATTTTATACATTCAGATTATAACTATAATAACAGACTTTCATTACATGACATATCTCTGGTATACTTATATTTATCCATTGTACATACTTATGTATATACTGTATATTGTGTTTTTTATTTTTATTTTTATGTGTACATTTGATGTTTTGTTGTAAATACTCACCCTGTTGTTTTCTTTCATTTCTCTTTAGTACCCCATGATTAAGACTCGTGTATAGGGTTGAGCATTCCGATACTTCCGATACCTGAAATCCAATGTAAGTCTATGGGAACAAAATATCGGAAGTACTTCCGATACTTACTTCCGATATTTTGTTCCCATAGACTTACATTGGATTTCAGGTATCGGAAGTATCGGAAGTATCGGAATGCTCGAGTCGTGTAGAGTCGAAACGTCGGGAGGGTATATGTGAATGTAGGGGTATCTTTGTTATATTTACACGGCACTTTATCCAGCAGTGTGGAACACAATAAATAATCATTATGCAAAATTTGAATACAATAGTGTGTGCGGTGAACTTCATATCTTGATAGTATTTGGTCCTATAGGGTCCAAATTCACCAGCACCTTCTTTCACTTTGAGACCTGTAGTGCACACCCATTCTCCCAAGCAATTTCACTAAAGTTTATAACGCCCGAGCATGAAAATAAAAAAAACATATTTTTTCCACAAACATGATGTTTAGTCCCCAACTTTTTATTTTCCCAAGGGTAACAGGAGAAACTGGACCCCAAAAGTTGTTGTCCAATTTGTCCTGAGTGCGCTGATACCCAATATGTGGGAGAAAACTACTATATGGGCACACGTCGGTGTTCGGAAGGGAAGTAGTGACCTTTTGGATTGCAGACTTTGATGAAATGGTCTGCGGGCGTCATGTCGCATTTGGAGAGCCTCTGATGTGCCTAAACAGTGGAAACCCCCACAAGTGACCCCATTTTGGAAACTAGACCCCCCAAGGAACTTATCTAGATGTGTGGTGAGCACTTTGAACCCCGAAGTGGTTTTCCTTTATTTTGGAAAAAAATTTTTACACTTTTGATTTTCATTTTTTTAACTTTTTTACTTTGTCCCAGGGTGGGACATCACTGTATAACACCAGATCGCTTGTCTCACAGTGTGCACAGCACTCTGTGAGACCAGCGATCTCACAGGCAGTGCAGGATGCTTCCTCAGCGCCTGCTCTGAGCAGGCACTAAGGAAGCTGCCTCCCTGCAGGACCCGGCGGTCATCTTGGATCCGGGGTCCTGCAGGGAAGAGTCCTTCAGAACAGCGCGGTCACATCGTGCTGTTCTGAGGGCCTCAGGGGAGCACGTAGGGAGCCCCCTCCCTGCGCGATGCTCCCCTGTGCCCCCGGTACACCGGTTGCCAGGGGTTAATATGCCGGGAGCGGTCCGTGACCGCTCCTGGCACATAGTGCCGGGTGTCAGCTGTGATAATCAGCTGACACCCGGCAGCGATCAGCTGCGCTCCCCCCGGGAGCGCAGCTGATCGCCTTGGACGTACTATCCTGTCCACAGGCTGATTGGCACGGGTTTTATGGATGGGATAGTACGTCCAATGGCAGAGAGGGGTTAAAAAAAAGTGTTTCAAAAATAATATTGTATAAATCAAAGCTTAGCTCTGTACAGTCATGGCCAAAAGTTTTGAGAATGACACAAATATTATATTTTCACATGATCTGCTGCCCTCTGGTTTTTATGTGTGTTTCACAGATGTTTTTATCACAGACAGAAATATAATTGCAAACATATGAGTAACAAAAGCTTATATTGACAGTTAGAATGAGTTAATGCAGCAAGTCAATATTTGCAGTGTTGACCCTTCTTCTTCAGGACCTCTGAAATTCTCCCTGGCATGCTCTCAATCAACTTCTGGACCAAATCCTGACTGATAGCAGTCCATTCTTGCACAATCAATGCTTTCATTTTGTCAGAATTTTTAGGCTTTTGTTTGTCCACCCGTCTCTTGATGATTGACCACAAGTTCTCAATGGGATTAAGATCTGGGGAGTTTCCAGGTCATGGACCCAAAATCTCTAAGTTTTGTTCCCTGAGCCATTTAGTTATCACCTTTGCTTTATGGCAAGGTGCTCCATCATGCTGGAAAAGGCATTGTTGATCGCCAAACTGCTCTTGGAGGGTTGGGAGAAGTTGCTCTTGGAGGACATTCTGGTACCATTCTTTATTCATGGCTGTGTTTTTAGGCAAGACTGTGAGAGAGCCGATTCCCTTGGCTGAGAAGCAACCCCACACATGAATGGTTTCAGGATGCTTAACAGTTGGTATGAGACAAGACTGGTGGTAGCGCTCACCTTGTCTTCTCCGAATGAGGCGTTTTCCTATTGTCCCAAACAATCGAAAAGGGGATTCATCAGAGAAAATAACTTTACCCCAGTCCTGAGCAGTCCACTGCCTGTACGTTTTGCAGAATATCAGTCTGTTCATGATGTTTTTTCTGGAGAGAAGTGGCTTCTTTCCTGCCCTCCTTGAGACCAGGCCTTGCTCCAAGAGTCTCTGCCTCACAGTGCATGCAGATGCACTCACACCTGCCTGCTGCCATTCCTGAGCAAGCTCTGCACTGCTGGTAGCCCGATCCCGCAGCTGAAACACTTTTAAGAGACAGTCCTGGCGCTTGCTGGTCTTTCTTGGGTGCCCTGGAGCCTTTTTGGCAACAATGGAACCTCTCTCCTTGAAGTTCTTGATGATGCGATAGATTGTTGACTGAGGTGCAATCTTTCTAGCTGCGATACTCTTCCCTGTTAGGCCATTTTTGTGCATTGCAATGATGACTGCACGTGTTTCTTTAGAGATAACCATGGTTAACAGAAGAGAAACAATGATGCCAAGCACCAGCCTCCTTTTAAAGTGTCCAGTGGTGTCATTCTTACTTAATCATGACAGATTGATCTCCAGCCATGTCCTCATCAACACCCACACCTGTGTTAATGGAGCAATCACTGAAAAGAGGTTAGCTAGTCCTTTTAAGGCAGGGCTGCAATGATGTTAAAATGTGTTTTGGGGGATAAAGTTAATTTTCTAGCCAAATATTGACTTTGCAAGTAATTGCTGTTAAGCTGATCACTCTTTATAACATTCTGGAGTATATGCAAATTGGCATTAGAAAAAGTGAAGCAGTAGACTTTGTAAAAATTAATATTTGTGTCATTCTCAAAACTTTTGGCCATGACTGTAGCTCTGTTATATGTTGTGTTGCTGGAAGAAATCTGACAGAACTGATATCCTAGTGAATTTCTCTTGGTCTGTGTAATGATAGGTGACAAATATTACAGAAGACTTTCTCCACATTTTTATAAAGTAGCACATCTATACTGACTCGCAAGTTATAACTTGCGCTACTGTTCTGTGTTACCATGTGCTCACATCATTTCCGTAGGCTGATTATATGACCACTATAGTAAAGGATAATTCCACGTTGGCATGGTAATATAATGAGCTAATTTTCCCAGAAATAATTGACATGAACAAAAATGCCCACAGCTGTGTGTCTATATACTGATTTGTTAGTTTAACCACTTAGTGACAGAGCCAATTTGGTACTTAATGACCAAGCCAATTTTTACAATTCTGACCACTGTCACTTTATGAGGTTGTAGCTCTAGAACGCTTCAATATATCCCGCTGATTCTGAGAATATTTTCTCGTGACATATTGTACTTCATTATAGTGTTAAAATTTCTTCTATATAACTTGCGTTTATTTATGAAAAATGGAAATTTGGCAAAAATTTAGAAAATTTAGCAATTTTCAAAATTTTAACTTTTAAACCCTTAAATTAGAGAGTAGTGTCACTCAAAATAGTTAATAAATAACATTTCCCACATGTCAACTTTACATCAGCACAATTTTTTTTGTTAGGACTTTATAAAGGTTAAAAGTTGAACCATAAAGAAGAAGAAAAGTATAAGCAGACTACAAGGGTTCACCATAAAATTTACAAATTTTGTTGAGCAACAACCAACAATACATTTAAAAACACTTAAAAATCCCAAATGGGTAATACACTTAGAAAAAGATCCATAATACAAAGTCAAATACTCATGGTACCCACAAGCCAATAATACAAAAATAAAAATGAATTGCTTGCTGTAAATCCACAAAGGATTTTAAATAATCCTATCAGAAATGGGATGAGTTATATACCATATCCAAACAATAATAATGTACACACATGTTATTACCACTGTTATAATTAGTGTTGAGCGATATTGCTCGATATCTAAAAATATCGTATCGAAATTGTATCGCCGATATCACTAAATATCGGCGATATCCGATTTCGATACCGGAAGTCCCATGTAAGTCTATGGGAACAAAATATCGCAACTAAAAAAAACCTTTATTTCCTTGTAAACACTAAATATACACACATAGAATACATATATATATATATATATACATGTCATTGTGACATATATATATATACATATATGTATAGTTTATACACTTATACATAGTAAAATATCCTCTGATTCAATTGCCGGGTAAAGCCGGCTTCAGTGAAAAGACAGAAGCACCCGACATGAAATGACACTTGGTGTACATAGGGTTAACCATGTCTTTTCATGTCGTTTGCTATCTGATTTGCACAAACAATTAAATCAGTCTATGTTTGCAAAATTTCACACCTGTAGGGGTTAATTAAAGGTGTAAATTCGTTGTAAAAAAAACGGACTTTTTTGCTACGAATTTACACCTTTAATTAACCCCTACAGGTGTTAAATTTTGCACACATAGACTGATTTAATTGTTTGTGCAAATCAGATAGCAAAGGACATGGTTAACCCTATGTACACCAAGTGTCATTTCATGTCGGGTTCTGCATTTTCACAAAAGCCGGCAATTGAATTAGCGGCTATTATACTATGTAGAAGTGTATGAACTATAAATATATATATATATATATGTGTCACAAACTCAATGACATGTATATATATATATATATATATGAGGTGTAAAATTGCTGAAAAAAAAATGCGTGGGCTCCCGCCCTATTTTCGCAACCAGACAGACAAAGCCAGTGAGTGGGGGCAGATAATAATAGCCCAGAGAGGGACCATTATTTTTGGCCCCCCCCGGCTACTAACATCTGCCCCCAGACACCCCAGAAAGGGCAAGTCTCTAATTAGATTTGCCCTTTCTGGCACTTTGCCCGTCTATTCCCATTGCCCTGTAGCGGTGGCGAATGGGTTAATAAGGGGTTAAAATGACCTTGCAATTGAAAGGTCACTTTAAGCCAGGTTAATAATTGAGAGCTGTCAATTAGACAACTATCAATTATTAATCCTATTGTATGAAAGAAAAATCAAACACACACACTTTAATAAAAAAGTTTAATGAAATAATCACACAGTTTTTGACCATATTTTATTTTCCTGCTAAAACCATTTCCTGTAATAAAAATAAAATAATAAAGCAAAATTATTCTTACCAATCCGATGTACAGTCAGGTCCCACGGTGTAATCCTTCAGAAAGGGTTAATGTTTACTGCAGGGACCGCAGCTAATGCTGCAGCCTCACAGTAAACCCCCAAATGAATGAGTTCCTCTCCTGGCTGACAGGAGAGGAAGTGGAAAGCTTAATTGATTGCTTTCCACTTTCACTTCAGGTTAGCCAGGGACACAATCAGTGACGTCAGAGGGAACTGGTTAACAAAAAATAGGGGATCCCCTCGAAAAAAATTGGCGTGGGGTCCCCCCTATTTTTGTTAACCAGCCAGATGAAGCAGACCGCTGAGGCCTGGATTTTCAGGCTGTTAAGGAGCCAAGATCCATGGACCTTGCCAGCCTGATAATACCAGGCCACAGCAGTCTGCATATCTTGGCTGATTAACAAAAGTAGGGGATCCCCTCGAAAAAAATTGGCGTGGGGTCCCCCCTATTTTTGTTAACCAGCCAGATGAAGCAGACCGCTGAGGCCTGGTTTTTCAGGCTGGTAAGGATCCAATATCCATGGACCTTGCAAGCCTGATAATACCAGGCCACAGCAGTCTGCTTAGCTTGGCTGGTTAACAAAAATAGGGGATCCCCTCGAAAAAAAAACGGCGTAGGGGTCCCCTATTTTTGTTAACCAGCCAAGTAAAATGCAGACTGCTGCGGCCTGGTATTAAAAGACTGTCAAGGCCCATGGATTTTGGCCCTCAACAGCCTGATAATACCAGGCTACAGCAGCCCCACATTTGGCGCATCAAAAGATGTGCCAATTGTGGCACTTTACCCGGCTCTTCCCACTTGCCCTGTAGCGGTGGCAAGCGGGGTAATAAGGGGTTATTGTCACCGTTGATTGCACGGTGACAATAAGCCCGGTTAATAATGGAGAGGCGTCAATAAGACACCGATCCATTATTAATCCCAAAGTTATTAAATGTATAAAAAAAAGACAAAGCAAGAAAAAAGTATTTTAATGAAATAAAAGAGACAACACAGTTTTCATTAATTTTATTGTACTCTCATTCCTGCGACGCCATCGATCTCCTGTAAAAAAAGAAAAAAAACAAACCAACAGTATACCACCTGTCCGACGCAGTCCATAACGACAGTCCCACGACGATCCAGCTCTGCTACATCGCAATGACAGGCAGAGCCTGTCATCGCGACGCAGCACAGCTGATTACCTGCTTCCCCGGCGGTGACGTCATCGGACTGACTGCTTTACGGCCGGGATTACCCAGCAGTCACTGCAGTTATCGCGAGAAACTGCATGTGACCGCCGGGGAGAAGAGGATGGCGGCCATGAAGCAGTCCAGGACGTGACCGCCGGAGATCTTCTGCCAGGTAAGTGCCGCTGACTCCTGACAGACCCGACCGACGGACACTGACAGTGACAGTGACAAATCCGATTCCGGTATTCGATACGACGAAAATATCGAAACAAATTATCGAAAGGCCGATAGAGCTAATATCGGCCGATAGCCGATATTTGCATTATCGTATCGCTCAACACTAGTTATAATACAACAACCATAAATGATGGTAAATACGGCTATGATATAATCCAAGCACTAGATGTTTATACCTCCTCGAGAGTTCCTCATAGAAGGATATGTGTAAATATAAGTCAAAGGATAAAAGGTGTCAATTCATACTTAACCCTATTTCAGTCAGGTAGTCACCCCTTTAAGGCAAGCCATCTGGTTGTGTGGATCCATGTACCCACACAACAAGATGGCTTGCCTTAAAAGGGGTGATAAATGGGGGGTTGATTTACTATTTTTTTACTATTTTTTTATTTTGATCACTGTGATAGGGTCTATCACAGTGATCAAAATGAACCAATAGGAAAAGTTTCCTATTGTTGCCGTGTGCCGGCCGGCAGATTTCAGCGGGCGTACTGTGCATGCGCCCACCATATTTCCCTGTAGACTTGTTATTATTGAAGAAAAAACTGTTAAGTTTGCTAAATTTCATGTTTCATACTTGTAAATCTGGGTTAAATTTCATTGGCAATATGAATAAAAGAAGAGCAGAAAGGAATGTAAAGACCATAGTAAACATCGCAAAGCTTCAGATCTGGAATGAGTATAGTCCTGTTCCTTAAGGGACATGAATTAGTCACAGAAAACATCCTAAAGGAAGCTAGAAAAAAAAGCAATACAAGGCTCTAAGTATCGCTCTGAGGATGGCCATTTTCTTTGTCTTGTTATTTTAACTTTTTTTTTAAGGAAACCTCTTTTTCAAGTGGCTTGTACTGAATGACACATCCATTCATTAAATGATGAAATTATCCTGGGAGCGCATGTCATGCATGACTGAGTCTGTGTTCAATAGAGCAGTTAGGTTTAAAGCCATGTAAAGCCATTCACTGGCCACCTTGCATTGTTTAGTTGTAAAAGAGCTTCAGGGGGAATGTCAGTGGGAGAACAATGCGTTTATGGAGAGACCTATTGATTTAGTAGTAAAAAATGCCATATACACAGCAAATGAGTTTAGCAGGATTTTAGCTTGTCTTTACACTTGACTAGCTTTTTCGGTTTAGCTATAAGTTATATGTCAAAGTGTTCTCACTGAAAGTTTATTTCTTGGCAAAATGCAGCTTATGATTGAATTTTATGTTACCCAGCAATATGAAAACATAAGCATGAGCATTTAAAAGGGGCTAAATCTTTGGGTGCAGCTATATTGGAAGTATAACAGTACTTACTTTTTCTTTTCCTGGCCTTGCTACAGCATGGCAGTGATGTATCACTTCATTGTAATATTTTGCATAATGTGTTACATGGGAAGATGGGGCCCTCATTCCTCTTGGTATCTACTTTAATCTGTGTTTATTGTTATGCTGTAATGTCTATTGTCTGTACAAGTCCCCTCTATAATGTAAAGTGCTGCAGAATATGTTGGCGTTATAGAAATAAAATTATTATTTATTATTATAGTTTAGAGATTCTGGAAGCTAATGCTTAAACGTAGTCTAGGTGTGATGTCTAGGATGATATGAAGTCTATATGATAGCTATATTCAGTCATGGCATTCTCTTTTTTACTAGGTTCATGCTTGCGGCTGTTTGTTGCAACCACAAATCCACTAGTCATGGCAATTAATGTCATTGTGACTTTTATACCACTGCTTCCTAGGGTTCTTCAAAGTTTGGGGGGGAAGTACGTTCCTTTCTGCTATCCTAACATGTCACAAGCGAATCTATATCTAAAGGGACTATTTGCCCTCCAATACCATTTCTCTTATTGTACTGATGTTTGGGACTTATATACGTCCATTTATTCCATGTGTCTTTTTGATGATATGGTGAAAATACAAAACTAGCCCATGCTTTACTTTATTGGTCTTTTTCAACACTTGTGTGGATGTTTCTGTAATTGTCTATTATACTATATTATAGTATTATAGTATTTTATGGCATCTGGGGATATTACAGGTACTAGGGTTACTCTATATAGTTTGTAGAAGCTAAGAGCTGGGAGATCATGCAGATCCCACCGCTGTCACCAATTTGTCAAGGATAACAAGAGAGATCATGCAGATCCCACCGCTGATACCAATATGTCAGGGATCAACAGTTCGCTGCCTCCAATCATTGGGACAATTACGATTGATGATGACGAATACACAATGACTGACAAAAGGTAGAGGCATCGGTGTAGCTGCAAGATAGAAATAAGATCCTAAAGTATCAGATGTACAGGAGAAAAGGAGGTAGAAGAAGTCTCAAGAATTCAAGGAAACATGGCTGATAAAGCAGAGAATAGTACTGGTAAAAATGAAAAAAAAAGAATACTGTACATAGAATGATTTTGGGAAACACTTAACAGGAACAAATAAAGCAACAGAGCCTTTTTGGAAGCAAGAAACAAGGTGACCAGCCAAACCCATCATATTTCTATACTTTAAAATATGACTAAAACATTACAGATAAATGTTAGCTGTGCGTCAATGATAAAATATCAAAGAATGTTTACGACTACATTAATATTCATGACCTTTCCTTATAACAGGTCTACAATTTAAGATAGGTGGGTGTCAGACACCTGCCAACCTCACCGCTTAGCTGTCATTACTTCTGGTAATGTCCGGTTTAAAAAGTTCACTGTGCGGAGAGGCGTAACTTCATACACTATTTAGTGGCTGGTGCCAGCTATGGCAGATGAGCTCCTACTGTCTTCAACATGGTTGTTCTGCAGTGCTTGGCATAGGCACCGCTTCATACAATGTTGACATCCGGTTGTCGACACCTTTACATGTTTCTGTAGGCCTCTCTATTGGAAAAATTGCTGGAAAATAAGTATGTGTAATAAAACAAAAGCCCCAAAAAGCTTGTAAAATAAACAAAAACTTACGTAAATCATAGCGTTTTTTCCAAGCCAGAAAAAAATAATACTGCAAAAAACTGTTTGAAGAAAGCCTCTCTATATATAATCACATAGAAGGATGGACTTTAAATCCATGTCTTTGCTAAAAATAGAATAGTTCTAAATAGACTTTCTGTGAGACCATATAAATTATTAGTTTTTTAATTATTGTCCACTCCCTTCCATCACAACAAACACAACCACAATTGGGTCCTTGGGCTGTCTGCTTTAGCAAGGCTGGTTTTCAAAAATAGGGGGACCTCACGCCATTTTTTTAAATTATTTATTTAAATAATTTAAAAAAAGCAGCATGGGGACCCCTCTAATCTTGATAACCAGCCTTGTTGAAGCTGACAGCTGAGGGTTGCAGCCCCAGCTGTGAGTTTTGCTTGATTGGCTATCAAAAATATGGGGGTATCCGTGCCAGTTTTTATTTAAATTATTTATTTACAGCGCCGGAGCGGCTGATGAGTACTCCAATCCTCCGCTCCTGCTCTCACTGTTATTAGCGACTGCAGGTGTCAGATGATGGGAGCGGTAGTCCCATCAGCTGACACCAGTAACTGGAGGTAAACTTTATAGATCCGATCACAGCTCAGCACTCACGCTGCCTTTTGACAGTGTGGGAACCGCTTCTCTGACCGGCGGAGATGATTTCACCGCTGATCAGAAGCGGTGTTTGCCGCGCTGTCATGCACATGACAGCATGGAAACTCTGGATGTTAGGGCCCCCCATTCAAGTGAATGGGGTCCAGTTTTGGGTCCTGGTACTGTTATGGTACCTGAACCTGAACTTTTTGTAACTGTTTGGCCGAACCTGCCGGATCCGAACATCCAGGAGTTGCCCATCTCTAGTTAAGAGCAGACATTGTAGCCTACAAGGATGTGACCAATACATGCATTTGAAAAAGTCAGAAAAATGATAAGTTAAAGTGAGTTACTAGAAAATGTGGCCCTCATTCATCAAGACTGGTGATCTTCACAACGATCTTGATGAAAGGGAGAGGTGGAGTGCGAGGATCCTGATTCATTAAAAGGTGCACGCCTTCTAATGAATCAAGAATGTCCAATGAGTGGTGTGCGCCTCGCCAAAAATCTTACTTCTGTCTATACTAGAGTAAGATTTGTGGCACAATGAACACCACCACTCATCAAGAATTTATCATGCCCCAGCCGCTCCCACTTTGGTGGAACTAGGTGAAATTAGGGTGAGATTGCCAAAAGTCACAACATTTTAGCACAGCATCCAGTTGCCCCCAAAAAGTGCAACTTTATAAAGCTTTATACTCCTGAATTCTTGCATGAAAGCTTTGATATATTGAGAAGTGTGTATGCAGTAAATTTACTGTTCCTTGAAATGTTAATCTCAATGACTGATGACACCATAATAAAATATTTGGATACAGTTTCTCTTAATTTGATATTCTAACAGCAATTGCTTATACATGGATTTCATCAATACAAAGATCTTCAGTGCTCCCGAGGGAAACATAGCAGCAAACAATTAAATGAAAGATATTGATCCTGGGCAGGTGTAATTTGACAATAGTATTCTATTTTAACATCCTACTAATAATTACTACTACTACTAAGAAATAAATAAAACCATCTTGTTATGATGTCAAACGTACCAGATATTTATGTGTATTTGCGGTATAAAGGATTTGCTGTTAATCTACATCCTGGTACATAAACTTTTCTAAAGAGCTGAAACTTATGATGAGTTGCTACATTGAATTTATACAATGTCTTTTCATGTGCATCTAAGGACAACTTGAAACATGGCTGTAAATATATTTTTAAAAGGTCAGCCTTCATATTGATTTTAGAATTAAAATTCCCTTTTGACAACTCCTCTAGATATATTAATGGCATACATATATTGACCTTAGGATTACAAGGTCAAACAATCAGGTTTATAGTTGCTCACTTCTTTTACTACTTGGTGAATCTGTATAAGAGACTTTTTTATGGATTTCTTTTTCCTTTACAAAAACACAGGACCCAATGACACTTTGCCGGATATTTGTCTGTAAAATAGATCTAATTATAAATGGATGAAAAATTAAAGGTGAATGTCACATCAAAAATAGTGTGTCCCCAATCTGTAGGTTTTCAAATGTTACAAAACTTCCAGCATGCTCTGATAGCTTCGTGGAAATATGGTTTCACAACAGCTGGTGAGCCACAGATTGGGGACCTCTAATCCAAACTATGCTTGAAATTGGATTATGTTCATAATTCAAAGTGCAAGGCAGTAGAGCAAACTAATGAGTAAATGTACACACGTGTTCAAAATTGTTGGTACCCCTTGCTTAATGACAGAAAAACCCACAATGGTGAGAGAAATAACTTGAATCTGACAAAAGTAATAATGTGTCAAAAATCTATGAAAATGAACAAATGAAAGTCAGATATTGCTTTTCAACCATGCTTCCACAAAATTAAAAAAAAATAAAACTCATGAAATAGGCCTGGATAGAAATGATGGTACCCTTAATATTCTGTTGCACAACCTTTGAGGCAATCACTGCAATCAAACGATCCCTGTAACTGTCAATGAGACTTCTGCACCTCTCGACAGGTATTTTGGGCCACTCCTCAAGAGCAAACTGCTCCAGTTGTCTCATGTTTGAAGGTTGCCTTTTCCAGACGCCATATTTCAGCTCTTTCCAAAGATGCTCAAAAGGATTTCGGTCAGGGCTCACAGAAGGCCACTTTAGAATAGTCCATATTTTCCTCTTAGCCATTCTTGGGTGTTTTTAGCTGTGTGTTTTGGGTCATTATCGTGTTGCAAGACCCATGACCTGTGACTGAGACCAAGCTTTCTGACACTGGGCAGCACATTTCTCTCTAGAATCCCTTCTTAGTCTTGAGATTTCATTGTACCCTGCACAGATTCTAGACACCGTGTGACATATGCAGCAAAGCAGCCCCAGAACATAACAGAGCCTCCTCCATGTTTCACAGTAGGGATAGTGTTCTTTCCTTGATATGCTTCATTTTTCCTTCTGTAAACATAGCGCTGATGTGCCTTGCCAAAAAGTTCCATTTTTGTCTCATCTGTCCATAGGAAATACTCTCAGAAGCTTGTGGCTTGTCAACATGTAGTTTGGCAAATTCCAGTCTGGCTTTTTCATGATTTTTTTTCAACAATTGTGTCATCCTTGGCCGTCTTCCATGAAGTCCACTTTGGCTCATACGACGGATGGTGCGATCTGACACTGATGTTCCTTGGGCTTGAAGTTCACCTTTAATCTGTTTAGAAGTTTTTCTGGGCTCTTTTGTTACCATTCGTATTATCCGTCTCTTTGTCATCAATTTTCCTCCTGCGGCCATGTCCAGGGAGGTTGGCTACAGTCCCATGGAGCTTAAATTTCTGAATAATATGTGCAACTGTAGTCACAGGAACATCAAGCTGCTTGGAGATGGACTTTTAACTTTTACCTTTAACATGTGTATCTATAATTTTCTTTCTAATCTCCTGAGACAACTCTTTCATTCGCTTCCTCTGGTCCATGTTGACTGTGATACACACCATGTCACGAAACAGCACAGTGGGTATCTGTAGCCTTCTATACAGGCACACTCACTGATTCCAAGATTGTAGACACCTGTGATGCTAATTAGTGGACACACCTTGAATTAACATGTCCCTTTTGTCACATTATTTTCAGGGGTACCATCATTTCTGTCCAGGCCTGTTTCATGAGTTTTATTTTTTTTTAATTCTGTGGAAGCATGGTTGAAAAGCAATGTCTGACTTTCATTTGCTCATTTTCATAGATTTTCATTTTATTATTACTTTTGTCAGATTCAAGTTATTTCTGTGACCATTGTGGCTTTTTCTATCATTAAACGAAGGGTACCAACAATTTTGACCATGTGTGTATGATACGCCACATCTGCCTTTTTTATGGTTCTGTATCAGAAAAAGTAACAAGAAAAACAGCACTTACCTGATCCTTCTTTCAAGATGTGGTTTTAATCCATAAAATTGGCTACATTGATATTTGCGAAGGTGCAGATGTCAGTGGAGTTTTTTCATGAATAGTGAGACCTGCCGGACTATGCCCGTTTCACGCCTTGCTGGCGCTTCTACGGGTCCATAAAGGTTAGTGCCATTACAACACTTCCTTTTGTGCAGAGTGAAATAGAGTGACTAAACAAGTGAAAACAATTAACATACAATTAAAAAATATGACAAACTAAGCAACAACATGTTATAATAACATTGACGTATCTGTTTTGTCGTTTAAACCGAGAGGCCCCTGAGCTTCAGTTCTTATAATCTATCTAGCTTCTCTTTTTAGTAATAATTTGTTATAATCACCTCTTTCCACCTTGAGCATAAGTGTGGTATAACATCAAGTGAAACAATTAATCACGTCGCACAAAACATGTAGATTATGTGTTATATTGTCCCTGTGAATTTTTTTACATTGGGAAAACAATCAGACTACTACATGTCCATTTTAGGGAACATTTTCATTCAATTAGCACTGTAAAAGGTTCTCTAAGACTGATAAAACACATTCATGATTGTCATGGTGCAGACCCAAGAGTGTTATGTTTTGCAGGAATAGAATACGTTAGTTATCCAAGAGAAGGAGACCTATATTTCTGAAATAGAACTTCATAGCCCGGCAGAGAAATAGTTAAATGATAAACTTCTGGTAGCCTACAACCACCACTAGAGGGCACATTATAGCTAACTGCATGCAAGTATGTACCCAATGATTTCCAGTAATCGTCTAAGCTCCACCTAGTGGTGGCTGAAGTCAGCCATAATTCTGACAGTTCCCACTATATATCAATACCAGATAATTGAAGCTCTCTTTCAGAAAAAATAAAGCTACAACCACTAAAATGATAAATTAAAAATAGAAATAAATTAATGCTGAATGTTGGATCTAAAACTGACTTGAGGGTAAAAGGTGGACATTCCATTTATATGCAAATCTATACTTTCACATACAATATGTTCCAAAATGCTGAGGTGTCTGTTGTTTGTCAAATTAGGTTGGTTTAAGCTACCCTTACACCTGTAAAGAAATACTCCATGTGTTAGAAATTAATCTATACAAGAGGGAGGATTTATCTATGTAGCTGAATGGTTTATAAAATCATTAAGTGCAACGGCTGATGGTTTTATCTACTGCCCAAAGTTGCCAAAAATATGGATACCTTCGTACTGCAGGACAACTGAAAAAGTAATATTTGGGGAGTTTTGGAGATTGGTCTATCTCTGAGCAAAGCTGCAATTAAAGTACATAGTTCTGCAAGTCTTCTGCTAGATATGAAGTGATAAATGGCTTCAGTAGTTGTATTTAGAAAATAATAGCAGAATGCAACATTAAAAAAAATTGCAAAAGAATGAATCCAGTACTAACAGATTCACATCATAGTTACCCACTCTAATTATATTCTCTGCCAGTAATGTACAAGACTTTCCTAAACAATACAAACACAATGCTGAATTAATTGAGAATTCAGAGGCGACAGTCTGGTGTCTGGAGGTAATATAACACTGAGTGACATTAGATATGCTATATTACTCTGTGAGAAAAAGAATCCAATGTCAAAGAAGTATGCGGAAGAGAATACCTGCAACTTGCTTATCAAGGGAACTATTTTTTTAGACTTAGAGCTATAGAAAATATGTAAAAGGACAGCGGTATAGTAAAAAGACTTATCTTGTTTCACAAATTACCTAAATAATTTACTCAAGGAAAAATGGACTACATTAAAATTTGTGGTTGGTAAACTGTCACTCCTGATCATATATCTATTGTTTTAAAAGCATTAGTAATACATGTTTATTCTGGAGATAGTCTGCCACCAATATGTTTCCCTGTAGGCACCAAGCATTTAGAAAAAATGCATGTCTACCAAGGGCACAGAGTGATGGTTTCCATATAGAGAAGTATGTTTGTGAATACATGATGCCATCAATGAAATGTAGCTCCCTGACACCAGCAGCACTCATGCAACCCCACATAAGGACACTGACACCATCATGATTCACTGTAGGCACCATGCACTGACAATATTCATTCATGAACATGGGAGTAACTCTTTTAAAATGTAGGCATTCCAGATATTCAGGCATTACTATTTTGACTAGTAAACATTCATTATGCAGTAGTAACACTAGAGAGGGTGAATGTATGTGGGAAGATGTGATGTGTGAGCGGGGGCTTTTCCACATTGCTGGCATTGAGGAAGGGACATATCTAAGTGGACGTAACAGACACACTGACATAATACAAAGCTTTGTATTATACGTGGCACACAAACCGCTATGCACTGTACAGATTACACATATATAGCTACACACCTTCCTTATATACTGTACATATAGCTCTAAATTACCTATTACCTATGCTCATAGCTCAAATATACATGCATTTTATACTTCACAGAGCATATTCTGCACACACATAGACCTACATGATATGCATCACACACAGCTGTGCACGTAACTTGGCATGCCATGTATCAAACTCGGCTCAACACTAGGCTTTATTTACGCTGCCACTCAGGGTTTAGACAGCAATTTTGTCATTTCTGATAGCAAGAACAGCAAAATACTGTATCTAGCAGTATTCTTTCCGACAAATGGTGGAACTCACTGTAACTACAAGAGCGAGGGCCCTAGGCAAACTTTTAATTGGACCACTAACCACCTGTGCAATGCAGGAAGCCATTGATGATGAGCAGGGGGTGTCAGACATGTTATCACTGCAGGAGGGCTGGGCAATGATGAGTGGAGGAAGGTTGCAGAGCAGGCAGGACTGCAGGAGAGTAAATCTGTCTGGTTGTAGTGATGCCATTTTCCTGGTGATGAATTGAAAGTGCATGAAGTTGTCATCATGCAAGACCTTAATTTAATTTAGCCAAAATACTTTAGAATATAAGTATGGTCATTTAATTAACCCCTTCATCCAGAAGCCTGTTTTCACCCTCCTGACCAGGCTAATTCTGACCACTGTCACTTTATGAGGTCATAACTCTGGAAAGCTTCAATGGATGTCACTGACTGAGATTGTTTACTCATGACATATTGTACTTCATGGTAGTGAAAAATTTCTTTGATATGACTTGGGTTTATTTGTGAAAAAAAATTTGGCGAAAATTTTGAAAATGTTGCCATTTTCAAACTTTTAATTTTTATGCGCTTAAATCAGAGAGTCATATCATATAAAATAGTTAATAAATAACATTTCCTATATGTCTACTTTATATCAGCACAAAGTTTTGAAACATATTTTTTTCTTGTTAGGAAGTTATAACAGTTAAAAGTTGACTAGCGTTTTCTTATTTTTACAACAAAATTGCAAAACCATTTTTTTAGGGACCACCTCACATTTGAAGTGACTTTGAGGGGCCAATATGACAGAAAATACCAAAAAGTGACACTATTTCAAAAACTGCACCCCACAAGGTACTCAAAACCACATTCAAGAAGTTTTTAACCCTTCAAGTGCTTCACAGGAATTTTTGGAAAGTGGAAGGAAAAAATAATCATTTACATTTCTTTCACAAAAATTTTCCTTTAGACCTAATTTTTTTTAGTTTCGCAAGGGTAACAGGAGAAAATAGACCATACAATTTGTTGTGCAATTTATCGTGAGCATGCCGAAACCCCATATGTGGGGAAAATCTACTGTTTGGGCACATGACAGGGCTCAGAAGGGAAGTTGCGCATTTCACTTTTTGAATGTAAAATTTGCTGGCATAATTAGCGGACGCCATGTCATGTTTGGAGAGCCCCTGATGTGCCTAAACAGTGGAAATCCCCAACAAGTGACACCATTTTGGAAACTAAACCCCTTTGGGAACTTATCTAGATGTGTATTGAACACCTTGAACCCCCAGTTGCTTCACAGAAGTTTATAATGTAGAACATTGATAATAAAAAAATATCAAATTTTTCCCGCAAAAATCTTTTTTAGCTCCAAATTTTGCATTTTCATAAGGAAAAAAGGAGAAATTGGTCCATTCAATTGGTTCATAAGGATAAAAGGAGAAATTCGTCCATACAATTGGTTGTGCAATTTATCCTGAGTGCCCAGATACCCAATATGTGGAGGAAAACAACTGCTTAGGTGCACGGAAGGGCTTGGAAGGGAACAAGCGCCATTTGACTTTTTGAATGTAAAATTTACTGGAATAATTAGTGTATTCCATGTTGCATTTGGAGAGCCCCTGATGTGCCTAAACAGCGGAAACCCCAGAATAAATGACACCATTTTGGAAACTAGACACCTTTGGGAACTTATCTAGATGTGTATTGAGCACCTTGAACCCCCAGGTGCTTCACAGAAGTTTATAACGACGAGCCTTGAAAATAAAAAAATCTCGTCTTTCCCGCAAAAATCTTTTTTAGCTCCAAATCTTTGTATTTTCACAAGGGAACAGCAGAAAATGTACCCCAAAAATATTTTGCAATGTCTCCTGAGTTCACTGATACCCCATATATGGTCAAAACTACTTTTGACGCACAGTGCAAAGCTCAGAAGGAAAGTAGGGCCATATTGCAGTGTAGATTTTGATGCACTGATTTGAGGGTGTCATGTCACATTGGCGGATCTCCTGAGGTGCCAGAACAGCAGAATCCCCCATATTTGACCCCATTTTACAAACTAAAGCTCTCAATGAATTTATCTAGGGGTGCAGTGATTATATTGACACCACCATTGTGTCACAGAATTTTATAACATTGGGCAATGAAGAAAAAATCATTTACATTTTTACCACCAAAATTGTTAGCCCAAACTTTACATTTTCATACTGGGAAAACGGTAAAAATGTCACCAAAATTTAGTCCACAATTTCTGCTGAATGTAGAAATACCCCATATATGGCTGTACAGTACTGCTTAGCCATACGGAGAGACTTGGGAAGAACGGAGCTTTATTAGCTTCCTGGAGAGCAGATTTTCCTAGAATAGTTTGCGGACTTCATATACAGAGCTGTTATGATTTGGTAGCCGAGGAGAGCAGGCAAAAACGGCAATACACCAGAGAGGTTGGAATCTACTGGATTGCAGTACCCTGACTAACCACCACAACTAAAGGCAGCCGTGGAGTGTACCTACGTTGGTCCTAGACGCCTCGTCACAGCCTGAGAGGTTAACTACACCTAAAGATAGAAAGAGGAAAGCTATCTGCCCCGGAGCAGATCCCCAAAGAACATAGGAAGCCCCCAAACATGTAATGGCGGTTAGACAAGAGGAAATACAGACATAGACAGAAAATAGTATGAGCAAACGTTGGGGCCCAATCTGCCTAGACAGAAAAGGATAGGAAGGATACTTACTGCAATTCAAAAAAAACCTAAAAAAAGCCAACGCTACTAATTGCAAAAACACCTGAGATCACACGACCTCTACCACCTAAATTAGTTCTCTGGTGTAACAAAACAAAGCCGCAGCCACTGAAAAAACTGGAAAAGGCAAATTAACAAATAACAGTGGCTCCAGAGGAACTGAGAGGAGCCCAAGCCCCCCGGGGGGAAACCTGGCTAACCTCACAGAAATGCAGAGATATTTGCAAATGGTAAGCACAAAAACAAAAAACAGAAAATATCTTATCTGAGAGCAGGAGAAGAGGCAAGACTCAGCAAGCTTCCAAGTGAACCAGGAAACAACGTTGAGACAAGAACAATTGATCACCGGCAACCATGATGGGAGGGAACCTCCCTTATATCCAGCCAGTCTGTAATTCCTGATTGCCAATCCTCATTGAATGGTTCAGCACTGTCTGCAACCATCAGAGGGAGCTTCTGCTCAGAATTCATTTCTAACACATTCACAACAGTACCCCCCCCTTGAGGAGGGGTCACCGAACCCTCATTTGTGCAACCAGGTCGGTCAGGATGAGCTCTGTGATACGCACGGATCAGTCTCCTAGCATGGATGTCCGAAGCAAACACCCAAGAATTGTCCTCCTGACCATAACCTCTCCACTTAACCAAATACTGGAGTTTCCGTCTAGAAAAACGAGAATCCAATATTTTCTCAACCACATACTCCAGATTGCCCTCAACCAAAACAGGGTCAGGAGGCGCAGCCATAGGAACCACTGGCTCGACAAACCTCTTCAATAAGGACTTGTGGAACATGTTATGGATCTTAAATGTCCCTGGAAGAAGTAAACGAAAGGAAACAGGATTAAGAATCTCCATGATCTTATAAGGTCCAATGAACCTAGGCTTAAACTTAAGAGATTCAACTCTCATAGGGATATTTCTTGAGGACAACCAGACCAAGTCCCCCACTTCAAACTGAGGACCATCAGTCCTATGCCGGTTGGCAAACCGTTGGGCCCTCTCCTGAGAGAGGGACCTCTCCACTACCTGGTCCCAAATCTGCTGCATACGCTCCACAACACCCGGACAGACAGAAGCCTCCGTCTGTCCCGAAGAAAATCGAGGGTGAAACCCAAAATTGCAGAAAAATGGAGACATCAAAGTGGCAGAGCTAGCCCTATTATTAATAGCAAACTCAGCCAAAGGCAAAAAAGAGACCCAGTCATCTTGATCAGCAGACACAAAGCATCTCAGATAAGTCTCCAATGTCTGGTTTGTTCTCTCAGTTTGTCCATTGGTCTGAGGATGAAAAGCCGAGAAGACAATTGAACACCAAGTTTAGAACAAAAAGTCCTCCAAAATCTGGAAACAAACTGGACTCCTCTGTCAGACACAATGTTCTCAGGAATGCCGTGTAACCGAACCACGTGCTGAAGGAACAAAGGCACCAATTCGGAGGAGGAAGGCAACTTAGGTAATGGCACAAGATGTATCATTTTGGAAAACCTATCACAAATCACCCAGATAACGGTCATTCTCTGAGAAACATGGAGGTCGGAAATAAAATCCATAGAGATATGGGTCCATGGTCTCTTGGGCACAGGCAATGGCATCAACAAACCACTAGAGCGAGAGCAAGGCTTGGAGCGAGAGCAAGTCCCGCAGGACTGCACAAATTCCCTGACGTCACGAGACAAAGTAGGCCACCAAAAGGACCGACTAACTAAGTCTCTGGTACCAAAAATTCCGGGATGACCGGCCAACGCGGAACAATGAATCTCAGACATCACACTCTTTTTCCACCGGTCTGGGACAAACAATTTCCCAATAGGGCAGCGCTCGGGTTTATCCTCCTGACACCCTTCCAGAGCCAGTCTCAAATTGGGCGAGATGGCGGAAAGAACTACACCCTCTTTCAAAATAACAGCAGGATCAGATAACTCAGGAGAGTCCGCAAGGAAACTCCTCGAGAGGGCATCCGCCTTAACATTCTTAGTGCCAGGAAGAAAGGAAACCACAAAATTAAAATGTGTGAAAAACAAGGCCCAACTGGCCTGTCTAGGATTAAGTCGCTTGGCTGATTCCAGATAAACCAGATTCTTATGGTCCGTGAGGACCACCACCTGATGTTTGGTTCCCTCCAGCCAATGTCTCCACTCTTCAAAAGCCCACTTCATGGTCAATAACTCCCGATTACCCACGTCATAATTACGTTCAGTTGGAGAAAATTTTCGAGAGAAAAAGGCACAAGGGTTACTTTTAGAGGTCTCAGGATCTCTTTGGGACAAAACGGCACCTGCCCCAATTTCAGAGGCATCAACCTCCACCTGAAACGGCAGAGAAACATCAGGCTGCCGTAGAACAGGAGCAGAAGTGAATCTCTGCTTAAGTTCCTGAAACGCAGAGACTGCCTCAGGAGGCCAATTCACCACATCAGAACCCCTTTTTGGTCAAATCAGTCAATGGTTTAACAATAACAGAGAAATTACCAATAAATTTACGATAAAAATTGGCAAAACCGAAGAATCTCTGAAGAGCCTTTAATGAAGTAGGTTGGACCCAATCACAGATGGCCTGAACCTTGACCGGGTCCATTTCAATAACAGATGGGGACAAAATGAATCCCAGAAATGAGATCCTCTGTAAGCCAAAAAGACACTTTGATCCCTTCACATACAGAGCATTCTCTCTCAAAATCTGGAACACAGTCGGAACATGTTTCACATGAGAGTCCCACTCATTGGAAAAAATCAAGATATCATCCAAATAAACAATCAGAAATTTATCCACAAAATCTCTGAAAATGTCGTTCATGAAGGACTGGAAGACGGAAGGAGCATTAGTGAGCCCAAAGGGCATCACTAGGTACTCAAAATGCCCCTCTGAGGTATTAAACGCCGTCTTCCATTCGTCCCCGTGCTTAATGCGAATAATTTTATACGCCCCCCTGAGGTCAAGCTTGGTAAACCAAGTAGCACTTTTCACCCTGGAAAACAGGTCAGAAATCAAGGGTAATGGATATTGATATTTCACAGTGATCTTGTTCAAGAGACGATAATCAATACAAGGCCTTAATGAACCATCCTTTTTGGCCACAAAGAAAAAAACGGCACCCAAGGGTGAAGAGGATGGTCTGATATGACCCTTCTTCAATGACTCCTTGATATAAGACCGCATAGCGTCATGTTCAGGTACAGACAAGTTAAAAAGGCGAACTTTAGGGAATTTACTACCAGGCACTAATTCAATAGCGCAGTCATAGCTCCTATGGGGGGGCAAGGATGCAGATTTACTTTCGCTAAACACATCAGAAAAATCAGTCAAAAAGTCAGGAACATCCTGAGCCTGGGAGAGGCAGAAAAAACAGGAGTGTTGGCATTAACACATTGGCAGCCCCAACTGGTTACAGACACAAATTTCCAATCCAAAACAGGATTATGAGACTGTAACCAAGGGAAACCTAGTACAATAATGTCATGCAGATTATACAGCACCAAAAATTTGCAACTCTCCTGATGATCAGGTTCAACCCTCATTATCACCTGAGTAGAGAACTGGGGTTTATTCTCAGCCAAACGGGTAGAATCAATCCCCAGTAGGGGAATAGACTTCCGTAGGGGTATCAAGGGAAGCCCACAACGTTTAGCAAAATCAAAATCCATCAGGTTAATAGCTGCTCCCGAATCAACAAAAGCCTGAGCTGAAAATGTGGACAGGGAGCAAATCAGGGTAACAGTCAACAGAAATTTAGTCTGAACACTACCCAAGACAACTGAGCGTGCAAAACATCTTCCCCGCTTAGGGCAGACTGAAATAGCATGAGAGGCATCACCACAGTAGAAACATAACCCATTGCGTTTTCGAAACTTATGACGCTGTGCCCCAGAAGCCACTCTATCACACTGCATGGGTTCAGAAGCTGGTTCACAAGGCAACACTATTCCACGCATACCTCTACGCTCACGCAAACGTCTGTCAATTTGAATCGCTAATGACATAGAATCATTGAGACCAGAGGGAGCAGGGAAACCCACCATAACATCTTTTACATTCTCTGACAGACCCTTCCGAAAAAGGGCTGCCAAAGCATCATCATTCCATTTGGTCAGGACTGCCCACTTTCGAAATTTCTGACAGTACAACTCAGCGTCCTCAAGCCCCTGATTTAATGCCAACAAGGTTTTTTCAGCTTGATCAGTGACATTAGGTTCATCGTACAATAACCCCAGAGCCAGAAAAAATGCATCAACATTACTCAAAACAGGGTCCCCAGGTGTCAGGGAAAAAGCCCAATCCTGAGGATCGCCACGCAGGAGAGAGATGACAATTTGAACCTGCTGTGCTGCGTTCCCTGAGGACTTAGGTTTTAAGGCAAAAAACAACCTACAGTTATTTTTGAAATTCAGAAATTTAGCTCGATCCCCCAAAAACAAATCCAGAATGGGGATCCTAGGCTCCACAACCGGCAACCATGCAAGATAGGTAGCAATACTCCGAACTTCAGTGGCAAGCTGATCCACACGGCCAGACAACTGTGCAAACTCCATTGAGAGAGAAAAAAAAATTCCTCCTCAGCACCCAGAGAAAAAGAGGGAAAAAATGCAACAAACAGAGAAAAAAAAAATTCTGACAACTCCCCCTTTTTTTTTTTCCTTTTTACTATTTTTTCCCTTCTGTGAGTACCATATAATTTTCAGTTTGGCCGGTGATACTGTTATGATTTGGTAGCTGAGGAGAGCAGGCAAAAACGGCAATATACCAGAGAGGTTGGAATCTACTGGATTGCAGTACCCTGACTAACCACCACAACTAAAGGCAGCCGTGGAGCGTACCTACGTTGGTCCTAGACGCCTCATCACAGCCTGAGAGGTTAACTACACCTAAAGATAGAAAGAGGAAAGCTATCTGCCCCGGAGCAGATCCCCAAAGAACATAGGAAGCCCCCAAACATGTAATGGCGGTTAGACAAGAGTAAATACAGACACAGACAGAAAATAGTATGAGCAAACATTGGGGCCCAATCTGCCTAGACAGAAACGGATAGGAAGGATACTTACTGCAATCCAAAAAAAACATAAAAAAAGCCAACGCTACTAATTGCAAAAACACCTGAGATCACACGACCTCTACCACCTAAATTAGTTCTCTGGTGTAACAAAACAAAGCCGCAGTCACTGAAAAAACTGGAAAAGGCAAATGAACAAATAACAGTGGCTCCAGAAGAACTGAGAGGAGCCCAAGCCCCCCGGGGGGGAAACCTGGCTAACCTGACAGAAATGCAGAGAAATATGCAAATGGTAAGCACAAAAACAAAAAAACAGAAAATATCTTATCTGAGAGCAGGAGAAGAGGCAAGACTCAGCAAGCTTCCAAGTGAACCAGGAAACAACGTTGAGACAAGAACAATTGATCACCGGCAACCATGATGGGAGGAAACCTCCCTTATATCCAGCCAGTCTGTAATTCCTGATTGCCAATCCTCATTGTATTGTTCAGCACTGTCTGCAACCACAAGAGGGAGCTTCTGCTCAGAATTCATTTCTAACACATTCACAACACAGAGCACCTAAGTGCTAGAAAAGCAGAATCCCCCCTCAAGTATCCCTTTTTGGAAATTATACCCCTTTGAGAATTTATCTACAGGTGTAGTGGTAATTTTGACTCCATGGGTGTTTTCCAGAAACAAGCAGCAGTGGATGTTGCTGAGTGGAAATTTCAAACTACCGTTGCAGTCACTAGTACGTTATGCCCAGACGTTGCTTCTGAAGTCATGCACCCATAAGTTATGGGGCTCTCATCGCTTCAGAAATGCCAAACATGGACGCATATGTGGTTTAGGTACACTGTGGGGCTAAGAAGGGAGGGGGGTCACTTGGATGATTTGGGAGCAGAGAATTTGATGAATTTCTTTTGGAGGTGCAGGAGCCATTTAGCTTTTCCAGAGCCTTTGTGCTACCAATAACGTGGAAGCCCCTATATTTCCATTAACAGATGACGGACCTAAGTAGGGGCTTGCTTTTTTGTCTATTGAGTTGAAGCTTTTATTGGGATCATTTTACTTAACATTTATCACATTTATCCGGCGCTCTAGACTAAGCACTTACATCGGGGATATCCATCTAAATCTCCGAGTAACATGACAGATGAAATCCCCGATGGATCCATTCGCTATAATAAGGCAGCAGAGTTACTCTGGACTCCGATTGGCACTTTTGTGCAATCCTAAAAAGACGGACACCCCGGTGTAAGTGCTCGGTGCAGAGCGCAGGATAAATGTGCACAGAGCCTTACTGCGATCTTTGGGATGCAGAATGAAAAAATCAACAGCAGGTGATTTTTTTCTTCTTTTTTACAGCGTTTACTGAAGGAGTTAACTAGTGAGACAGTTTTATAGTGCGGGTCGTTACGGACGCGGTAATACCAAATATGTGTACTTTTTATTGTTTTTTATATAAATGTATTTATTGGAAAATATTTGATTCCTTTTTTTTCTTTGGGGATGTTGTAAGAAATATTTTAACACTTTTTAATATTTTTTTTAACTTTTTTACATTGTTCCATCCTGAGACATTACTGTATTACTGTATTATATCAGATAGCTGATACGATGTTCTGCAATGCATCTGCACTGCAGAACATCAGAGAAGCAGCAACTGACAGGCAGGGAAAGAGGCATCTCAGGTCCTGCTCTGTAGGCACTGGAAGCCACCTTCCTTGCAGGACCCGGAAGGACCCCACAGCCTTCTTGGAGCCGTGGGTCTCCGTGGAGACCATCAGGACAACGTGATCGCTACTGACAGCGGCATCAGAGGGGTTAAATGCCCGCTGTCGGTGCTAGCACTGAACATGGGCATTGCTGCGGTGTGTCAGCTGTCACATACAGCTGACACTCGCACCCGATCGCCGCAACGCTCAGCGTGATACTAGTACTGCTGTTTGCGAGAATGCAGTTCCCGCACAGCAGTAGTAGAACTGAGCATGTCGGGAAGGGGTTAAAGAAAACTGACTGGCAAAAGTTTTGTATATACCATTTATTGATCACAACATAGACAGTAATTTATTGCTTACATTGCCATAACTTAGTATTTTCTAGCATAACTTCTGGCTTTATTTCCTGCACCATACCAATAGGGAATTGAAGCCACTAGGGCAGTGATGGCGAACCTATGGCACGCGTGTTAGAGAGGGCACACAGAGCCCTCTCAGCTGGCACGTGGCCTCGCCTCATCGTTGTTCCGGACTGCAGCTTCCTCTCACACATTGAGCGGCGCGGCCGCGGAGCTGATAGATGATGCCATCCAGCCGCGGCCGGCAGCACTGCTCAATGTGTGAGAGGAAGGAAGCTGCCAGTGCGCATAGAGGTGAGTGTGGCCGCTGTGCCAGTGAAGCTGCTGTGGTGTGTGTGTGTGTGGTGAGTGCGGCCGCTGTGGTGTGTGCGTGGCTGCTGTGATGTGTGTGTGTGGGTGTGTGTGGTGAGTGCGGCTGGTGTGGAGAGATGATGGCGGTGATAGGGAGAGGGCCAATGATGGGGAGAGGGCTAGTGATGGGGAGAGGGCCAGTGATGGGGAGCGGGCCAATGATGGGGAGGGCCAGTGAAGGGAGAGGGCCAAAAATGGGGAGAGGGCCAATGATGGGGAGATGGCCAGTGATGGGGAGAGGGCCAGTGATGGGGAGAGGGCCAATGATGGGGAGTAGGCCAATGATGGGGAGAGGGCCAATGATGGGAGTGATGAGGAGAGGGCCAGTGATGGGGACAGGCCCAATTATAGGGAGAAGGCTAATGAAGGGAGTGATGGTGATAGGGCCAATGAAGGGAGTGATGGGGAGAGGGCCAATGATGGCAGTGATGGGGAGAGAGCCAATGATGGGAGTGATGGGGAGAGTGCAACGATGGTGGTGGGGAGAGGGCAATGATAGGGTGATCGGGAGGAGGAAATGATGGAGGTGGTGGAATCTCTACATTTCTACATGAAAGGGATCATGATGGGGCATATTTCTACATGGTGGGATCATGATGGGGCATATTACTACAAAAAGGGGATCATGATGGGGCATATTATTACAAGAAGGGGATCATAATGTGGCATATTACTACAAGAAGGGGATCATGATGGGGCATATTTCTGCATGAAGGGGATCATGATGGGGCATTTCTGCATGAAGGGGATCATGATGGGGCATTTTTTACATGAAGGGGATCATGATGGGGCATTTGGCACGTGTTGGCATTTCATCATAAATAATTGGGTTTTAGGCTGCAGTTTAGGCACTCAGTCTCAGAAAGGTTCGCCATCACTGCACTAGGGTATTCAAGACATCCTGAGGGATCTTGCTCCATTCCATTGCAAATCTGCAAACAAGTCATCTTTATTGCTACTGTTGTGGGTCCCAACTTGTCACACCATACTCATCCTAAAGGTGCTCTATAGGGTGTAAATGAGGTGATTAGCTTGGCCATTGCAACAGGCAAACATTTTTCTTTGATAGCTAATTTTTTACCAACTTGAATGCGTGCTTAGGATTCTTGTCTTGTTGGAATTTCCAGCCCCTGCCTACTTTGGCTTTACCATGTGGCATCATTACATTCTCCAGTATATCCTTGTACACGGTAGCATTGATATTTCCATCAATTCTATGCAGAGGGACAATGGAAAATGCAGATAAGCAGCCCAAGCCATGACATTGCCAACACCATGTTTCACTGTATGTGTTTGGTACCTTACATCATTACGTTTTCCCATTGGATGTATATATTGCCATCACTACCAAACATATTGCACTTGGATTCATCTGACCACAACACCTTAGACCAATCAGTCTCTTTCCATTGCCTGTATTCTTTGGCAAACTCAAGTCTGACCTTTCAGTTTTTCGCATAGATTAAAGGCTTCTTGCCTGGATCTCGTGCATTCACACCACAGTTTGGCGACTCACTTTGACCACATATTCTTTGGTCATTTTGTGCAAAATCTGCACAGCATTTTTATGAACATCAGATACTGACTTTTTCTTAATACTGTTATCAACTTTGGAGGAAGTTTTCTGTGGTCGTCCACTTCTAGGATTGTTAGCTGCCATAACCTTTTTTTTCTTTCTTTATTATAAGTGACACTTGACTCTGATAGCATTTGAATTGCATAGCTATCTCTTTAGAACGTTTGCTTGACTTTACTATCAGAATAAAACGCTTCCTCACATGTGGTGATGAATTTGACATTGCCTTTGCCATGTTTTAACTGAAAAACAGAAGAACAAAAAAAAAAATTTTAGGCAAAACTCTACTACCCATGCAGAAGATGCAAAACATTTGGCCCCACAAATGTTGAAAACTAACACATAAAGGGATAAAACAATGTCAAACACAATTTTCGTTTTTATACATGCCAACCATCTCTTTATAACGTTTGCTTGACTTCACTATCAGAATAAAATGCTTCCTCACATGTGGTGATGAATTTGACATTGCCTTTGCCATGTTTTAACTGAAAAACAGAAGAACAAAAAAAAATAAAATTTTAGGCAAAACTCGACTACCCATGCAGAAGATGCAAAACATTTGGACCCACAAATGTTGAAAAATAACATATAAAGGGATAAAACAATGTCAAACACAATTTTCGTCTTCCATTTGCTTCCGGTTTGCTAAGATCACCAGGACAATGGAATCACAACAACAAAACAGAAGTAATCACACTTTTAAAAAAATTCTTTGGGCCTTTTGCAGTCCCCTTAAGTAAAGCTACTGCCACACTAAACAATCCCGCTAGCGATCACGATAACGACGCATACTAATGCGATCGCTAGCGGGATTGTTTCTATATCGCTAAATGCGGCCACATTTAGCGATATAGTTAACGACGCTATCGCCGTTAGCGATCTTCTTAACGACTTTAGCGGTACAAAAGTACCGCTAAATCGCTAAGAAAAGGTGCCACACAGCGATTAGATACTTACCCAGCGGGAGCGCCGACGAGAAAATAGGGTCCGGAACGATTCCAGCGACGAGCGAGATCACAGCAGGAAGCTCGTCGCTGGAAGCTGCCGCACTGAACAATATCGCTAACGGGATCGCTAAATAGTGACGTTTTTTAGCGATCCCGTTAGCGATATTGTTTAGTGTGGCATACCCTTAACTTGTGAAAAGGGTTGGCTATCTTATCAAAGTTCAAGATAAAACGTCAATAATATCCTGTGAGTCCCAAGAAGGCTCGCAGCTTTTGAAGAGTCCATGGCTGAGCCCAGCTTCCACTTTGCTTCCAGCCGGGCTGACTCCACCCGAAGGCACCACATGCCCTACATATTCAATTTCTGTCTGAAACAATTATGCAAATTGTCTCTTCAGAGAGGAAGAGAGCTAGAACTCTAGTGCCACCTTTTGGAAGGTAGCAATCCTACAAGTCAATGTCGACCCTTTAACGAGCCTTATCACATGACCTAGGATAATAGCCAAACCAGAATCTCAATTTGCAGACACTGTGTTTCGGGGTTCAGCCCCTCGTCAGTGTCTGAAACAAATGACACTTTCGGGCTTTAACTTCAGAAAGTGGGCCTGTAGACGGATCAGCACTTGTCGTAGTCTTCGTAGATGTTGGTCAATGGTGGGTGTATGAACGATGATGATGTCCAGATGGATTCACAATTTAACTCTCCCAAACAGTGCTTCATTAATTGCTAAAAAGTCCCATTGCACAGGTGCATTGGTGAGATTGAAAGGTATTCTTTTGAACTCATACATGCCCATTGGTAAAATGAAAGCTGTCTTCGTCTTGTCTCTTTCAGTCACCCCAACCTGCAATTACCCACTTGCCAGTTCTAAGGTGGCGAAACACTTCGCCTGTTGAAACGCCATATGGGACCCTTCCTTAATAGGTAAAGAGAAAGCATCTTGTATGGTGACACTATTCAACTTGCGATAGTCGACAGAGAATCTCAAGCTTCCATCTTTTTTTGGACGAGCATTATAGGTGCTGCCCATGGACTCTGACACTCCCGCACTACTCCACTACTCAGCATTTGTGAAAGCAGGGCTTTTACTTCCCGATACAGGTTAGGGGGAATTTGTCGATATCGCTCATCGATTGGAGGCATGTCTCCTGCGGGAATCTCGTGTTCAATGCATGTTATACATTCAAAATCATCTTCATTTCAGGAGAAAGCAGCTTGAAACTACCATAACAGGTCTTCTATCAGCTGAATTTGTTTGGAGAACTGACTGGTATCCAGTTGTATTATTTTGAGGATCTGCTGGCCTTTTCGCTCCCGAGTCGACTCTGTCCTCAGAGCTTCAGATACAGTCACAGTCCATGGTTCATGTTCCTCCGCAATCAGGGCCAGTTGGAATTCTGTGAAATGTCTCTCCTCCATACACGTACAAATCCGCAACTTTTTCACCAGCACAAAGCATGACAGGAGAATCATGTACATTGGCACACCGGATGGCCACTTGTTAGGGATGAGCGAGTATACTCGCAAGTATTCGGTACTCGGCGAGTAATGCGGTACTCACGGTACTCGAAACATAGCGAGTATTTCACCTCGCAATATTCGGATCTCCCATCCAGCATGTTGTTAGCCAATCACAGTAATGTCACAGCCTTCTTGGTTGTGGCATTACTATGATTGGCTGGCCGCGCAGCATCATAGATGAGTCATCATAGTCATATGATGACTCATCATAGGCTCTAAAGACTGTGTGGGCTGAGTATGTGTGTGGGCGGAGACTATGTGTGTGCGTGTCTGTGTGCGGGGGTCTGCAGGGCTATATGTGTGTGTGTGAGTCTGTGTGTAGGCAAGCATCGTCCAATGGACTACAAGTCCCATCCGGCTATGCCTGCTACAGTGACAGCATTAGCGGATGATGGGACAATAGTAGCCCCATCATCCGGCTATTGTGTTGAATAGTAAAAAAAAACAAAAAACATACATACACAGAGTGCATACTCACCATATACAGCTAATTCCACAAGCCCTCGATCACCTGGAAAAAAAATAAAATAATAAACACAACCGTATACTCCCTGTTCCGACGTAATCCATATAATAACGATTGTCCCACGACGATCTCCCGCGGAGAGCTGTCACATCAGCAGCTGTGACCGCTCTCCAGGGGCTCAGGTGTACAATGACTGAAGATAATGCTCCCGCTGTGGATCACTCCGCAGCCGCGGTCACCGAAATGTCTCACGCAGCAATGGCGCCGTAAAGTGAGAATGCACTCGGGTGACCTCGGCGGAGGAGTGCACACATACACATACAGCTCCGCAGACCCCTGCACACACACACAGATACACACAGACCCCCGCACACAGACACGCACACATTCTCCGCCCACACACTTCCTCCTCCCGATTACCGCATTTCCCATTGACTTGCATTGGACTCGCTATACTCGTAACAAATACCCGAGTATTAGGACCTACTCGTTACGAGTATAGCGAGTCCGAATATCTTACTACTCGCTCATCCCTACCACTTGTCCATCCACCACTGTTGCCATGGTACGTGCTATTGTAGAAAGCACAGGAACGCAGGATGTAGTGACGGACTGGAGGCAGAGCAAGTGTTAACAGGTTTATTTACAGGGGGATACTCTACGCAGGGAGGTAAAGAGTTAAACAGTATGAATGGCAAAGTGAAGTACAATGGTACAAATAACGACTGTAGCGCCGGCGTCCCTGCCCTCTGCCAGGCAGGGACGCTGTTCCCCTGCGCCAGCGTCCTCTGCCAGGCAGGGACGTCGCCCCCCTTACCCACGCTCGGCGTCCTCCTTCCGCCCTGCTGGGGTCGCGCGCTCCTTCCCTGCTGCTGGACTTAGGGTGCGCGCCCGCGCGCTCCCCCGCTCTTAAAGGGGCTGCGCGCATCTTTCAAAAAAGGTCCCCGGCCAATGCCGGAGGACTCCACCCTATATAAAGTACTCCCTCCTTAATGGAGGTGCCCAAGCAATGTTGTTGCACTGTTTACTCTGCTTCAGCCCTCAGGTTCCGTTACCAGTTACCTGCCTGTCTCCTGCCAGTTTGCTGTCTGCTACCTGGAGGTTCGGCCGTCACCGGTGGTGACCATCGTCTATTCCAGAGACTCTCGCCTGCTCACTTGGGGGCGTTCATCTGCCATCTGCCTGCAGACCTACCCGGAGGTTCGGCCGTCACCGGTGGTGACCATCGTCTATTCCAGAGACTCTCGCCTGCTCACTTGGGGGCGTTCATCTGCCATCTGCCTGCAGACCTACCCGGAGGTTCGGACGTCACATGCGGTGACCATCGTCTATTCCAGAGACTCTCGCCTGCTCACTTGGGGGCGTTCATCTGTCATCTGCCTGCTAGCCTACCAGGAGGCTCCACCATCTCAGGTCGTATATACCTGTCCTTCCAGAGACTGCCCCGGTCACTTGCCGTGACTACCTGCCTGTCTATCCAGAGACTGCCCCGGTCACTTGCCGTGACTACCTGCCTCTCTATCCAGAGACTTCCCCGGTCACTTGCCGTGACTACCTGTCTGTATATCCAGAGACTGCCCCGGTCACTTGCCGTGACCCCCTTCCCGTCTGTCCAAAGACTGTCCCTGTCACTTGCCGTGACTTCCTGTCCGTCTCCCCGGGCGCCACCCGCTACTTTACAAGGAAAGCCTCCTTGTATAATAAAGCTCAGAGGTTCCGCCTCCCTGACCCGTTACAGTTTGCTCGGGCCATGGAACCCGGTGGCACCCAAACCCCTTCGCTCTCTGACCTGTGTCATGAACTGTCTCGTCAGAGGTCTCAACAGGAGTCCATCCTGGGTCATCTGCGGAATGTTAATTCCCGCCTGGACACCCTGACTACTTCACCAGAAACCACCACTGGCGCCATGGCTCGCAATCCGGCAGTCCCGTTGCTTACCAATTCCGTGGTTTCCATTCCTGGACCTCGACTTTCTGCTCCTCCACGGTTTGGAGGCGATCCTACTCTGGCTCGGGGTTTCATTAACCAGTGTACCCTGCATTTCGAACTCCTGGCTCACCAGTTTAACTCCGACCGGGCCAAAATTGCCTTCATTATGTCCCATCTCACCGGAGAGGCTCTGGCCTGGCTTAATCCTCTCTGGGAGAGAGAAGATCCTCTGGTGTCTGACCTGCCTGCTTTTCTCTCGGCCTTCCGGAAGGTATTCGACGAACCCGGACGGAAGACCTCCTCTGCATCATCTCTGTTGCGTCTCCGTCAGGGAAGTCTCACCGTGGGGCAATATGCCATACGGTTCCGTACCCTTGCCTCGGAGCTGGCCTGGGATAATGATGCTCTGATATCTGTCTTCTGGGAGGGTCTGTCCGGCCGTATTAAAGATGAACTTGCCGGTCGAGACATTCCAACCTCTCTCGATGACCTAATAACTCTGGCTAATCGAATTGATCTACGGTTCCAGGAACGCGCCAAAGAGGTCACCCGTGAGAGAAGGTTTTCTCGTCTAGCTCCTTTTTTTCAGAGACCTGTAACTCCTTCCGCTTCTCCCCAGGTACACACTTCTGAGCCTATGCAGGTCGACCAGACCAAGATGGTCAAAGCCCGTCAGGACTTACGCCGTGCCGAGGGGAGTTGCTTCTACTGTGGCAGTAAGGAGCACCGGATCCGTACATGTCCGGAGAGGTCGGGAAACGCCTGTGTCTAGGTTCGCTCGGAGAGGTCAACCTAGACAAGAATAAATCCTCTTCATCTCTGCTGCTGTCAGTCTCAATTCTCCTCGGTGAGAACCGTTATTTCGAACAAGCCCAACTTGATTCTGGAGCAGCCGGGAATCTTGTTTCACAGGCTCTAGTAGAGAAATATCGCATTCCTACCAAACATCTGGTTGAACCAGTATCTGTTGCTGCTGTGGACGGGGGTCTCCTACCACGTCCCATCCAACTTATCACTGAAGCCATAACCCTGCAGGTGGGAATGTTGCATTCTGAGAGCATCTCGTTTCATGTCCTGCCTGGACTCTCTCATGCTTTCTTATTAGGTCTACCTTGGCTCCAAAAGCATGCACCCGTGCTCGACTGGCAGACTGGAGAGATCCTTCGCTGGGGACAGGACTGTCATAAAACGTGTTTGGTTCCTGTTCATCCCGTCCGTCCTTCTCCTACACCAACTAATCTACCAGGGCTCCCGATTCCATATTGGTCGTTCGCTGATGTCTTTAATAAAAAGGAGGCAGAGACATTACCCCCTCACAGACCTTATGATTGCCCGATCAACCTGCTACCCGGTACTACGCCTCCCCGTGGGCGTATTTACCCATTGTCTGCTGCTGAGACCAGGTCGATGTCCGAATATATCGAGGAGAATTTGGCCAAGGGATTCATCCGGAAATCTACCTCCCCAGCGGGAGCAGGTTTCTTCTTCGTAAAAAGAAAGACGGCTCTCTCCGTCCCTGTATTGACTACAGAGGCCTAAACCTGATCACGGTGAAGAATAAGTACCCTCTTCCGCTCATTCCCGAATTGTTTGATCGTCTGAGGGGGGCTAGAATCTTCACCAAACTGGATCTTCGTGGAGCATATAACCTAGTCCGTATCCGTCGGGGAGATGAATGGAAGACGGCATTCAACACCCGGGACGGCCACTATGAGTATTTGGTGATGCCCTTTGGTCTCTGTAATGCTCCTGCAGTCTTTCAGGAGTTGGTCAATGACATCTTCCGGGACCTGCTCTACTCCTGCGTTGTGGTGTACCTAGACGACATCTTGGTCTTCTCTCCGGATCTCCAGTCTCACCGGAGGGATGTTCGTCAGGTTCTGCTCAGGCTTAGGCAGAATCACCTTTTCGCCAAATATGAGAAGTGTCTCTTTGAGCAGACCTCGCTTCCATTTTTGGGTTACATCATTTCTCAGACAGGCCTAAGAATGGATCCGGAGAAACTATCTGCCATCGAGAAATGGCCCCGACCGGAGGGATTGAAGGCCATTCAGCGGTTCCTGGGATTCGCCAATTATTACCGCCTCTTCATACCGCACTTCTCTTCCCGGACTGCTCCAATCTCCGCGCTCACCCGCAAGAATGCTAACCCCAAACAGTGGACGCCCGAAGCAGAGGAGGCCTTTCTTTCCTTAAAACAGGCCTTCTCTTCCGCTCCAGTGCTGCATCGCCCGGACGGCAACAAGCAGTTCTTCCTGGAGGTGGACGCTTCCTCTTCTGGAGCCGGAGCGGTACTGACTCAAAAGTCTTCTTCCGGGAGGATGGTATCTTGCGGCTTCTTCTCAAAACTCTTCTCCTCTTCTGAGCGCAATTATTCCATAGGAGACCGAGAGTTATTGGCCATCAAGCTGGCATTGGAGGAGTGGCGTTACCTACTCGAGGGGCTCTTCATCCGGTAATCATTTACACTGACCACAAGAATCTGGCTTACCTCCAGCATGCCCAGAGACTTAACCCTCGCCAAGCCCGGTGGTCCTTGTTTTTTGCCCGCTTCGACTTTCTTTTACACTTTCGCCCGGCCGACAAGAACATCAAGGCGGATGCCTTGTCCCGGTCTTTCCTGGTGTTGGATCTCGAGGAGGAACCTAAACATATCATCGATCCCGCCAGAGTGATGCAGGTGGCTCCCGTGAGTCTAAATCGTCTCCCTCCTGGTAAGACGTTCGTATCGGTACCTGATCGGGAGAGGATCCTCCACTGGGGTCATTCGTCTAAACTAGCTGGCGACGCTGGTCAGAAAAAGACCCTCCAGCTCATTACCCGGCATTACTGGTGGCCTACCCTGCACAAGGATGTAATAGACTTTGTTTCTGCCTGTGCCTCCTGTGCCCTCAACAAAGTTCCGAGACACCTGCCTGCCGGCCGTCTTCTCCCGCTTCCTGTACCCGCTGCCCCCTGGCAGCATATAGCCATGGACTTCATAACGGATCTTCCCGTCTCTGCTGGTTGTACGGTCATTTGGGTGGTCGTTGACCGATTTTCCAAGATGGCTCACTTCATTCCCCTGTCAGGGCTTCCGTCTGCACCCGAGTTGGCTAAAGACTTTATCCGCCACATCTTCCGTCTTCATGGTCTGCCTCGTCACATTGTGTCGGATCGTGGGGTACAGTTCACCTCACGTTTCCGGAGAGCCACTTGTAAGTTGCTAGACGTCACCCTGGATTTCTCCTCCGCTTACCACCCACAGTCCAATGGTCAAGTCGAGCGAATCAATCAGATTCTGACCAGTTATCTCCGGCACTTCGTTAATGTCCACCATTCTGACTGGGTGGATCTCCTGCCTTGGGCCGAATTTTCGTACAACAATCACGAGAGCGAATCTTCCTCCAAATCTCCGTTTCTTGTAGTCTTCGGTCAACATCCTCGGATCCCTGTACCTATTTCCATCTCTGTGGACAATCCAGCTGCGGAATCCCTGGTTAACGAATTCTCCTCCATATGGGAGAGTACCCGGTCCGCACTCATTCTGTCATCCGAGCGCATGAAGAGATATGCTGACAAGAAACGTCTGGATCCCCCTCAATTCCGTCCTGGGGATAAGGTCTGGCTCTCGTCCAAGTATGTTCGGCTCAAGATTCCTTCCTACAAGTTAGGTCCTCGGTTCATCGGTCCTCTGGAGATCATCAGTCAGATCAAGCCAGTGTCCTATAAATTGAAACTCCCGGCCAATTTGCGGATTCCTAACTCCTTCCATGTATCTCTCCTCAAACCGGTGGTACTTAACTCTTTTGTCAAGTCTACAGGTACACCTCCTGCTCCACTGTCTGCTGAGAACGAATTTGAGGTAGAGAACATTTTGGCCACCAAAAGGGTAGGAAGAAAGACCTATTTTCTGGTGGATTGGAAGGGGTTTGGTCCTGAGGAGAGAACGTGGGAGCCTCGGGAGAACATCCATGCCCCTCTCATCCTAGCTAAATTTCTTGCTGGCCTAAAAAAGGGGGGGCCTAAAGTGGGGGGTACTGTAGCGCCGGCGTCCCTGCCCTCTGCCAGGCAGGGACGCTGTTCCCCTGCGCCAGCGTCCTCTGCCAGGCAGGGACGTCGCCCCCTTACCCACGCTCGGCGTCCTCCTTCTGCCCTGCTGGGGTCGCGCGCTCCTTCCCTGCTGTTGGACTTAGGGCGCGCGCCCGTGCGCTCCCCCGCTCTTAAAGGGGCCGCGCGCATCTTTCAAAAAAGGTCCCCGGCCAATGCCGGAGGACTCCACCCTATATAAAGTACTCCCTCCTTAATGGAGGTGCCCGATCAATGTTGTTGCACTGTTTACTCTGCTTCAGCCCTCAGGTTCCGTTACCAGTTACCTGCCTGTCTCCTGCCAGTTTGCTGTCTGCTACCTGTCCGCAAGCCTACCTGGAGGTTCGGCCGTCACCGGTGGTGACCATCGTCTATTCCAGAGACTCTCGCCTGCTCACTTGGGGGCGTTCATCTGCCATCTGCCTGCAGACCTACCCGGAGGTTCGGCCGTTACCGGTGGTGACCATCGTCTATTCCAGAGACTCTCGCCTGCTCACTTGGGGGCGTTCATCTGCCATCTGCCTGCAGACCTACCCGGAGGTTCGGACGTCACATGCGGTGACCATCGTCTATTCCAGAGACTCTCGCCTGCTCACTTGGGGGCGTTCATCTGTCATCTGCCTGCTAGCCTACCAGGAGGCTCCACCATCTCAGGTCGTATATACCTGTCCTTCCAGAGACTGCCCCGGTCACTTGCCGTGACTACCTGCCTGTCTATCCAGAGACTGCCCCGGTCACTTGCCGTGACTACCTGCCTCTCTATCCAGAGACTGCCCCGGTCACTTGCCGTGACTACCTGTCTGTATATCCAGAGACTGCCCCGGTCACTTGCCGTGACCCCCTTCCCGTCTGTCCAAAGACTGTCCCTGTCACTTGCCGTGACTTCCTGTCCGTCTCCCCGGGCGCCACCCGCTCCTTTACAAGGAAAGCCTCCTTGTATAATAAAGCTCAGAGGTTCCGCCTCCCTGACCCGTTACAACGACAATTCGGTATCAAGCGTATCAGTAAGTCCTAATGCTGCAGCTCCTGCTGCAAACTCAATAGTGCCGGCAACGGCAGGCGCAGTGCCTTTTCCAGGATGGTTCTGTAGTCGCTGGTCCGTCTTCTGGCGGCAGTGGTCGGTCTCCAATACCTTCCACTGCACCTTGTCCATATACTTAGGTGGCTAACAAAAGCACGGGCCACAGTCCTGTGCGAGCCCAACGTGGCTCCTAAACTATCTTAACTCGGGTAGTCAGGTAACAAGGGCCAGGACAACTATTCTCTGCCCACATCAGGGCGCAAGTGTCAGTCTCGTGTGTGACCAGCACAACTCTCTCTGCTGGTGACAGGTGAACCTTCTATACGGCCCGTCACCACGCCGGTCCTCTCTGGTGGGGGAAGCAGAGAGCGCCGCTCAAAGCTCTGCTCTCTGCGCTGTTCTCTCCACTGCTCTACGCCAGGGCCAGACTGATCTCCTTTGCGCGATTTGTTTCTCCTCTTCTGCCCCCTGCGATAGCAAGAAGCTCCTCCTCTCTAGAGCTTCCCCCAAGCAACAGGGGAAGGTCCGTCTCACCTGGGAACTGTGGATGCAGCCTCTCTAGTTCCGGACCCAGCAAGCAGGTACCCGCTGCCACATCGGTTCCCCTACACTATCATCAAGCCTTTTCCGGTTCCTGTTGGCTTCTGGAACTCAATAATCACCTCTATTCCATTGAGTCTTCGGTAGCTACTCACATCCATCTGAAGGATCTGCTCCTGACAAGGTGAGATAATATTTTGACACTCTGGTCGGACGGTCACAATCCCTACCACTTCATCTTTAGGAACACTGTAGCAAATCCTACATACCCGGCTCAGTCTCTGTAACGCCTTCTGTGTAGGCCGATGTTTGGAGACTCTTTTCCAGGCCATCTTTGTGGAACATCAACCAATCTAGATCATGCAGAATATTCATTCCTAATATAATCCTCATCGTGAATCCCTATCCACCAGCACAATCCCTTTTCGACCAACATCCAGGTCTCCAATCTCCGCGTGCATCCACGCTATCTCGTGGACTGGAATCTTTAGTCAACGGCCATCAGATAATTCAGTTTTCTTTGTTCGGCTTTGATAAAGTGACCTAAAATGGGTTTTGAAGTACTCCAGTGGAATTGTGGAGACTTCAGCTCCTGTATCAAATAGACAGTGCACAGTCTTGTCTTCAATCAGTACGTTCATTACTGGACTTCGGGACATTAGGTAGGGACCTCTCTGCTTCAGTTTTCATAACTGATGCAACAGACCACTGATTCTGTTTGTGAGTAAACAGAACAGGTAAAATAGTATGTCTGAGAGGACATGTGAGCAGAGATGTACTTTTAGGACCTATTTGACATCTGGCAGACTACCCTGATAAAGCTACACTAGGAAGCGACAAGAGTTGGGTTCCTTTCATCAGGCATTTTGTGCATTCCTGTATGTTCCCCTGATCTCATTTTCTGGAATTGATGCATTGATGCTCCACCTGCAGGTTAAATTTTGCATTCTTGTATTTTTTTAGTCTTTACTTCAATTAGATTTTTATTTGATTTATTTGTTTGTTTATTCATCTATTCATTTGACCAATATTCCATTTATATTTATCACATGCATCTGTGAGTGTCTTATATTTAGGGACTAGTGTTGAGCGATACGATAATGCAAATATCGGCTATCGGCCGATATTAGCTCTATCGACCTTTCGATAATTCGTTTCGATATTTTCGTCTTATCGAATACCGGAATCGGATTTGTCACTGTCACTGTGAGTGTCCGTCGGTCGGGTCTGTCAGGAGTCAGCGGCACTTACCTGGCAGAAGATCTCCGGCGGTCACGTCCTGGACTGCTTGATGGCCGTCATTATCTTCTCCCTGGCGGTCACATGCAGTTTTTCGCGATAACTGCAGTGACTGCAGGGTAATACCGGCCGTAAAGCAGTCAGTCCGATGACGTCACCGCCGGCGAAGCAGGTAATCAGCTGTGTTGCGCCGGGATGACAGGCTCTGCCTGTCATTCTGATGTAGCAGAGGTGGATCGTCGTGGGACACTCGTTACTATGGACTGCGTCGGTCAGGTGGTATACTTTTTTTTTTTTTTCATTTTTTTACAGGAGATCGATGGCGTCGCAGGATGAGACAGTAATAAAAGAAATGAAAACTGTGTTTTTTTTTTTTTTATTAAATTAAAAAACTTTTTTAGGAACATTCACCCGTCCGGGTACATAAACAATTTAACTATTTACATACAGGGACCCTGTCCGGGTTATTTAGACTTCTTTGGCTGGCCTCTTCCAGGTACCACCTGGTACTCTTCTTGAGATTGCCAAACATCCGAGGCACCAAGGACCACCAGGACCTGATGACGTCGTGTGGCCTGTACAGTGACGTCGTGACCCGCTATCTGGGTCTGTGTGGCCACCTCTTTCATCTCTCTCCGGGTCTGGAACCCTATGTCCCGGACTGTACGAACCCCAGGGTGCCTAACAGGCGCCGGGTACGGGCCAGCTATACTTATCATGTCCATAGCTGGGGCTGCTGAGACCACTGAGGGAGGCTGGGGAGATTTACGGCGTGGGGTGGGCACTTTTGCAGAGGCCTGGATGTGGGAGGCTGAAGGCTCCAAGGGTCTCACAGGTTCCTGACACACTGGGGAGTAGGGTCGCACCTGGTAACATTTAGGGCGTACCACCCATTGTAACCCCAGTGTCGGGTGTAAGTCACCAAGTCTCCTGGCAACAGGTCCCTCCCCGGGTGTCCTTCTGGGAGGTGAGCCTCCACGTCCCGCCGGTTCACAAAAACTTCTAAATAAAGTCCAGGCTCCTTGATGAAGCCCCAACCAGCTTTCAATTTAAAGCTCCGTACTGCACCCTTACGCCGCGGCTCACTCAGGGTTCCTTTATCCTTTCTCATCCGGTCCTTATCTGCCCGGTCCTTCTCCAGGTGACGTTGGCGAAGTTTTAGGGTTTCTCGCTGCTCCCTTTGTCGCTCTGCTTCCCGCTCCCACCGTCTCCACTCTTCCTCCTGACGCCGGTTGAAATTCTCCTCCACCAGCTGCTCCATGTCTCCACCACTCCACTGCAGCTTACAGTGTCCGGTTTGCGGCAGCTCTCCTGTCGCCCCCCAGTCCTGGCGGCGCTCCCCTGCGGAGGAAGCAGACGGCTCTAAATCAGATGACAGTCGGGCTCCGGTACAGGCAGGTAGTGCTCTGGTGCCTGCGCGGCCTCCTCCATGAGGACGGGTGTCGCTTCTTCTGTCTCAGCGACGGGGGCAGACAGCGGTATCTGGGGTGCTGCTGACGGTGCTGCGGTTTTTGCAGGAACGGGTGCCTCCACTGCGACAACGTCAACCGGATCACATTGCAAGGACTCCTCTACTAGAACGGGTGCCTCACCTTCCGGTACAGACACTTCAGGTAAGAGGGATTGGCGCCGCTCCAAGTTTATTTTTAGGGCACGCCAGCTGGCTTCCATCCTGGCGACCTCCTCCCGGTGCCGGGCCAGGCCTCTTAGGGTATCCGCCGCTTCTTGCAGCGTAGGAGGGTTTCCAGGCCGGGTGCCCAACGGTGGTTCCGTGGCGATCGGGTCGCTTCCGTGGGGGGAGAGCTCTGACTGCTCCATCCCTTCCCACTTCTGCTCGTCGTGTCCATTAGCCATCTCTGCCAAGTCACATGTGTCATTAGCATCTGGAGAGGGCCCCTCTTTTGTAGGGAGGCGGGACCTTCGTGTTAGTTTCCGCACACTGAGGAGGATGAGGAGGCGGAACTCCAGAGCTGTGGGGCACGATCTTACATTGCAGTACCATTTACAGTGGGCGGCCATCGTTTTCACGCCACTGAGTGAGTGACACCCACGAAGAGCACGCCCTTCTTCTTCACCAGTGCCTCGTCGTGACGCAGATATGGCGGAAAAATGGCAAATACATTCTCTGATGATTTTAGCAATTCTCAAGCACAAAACCAGTGCAATTCAGGCACACAGGACTCGCTTATAGCGAGCTACAGAATCCTGTTCGTGACGCCCAAGTTGAGTCGCACAGAGCCAGAGGTTTTCGGGGTACTCGGCACCGAGCCTGTCGACTTCTATGGGGTATGTCACGTCTTTACCCGGCAATTGAATTAGAGTCGATTTTACTATGTAGAAGTGTATAAACTATAAATATATGTATATATATATGTCACAATGACATGTATATATATCTATATGTATTCTATGTGTGTATATTTTGTGTTTACAACGAAAGAAAGGGTTTTTTTTGTTGCGATATTTTGTTCCCATAGACTTACATGGGACTTCCGGTATCGAAATCGGATATCGACGATATTTAGTGCTATCAGCGATACAATTTCGATACGATATTTTTAGATATCGAGCAATATCGCTCAACACTATTAGGGACATTATTTATTATATTTATACATGCCTGTTGTTTGGGGATTACCTTGGATTATCTTGTCCATCCCCTTGCCTGTTACTTATATATATTATATACTTTTTAATTTTTTTAACCCTTGCTTTTTGACTATCAGTATTATTTTGTTCTCTAATAAACTATGTCTATATATATTATTTAGGTGTACACTTTTATTTACTATGCAGTTTTTCTCCCTCAGTTTCCATTTTTGCATAGATTTTGGTAGAACCCCTTATTCACTTATTCATTTTATCTTACAATTATGATGCCCACTATATTCATTTTTTGTTCTACTAATATTACCCTACCTGCAGGAAATCTAGAATTATTATTACGTATATTTCCAGTAATACTGCTACGTAAGATTTAATAATAATATACAAAAAATATCAATCAATTTCAATAATCGTCTATTCATTTTCATTTTTCTTTTCTATTCAGCCCAGACTGCCATGATTACTTCTTCCAACCATAACTTGTCCCCGCAAAATGTAGCACAGAGACATCTTCATCTTACTGCTGTACAGCACTCTACTCACATTCTCCTCCTCGACAAACCATACAGTATAATGTTATAACCAGTTCCAGACAGTAATAATGCCTCTTCTGTGCCCTGCACAGTAATAGCACCCTCCTTTTGTGTACCCTACAATAACAGTGCTCACTCTGTGCCCCTACATGGTAATAAGGTTCCCTCTGTACTTCTTTGCAGTAATAGTGCTCCTATGCCTCCTTACACATAAACAGCACTCTATAGAACCAATGTCCCCTGCACCTCCTTATAATAGTAATCCCATGTTCCTCCTTTAATAATAATCCCGCTTCATCCCTTCTAATAATAATGACCCCATACCGCCTTAGAAAAATCCCCCTCTATGCACTCTTATAATAATTTTGTCTACTGTGCTTTCCCTATAATATAAACAATCCCACATTGTGCCTCCTTATATTAAGGTACCTCAGTGCATCTTTATTGTAATAATACTACTGAGCAGGGAAAACCTACAAATAGGGGCCCCATAGCAAAAATCTTATCACATCGCATAGGTACAGTCACAGAAGGACATAGCTCCCAACTTTTCAAGAGGAATATGTATTGCAGCATTTGCACAGTTAATTTGCCCCTACTGAAACTCCTTAATGTTCTCACTTCCTTCTATGGCCCCCATAGAGTATGATGCCCCTAAAAGTACCCCTACACAGTATGATGTCCCCTCATTTCTACACCTTAAATTGGCCCCACAAACCCCATTGCCTCTCATTGTGAGATGGCCCCCACACAGTATGATGGCTGCACAGCGTCCACATCCAATATGATGGCCCCCATAGACCCCATATAATATGATGGTTACCAAAGCCCACCAATACAGTATAATGGTCACCAAAGCCCCCCACACAGTTTGTTGGTCACCAGAGATCCCAAAATACTGCTATGCCAACCATAACCCCCCATAGAGTATGATGGTCTCCACACAGCCACCCATAGAGTATGATGGAACTCCACACTTCTCACATAAAATATAGCAGTCTCCACATAACCTCCAATAGAATGATTGTCGCCTTACAACCTCAATAGAGTATGATGGTCTCCACATAACCTTTTGAAGTATTGTGGTCCCCACACAGCACCCCATAGAGTATGATCATCATCACAGCCCTTAAGCAAATTAAAAAAATATATATACTCAACTATTCCGGTGCCCTGTTCATCAGCCGCAATCCCCTCTTCTATTTTGTCTCACAATGGATGCGGCTGGAAAGATCCAGTGACATCATCACACTGCCCGATATCCCTTGCGGTGGCGTTGGCCTAAAGTAGGCCGAAGGCCAAAAGTAGCCAGAGCAAGTAAGTGACGGAGCACAAAGCTGGTGCTAACAGTGTTGTAATCCATGCTGCCCACGCCTGGCCCATCTTGCATTTGTCAGATTTGCCAGTCCAGCATTGGCTGGGTTTAAACCTATGCAATGCAGAAAGCATCTTCAGTATAAGAACACATCTCCAGTACATTAAGCATACATCTCCAGTACATGAAACATACTTCGTGAAACACAGATCTTCAGTACATGGAGCACACATCACCAATACATGAAGCACACATCTCCAGCACATGGAGCACTCATTACCAGTACATGAAGCACACATCTTCAGTACATGGAGCACAAATCTCCAAAATATGAAGCACACATCTGCTGTACATGGAGCACACATCTCCAAAATATGGAGCACACAACTCTAGTACTTGGAGCACACATCTGCTGTACATGGAGCACACATCTCCAGTATGTGAAGCACACATCTTCACATTTCCAGTACATGAAGCATACATATTCTGTCCATAAGGCACACATATCTCCTGTACCTGGATACAGAAAAGGACCCTTGTGCAAGAACAGCATATGGGCCCCTTGCAGTCCAATAGCTCATCATATTGTACAATTCTAACTGTTGTGCATTTAATAGTGGGCCCCCTTAACTCTTGGGCCCCTGTTAGACTGCACAGGTTGCACCAATGGTATGTTCACCCCCGTATGGAGCACACATCTTCAGTACACAGAGCACACATCTAAAATACATGAAGCACATATATCCACATCTCCTGTAAATAGAGCACACACCTCTTGTATATGGAGAACACATCTACAGTACATGTAGAACACACCTCCACCTCTCCTGTACTTGGACCACACATCTTGAGGATCTAGAACACACATCTTCAGTACATGGAACACGCATTTGGAGTACACAGAGCACACATCTCCTGTTTATGGAGCACTCATCTCCAGGATATGGAGCACACCTATCCTCATCTCCTTTACATGGAGCACACATAGCCACATCTGATGTCCATGGAGCACACATATCCATATCTCCTGTACATGGAGCACATATAGCCACATCTAATGTACATGGAGCACACATATCCATATCTCCAGTACATGGAGCACACATAGCCACATCTGATGTACATGGAGCACACATATCCATATCTCCTGTACATGGAGCACACGTATCCACATTTGATGTCCATGGAGCACACATATCCAGTACATGGAGCACACATATCCAGTACATGGAGCACACGTATCCTCATCTCCTGTACATGGAGCACATATAGTCACATTTGATGTACATGGAGCACACATATCCATATTTCCTGTACATGGAGCACACGTATCAACATTTGATGTACATGGAGGACACATATCCAGTACATGGAACACACATAGCCACAACTCCTGTACATGGGGCACACATATCCAGTACATGGAGCACACGCATCCTCATCTCCTGTACATGGAGCACACATAGCCACATCTGAAGTACATGGAATACACATATCCATATCTCCTGTACATGGAGCACATATAGCCACATCTAATGTACATGGAGCACACATATCCATATTTCCTGTACATGGAGCACACATAGCCACATCTGATGTACATGGAGCACACATATCCATATCTCCTGTACATGGAGCACATATAGCCACATTTGATGTACATGGAGCACACATATCCTGTACATGGAGCACAAGAATCCACATTTGATGTACATGGAGCACACATAACCATATCTCCTGTACATGGAGCACATATAGCCACATCTAATGTACATGGAGCACACATATCTATATCTCCTGTACATGGAGCACACGTATCCACATTTGATGTCCATGGAGCACACATATCCAGTACATGGAGCACACGTATCCTCATCTCCTGTACATGGAGCACATATAGCCACATCTGATGTACATGGAGTATTATTATTATTATTCATTTTTATAGCGCCATTTATTCCATGGCGCTTTACATGTGAGAGGGGGCGAATATAGGCAAGTACAATAAATTTGAGCAATACAGGACGCACATAAGTACAGAAGGAGAGAGGACCCTGACCACAAGGGCTCACAGTCTACAGGGATGGGGAGGATACACTAGGAGAGGGTAGAACTGGTCGTGCGGCGATTCAGTAGACTGAGGATCACTGCTGGTTGTAGGCTTGTTGGAAGAGGTAGGTCTTCAGGTTCTTTTTGAAGATTTCCATGGTAGGCGAGAGTCTGATGTGTTGGGGTAGAGAATTCCAGAGTATAGGGAGGCACGGGAGAAGTCTTGTATGCGGTTGTGGGAAGAAGAGATAAGGGGAGAGTAGAGAAGGAGATCTTGAGAGGATCGAAGGTTGCGCGAGGGTAAGTAGCGGGAGACCATGTCACAGATGTATGGAGGAGACAGGTTGTGGATGGCTTTGTATGTCATAGTTAGGGTTTTGAACTGGTGCCTCTGGACGATAGGAAGCCAATGAAGGGCTTGGCATAGGGGGGAGGCTGGGGAATAGCGGGGAGACAGGTGGATTAGGCCTCTTTCACACATCCGTTTTTTTGTATCAGGCATGATCCGTCGAACACCTGAAGGGACGGATCCGGCACTGAAATAAAAAAACTGATGCAATGGATCCGTTTTTTTGCTGGATCCGACCTGAACTTTTGAACCCAGAAAAAGAGGGTTTTGGATGCCCGGAGACACTGGAAAATGTAGTAGTAGTAGTAGTAGTAGTAGTCCCTGATTTCCAGAATCCGGATAAGACTTTTGACGGATTGCACAAAAGTCTGATCCGGTTCCATTCACTTCTATTGTTTCCGGCCGCCTGATGCGCCACTTCAGGCACTATCAGGCGGCTCCGGTAAACAAAAAAAATGTTACATGCACCGTTTTGTCCGGCCACCGGAATGTACATTTCCGCCGGATTTGAAAAAAAAACGGATACAACGCAATGACATCAGGCACGATCCGGCGCTAATGAAAGTCAATGGTAAAAAAAACGCATCCGGTACCGGATCTGTTTTTTTAGCAACACGCCGGATCATGCCTGATACAAAAAAACGGATGTGTGAAAGAGGCCTTAGTCGGGCAGCAGAATGTAGGATGGATTGGAGTGGTGCCAGAGTGCTAGAGGGGAGGCCAGAGAGCAGGAGGTTGCAGTAGTCAAGGCGGGAGATGATAAGGGCATGCACTAGTGTTTTTGTGGTGTCGTGGTCAAAGAATGCACGGATCCGGGAAATATTTTTGAGTTTGAGACGGAAGGAGGCTAGGGTTTGGATATGTGGCTTGAAAGATTTATATCCAGTACATGGAGCACATATAGCCACATCTGATATACATGGAGTACACATATCCATATCTCCTGTACATGGAGCACACGTATCCACATTTGATGTACATGGAGGACACATATCCAGTACATGGAGCACACATATCCATATCTCCAGTACATGGAGCACACATAGCCACAACTCCTGTACATGGGGCACACATATCCATATCTCCTGTACATGGAGCACACATAGCCACAACTCCTGTACATGGAGCACACATATCCATATCTCCTGTACATGGAGCACATATAGCCACATCTGATATACATGGAATACACGTATCCATATCTCCTGTACATGGAGCACACATAGCCACATCTGATATACATGGAGCACACATATCCAGTACATGGAGCACACATATCCATATCTCCAGTACATGGGGCACACATAGCCACAACTCCTGTACATGGAGCACATATAGCCACATCTGATATACATGGAATACACATATCCATATCTCCTGTACATGGAGCACACATATCCAGTACATGGAGCATACATAGCCACAACTCCTGTACATGGAGCACACATATCCATATCTCCTGTACATGGGGCACACATATCCATATCTCCTGTACATGGAGCACACATATCCATATCTCCTGTACATGGAGCACATATAGCCACATCTGATATACATGGAATACACATATCCATATCTCCTGTACATGGAGCACACATATCCATATCTCCTGTACATGGAGCACACATATCCATATCTCCTGTACATGGAGCACACAGCCACAACTCCTGTACATGGAGCACACATATCCATATCTCCAGTACATGGAGCACACAGCCACAACTCCTGTACATGGGGCACACATATCCATATCTCCTGTACATGGAGCACACATATCCATATCTCCTGTACATGGAGCACACATATCCATATCTCCTGTACATGGAGCACACATATCCATATCCCCTGTACATGGAGCACACATATCCATATCTCCTGTACATGGAGCACACATATCCATATCTCCTGTACATGGAGCACACATATCCATATCTCCTGTACATGGAGCACACATATCCATATATCCTGTACATGGAGCACACATATCGATATCTCCTGTACATGGAGCACACATATCCACATCTCCTGTAACATGGGGCACACATATCCATATCTCCTGTACATGGAGCACACAGCCACAACTCCTGTACATGGGGCACACATCTCTACAGCTCTAACAGCTGCTTCTGACACTCTCACATGACTGAGGTGACAACCCCATTGCTGTCCTGCAGCTGCACATCCTGGAGCCATGTGTCTGATAACCCCCCAGGTTCTGCAGCCACCAGGGTCCAGCATCTGCCATGGAGGGGGGCAGCAGTGGTCCAGCAGCAGGTCCTCCTCCGGAGTCACCAGTGATGGGTGTGGCTGACTCCTCAGCCGAGTGCAGCACTGAGCAGCCAGATGGCAGCACGTCTCCCCCTCGCTGACTGACACCACTCGGCTACTTTCCATGCACCGTGCGCTCAGCAGACATTGCTGACTGAATAGTCTCGTCCTGGGAGCCGGGATTAGCGCTCACAGCGGAGCAGAGAGCGGACTGCTAATGGGAAGGAGCAGCGCCCGCAGTGCACGAGCAGCGGAGGCACAAAGCCCGGGGTTCCCTCCAGAGTTGGGTAAGTTACTGTCCATGTGCGGCAATGACAGCTGTGGAGCCGAACTTCTGTCAGGAGCGAGCGGACACCTGCCCTGTCCCACCCAGGCTGGACTGCTATACAGCGGTGCTTATATTATTCATGGGGCTAATTCCCCTCCTGCATGGGCTAGTGTACAGCAGTCCTTATCTTACACATGTGGCTAATTCCCCTCCTGCCTGGGCTAGTGTACAGCAGTCCTTATCTTACACATGTGGCTAATTCCCCTCCTGCATGGGCTACTATACAGCAGTCCTTATCTTACACATGTGGCTAATTCCCCTCCTGCCTGGGCTACTATACAGCAGTCCTTATCTTACACATGTGGCTAATTCCCCTCCTGCATGGGCTACTATACAGCAGTCCTTATCTTACACATGTGGCTAATTCCCCTCCTGCCTGGGCTACTATACAGCAGTCCTTATCTTACACATTGGTTAATTCCCCTCCTGCATGGGCTACTATACAGCAGTCCTTATCTTACACATGTGGCTAATTCCCCTCCTGCCTGGGCTACTATACAGCAGTCCTTATCTTACACATGTGGCTAATTCCCCTCCTGCATGGGCTACTATACAGCAGTCCTTATCTTACACATGTGGCTAATTCCCCTCCTGCATGGGCTACTATACAGCAGTCCTTATCTTACACATGTGGCTAATTCCCCTCCTGCATGGGCTACTATACAGCAGTCCTTTTTCTACACATGTGGCTAATTCCCCTCCTGCATGGGCTAGTATACAGCAGTCCTTATCTTACACATGTGGCTAATTCCCCTCCTGCCTGGGCTACTATACAGCAGTCCTTATCTTACACATGTGGCTAATTCCCCTCCTGCATGGGCTAGTATACAGCAGTCCTTATCTTACACATGTGGCTAATTCCCCACCTGCCTGGGCTACTATACAGCAGTCCTTATCTTACACATGTGGCTAATTCCCTCCTGCCTGGGCTACTATACAGCAGTCCTTATCTTACACATGTGGCTAATTCCCCTCCTGCATGGGCTAGTGTACAGCAGTCCTTATCTTACACATGTGGCTAATTTCCCTCCTGCATGGGCTACTATACAGCAGTCCTTATCTTACACATGTGGCTAATTCCCCTCCTGCCTGGGCTACTATACAGCAGTCCTTATCTTACACATGTGGCTAATTCCCCTCCTGCATGGGCTAGTATACAGCAGTCCTTATCTTACACATGTGGCTAATTCCCCTCCTGCATGGGCTACTATACAGCAGTCCTTATCTTACACATGTGGCTAATTCCCCTCCTGCATGGGCTAGTATACAGCAGTCCTTATCTTACACATGTGGCTAATTCCCCTCCTGCCTGGGCTACTATACAGCAGTCCTTATCTTACACATGTGGCTAATTCCCCTCCTGCATGGGCTAGTATACAGCAGTCCTTATCTTACACATGTGGCTAATTCCCCTCCTGCCTGGGCTACTATACAGCAGTCCTTATCTTACACATGTGGCTAATTCCCCTCCTGCCTGGGCTACTATACAGCAGTCCTTATCTTACACATGTGGCTAATTCCCCTCCTGCATGGGCTAGTATACAGCAGTCCTTATCTTACACATGTGGCTAATTCCCCTCCTGCATGGGCTACTATACAGCAGTCCTTATCTTACACATGTGGCTAATTCCCCTCCTGCATGGGCTAGTATACAGCAGTCCTTATCTTACACATGTGGCTAATCCCCTCCTGCACGGGCTAGTATACAGCAGTCCTTATCTTATAAATGTGGCTAATTCCCCTCCAGGCTGGGCTGATATACAGTGGTCTTTATCTTATACATGTGGCTAATTCCCACCCAGTTTTGGCTAGTATACAGCAGTGCTTATCTTGTACATGTGCTCCATCTCCTCCAGTCTGAGCTAATATGTGGTTAAGCAGTCCTTATCTTATACAGTGCCTCATGAGGCTCCTTCACTTATAGTTTTGGCTAGCATAAGGCAGTCCTTTTACAATGTTGTATTATATAGACCTTCATGTGGCTGTGTCCCCTCCAGCCTTGGTTAATATGTAGCAGTGCTTATCTTATACACACCCTCATGTGGCTCTTTACCCTCCCGTTTGGGCTAGCATATAGCAGACCTTATACAACATTCTATTCTATAGACCCTTATGTGGCACTTTCTCTTCTTGCTTTGGCTAATATATAGCTGTCTTTATCTTATGTTGACCCCTATTTGTCTCTTTCCCCTCCAGATTGAACAATGACCAGCAGCACATTGCTTCTTTCATTTCGAGCTGCAGAGCATTGCTCACTAACCTATAGTGGTACGCTTACTAACTGTACTAATTGTAGGGTTAGATGTGATACCATACCAATGACTTTTATATGTTATATGTAACATAAATGATAACAGGAATGCGAACCAGCATATATGGAGCTAGGCTAGCTACACGTGTGGCAGATTTGGGGTTAAATATCTATATTGATAAGCATAGTGACCAGTGTACACAGTACATGACGGGTCATCTGTACAGATGGCAGATTTTATGGGGTCACTGCAGATGATAGGCGTCCCTTCAGGCTCTGGAACCTACAGTGCCACCAGTCATTAGAAGTATGATATTATTCATGGCTCCATTGTGACATCATCTATAGTAACTAATCATTTTCGGTGACTCGGGAACGTTTGTGTCCCTCATACTGATCATAAAGCTCTGGGCTATAGGGCAGACGGCAGTGACTGCTTGTATTACACGGCTTTTGTTCTTACAGACAGTAATATCTCAGCACTAAGATCATTTAAAGTTGGTGGTTGCTGAGAATTCATCATCTTCCTCTTGGTACAGTGGCCACACGAGTCACCCTCGGAGGTAATATGTCCCTTCATAGGGTGCTGGTGTTGTATGAGCTTCCTGGACAGGAATTATATTCTATATTCTGCCTTGGCGAAGACAATTTTGAAAAATGGTCCCTAAAATAAATTTGTCAAAATTGTACTAAAGGTGTGCTAACATATTTGCCTGATAGATAATGGACGAAAATGTGTTTATTTGTTAGATTTGCCATTGTTAGAATTTCTTCTATTACAGAATATCCAGATGCATTGTAAAGTGCAGTCCTTACACCGTGCCTCATACAGTATGTGTGTATATAGGTTTCTGTGCCCTCTTAGTCCCTAATTACATCCATCCTGGTGACCCCTCATGCAAAGTCAGCTTACAGTAGATCTGGAACTATTTTAGTACCACTTTTGATCCAGTATCATAGTGTTCAGAGCATAGTATGAGAAGTGGGGCATTTTTACACTTAGCTGGTATAGAGAAATCGATAAGTCTCCCCCAGACTGCATACCTTATACAGTGTGGAAAATAAGTATTTGATATACTGACTATTTTGCTAATTTTCCCACCTACAAAGTATGGAGAGGTCTGTAATTTTTATCATAGGTACACTTCAATTGGGAGAGACAGAATCTAAAAAAAAATCCTGAAAATAACATTGAGTGATTTTGCAAAAAATAAGTGTTTGAATCAATAGAAAAACATACTTAATATTTGGTACAGAAACCTTTGTTTTCAATTACAGAGATCAGACATGTCCTGTAGTTCTTGACCAAGTTTGCACACATTGCAGCAGGGATTTTGGCCCACTCCTCCTTACAGATCTTCTTCAGATCTTTCAGGTTTCGGGACAGCATTGAGTTTCAGCACCCTCCAAAGATTTTCTGTTGAGTTCAGGTCTGGTGACTGGCTAGGCCACTTCAGGACCTTGAAATGCTTCTTAAGCCTGGGTCTCACATAGCGATACACCAGCGATCCCGACAACGATCAGGATCGCTGGTGTATCGCTACATGATCGCTGCTGAGCTGCCAAACAGGCAGCTCAGGCAGCGATCAGCACAGCGACACTGCGGGTAACATCGCTTAGTTACCCGCAGTGTACGTTGGATACCAGCGCCCTGATGCAGGGAGCTGGTAACCAAGGTACACATTGGGTTTCCAGGCGCTGCGCGGTGCCTGGAAACCCGCTGTGTACCTTGGTTACCAGCTCCCCTGCAGCAGGGCGCTGGTATCCAAGGTACACAGCGGGTTTCTAGGCACAGCCCCGCACCTGGAAACCCGCTGTGTACCTTGGTTACCAGCGGATTGCTGGTCTCCCGCCTGTCACACGCAGCGATGCGTGCCTGTCAGCGGGAGACCAGCGATCAAAAAAATGTCCAGGACATTCAGCGACGATCAGCGATACCCGGCAGGGGGGCTGATCGTCGCTGAATGTCACACACAGCGATATCGCTGGTGAGTTCGCTGCTGCGTCACAAAACTAGTGACTCAGCAGCGATCTCGCTAGCGAGATCGCTGTGTGAGACGGGGGCTTTACAGAGCCACTCCTTAGTTGCCCTGGCTTTGTGTTTCGAGTCATTGTCATGCTGAAAGACCCAGTCAGGACTCATCTTCAATGCTTTTACTGAGAAAAGGAGATCGTTGGTCAAAATCTCGCAATATATGACCCCATCCATCTTCCCTTCAATACGATGCTGTCGTTTTGTCCCCTTTGCAGAAGAGCACCCCCAAAGTATAATGTTTCCCCCACCATGCTTTACGTGTGGGATGGTGTTCTTGGGGTTGTACTCATCCTTCTTCCTCCAGACACTGCAAGTAGAGTTGATACCAAAAAGTTTTATTTTCATCTCATCTGTCCATATGACCTTCTCCCATGCCTCCTCTGGATCATTCAGATGGTTATTGGTGAACTTCATTCGGACCTGAACATGTACTGGTATGATCAGGGAGACCCTGCATGCCCAGCAGGATTTTAATCCATGACGGCGTAGTGTGTTACGAACAGTAATGTTTGAGACTGTGGTCCCTACTCTTTTCAGGTCATTAACCATGGGCCTGGGCTGATTCCTGACCTTTCTCAGAATCATCCCCACGAGGCGAGATCTTGCATGGAGTCCCAGACCGAGGAAGATTGACAGTCATCTTGTATTTCTTCCATTTTCTAATAGTTGTGCCAACATTTGTTGCCTTTGTCACCAAGCTGCTTTCCTATTGTCCTGTAGCCCATCTCATTCTTGTGCAGGTCTACAATTATGTCCCTGGTGTCCTTATACAGCTCTTTTGGTCTTGGCCATGGTGGAGAGGTCGGAGTGTGATTGAGTGTGTGGACAAAAGTCTTTTATACAACTAATGAGTTAAAACAGGTGCAATTAATACAGATACTGATTGCAGAGTAGGAGGTCTTCTTAAAGAAAAACTAACAGGTCTGTGAGAGCCAGAGTTCTTGCTGGTTGGTAGTTCATCAATTACTTATTTCATACAATAAAATGAAATTTAATGATTTAAAAATCATACAATGTGATTTTCTGGTTTTTATTCTTAGATTCTGTCTCTCACAGGTGAAGTGTACCTATGATAAAAATTACAGCCCTCCCATTCTTTGTTGGTGGGAAAACTTTTTGCATCAAATACTTATTTTCCCCAGTGTATTTGATGACAAGTTAGGCTTCGGCACATATGACTATTTCTGCATTTGCAGCTTGTGCATCTGTTACAGGTGACATACTGAGCGTACAGGGAGGATCAGCCTGCCTCCATGTGTTTCGCTGCTGATTGCCTGATATTGGGTTGCGTTGGGGTTTGCCACGCTGTAGCACCAGGTGAATGTTAATACCGCGGCCTCATAACCTGTTTGAAGAGAGCTGATGTTTGCTTTGCTTTAGCTTATGTGCCTTATGGATGATGAGACTTTAATGTGTCTGTTCTGTTTGAAGAGAAGTCCACAAGATGTTATCACAGCTGAGAAAATGTGGGAGAAGCTTATGGTGTTTATTCAGCTTATTATTCCATTCCAGGCAGTAGAAAGCCTACTCTGACTACAAGTGGGATCGGTATGCTGCGAGTACCTGCTCACTTCAAGACGTCTATTATTTGCTTACTATGAGCTGACATGGTGGAATGCAGGCGCAGGGGGCATAGCCTTCACATTATACATTTTGGCTGGTTCTCCATCAAGCAGGTGTCATGGGTGCATCGCCACGAAGATCGTCGCGATTGCACATTCTGACTTCTCACAGCTGAGCTGCTGTTTCTTTGTGTTTGGTTATGAGAGAGTTAATTTTACCTAGCTCTTTGCTAAGACTAGGTCCAGCCTCGCCCGGCTGCTTTGGATTATGTTCTAATTAGTTTCCTTTATATTCCTGCCAGTCTGGGTGTTGGATGCCGGTGAAAGCATTCATATAGTTTAGCAGACTGGATCGGTTCTGGGAATACTTAAGCTAAGAGCTCCTTAGTTGTTTTACTCTTACAGCTTATAGTTTATCTCTGAGACCTAAGGTGTTCCTACTGTGTGTGAGTGTTGTATGTAAGACTTTATTTACTTTATTTCTTATCTTTCTTGTATGTCTTTCTGTTCATTAACCGTTACCTGGTCATTCCCTTTGGTGGTATTCAGGGTCCTTCTTAGGACTAGAATACAGTTGGCAGGGATTGATAGGAGACAGGGTTTACGCTGGTGGCCTGGACCTCTGTACCTTTAACAGTACCTCCAGGTTGAGGGATTAGTTAGGACCCCAGTTTAGGGTCAGCTTAGACCCCGGTCACCCTCTAGCCGGAGACAGCGTATAACGGATTCCGTTTTGACCCTCTGGACATTCTGTCAGGTAAAATCTATGTTATCATATATCTATGCGCATGTTATATAGTATGTTGCCCTTTTGATATAGATTATTGTCATCACATATATATATCTGCTATACAGCGTGACATTTTCACCGGCCATACTAAAGATTCTCCCCAGCTGTCATGGATCCAGTAGCCCAGCTGGCCCGGCAGTTGCAGGGATTGTCCATGGAGTTGGCAGACATTAAGTCCAAGGTTTTGTCCCCCCCGGAGCAAACCAGATCTGAACCTAAGGTTGCTCTCCCGGACAGGTTCACTGGTGGGCGGGACAAATTTTTTACTTTCCGGGAGGCATGTAAATTGTACTTTCGGCTGCGGCCTCGGTCATCTGGGAGTGAAGAGCAGAGGGTGGGAATTGTTATCTCGCTCTTACAAGGGGATCCTCAATCTTGGGCGTTCTCTATTCCTCCAGGCTCCCAGATCTCCAGTCAGTGGATCGATTTTTTACTGCCCTGGGTCTGGTATATGATGATCCGGATCGAGTCTCCCTTGCTGAAACAAGGTTACGTAAAATACGGCAAGGAAATCGTCCAGCGGAGGAATATTCTTCTGAGTTCCGTAGATGGGCAACAGATACTCAGTGGAATGACCCCGCTCTTAGGAGCCAGTTTTGTCAAGGGTTGTCTGACAAATTAAAAGATGTGTTGGCTCAGTATGATTCTCCTCCATCACTGGAGGCTGCTATGGCCCTCGCTATTCGCATTGATAGACGTCTTCGGGGAAGACGCGAGGTAACTCCGCCCCCCGTGATGACTCCACCTACTACTAAAGTTCCTTATACTGAGGTTCCCCTGGTCTGTTCTGAGGAACCCATGCAGTTGGGAGGGACATCATTTTGTAGGAGGGAATCAGCGGTGCGCCGCAAGACTAGAAGGTGTTTCTTTTGCGGGAGAGAGGGACATTTTGTTGGGGGGTGTCCATCCCGGACCTCTTTGAACCAAGGAGTTAACCTGGGAGTGTGTATTTCGTCCCCAAATCCCTCTCAGTTTCTCGTGCCTGCGGAGGTGGTGATTGGTACTAGAACTGAGAGGATTTCTGTTTTTCTTGATAGTGGGTCCGGGGCTAATCTGGTGGACACTCGGTTTGCCCAGGTGCATGGTTTGCAACTGAGTGTATTGGCCAAACCGGTCCCTATACTCTCTATTGATTCTAGACCTCTTGGTCAAGGTAGCTTGGTACAAGCTGTTCATAACATAGATCTTCGAGTAGGGGCAATACATAAAGAGCAATTGTCTTGTTATGTGTTGGAGGGTCTGCCTGCTCCTATTGTGTTGGGACTTCCTTGGTTGGCTAAACATAACCCAGTGATTGATTGGCAATCCAGAAAGATAAGCCAGTGGGGTGAATTTTGCAAGAATAACTGCATGAGCACGGTCATCGGTGCGGTTGTGCCTAGGACTTTGCCTCCTTTTCTGGAGGACTTTTGGGAGAAGTTCTCAGAGGAGGGGTGTAAAGAGTTACCTCCTCATCGCACATATGACTTCTCAATAAAGTTGCTTCCTGATGCCTTATCTCGTACTTTCCCAGGGGCCGGGAAGACGGATGATCCGGTTCCTATTCCTCAGGAGGGAGTTGTAGTGTCAGCTGTATGCTCTGAGCTTGAGGGGGAGGTATTGGGGGCTCATGGGGACGCCCCTGTGGGACTTCCAGGGAGACTGATAGTTCCAGATCGCTTAAGACTGAAGGTTACGGAGAACCCTTACAAACGGATGGCTGATAGGAGGAGAGTTTCTGGTCTAGATCTGAGGGTGAACGATTTGGTGTGGTTGTCTACCAGGAATATAAAACTTAAAGTTCCCTCCGGAGGTTGGGTCCCAGATTCATCGGGCCATACAGGATCAGTTCCATAATTAATCCTGTGGCATTTCGTCTGGACCTCCCTCCTACGTTTAAAATTCATAATGTGTTTCACAAGTCATTACTTAAAAAGTATGTGGCACCAGTCATACCGTCACCTCTACCTCCTCCTTCAGTGGTAGTCAATGATAACGTGGAAGTTCATTGTAGGGGGTATGGTCCTGAGGAGAGGACGTGGGTCCCTGCGTCTGATGATAACGCAGATCGATTGGTTCGGACCTTTCACACAATTTACCCGGACAGACCTGGTCATGAGGGTCCGGAGGCCCCTCGTAGAAGGGGGGGTACTGTCATGGGTGCATCGCCACGAAGATCGTCGCGATTGCACATTCTGACTTCTCACAGCTGAGCTGCTGTTTCTTTGTGTTTGGTTATGAGAGAGTTAATTTTACCTAGCTCTTTGCTAAGACTAGGTCCAGCCTCGCCCGGCTGCTTTGGATTATGTTCTAATTAGTTTCCTTTATATTCCTGCCAGTCTGGGTGTTGGATGCCGGTGAAAGCATTCATATAGTTTAGCAGACTGGATCGGTTCTGGGAATACTTAAGCTAAGAGCTCCTTAGTTGTTTTACTCTTACAGCTTATAGTTTATCTCTGAGACCTAAGGTGTTCCTACTGTGTGTGAGTGTTGTATGTAAGACTTTATTTACTTTATTTCTTATCTTTCTTGTATGTCTTTCTGTTCATTAACCGTTACCTGGTCATTCCCTTTGGTGGTATTCAGGGTCCTTCTTAGGACTAGAATACAGTTGGCAGGGATTGATAGGAGACAGGGTTTACGCTGGTGGCCTGGACCTCTGTACCTTTAACAGTACCTCCAGGTTGAGGGATTAGTTAGGACCCCAGTTTAGGGTCAGCTTAGACCCCGGTCACCCTCTAGCCGGAGACAGCGTATAACGGATTCCGTTTTGACCCTCTGGACATTCTGTCAGGTAAAATCTATGTTATCATATATCTATGCGCATGTTATATAGTATGTTGCCCTTTTGATATAGATTATTGTCATCACATATATATATCTGCTATACAGCGTGACAGCAGGTTGAGTTACTGTTCACATGACATGACCCTTCAATGTTTCCTACCTTAAAATATCCTAATACATTGGTTGATGGGTCTAATGATTTCACCTTCTTCTATTACAGGTTGCACGTCCGGGATTTAAATATAGAAATAAATACCATCCTACCACCATGGCATCTGTGGCACTCAAGGTTATATTAGGACTAGCTGTATACATCGGATGTACCATTGGATCGTCACAGCCGCAGGCAAGGGTCTCTCTGACATTCGAAGGTAAGAAATATACCCTTTATCTCATAGTCATTATCTGGCATGCTTTATGCACATGTCAGTGTTGGAGTGGAATCTGTGAAGAATGAGATATGAAACTGAGAGCTATACATTTCTATATAAATCAGTGTGAGGGTAAAAGTGCAGAGCGTCATGCCAGCACCACGGGCTTAGTCATTGTACTGTCTGGGCCTGATTGATTCATCTGCTACTGCATGCTGGACTGCAGTCAAGGTTAGATCTGGCGGTATACTTTACAGACTATGGAAGGCATATGAGAACCAAGTGCAGACTTGGCAGCGCTTTGTCTTATTAAAACCAAACTTTTTTTTTTCCTGAATGATCTAAAATTCCTTACAGAATGTACACATAATGGAAATAGCCTGATGTCTAAGCCTGAAGAATAGCCGTCCTGTAAATACGGAATGGAAAATGCTATATATTCCTGCTTGTGTCTGAAAACACCTACTAAAATTTGAAAAGGGTTGTGCTCTTTCCTAAAACGGGAGCCATGTGCAGAAACCTGAGTGTGGCGTCTGACGTCATAGTTTTTCCTGTTTGTTCGATGTCCTTGTGTTTTGTTTTTTATGTATAAGAATACTTGGAGGTGTTTATTAGAGGATTAGGATTATTCTTCATCTTTCTTATTCATTACAGTGTCCATGTATTATTTTGTGATTGATATTTGTTTCAATCAATGCAATTTTTCTGTTGTAAATGGATTACCCAAGGTGTGGTGGGAGTGACGGATTATAGGGTCTTTCCAGCTCCGTATAAAACATTTTGCCTTATGTGTCCTTGTGCATATTTTGCTATTTCTTCTAAATGTGGCTTGTGCAAAAAATCCACACGTGATGAAGATTATTGGAAAAATTAATCAATCATCTAACAACTGAAAGCTTTGCGGGCATAGTCATTTTCAGTGGAAGTTTCTGCTAATGCTGCTGAGTCACCTCACCTTATGGCTTACTGTAAAATGTCAATGTGTAATTTACCATTTATTGCTATTATATGTTCACATGAACCTAGTGAGGGACTAAAGGCAATATCAAAGAGACGGCCAAAAACAGAATTCATTCTACCTGTTTATTAGCGAATGCAGCCATGCACAGCAAAATAGGTGATTGATACATACAGTCATGGCCGAAAGTGTTGGCACCCTTGACATTATTCCAGAAAATTATGTATTTTTCCCAGAAAATTATTGCAATTACACATGTTTTGTTATACATTTGTTTATTTCCTTTATATGTATTGGAACAACAAAAAAAAAACAGAGTAAAAAAAGGCAAAGTGGACATATTTTCACACAAAACCCCCAAAATGGGCTGGACAAAATTGTTGGCACCCTCAACTTAATATTTGCTTGCACACCCTTTGGAATAAATAACTGCAATCGCTTCCTGTAACTATCAACAAACTTCTTGCATCTCTCAACTAGATCACTCTTCTTTTGCAAACTACTCCAGGTGTCTCATATTTGAAGGATGCCTTCTCCCAACAGCAATTTTAAGATCTCTCCATAGGTGTTCAATGAGATGTAAATCCTGACTCATTTCTGGGTACTGTAGAACTCCCAGCACTTTGTTTCCATTCATTTCTGGGGGCTTCTTGAAGTATGTTTGGGGTTATTCCTGCTGGAAGACCCATGATCTAGGGCGCAAGCCTAGCTTTCTGACACTGGGCACTATATTGCAACCTAAAATCTGTTTGTAATCTTCGTATTTCATGATGTCAAGGTACCCGGTGACAGAGGCTGCAAAAACAATTCCATAACATCTTTAAACTTCCACCATATTTGACTGTAGGTACTGTGTTCTTTACTTTGTAGGCCTTATTCCGTTTTTGATAAATAGAATGATGTACTTTACCCAAAAAGCTCTATCTTGGTCTCATCTTCTTTCCAGAAGGATTTTTGCTTACTCACATATATTTTGGCAAACTGTAGCCTAGATTTGTCTCTGTGTCAGCAGTGGGGTCCTCCTGGGTCTCCTGCCATAATCTTTCATTTCATTCAAATGTCGACGGATAGTTCGCTGTAACACTAATGATCGTGAAAGACAGCTTGAATTTCTTTGGAACTTGAATGGGGCTGCTTATCCACCATCTGGACTATACTGCATTGCAAACTTTTATCAATTTTTCTCTGCAGTGCACGTCCAGAAAGATTAGCTACAGTGCCATGGGTTTTACATTTCTTGATTATATTGCGCACCATGGACAAAGGATCATCAAGGTCTCTGGAGATGGACTTTTAACCTTGAGATTATTGCTATTGTTCAACAATTTTGGTTCTTAAGTCAGACAGTTCTCTTCTGCTCTGTCTGTTCTCCATGCTCCATGCTGGCACACACAGACACACAATGCAAAGATTGAGTCAACTTTTTATCTGGTTTCAGGCGTTTAACCCCTTCCCGACCCATGACGCCTACGTTGGCGTCATGAAAACCTGTGCCATCCCGACCCATGACGCCAACGTAGGCGTCATGCTATAAATCATGTTCCTGCGGGTCGGGGGACCGAAATCACTGAAAGGTCATCCGACCCGCAGGCACAGGACCCCTTGCGCATCACCACAGTGGGAGTGGCTTAACCCCCACGTGGTTACGATCGCTCTGATTGGCTGTTAAAAGTGAAACAGCCAATCAGAGCGATTAGTAATATTTCACCACTATAAAGTGGTGAAATATTACAATCCATTCATGGCCGATGCAGCAATAGCATCGGCCATGGCTGGACACTGTGTTCCCACCCTCCCCACACCGAGTAACGGTGGTGATCGGCTGCCGCCGCCGATTCATGGCGGCGAACGGTCACCGCCGTTACTATCATCTGCTGGCCGCTCCGATCCTGTCCCCTCCGGTGTGCTCCGCTCCCCCCCGCCCTCCGATCACCCCCCCGCCAATATACTCACCTCCTCCGGTCTTCTGCGGCCTCTTGATCCGTCCCGGCGGCCGCCCTGGACTCTTCATGGGCGCCGCCATCTTGGAAAATGGCGGGCGCATGCGCAGTGCGCCCGCCGGCCGGCGCATGCGCTGTGCGCCTTCCAAATTACAATTTATTTTGATCACTGTGATAAACTCTCACAGTGATCAAAATAAAAGTAAATTAACCCCCCCCCCCCTGTCATAAGTAGGGACAAAAAATAAAATAAAGAATTTTTTTTTTTCCTTTTAGGCCCTGTCCACATGTTGCGGATTTCGCTGCTGATCCGCAGCGGATTTCGCTGCTGATCCGCAGCGGATTTCGCTGCTGATCCGCGGCGGATTTCGCTGCTGATCCGCAGAGGATTTCGCTGCTGATCCGCAGAGGATTTCGCTGGGGATCCGCAGCAGATTTCGCTGCTGATCCGCAGCGGATTTCGCTGTGTATCCGCAGCGGATTTCGCTGGGTATCCGCAGCGGATTTCGCAGCTGATCCGCAGCGGATTCCGCCGCTGATCCGCAGCGGATTTCGCCTCTGATCCGCAGCGGATTTCGCTGCTGATCCGCATCTGATTTCGCTGTTGATCCGCCGCTGATTTCGCTGCTGATCCGCAGCTTATTTCGCTGGGGATCCGCAGCGGATTTCGCTGCTGATCCGCAGCGGATTTCGCTGCTGATCCGCAGCTGATTTCGCTGCTGATCCGCAGCGGATTTCGCTGCTGATCCGCAGCGGATTTCGCTGCTGATCCGCAGCGGATTTCGCTGCTGATCCGCATCTGATTTCGCTGCTGATCCGCAGCTGATTTCGCTGCTGATCCGCAGCTGATTTCGCTGCTGATCCGCAGCGGATTTCGCTGCTGATCCGCAGCAGATCCAGAAACCATGTACAGTACAATGCAAATAAATGTTAAAAAAAAAACGCTGTGCACATGCTGCGAATTTTTCAGCGCGGATTTGCTGCGGTTTTAAATCCGCAGCATGTCAATTCTTTGTGCGGATTCCGCAGCGGTTTTACACCTATTCCATTATAGTTGTAAAACCGCAGGGAAAAACCGCAGCAAATCTGCGCTAAATTCGCAGGTAAAAGGCAGGTCATTTTACCTGCGGATTTTAGAAAAATCCGCAAGTGAATCCGCAACGTGTGCACGGGGCCTCAGGGTTAGGCTGGGTTCTTATTGCATTATGGCAGTCCGTTAGATGGACTGCGTTTCACTGCGGTATAACGCGGTGTAACGCAGTCCGTTAACGCTGCCATTCACCCCATTTGTGTGCACATCGCAACGCATGCCGTAAAGCGGCATACGTTCGCGACGTGCTGTCATTCAGTGACAGAGCCTCGGACACGGGCTGCAGCATCTGGGCTCCATCACCGCTAGCACAGATGAATCATCTGATGATTCATCTGCGCTAGCGGGTATAGCATAACGCGATCGCGTTATGCTATACCATTACCAGCCGGTCAACGCTACGTGTTGAACGGGCTGGTAAAACGCAATATGAACCCAGCCTTAGGGTTAGGGTTAGAATTTGGGTTAGGGTTGGAATTTGGGTTAGGGTTGGAATTTGGGTTAGGGTTGGAATTTGGGTTAGGGTTGGAATTAGGGTTAGGGTTGGTATTAGGGTTAGGTTTGTGGTTAGGGTTAGAGTTAGGATAAGTGTTAGGGGTGTTTTGGGGTTAGGGTTGGGATTAGGGTTAGGCTAGTGGTTAGGTTTATGGTTAGAGTTGGGATTAGGGTTAGGGGTGTGTTGGGGTTAGGGTTATGGTTAGGGTTTGTATTAGGGTTAGGGGTGTGTAGGGGTTAGGGGTGTGTTGGGGTTGGAGTTAGAATTGAGGGTTTCCACTATTTAGGCACATCAGGGGGTCTCCATACGCGACATGGCGCCACCATTGATTCCTGCAAATTTTGCGTTCAAAAAGTCAAACAGTGCTCCCTTTATTCCAAGCCCCGACGTATGCCCAAACAGTGGTTTACCCCCACATATGGGGTATCAGCGTACTCTGGAAAAATTGCACAACTACTTTGGGGGTCTAATTTCTCCTGTTAACATTGGGAAAATAAAAAAATTTGGGACTAAAGATCATGTTTGTGGAAAAAATATGATTTTTTTATTTTCATGCCCGGGCGTTATAAACTTCTGTGTAGCCCTTGGAGGTTCAAACTGCTCACTACACATCTAGATAAGTTATTTGCGGGGTCTAGTTTCCAAAATGGGGTCACTTGTGGGGAGTTTCTACAGTTTAGGCACATCAGGGGCTCTGCAAACGTAACATGACGCCCGCAGACCATTCCATCAAGTGGGCATTTCAAAACGTCACTACTTCCCTTCCGAGCCCCGACGTGCGCCCATACAGTAGTTTTCTCCCACTTATGGGGTATCAGCGTACTCAGGACAAATTGGACAACAACTTTTGGGGTCTAATTTCTCCTGTTACCCTTGGGAAAATAAAAAAATTAGGGACTAAAAATCCTGATTATGGAAGAAATATGATTTTTTTATTTTCATGCCCGGGCGTTATAAACTGCTGTGTAGCCCTTGGGGGTTCAAAGTGCTCACCACACATCTAGATAAGTTCTTTGCGGGGTCTAGTTTCCAAAATGGGGTCACTTGTGGGTAGTTTCTACTGTTTAGGCACATCAGGGGCTCTGCAAACCTAACATGACGCCCGCAGACCATTCCATCAAAGTCGGCATTTCAAAACGTTACTACTTCCCTTCCGAGCCCCAACGTGTGCCCGAACAGTGGTTCCCCCCCACATATGGGGTACCAGTGTACTCAGGACAAACTGTACAACAACTTTTGTGGTCCAATTTCTCCTGTTACCCTGTGAAAATAAAAAATTGCGGGTTAAAAAAATCAGTTTTTGAGGATAAAAAATGATTTTTTATTTTCACGGCTCTGCATTATAAACTTCTGTGAAGCACTTTGGGGTTCAAGGTGCTCACCACACATCTGGATAAGTTCCTTTGGGGGTCTAGTTTACAAAATGGGGTCACTTGTGTGGGGTTTCTACTGTTTAGGCACATCAGGGGCTCTGCAAACGTAACAATGTAAGCCCGCAGAGACATTCACAAGTCGGCATTCAAGCGTCACTATATCCCTTCCGAGCCCTGACGTGTGCCCAAACAATGGTTCCCCCCACATATGGGGTACTAGCGTACTGAGGACAAACTGAACAACAACTTTTGGGGTCCAATTTCTCCTGTAACCATTGTGAAAATAAAAAATAGTGGGCTAAAATATCATTTTTTGAGAAAAAAAAAGATTTTTTATTTTCACGGCTCTGCGTTATAAACTTCTGTGAAGCACCTGGGGGTTCAGAGTGCTCACTTTGCATCTAGATAAGTTCCTTAGGGGGTCTAGTTTCCAAAATGGGGTCATTTGTGGGGGAGCTCTAAACTTTAGGCACACAGGGGCTCTCCAAACACGACATGGTGTCCGCTAACGATTGGAGCTAATTTTCCATTCAAAAAGTCAAATGGCGCTCCTTCCCTTCTGAGCCCTGCCGTGCGCCCAAACAGTGGTTTATGACCACATATGAGGTATCTGTGTACTCAGGAGAAATTGCCCAACAAATTTTAGGATCCAATTTATACTGTTGCCCATGTGAAAATGAAAAAAACTGAGGCTAAAAGAAATTTTTTGTGAAAAAAAAGTACTTTCTTTTTTTTACAGATCAATTTGTGAAGCACCTGGGGGTTCAAAGTGCTCACTATGCATCTAGATAAGTTCCTTAGGGGGTCTAGTTTCCAAAATGGGGTCACTTGTGGGGGAGCTCCAATGTTTAGGCACACAGGGACTCTCCAAATGCGACATAGCAACCGCTAAATATTCCAGCATATTTTCCATTCAAAAAGTCAAATGGCGCTCCTTCCCTTCTGAGCCCTGCCGTGCGCCCAAACAGTGGTTTATGACCACATATGAGGTATCTGTGTACTCAGGAGAAATTGCCCAACAAATTTAGGATCCAATTTATACTGTTGCCCATGTGAAAATGAAAATAACTGAGGCTAAAAGAATATTTTTGTGAAAAAAAAGTACTTTATTTTATTTACGGATCAATTTGTGAAGCACCTGGGGGTTCAAAGTGCTCACTATGCATCTAGATAAGTTCCTTAGGGGGTCTAGTTTCCAAAATGGGGTCACTTGTGGGGGAGCTCCAATGTTTAGGCACACAGGGACTCTCCAAATGCGACATGGCAACCGCTAAATATTCCAGCATATTTTCTATTCAAAAAGTCAAATGGCGCTCCTTCCCTTCTGAGCCCTGCCGTGCGTCCAAACAGTGGTTTATGACCACATATGAGGTATCTTTGTATTCAGGAGAAATTGCCCAACAAATTTTAGGATCCAATTTATACTGTTGCCCATGTGAAAATGAAAAAAACTGAGGCTAAAAGAAAATTTTTGTGAAAAAAAAGTACTTTCTTTTTTTTACGGATCAATTTGTGAAGCACCTGGGGGTTCAAAGTGCTCACTATGCATCTAGATAAGTTCCTTAGGGGTCTAGTTTCCAAAATGGGGTCACTTGTGGGGGAGCTCCAATGTTTAGGCACACAGGGACTCTCCAAATGCGACATGGTAACCGCTAAATATTCCAGCATATTTTCCATTCAAAAAGTCAAATGGCGCTCCTTCCCTTCTGAGCCCTGCCGTGCGCCCAAACAGTGGTTTATGACCACATATGAGGTATCTGTGTACTCAGGAGAAATTGCCCAACAAATTTTAGGATCCAATTTATACTGTTGCCCTTGTGAAAATGAAAAAACTGAGGCTAAAAGAAAATTTTTGTGAAAAAAAGTACTTTCTTTTTTTTACAGATCAATTTGTGAAGCACCTGGGGGTTCAAAGTGATCACTATGCATCTAGATAAGTTCCTTAGGGGGTCTAGTTTCCAAAATGGGGTCACTTGTGGGGGAGCTCCAATGTTTAGGCACACAGGGTCTCTCCAAATGCGACATGGTAACCGCTAAATATTCCAGCATATTTTCCATTCAAAAAGTCAAATGGCGCTCCTTCCATTCTGAGCCCTGCCGTGCGCCCAAACAGTGGTTTATGACCACATATGAGGTATCTGTGTATTCAGGAGAAATTGCCCAACACATTTTAGGATCCAATTTATACTGTTGCCCATGTGAAAATGAAAAAAACTGAGGCTAAAAGAAAATTTTTGTGAAAAAAAAGTACTTTCTTTTTTTTACGGATCAATTTGTGAAGCACCTGGGGTTCAAAGTGCTCACTATGCATCTAGATAAGTTCCTTAGGGGTCTAGTTTCCAAAATGGGGTCACTTGTGGGGGAGCTCCAATGTTTAGGCACACAGGGACTCTCCAAATGCGACATGGTAACCGCTAAATATTCCAGCATTTTTCCATTCAAAAAGTCAAATGGCGCTCCTTCCCTTCTGAGCCCTGCCGTGCGCCCAAACAGTGGTTTATGACCACATATGAGGTATCTGTGTACTCAGGAGAAATTGCCCAACAAATTTTAGGATCCAATTTATACTGTTGCCCTTGTGAAAATGAAAAAACTGAGGCTAAAAGAAAATTTTTGTGAAAAAAAGTACTTTCTTTTTTTTACAGATCAATTTGTGAAGCACCTGGGGGTTCAAAGTGATCACTATGCATCTAGATAAGTTCCTTAGGGGGTCTAGTTTCCAAAATGGGGTCACTTGTGGGGGAGCTCCAATGTTTAGGCACACAGGGTCTCTCCAAATGCGACATGGTAACCGCTAAATATTCCAGCATATTTTCCATTCAAAAAGTCAAATGGCGCTCCTTCCATTCTGAGCCCTGCCGTGCGCCCAAACAGTGGTTTATGACCACATATGAGGTATCTGTGTATTCAGGAGAAATTGCCCAACACATTTTAGGATCCAATTTATACTGTTGCCCATGTGAAAATGAAAAAACTGAGGCTAAAATAAAATTTTTGTGAAAAAAAAGTACTTTCTTTTTTTTACAGATCAATTTGTGAAGCACCTGGGGGTTCAAAGTGATCACTATGCATCTAGATAAGTTCCTTAGGGGGTATAGTTTCCAAAATGGGGTCACTTGTGGGGGAGCTCCAATGTTTAGGCACACAGGGACTCTCCAAATGTGACATGGCAACCGCTAATATTCCAGCATATTTTCCATTCAAAAAGTCAAATGGCGCTCCTTCCCTTCTGAGCCCTGCCGTGCGCCCATACAGTGGTTTATGACCACATATGAGGTATCTGTGTACTCAGGAGAAATTGCCCAACAAATTTTACGATCCATTTTATCCTGATGCCCATGTAAAAATGAAAAAATTGATGCTAAAAGAAAATTTTTGTTGGAAAAATTAAAATGTCCATTTTTTCCTTCCACGTTGCTTTAGTTCCTGTGAAGCACCTGAAGGGTTAATAATCTTCTTGAATGTAGTTTTGAGTAGCTTGAGGGGTGCAGTTTTTATAAAGGTGTCACTTTTGGGTATTTTCTGCCATATAGACCCCTCAAAGTGACTTCAAATGTGAGGTGGTCCCTAAAAAAAATGGTTTTGTAAATTTTGCTGTAAAAATGAGAAATCGCTGGTCAACTTTTAACCCTTATAACTTCCTAACAAAAAAAAATGTTGTTCCCAAAATTGTGCTGATGTAAAGTAGACATGTGGGAAATGTTATTTATTAACTATTTTATGGCACATATCTCTCTGGTTTAACAGAATAAAAATTTAAAATTTGAAAATTACAAAATTTTCAGAATTTTCGCCAAATTTCCATTTTTTTCACAAATAAACGCAAAAATTATCGACCTAAATTTACCACTAACATGAAGCCCAATATGTCACGAAAAAACAATCTCAGAATCGCTAGGATCCGTTGAAGCGTTCCTGAGTTATTACCTCATAAAGGGACACTGGTCAGAATTGCAAAAAATGGCAAGGTCTTTAAGGTCAAAATAGGCTGAGTCATGAAGGGGTTAAAGTTGTTTGCTGACAATTTTGTCTATCCCATTTTTGGGGTTTTGTGTGAAATGATGTCCAATTTTCTTTTTTTTCTCTGTGCTTTTATTTTGTTCTTGTTACATTACACACAAATGAATTAAACATGTTTATAGCCCAATGTGTAATTGTAATAATTTTTAGAAGAAATATTTCATTTTCTGAAAAAATTTCAAGGAGACCAGCACTTTCGACCATGACTGTACAGTCATAGCCAAAAGTTTTGAGAATGACACAAATATTAATTTTTACAAAGTCTACTGCTTCACGATTTCTAATGGCAATTTGCATATACTCCAGAATATTATAAAGAGTGATCAGCTTAACAGTAATTACTTGCAAAGTCAATATTTGGCTAGAAAATGAACTTTATCCCCCAAAACACATTTCAACATCATTGCAGCCCTGCCTTAAAAGGACCAGCTAACCTCTTTTCAGTGATTGCTCCAGTAACACAGGTGTGGGTGTTGATGAGGACATGGCTGGAGATCAATCTGTCATGATTAAGTAAGAATGACACCACTGGACACTTTAAAAGGAGGCTGGTGCTTGGCATCATTGTTTCTCTTCTGTTAACCATGGTTATCTCTAAAGAAACACGTGCAATCATCATTGCAATGCACAAAATGGCCTAACAGGGAAGAGTATCGCAGCTAGAAAGATTGCACCTCAGTCAACAATCTATCGCATCATCAAGAACTTCAAGGAGAGAGGTTCCATTGTTGCCAAAAAGGCTTCAGGGCGCCCAAGAAAGACCAGCAAGCGCCAGGACCATCTCTTAAAAGTGTTTCAGCTGCGGGATCGGGGTACCAGCAGTTCAGAGCTTGCTCAGGAATGGCAGCAGGCAGGTGTGAGTGCATCTGCACGCACTGTGAGGCGGAGACTCTTGGAGCAAGGCCTGGTCTCAAGGAGGGCAGCAAAGAAGCCACTTCTCTCCAGAAAAAACATCATGGACAGACTGATATTCTGCAAAAAGTACAGGCAGTGGACTGCTGAGGACTGGGGTAAAGTTATTTTCTCTGATGAATCCCCTTTTCGATTGTTTGGGACATCAGGAAAACGCCTCATTAAGAGAAGACAAGGTGAGCGCTACCACCAGTCTTGTCTCATGCCAACTGTTAAGCATCCTGAAACCATTCATGGGTGGGGTTGCTTCTCAGCCAAGGGAATCAGCTCTCTCACAGTCTTGCCTAAAAACACAGCCATGAATAAAGAATGGTACCAGAATGTCCTCCAAGAGCAACTTCTCCCAACCCTCCAAGAGCAGTTTGGCGATCAACAATGCCTTTTCTAGCATGATGGAGCACCTTGCCATAAAGCAAAGGTGATAACTAAATGGCTCAGGGAACAAAACATAGAGATTTTGGGTCCATGGCCTGGAAACTCCCCAGATCTTAATCCCATTGAGAACTTGTGGTCAATCATCAAGAGACGGGTGGACAAACAAAAACCTAAAAATTCTGACAAAATGAAAGCATTGATTGTGCAAGAATGGACTGCTATCAGTCAGGATTTGGTCCAGAAGTTGATTGAGAGCATGCCAGGGAGAATTGCAGAGGTCCTGAAGAAGAAGGGTCAACACTGCAAATATTGACTTGCATTAACTCATTCTAACTGTCAATATAAGCTTTTGTTACTCATATGTTTGCAATTATTATATTTCTGTCTGTGATAAAAAACATCTGTCAAACACACATAAAAACCAGAGGGCAGCAGATCATGTGAAAATATAATATTTGTGTCATTCTCAAAACTTTTGGCCATGACTGTATATACATACTATCATAGTGCCCACTCTACAATGCCTCATAAGTGGTTGCCATGTAGGGCTATATATTTCACGAAATCCCTCATGGGCAGCAGGACAGGTGACTATATATTCATGGCATTTGTTTGAAGGCCTGGGCAGGTTAGCATCTCTGCCTTTTTGTTGTATTTTTTGAATTTTTGGAGGATTTTTAAGTCCTCTTTGGTGCTATTGCTGTTTAGTGAAGCCAGTAAACTGCAAAACAAAACTCAGCAAATCCAAAAATATTTTTATACCTGTTTTTGCTGTGGATTTGACTGACTTAATTGAAGTCAATGGGTGCAGAAATGCTGCAGAAACGCAAAACACTTCAGGATTGTCATTGAATTACCTTGCATAAGGATTCCATTACATTTTTGGACCATTTCTGCGCGGAAAAAAACGCCGCAAAAAAGCATCAAAAATCGTGTGCACATAGCCTTATACAGCAGTGGAGCCCTGATACGGGTAAAATATTAGACACCAAGTTGACCCAGTTGCTCACCTTGCATGAGACACTATGAGCACAATTGCACTCAACACAGGACTATTATTATTTGAAAACTGAATGTGGATACCGAACCCCAAGCAAGACCACTCACGGCAATTAGAGGAGACACAGAGGAAGCCAGAAGTCACACCAGTATCCACAGGTCCTGTTCCTTATATCCGGATATTTTATGGTACCAAGGAGACACAAAGGAATCCTGAAGTCCTACTAGTATCCACAGGTCCTGTCTCTTATACCCGGACACTCTATGGTATTAAGGTAATACGACTTCACCTCTCGTATAATACTTATTTTCGTGTAAGCGCTTGGAATTATTTATATAGACTATATATTCAAGATGTCTTCCATGTACAGAAGCATTGCTAGCTGTCACATACGGCTTTACATATAAATATAGAACCCATGCACAGTAGCATATTTGCTTGCTCTAAAACCCATGTGTTTTCTGTTGTGACCAGCCGATTCATATTTTTCCAAAAATTCCAACCAATGTCTTGGTTACTCTTTCTGGCTATGAATGAGAAGCTGCCATCCATTGTCTAACATTAGAGTTGTGTAGTATTCATAGATGGGTATATCAAGTTGTACTATTTTAACAAAGGAATTCTGTTGTGAATACCTTGGAGGCGACTTCTGAGCTGGGGCTCCCTCCGGTGGTTGCTGAGGGTAATGAACTAATTACTGAATGGCCTTCAGCTGGCTCTGAATGGTATGATATAAGTGACCTGAGTTCCCAGCAGCCTTGCCGGTAATCAATTGTTCCTCCTGCTCTTGCTTGGAGCACATCTTGCTTTCCTGCTCTCATTCAGATAAGTGTTTTGCTTTTTTTTCCTCTGTTGGATTTTCACTGCTGGTTTGCTGCAGCCTGGTCCCCTTTTGGGGTCTTGCGCTGCAATTCTGCTCATTGTGTTTTTGCATTTTTGCTTTGTTCCTTTGTCACTTTTTATTTGCTGTGTTGCTGTGTATTACACTAGCGATCTGATTTATGTGGTAGAGATCGTGTGATCTCAGGTTTTTTGTTAATCAGAAGTGTTGGCATTTTTGTCAGGGTTTTTTTGGGTTGCAGTCAGAATTCTGTCCTATACTTGTCTATCTAGACAGATTGGGCCCCAGCGTTTGCTCATTCTATTTTCTGTCTGTGTCCGTGTTTTCTTCTTGTCTAACCGCCATTACATGTTCGGGGGCTTCCTATTTCTTTGGGGATTCTGCTCCGGGGCAGATAGCATTCATCTTTCTGCCTTTAGGTGTAGCTATCTCTCCGGCTGTGACGAGGCGTCTAGGATCACTTTAGGTACGCTCCACGGCTACTTCTAATGTGGCGGTTAGTTTAGGTTTCTGCAATCCAATAGTTTCCAGCCTCTCTGGTGTATTGCTACTTTGGCTATTCTTTGCAGTTTCTCCTCAGCTACCGAAACATAAAAGTATTAGGCTATGGTTCCACAGTCCGGAACCATAGCGCTATTGACGGAGCGGAAATTCCGCTCCGTCTAAGCCCCGCCCCCTTTCTGACGCGCGCTCTTTCCGGAGGTGTTCAGGACACCTCCGGAACACCTCCGGAAAGAGCGCAGGGCTACATAGCCCTGTGTTAATTATGTTGCGGCGACGCACCGTCGCCGCAATACGCGAGGACATGCTGCGGTCTAAAAAGACGCACCGCATGTCCGTTTACGCAGGTTTGCCACCTGCGTATTGTTACGCATAGTGGAGACGGGATTTCTTGAAATCCCCTCCACTATGCTGTAACATCTGGACGCTGCGTGTTTGGCGCTGCGCCAGCGCACAGCGCCAAACACGCAGCGTTTCCTGACCGTGGAAACTCACCCTTACCGGCCCGACTGAAAATTATATGTTACTCACAGAAGGGAAAAATAGTAAAGAGGAAAAAGTTTGTTACATTTTTTTTTCCCCTCTATTTCTCTGGGTGCTGAGGAGGAATTTTTTTTCTCTCAATGGAGTTTGCACAGTTGTCTGGCCGTGTGGAGCAGCTTGCCACTGAGGTTCAGAGTATTGCTACCTATCTTGCTAAGTTGCCAGTTGTGGAACCTAGGATCCCCATGCCAGATTTATTTTTGGGGGATTGGTCTAAATTTCTGAATTTCAAAAATAACTGTAAGTTGTTTTTTGCCTTAAAGCCTAAGTCCTCAGGGAACGCAGCACAGCAGGTTCAAATTGTCATCTCTCTGCTGTGCGGCGACCCTCAGGATTGGGCTTTTTCCCTGACACCTGGGGATCCTGTTTTGAATGATGTTGATGTATTTTTTCAGGCTCTGGGGTTATTGTACGATGAACCTAATGTCACTGATCAAGCTGAAAAGACCTTGTTGGCATTAAATCAGGGTCGTGAAGACGCAGAGCTGTACTGTCAGAAATTCCGAAAGTGGGCAGTCCTGACCAAATAGAATGATGATGCTTTGGCAGCCCTTTTTCGGAAGGGTCTGTCAGAAAATGTAAAGGACGTTATGGTGGGTTTCCCTGTTCCCTCTGGTCTCAATGATTCTATGTCTTTGGCTATTCAAATTGACAGATGTTTGCGGGAGCGCAGAGGTATGCGTGAGATAGTGTTGCCTTGTGAGCCAGCTCCTGAGCCCATGCAGTGTGATGGAGTGACTTCTGGGGCTCAGCGTCATGAGTTTCGTAAGCGCAATGGGTTATGTTTCTACTGTGGTGACGCTTCCCATGCTATTTCCGTCTGCCCTAAGCGGGGAAGACGTTTTGCGCGCTCAGTTGTCTTGGGTAGCGTTCAGACTAAATTTCTGTTGACTGTTACCCTGATTTGCTCCCTGTCCACATTTTCGGCTCAGGCTTTTGTTGATTCAGGAGCAGCTATTAACCTGATGCATTTTGACTTTGCCAAACGTTGTGGGTTTCCCATGATACCCCTGCGGAAGTCTATTTCTTTACTGGGCATTGATTTTACCACTTTGGCGGGGAATAAACCCCAGATTTCTACTCAGGTGATAATGAGGGTTGAACCAGATCATCAGGAGAGTTGCAAATTTCTGGTGTTGCATAATCTGCATGACATTATTGTACTGGGTTTCCCTTGGTTACCAACTCATAATCCTGTTTTGGATTGGAAATCTGTGTCTGTGACCAGTTGGGGTTGCCAATGTGTTAATACTGACACTCCTGTTTTTTCTGCCTCTCCCCAGTCTCAGGATGTCCCTGACTTTTTGACTGATTTTTCTGATGTGTTTAGTGAAAGTAAATCTGCATCCTTACCTCCTCACAGGAGCTATGATTGCGCTATTGAGTTAGTGCCTGGTGGTAAATTTCCTAAAGGTCGCCTTTTTAATTTTTCTGTACCTGAACACGATGCTATGCGATCTTATATCAAGGAGTCATTGGAGAAGGGTCATATCAGACCATCCTCCTCACTCTTGGGCACCGTTTTTTTCTTTGTGGCCAAAAAGGATGGTTCATTGAGGCTGTGTATTGATTATCACCTCCTGAATAAGATCACTGTTAAATATCAATATCTGTTACCTTTGATTTCTGACCTATTTTCCAGAGAAAAGTGCTAGTTGGTTTACCAAGCTTGACTTCAGGGGGCGTATAACCTTATTCGCATTAAGCACGGGGATGAATGGAAGACAGCGTTTAATACCCCAGAGGGGCATATTGAGTACCTAGTGATGCCTTTTGGGCTTACTAATGCCCCTTCCGTCTTCCAATCCTTCATGAATGATATTTTCAGGGATTTTGTGGATAAATTTCTGATTGTTTATTTGGATGATATCTTGATTTTTTCCAACGACTGGGACTCTCATGTGAAACATGTTCGGACTGTGTTCCAGATTTTGAGAGAGAATGCACTGTATGTGAAGGGATCAAAGTGTATTTTTGGCGTACACAAGGTCTCATTTCTGGGATTCATTTTGTCTCTTTCTGTTATTGAAATGGACCGGTCAAGGTTCAGGCCATCTGTGATTGGGTTCAACCTACTTAATTGAAGGCTCTTCAGAGATTTTTGGGTTTTGCCAATTTTTATCGCAAATTTATTGGTAATTTCTCTGGTATTGTTAAACCATTGACTGATTTGACCAAAAAGGGTTCCGATGTTGTGAATTGGCCTCCTGAGGCAGTTTCTGCGTTTCAGGAACTTAAGCAGAGATTCATTTCTGCTCCTGTTCTACGGCAGCCTGATGTTTCTCTGCCGTTTCAGGTGGAGGTTGATGCCTCTGAGATTGGGGCAGGTGCCGTTTAAGAGTAAACCTTGTGCCTTTTTCTCTCGAAAATTTTCTCCAACTGAACGTAATTATGACGTCGGTAATCGGGAGTTATTGGCCATGAAGTGGGCCTTTGAAGAGTGGAGACATTGGATGAAAGGAGCCAAACATCAGGTGGTGGTCCTCACGGACCATAAGAACCTGGTGTATCTCGAGTCAGCCAAGCGACTTAATCCTAGACAGGCGAGGTGGGCCTTGTTTTTCACACGTTTTAATTTTGTGGTTTCTTTTATTCCGGGCACTAAGAATGTTAAGGCAGATGCCCTCTCGAGGAGTTTCTTTGCGGATTCTCCTGAGTTATCTCATCCTGCTGTTATTTTGAAAGAGGGTGTAGTTCTTTCCACCATCATATGGCATTCCTGAGAATATTGTGTCTGACAGAGGAGTCCAGTTTGTTTCCAGATTTTGGAGGACATTTTGTTTAGTTATCTTTCTCCTCTGCATTTCACCCTCAGACCAATGGACAAACCGAGAGAACAAACCAGACCTTGGAGACTGGACAGACATCTGTCTGGGATGATTTAGAGAATCCTGCTTTGAGCAGGGGGTTGGACCAGATGGCCCAGGAGGTCCCTTCCAACTCTACTATTCTATGATTCCATGATTCTATGACTTATTTGAGATGTTTTGTGTCTGCTGATCAAGATGACTGGAACTCTTTTTTGCCTTTGGCTGAGTTTGCTCTTAATAATAGGGCTAGCTCTGCCGCCTTGATGTCTCCATTTTTCTGCAATTCTGGGTTTCACCCTCGATTTTCTTCATGACAGGCGGAGGCTTCTGTCTGCCGGGGGTTGTGCAGCGTATGCAGCAGATTTGGGACCAGGTAGTGGAGAGGTTGTCTCTCTCTCAAGAGAAGGCCCAGCGGTTTGCCAACCGGCATAGGACTGATGGTCCTCGTTTTAAAGTGGGGGACTTGGTTTGGTTGTCCTCAAGAAATATCCCTATGAAGGTTGCATCTCCAAATTTAAGCCAAGGTTCATTGTACCTTATAAGATCATGGAAATTATTAATCCTGTTTCCTTCCGTTTGCTTCTTCCAGGGACATTTAAGATCCATAACGTGTTCCACAAGTCCTTATTGAAGAGGTTTATCGATCCAGTGATTCCTATGGCTGCGCCTCCTGATCCTGTTTTGGTTGAGGGCAATTTGGAGTATGTGGTTGAGAAAATATTGGATTCTCCTTTTGCTAGACGGAAACTCCAGTATTTGGTTAAGTGGAGAGGTTATGGTCAGGAGGACAATTCTTGGGTGTTTGCTTCGGACATCCATGCTGGGAGACTTATCCGTGCCTATCATCGAGCTCATCCTGATCAGCCTGCTTGCGCAGGTGAGGGTTCTGTGACCCCTCCTCAAGGGGGGGGTACTGTTGTGAATACCTTGGAGGCGACTTCTGAGCTGGGGCTCCCTCCCTTGGTTGCTGAGGGTAATGAACTAATTACTGAAAGGTCTTCAGCTGGCTCTGAATGGTATGATATAAGTGACCTGAGTTCCCAGCAGCCTTGCCGGTAATCAATTGTTCCTCCTGCTCTTGCTTGGAGCACATCTTTTTATTTGCTGTGTTGCTGTGTGTTACACCAGTGATCTGATTTAGGTGGTAGAGATAGCGTGATCTCAGGTTTTTTGTTAATCAGAAGTGTTGGTATTTTTGTCAGGGTTTTTTTTGGGTTGCAGTCAGAATTCTTTCCTATACTTTTCTATCTAGACAGATTGGGCCCCAGCGTTTGCTCATTCTATTTTCTCTCTGTGTCCGTGTTTTCTTCTTGTCTAACCGCCATTACATGTTCGGGGGCTTCCTATTTCTTTGGGGATTCTGCTCCGGGGCAGATAGCATTCATCTTTCTGCCTTTAGGTGTAGCTATCTCTCCGGCTGTGACGAGGCGTCTAGGATCACCGTAGGTACGCTCCACGGCTACTTCTAGTGTGGCGGTTAGTTTAGGTTTCTGCAATCCAATAGTTTCCAGCCTCTGTGGTGTATTGCTACTTTGGCTATTTTTTGCAGTTTCTCCTCAGCTACCGAAACATAACAGAATTCCATGTTGATTTTTAATGGTATGGAATGTATTTTTTGTTTACTTTGCTGCAATTGTAATTTGAACAAAGGATTGTAATTGAAGGAGCTTTCCAGTAACATAACAAATATGGCCAAAGCAGGTCATGTCAGAAAATCCCCCTCTGCTCTAGTTGTCCCTGCAGTCTTTATTTGCTGGGCTGAAGTGATGAAATGCCCATCTACATAGGTGACTGCGCTGGTCTTAGCAGTCTCTTGCAGTAAACCTGTGGTGCCAATGATTGATTGCAGCGGTCATGGGTAAGGACAGCTTGTCAAAGACTTGTGGGGAGAACCTGAGCAGTAGATTTGGATCAGTGGAGGACACAGCAGGTGTATATAGTTTATTCCTTATGCTATTCTATTACATTACCGGCCAAATCACTTTATTGCTCCATTTAGTGAATGTACTATAGGGCTTGTATCTTCTCTGCCAGTTAAACCTATTGATTTCTGCTACCTATATTTTCCATTCATCCTATTCCTAGCACAGCAGCTTCAGAGCTTCTATAAAATTGTTTCAAAATTGAGTGTGTTTTGCATGAAAATAAGCTCCATGGTGTCCCTCTTGTGTGAATTCTGCTACCACAGGAGGGAGGTGAGAATAGTAACACTGATTATTAGGCTGATTCAGTCTTTCTCTTACAGCTTTCTGTGTGCTAAATTTGGAGCATAAATTGCTACCTTCGAAAGCAATTAGGTTATTAAAAAAAGAACATAATTGGGGAAAATTAGCTTATATTTGCTCCTTCATCATCATCCTGAATCACTGTCCCAGAAGCTACTGCCTTTGTTATGTGGATTGTTCTCTTGGTCTTTAATTCTCATCATATGGATAAAATCTGGGCAGATTGGGGCCTGTGAGTCACTTCTGGCCCATTGGCGGTCTCTGTCCCACCCACGTACAGCCAAATGGATTAAAATCAAATGCTGCCGCAGTGCTATGGCGGTTCTACGGAGTGCACCTGATCTGTGCAGACTGGTAGAGACGCAGGTCGTGTGCACATGCTACACTGTGCTTCCACTGTCTGTAGGCGCTCGGGACAGTGTGTGCTCCTATCTACTGGTGCTAGTGTGGGTTCTTGACAGCTGCTCCCTGTCGCGACACCTGAGCAGCACACCAAGAACATGCTTGGTCTTGGTAGGAGTCTATGTAATCTGTTTATAAAGGCCCGTCCATGTTAAACAGCCTTGTGAACATGTTGATTTCTTATTGAGCAGCCCAAATATTTTTTCACCCAGCCCAAACACTGGGCTCAGAGCAGGTGAGCAAGCAGTATAATTTATTTTTTAAAGTTGGTTCCTGGCCTCCATAATTCCAGGGCTGTCCCTCCGCAGCTGCTCCAGTCTCTGTTTATTATTTGCAGCTTTAAAATCAACACCATAGCTCTCTTCGGTTCTGCAACCAATCACTGAGCTCAGTGGCAGTGCCGCTGTAGACAGCACAGGTGGCTGAGCTCGATGATTGGCTGCAGAAGTGATGTGCACTGTACTCGTGATGTCACTGCTGCAGCGATTGCAGAGACTGAAGCAGCAGCAGAGATGCAGCACTGTAGTAAGTAACATGCCATTCTGTTACTTTAACCCAGTGCAGACCATATAAGGCAAGAAACCAACCAGAGAAAACTTATGCTGCAGTCTGTGGTCATTTAGAAGAGGTTGTGCAGTAGTGGACAACCCCTTTGAAAGGGTTTTCCATTAATATTTTTTTTCTGTCCATTGGATTGTGCTGCATGAAAATAAAAAACTCGTTCCTTCTGTTTGCAGTGTTTATTGGCTGCAGTGGTAATGTCGCATCTAAGACAAGTAGTTCATCCTATTGGTTTGTCCGCAACAGTCCCAGTTTCCCATTTGATCCTTGAGAAAATTAATTGCCCACCCCTGATATAGATGGTTTAATAAGCTCCTGAAAGTACAAGTGCTGAGAAAGTCGGACAATGAAATAAGTTGCAAAGACATCATTGTATTTCAAGGGTACGTTGTAAAAACACTGGTCTCTGACTATTCAACAAGAATTGTCAGCAAAAAATACAATAGGTGATTTGAATTTTCTAAAAATTTCTGACGAAGGTTTTGTACTTATACATAGTACTTCTTATATATAACAAAATAGACTATGAACTAGACTGAGGGCAGGATGGGGCTGAGAACTGGATGGGGCTGAGGACAGGATGGGACTGAGGACAGTATGGGACTGAGGGCAGGATGGGGCTGAGGACAGGGTGGGGCTGAGGACAGGGTGGGCCTGAGTAGACGATGGGGCTGAGGACAGGATGGGGCTGAGTAGAGGATGAGGCTGAGGACAGGATGGGACTGAGGGCATGATGGGACTGAGGGCATTATGGGGCTGAGAACAGAATGGGGCTGAGGACAGGATGGGTCTGAGGACAGGATGGGGCTGAGGACAGGATGGGACTGAGGACAGGATGGGGCTTATTAGAGGATGGGGCTGAGTAGAGGCTGTGACTGAAGACAGGATGGGATTGAGGACAGGATGTAGAGACATTGTAGTTTTTTAGACATTTTTGCACATGTACTGTAACAAACAAACTAAAAATATAAAATAAATAGAAGTGGTAAAATGTATTAAGTCAATTTTGCATTTTAAAATGAGTAATATTTAATGATGTACTATATATACAATGCTGTGGATACACAATATAACTCAGGAAACACAAATATCTGAGCTTTGTGTCCCAAACAAATGGAACTTGAGATCCTAGTGGTAAATTGGATTATGGCTTTGAACAATTCTTGGGCTTTAGCACCATTAGAGACCATTGAAAAGGAAATCCAGGATACTGCTTTTCCGAATAAGAGAAAAGAAGATAAAGGGCTTTTAATTAGGAATTTGCTTTAATGTCAGCATGATAGGTCTAATTATGATTCAATATGACATCGGGAAGTGCAGATTTTGTAAGAATAGGCCTTGAATATTTCTTAAATCATTTCGATCCTTTCGGTTCAAGGTCTATTGGCACCAGAAATGTGACATTTCTAATAGGAGTCAGCAGCCCCCATAAGTGTTGTGTGTGTTCTGTCGCTGCAGTGAACAAGAGATGGGGAAAAGGTCAGCCATATCTGGTACTGCTATTATGCAGAGTAAGTTAGCCGTTACTAATTCAGCCAGGAACTGTCTTCCTTTCTTCTTGTTTCCAGGCTTTTTTGTGATCAGAGTTATCTCGAGGTCTATTCATCATTGTAATCTATGCATAAAATTGGTGCTTTGGTTTCAGTTAAAAAATCAGAGCGACATTTTCTTGGTTAATTGCCTGCACTATACGTTTCAAGTGCACTTTTCAATAGGTTCTGCATATTATCCCCTTACCCTGCTGTTCTGGAAATCTCTAAAGAATCCTTAGCTAAAGAAAATGTCAGTTCCCGCTGTACTTTTAACGTAAAGTAGTCTGAGTGATCGCTAACTATTCTCACCATGCTGTGTGGTAAATTACAGAATCTTGTATTTATCTGATGAAAATGAGTGTATTCCTAATGATATTGACTCTTGCAGTTGTGGGAGATGTGTGCGGAATAATTGGGCTTATAAACTTGTGTCTTGGGTTTGTATGCATGGTACATTTTGAATTAACTGATTATTCTGCATTTAATTACATTAACTTGCCCAAGTCTTGTTGATCTTTCCCACATAAGTATAATTAAAGGAATTAGAACTTGCATATTTTCACATTGAAAAATTTGATTAAATTTTTCTCAGCCCAGGGAGAATACACTTGACCTGTGGCTTTTCCTAAGCCTGGGTGTGTGAGCAGTGTGTGGAATCAGCAACTGGATGGGTGTCCAGGCCCACATGCCTCTTAAGTAGTATTTGCTTTCTATATTAAGTGCGTCATGGAGTTGGATGCGTGCCATAACATCCTGAATGTATGCCTGTCTGTGAGCCATAATGTTGTTATGTCAGATTCACTTTATATCAAAACCTATAAGAGATTACCTCCAAAGATACATTAGTAGTAGGAATAAAAGGTGCACAGCATGGTAATGGGCTTGAATTAAGGAGTCAATGCGGCTTCTAATTGTTGGCATTATACTGAATGAGAAGCGGAGAAAGATAAAAGAAAACGGCAGATTATCGGGAGGTCACCTAGAGCGTCCACCATCTTGGATAACCTAAGCTTCCACCATCGACGCTCCCTGATTGGCCACTCATCGATCCTTATTAGCTAAAATAGAGATGGAAAGGATGCATGTATGTGGGTTTATTTTTTGATTAGTATAGTACACCCCACACTTGCTGTTCATTCCTTTTACTTTGTGGCACATGGATCAAATATGTGAGCATGCAAGGAATCCAAATTAATAATACCAGTCCAGCATATAGCCCCCATAAATTAAGAATTTACCATTTTATTGTGCAAATCGTTAAAACATCATGTCCATGCAAACGGTCAATATGTTTCAAATGACTCTTGCTCATGACTTCTAATTTTTTTAAGTCAGTGAATCACTATCTCCATACCTTCCATAGACTTCAATAGAGAGTCAAGTGCAAGTGCTAACTCTTCTTTGTGGTGGGTTTTGGGTCCCAGAAAAAAAATTGAACTGCAATAATTGCATTTTTTTGCAATAACAGGCGATCAAAACATTGTATCTACCCCAAAATTAAACATCAGTTCGTCTTGCAAAAAATAAGCCCTCACCCAGCACCAGATCCCGAAAAATGGAGATGCCAGGGATCTAGAAAAATTATGACCTTTTTCCCTACAAACTTTGTATTTTTTTTTCACCACTTAAATGAAAAATAACCTATGCGTGATTGGTATCTGCATACCCGTACTGGCTTGGAGAATCATATTGTCAGATCAGTTTTAGCATTTAGTGAATATGGTAAATAAAAAACAATTGTGGAATTGCTTTTTTTTTTGCCATTTCACCGCACTTGTAATGTTTTTCCCGTTTTCCAATACACTATATGGTAAAATCAATGGTGTCATTCAAAAGTACAACTTGTCCCGCAAAAAAACAAGCCCTCATACCGCCATATTGATGGAAAAATTATCGCTCTGCTTGGAAGAAGGGGAGCAAAAATCGAAAACAAAAAATGAAAAATTCCCCGAGGATAACAGATAGCACTCTTACCTATAATAGTGAATGAGGCCGTTGACGTATCCACATGTTGGATCAGAATCGGCAATACAAGTCTATGGGTCCATGATGCCATCTGAGAGTGGTCGAATATTCACAGACTAATAGGAGACATTCTTTTTCTGCATAGGAGAAAAATTGAAGAAAATCAGACCAAATCCTGATGAAACTCAGATGACACTCCCGTGAAATGCTGATGAAACTCTGTACGTTTTTCTCGTGTGTGGAAAAAAAAACTAATGTCTGAGTAAGCCCTTATTCTTGTTTTATGTGGATGGCCATTTTTTTGATTGGTCACCATTAGTGAAGGCTAACGAGCTTGAATAACATTTTATCTGAGCATGCTTGGGTATTAACCGAGTATCTTGGGCGTGCTCGTATGTTATGTCCGAGTCCCTGCGGCTGCATGATTTGCAACTATTAGACCGCCTCAACACGTGGAGATTCCCTAATAAACAGGCAATCCCTGCATGTAAATCATGCAGCCACGGGGACTTGAACAAAATATATCCGAGCACACCTGAGATACTCTGATAACACCCGAGCATGCTCGGAGAAGACGTTATCCAAGCACGTTCGCGCTTCACTAGTTTCCATATAATATTAATATTGCAGAGGAAATGTCAGACTGACTTTGCCTAACCCTTGCAAAATGAGCTGTTTGCCAGGATTCAAGGGGTGAGATCTGGGGCGATCAGTTGATCTCTTCGATGTCCTTATTTTCAAAGGACTTCACTTGTTTCACCAGAGATTGAAGCCCTGCGACTAAGGCTTCTTTCACACTTCAGTCGTGCGACGTCAGTTAAAATCCGTCAAAGTGTAAAAATAGCGAATCCGCCAGAAAATTGCAAAAACGGATGCACACTGATCCGTTTTCTGACGGATCCGCTATGAACTTTTCAACCCGGAAAATGCAGGAACGCATGTCTGGCACGGAGAGAGAGAGGGAGACAGAGAGAGAGAGAGAGAGAGAGGGAGAGAGAGAGAGAGAGAGAGAGCCCAGACAGTGTTCTGGGCATTTTGAATGGATTTTCTATGGGAGGAACGGATCCGCTGGCTGATTCCGTCAAAAACGGATGCCAGCGGATCCGCCACCCATAGGCGACCATTACACAAAAAGGCGGACCTGGCGGATCCGCCATAGTCTACCATTTTGGCGGATACAAAAAACGTTGCATTGGACATTTTTCAAAAAAGGCGGACGCCAAATTTTTGGCGGATCCGTCAAAAAATGGACCTAACGGACGACCATCCGTCAAAATCCGTCACTAATGCAAGTCAATGGGAAAAAAGCGGATCCGCCAAAAAAAAAATGGCGGATGCGCTTTTTTCACACTTTGGCGGATTCTGACTGACGTCGCACGACTGAAGTGTGAAAGAGGCCTAAACAATTGTCTGCATTTCCTTATTTATGAACCGTGTAATCGCACATTCCTTATGTGCCTGCAATATGGCTTGTACAGTAGATCCAATGTCAGGTCATTGCCCTTCAGAGCATGCTGCCATTACCTCTCTTACCGCTCTGTTTCTATAGCCAGATGCCCCTGCTATCACACAACTAGAGCAATACTCTCACGGTTAACATTCTACTAGCATTTGTTGATTGCATAAGAGCCTGCGCTCCAATAACGTAGTCGTCCCCTGAGGCTAGTAGCCACAGGATTTTGTCAGATTTCACATTTTGTGGTCAGCGTTACTCAAGGGATTTGTGCTTTCTTTTATTTGCTTTTTATCATCCTGCCAATTTCTAGAACTGCTATGCAGGATGAATGGAATGTCTATTCACGTGGAATACCATTTAATATTTAACTTCTTCTGGCGTAGTTATGAAATGCCTGCATGTGTGCACAATAGATGAGTGTTTCTTCACTTCTGAGTTCTTAGACATCTGGAAAATGGGCATATTGTATGTAAGATTATTATTTCGGTCGATACTTATCATGACTTCATTTATGTAAATAATATCTATAATGTAAAAAATCCTTGGCATGCTAAGTTATACGTTTTGTACCATCCCCTACATATATTTTTGCATGGAGAAATAAAATTTCCCAAAAAAAAAATCAATGAGTCTCTTTAGTATTTTGGTGAATACAAAGGCTATAAAATAAGCTGCACTAAAACATGTCATTGCTTTTGTATACATGAGTGCCAGGAGGATCTCTCCAATTGTTCGACAGTTTTCTGATCGATACTTGTCAGGACATCTTTTTTTATATGAAGATTGACATTTTTTCCAGGATTTGTATAGCTTGTGGATACTTCTATATTAGTAGTCAGGCAACATTCATTTAAAAATATTGATTTGTATTCATATTTTGCTTTCAGAATCATCAGATTTTTTTAGGTGGCTATCATATTGACTTCTGTCAGCCATTGTTTGATGGAGAGCATAAAAGTATAGCTTTGGCTGCATTAAGTAGATGGAGTGAAGCTGATTTGTGATTTATCGTTTTCTGGAGTTAGCTGGAAAAATAATCAATATGACTACAGTATTTAGGGGCAAAGGATTGACTTTAAAAAGTCTAATAGATTATATCATTCTTCAGGCGAACCTGGTGATGGAGGCGACGTCTGGACAGGAATCTCTCGGCGTCACAGGATTTGTCCAGCTACTGAGACTTTGGTGGCTGGGATCTGTAGTACTACTCAGTCTGGCAGTCTGGGTGCCTGTTCTGTCCTACTGGAGTAATTCACTCAGTGCTTTGGCCAGTTGGACAGAACCACACCATATTAATACTCCAACCTTACTGGTGAGAGCAGCTAGATATAGTTTATCTACTCTGGTTCAGTCCTGTACTTTCAGCTCCTATTTTGCTTGTTTGTTTTCCTGTGTATAACCGCCGGCTGTTTCCTGACCATTCTTTTGCTTTCTTATTTTGTACCTTTAATTCCCTCCTGGCTCTGACCCGACTGCAAGCTTACTCTGTGCCCCCAAACCAGGTGCCCATGTGTAAGGTCAGATCCCTGTACAGGGTTTAAGGGATGAAAGCCAAACTGATTGGTTGGGGGAAAATTAGTTACGAGTATCTGTCAGTGTCCTCCAAAAATGACTAACAGTGGGTGTGGCCTCACTTCCATACACTTGTATGGAGTGAGGCCGTACGCTCCAGTCGGCCATGCCCCTGGCCGGCCGCATCACTAGCCGTGGCGCAGCCTCGCTCAATACAAGTGTATGGAGCAAGGCCACGACCACTAGGCGGACCCTGACCGCGAGTATGTATAACGCATACCTACTCTCCAGTACCAGGTCAGAAAGCGGCGATTCCCTGCAATACCCAGTGCGTGCGCTGGGAGCATTCGTAAGTCTGCAGTCACACAGAGTGACTGCAGACTTATCAGTTTGGACTGGACAATCCCTTTAATAGCTTTATTACGCATCATAAAATAAAAACAATCAATTTCCACTAATTGCCTGCACATTTTATTAATCCATACAAAGCCGACATTGGAGGAAGGGTGCCAATATTTTTATTTTATTATGGGCAATGTCATTATCAATAGGGGCAATGTCTCCTTCACACAATGTTTTTCGAAGCGGAAGCCATGACATGATTTAGCTTAATACTTACTGTGCAGAAGAATATCTTCATTACCTGAAAGCAAATCTTAAAAATGTTAAGTAAAATGAAAAAGTATAATAAAAGTTGCAGAATTTTATGTGTTGGATGCCATCAAGTTCATATCTCCCATAAACATCATAGCAATGCTTTGATTTTCGCACAATTGCATGCTAATATTTTGGCCAATAGATAATATTTCCTTTGGCACTGCACAGTCAACTCATTGTTCCTTATCAATCTAGATAAGAACTGAAACATGGTTATTATTCCTCGCCCAAAGCAAAAATCAGGAAAGTAACATGTGTTGTGCTTCCAAGCCACAAACATTTATGTATGATAATGAGAACTGCTTAATTGCTGTATTATTTAAAGACTGTAGGCTAAGGCTGAATCTGTATTACATCTAGATGCGATCAAAGTGCACTTCTTTAGAAGGTGAATTTCATGTTTAATATCTAATACTGGAACACACGTAAAAAGATCAGAAAGTGAATAGTCACCATTTAATTTCATGACGTTGCCTTATCATTCTGTATCCTTGGGTGAGAGTGGCTACATTTTCCTTCCATTCAGTCTACAGGAAGAAGAAGAAGAGCATGGTGATCACATACTGTAACAGCATGGATTTATTTGCCAAAGCTAATGCTTTTACCAGCCATATCAATTACAGAGAAGAGCTGCAACAGGATCAAGGAAGCCCCCATGACTGTCTCCCAGTCCTAACAGGAGAATTTGTGCATCATTTGCGTGACATTTTATGAATGGAGACAAAATGTTTTCCCGCTGCTACAGTGATGCTTAAAAGTTTGGGAACCCTTCAGAATTTTCTATAGTTCTGCAATTTTTTAAGACGCAACTTATAAAAGTAAATGAAGAGAAGCAATTCAAACAAATGAAAGAAATATTAGACTTTGTCATTACTTTATTAAAAAGTGATCCAATAATCACGTCTGTGGGTGGCAAAATGACATGAACCTTTGCTTTCAGCATCTGGTATGACATTCTGTGCACAATTAACTGCATCTAAACATTTCCGGTAAGTATTGACTAGTCCTGAACATTGTAGCCCATTCCTCCCTACAAATCAATTCAACATTGATATGTTGGCGTGTTTTCTTCCATGAACTGCTTACTTCAGGTCCTTCCACAACATTTCTATAGGATTAAGGTCAGGACTTTTTGACTTGGCTATTAGAAAACTGTAACTTTATTTTGTATTACTCATTCCTTTATACATTGATTTATCTGCTTTGGGCACTGCATGGCCCTCGTACCCCTGAGATTCACTTCTTGGACAGATGTCCTGTCATTTTCCTTTAGATAAAATTCAGTATTCATTGTTTTATGATTGCAAACCCAAGATGCAAAAAAACTAATCCATACCTTGGTACCGTTTTTCCTCTGAAAATAAGACAGAACCCGAAAATAAACCCTAGTATGATTTTCAGGATTTTTGGAGTATGTTTGAAATATAAGCCCTACTTGAAAAATAAGCCACAGTTACAGTTCAATAAAAGTGTCTAGGTAGCTACCGGTATATATGTAAAAAAGTGAATAGAATACAGCCAGACCCTCTAGCAAGAAAAGCAGACACCCCTAAAAGAAAGCAGACATCCTCAAAAGAAATCAGAAATGCCCAAAAGAATTGCACTCAAAAAACTCCACAATACGGTAATAAGGGTTGGGCTGTGATACACAGATCAGGTAGTACTGCTGGCATCACTCCGCTCTTGAGCCCGAGCGTTGTGGCTGCTTTCGATCAACCACTATACTTGGCTGCAGTGGAACACAGATGGAACTCAAGGAACCTGACAGTGACGCACATCTGTGTGTGAAAGCCCATCCACCACCGGCACTTGCCAACTCTAAGTGTTTTGGGTCTATAGGGGGTCTAGCGAGTGCGATTCTTTTGCAGGTGTCTGCTTTCCTTGATGAAGGGTTTACTCTATCTGTCCTGCTGTATTCTATTTACTTTTTTACATTGACCAAAGCAAAAATTCAGCCAGCAGAGAAGTGCTTTAGGGAGACAAGTAGTCTGTCACGGGTGTGTCGCCACGAAGATCGTCGCGATTACACAACCTGACTTCTCACAGCTGAGTTTTTGGTGCTTGGTGTTTGTCGGCAGTGAGGGAGTTAATTCTCCCTCTCTCTGTGCTAGACGAGGCCCAGCCTCGCCCAGCTGCAGTTAATGCTGCACTAATGAGATTCCTTCAAATACCTGCCAGTCTGCTAGGGAAGTGTCAGTGAAAGCATTCATGCAGACCAGCAGAGCGGATTGTGGTATTGTGAAGTCTGAAGTGAAGAGTACCTGGTGTGGTTTTCTCCCCTCCTCGCTTTATTATTTATCTCCTTACCTGTTGGTGTTCCCTCTGTAGTTGTAGAGTGAGTTTTGTATGCAAGGTGGTCTTTTATTTTACCCCTTGTACTGTCTCGTTCGTCTTATACTGTGTGTAGGCATTTACCTTCCCGTTTCCTGTGGTGGTGATCAGGGTCCTTCTCAGGACTAGATTACAGAGGGTTAGGGATTCACAGGAGATAGGGTTACGATGGCGGCCTGGACCTCTGTACCATCAACAGTACCTCCAGTTAGAGGGATTAGTCAGGGCCCCAGCTTAGGGTCAGCATAGACCCCGGACCTCCTGTATACAGTGACAGCGTGACATTTTCACCGACCATACTAAAGATTCTCTCCAGCAACCATGGATCCAGTAGCCAGTCTAGCTCGGCAGTTGCAGAGTTTGTCCATGGAGCTGGCGGACGTTAAGTCCAAGGTTTTGTACCCCCTGGAGCAAGCCGGACCTGAACCTAAAGTAGCTCTCCCTGACAGGTTCACTGGAGGGCGGGACAAATTTTTTGCTTTCCGGGAGGCATGTAAATTGTACTTTCGGCTGCGACCTCGGTCATCGGGGAGTGAGGATCAAAGGGTGGGAATTGTCATCTCGCTCCTACAAGGGGACCCCCAATCATGGGCGTTCTCGCTTCCCCCGGGCTCCCCGGCTCTCCAGTCAGTGGATAGATTTTTCGCAGCTCTGGGTCTTGTATATGATGACCCGGATCGGGTCTCCCTTGCTGAATCTAAGTTACGTAAGATACAGCAGGGAGATCGTCCGGCGGAGGAATTCTGTTCGGAGTTCCGTAGGTGGGCCACAGACACCCAGTGGAATGACCCGGCTCTTAGGAGCCAGTTTTGTCAAGGTTTATCTGACAAATTAAAGGATGTGTTGGCACAGTATGACCCTCCCACGTCACTGGAAGCCGCTATGGCCCTTGCTATTCGCATTGACAGACGGCTTCGGGAGAGGTGCGGGGTAACTCCGCCCCATGTGATGACTCCACCTTCTACTAGTGACCCTTATATGGAGGTTCCCCTGGTCAGTCCAGAGGAGCCTATGCAGTTAGGAGGGACATCATTCCGAGGGAGTGGATCGGCAGTGCGCCGCAAGACAGGAAGGTGTTTCTTCTGCGGGAGAAAGGGACATTTTATTGGGGGGTGTCCATCCCGTCCTTTGCAGAGTGAGAAGTCGCCGGAAAACTATTGATCCCAGGTTGTGTGGTGGACGACAATCTGGGAGTGTGTATTTCGTCCCCAGGTCCGTCTCAATTTCTCTTACCGGCGGAGGTGGTGGTGGGTACGAGAACTGAGAGGATATCTGTTCTTCTGGATAGTGGGGCCGGGGCTAATCTGGTGGACGCTCGGTTTGCCCGGGTTCAAGGTATGCGACTGAGTGTATTGGCTAAACCCATCCCCATATTCTCGATCGACGCCAGGCCTCTTGGTCAAGGTAGTTTTTTGCAAGCCGTGCATAACATAGATCTTCGAGTGGGGGCGATACATAAAGAACTGTTGTCTTGTTACGTGTTGGAGGGTCTTCCCACTCCTATAGTGTTGGGCCTTCCTTGGTTAACTAAGCATAACCCGGTTATTAATTGGCAATCCAGAGAGATAAGCCAGTGGAGTGAATTCTGTAATAAAAACTGCATGAACACGGTCATCGGTGCGGTCGTGCCTAGGGCCTTACCTCCATTTCTGGTGGACTTTGAGGATGTATTTTCGGAGAAAGGGTGTCAAGAACTACCTCCTCATCGCGCGTATGACTGTTCTGTAAAATTGCTCCCTGAAGCCAAGTTACCGAAATCTAGGTTGTATAACCTTTCTGGTCCTGAGAGCAGGCCATGAAGGATTATATTTCGGAGAGTCTGGCTAAGGGGCATATTAGACCTTCATCTTCCCCGGTGGCCGCGGGGTTCTTCTTTGTGAAGAAGAAAGATGGAGGCCTACGCCCTTGCCTGGATTTCCGTGAGCTTAATCGGATTACGGTCCGAGATCCGTATCCGCTTCCACTTATTCCCGATCTCTTCAATCAGATCGTGGGCGCCAAATGGTTCTCTAAGTTGGATCTCAGGGGGGCGTATAATCTGATTAGGATGAAGGAGGGGGATGAGTGGAAGACGGCGTTTAACACTCCGGAGGGGCATTATGAGAACCTTGTCATGCCATTTGGTCTGACTAATGCCCCGGCGGTGTTTCAACATTTTGTTAATGACATCTTTCGCCACCTAGAGGGACAGTTTGTTGTCATATAAGGAAAAAGATGAACAGCGCTCCATCCAGGTGAGTTCAGTAGAAAAAACTTTATTCAAGCCATCAAACACAACGTTTCGACCTGTTAAGGTCTTTTTCAAGTAACCTTAACAGGTCGAAACGTTGTGTTTGATGGCTTGAATAAAGTTTTTTCTACTGAACTCACCTGGATGGAGCGCTGTTCATCTTTTTCCTTACATTGTATCTCCGAGTTGGTTCCTTGGACCCGGTACGTGCGCCCCACTGCTGAGAGTGCTGTCGACTGCTTCTTCTTTTTCTTACAGTTTGTTGTCATATATCTGGATGACATCTTAATTTACTCGCCGGATCTTGTGTCTCATCAGGAGCATGTTAGGCAGGTGTTGCAGATCTTGCGGGATAATAAACTGTACGCCAAATGGGAGAAGTGTGTGTTCGCCGTACAGGAACTTCAGTTTTTAGGATTCCTGGTGTCAGCATCCGGTTTTCGTATGGACCCTGGGAAAGTGCGGGCAGTTCTTGAGTGGGATCTGCTAGAGGATCTTAAGGCATTACAACGTTTCCTGGGGTTTGCTAACTACTACCGGAAATTTATTCGTAATTTCTCGTCCATAGTTAAACCTCTCACAGACATGACTAAAAAAGGGACGGATTTTTCAAGGTGGTCTGACAAGGCTTGTCAAGCGTTTTCCTCCTTTTGAAAAAATGTTTTGCTTCGGCACCCATACTCATTCAACCTGATGCGTCACAGCTGTTCATTGTGGAGGTAGACGCTTCTGAGGTAGGGGTGGGAGCGGTATTATCTCAAGGTCCGTCCGCTGGTAAATGGCATCCGTGCGCCTTCTTCTCTAAAAAATTGTCGTCCTCTGAGAGGAATTATGATGTTGGCAATAGGGAACTCTTGGCCATTAAGTTAGCTTTTGAGGAGTGGCGTCATTTTTTGGAGGGGGCAGTACACCCGGTCACCGTCATTACCGATCACAAGAACCTGCTATATTTAGAGTCCGCAAAACGTCTGAATCCCAGACAAGCTAGGTAGTCGTTGTTTTTTACCAGGTTTAATTTTGTCGTCACATATCGTCCTGGGTCAAAAAATGTAAAGGCGGATGCTTTATCTCGCAGTTTCCCTGGGGCCGGGAAGACGGATGACCCGGTTCCTATCCTTCAGGAGGGGGTGGTGGTGTCGGCAGTATGCTCTGAGCTTGAGGAGGAGGTATTGGAGGCTCATGGGGACGCCCCTGTTGGACCTCCAGGGAGACTGTTTGTTCCAGAACAGTTGAGACAAAAGGTAATCGAGGCACACCATAATTCAGCTTTGGCAGGACACCCAGGGAGTAAAGCAACTGTGGATCTCCTCTCGCGCCGGTTTTGGTGGCCTAACTTACATAGGGAGGTGGTAACTTTTGTCGCGTCCTGTGGGGTTTGTTTGCGCTCTAAGACCCCACATACCCGTCCGTCTGGGGCCCTCTTACCTTTGAAGATCCCGGAGCGTCCGTGGACTCATCTGTCTATGGACTTTATTACGGACCTCCCGCCGTCTTCAGGTAAAACAGTCATACTCGTTGTAGTGGACAGGTTCAGCAAGATGGCACATTTTATCGCTCTTCCTGCTCTTCCTAATGCTAAAACTCTTGCGCAGGTGTTCATTGGGGAGATTGTGAGACTTCACGGGTACCCTCTGATGTGGTGTCGGATCGGGGTTCTCAGTTTGTGTCCAAATTCTGGAAGGCATTTTGTACAAGGCGGGGGATGCAGTTGTCATTTTCATCGGCTTTTCATCCGCAGACCAATGGTCAGACAGAGCGTCTGAACCAGAGCTTGGAGACATATCTCCGGTGTTTTGTGTCAGAGAACCAGGAGGACTGGGCTTCTTTCTTGCCTCTGGCGGAATTCGCTCTTAATAGGCGGAGCGAGTCCACTGGTAAGTCCCCGTTTTTTGGGGCATATGGTTTTCACCCCCAGTTTTGTATTTTTAATAGGGGGGGCTCTTCTGGGGTTCCTGAGGAGGAACGATTTTCGTCGTCACTTGCTTCAGTGTGGAGAGGAGTGCTGAATAATCTGAGTACTATGGGGAACCGATACAAACGTATGGCTGATAGGAGGAGAGTGTCTGGTCCGGACCTAAGTGTGAATGATCGGGTATGGTTGTCTACCAAGAATATAAAACTTAAGGTTCCCTCCTGGAAACTGGGTCCCAGGTTCATCGGGCCATACAGGATCAGTTCTATAATTAATCCGGTGGCATTCTGTCTTGACCTCCCCCTTACGTTTAAAATTCACAATGTGTTCCACAGATCGTTGCTTAAGAGGTATGTGGCGCCGGTGATACCATCACCTTTACCTCCTCCTCCTGTGGTGGTCAATGGTAAGTTGGAGTTTCTGGTGTCGAAAATCATCGATTCATGTCTGAATCGCCGGTCCCTTCAGTACCTAGTTCATTGGAAGGGGTATGGTCCTGAGGAGAGGACGTAGGTTCCTGCGTCGGATATTAACGCAGACCGATTAATTCGGGCCTTCCACACAACTCACCCAGATAAACCTGGCCCTGAGGGTCCGGAGGCCCCTCGTAGAAGGGGGGTACTGTCACGGGTGTGTCGCCACGAAGATCGTCGCGATTACACAACCTGACTTCTCACAGCTGAGTTTTTGGTGCTTGGTGTTTGTCGGCAGTGAGGGAGTTAATTCTCCCTCTCTCTGTGCTAGACGAGGCCCAGCCTCGCCCAGCTGCAGTTAATGCTGCACTAATGAGATTCCTTCAAATACCTGCCAGTCTGCTAGGGAAGTGTCGGTGAAAGCATTCATGCAGACCAGCAGAGCGGATTGTGGTATTGTGAAGTCTGAAGTGAAGAGTACCTGGTGTGGTTTTCTCCCCTCCTCACTTTATTTATCTCCTTACCCGTTGGTGTTCCCTCTGTAGTTGTAGAGTGAGTTTTGTACGCAAGGTGGTCTTTTATTTTACCCCTTGTACTGTCTCGTTCGTCTTATACTGTGTGTAGGCATTTACCTTCCCGTTCCCTGTGGTGGTGATCAGGGTCCTTCTCAGGACTAGATTACAGAGGGTCAGGGATTCACAGGAGATAGGGTTACGCTGGCGGCCTGGACCTCTGTACCATCAACAGTACCTCCAGGTAGAGGGATTAGTCAGGGCCCCAGCTTAGGGTCAGCATAGACCCCGGACCTCCTGTATACAGTGACAGCGTGACATACTCTTTATATATACAGTTTGTAAGTCTCATGTGACTACAGTATAGGTAACGTATATGGTAGTATCAATAATGCCGCCTGGAAACTTTTTACATAACTATAAATGTGGCTAAAAATCAAATACGGTAGCATTGAAAAGATCTGTTCGCAAATGATGTATAACCATGAATAAATTATGTATGTATATCTTTGTTACTTGTATCTCATATCACAAAATGCTAAAAACAAGAGGGGTTCCCTGGATTGTTGTTCATGAAAAAAATAAGACATCACCTGAAAAAAAGCCCTAAATCATCTTTCGGAGCAAAGAATAATATAAGACCGGCTTATTTTCGGGGAAGCTCATTACTACCATCACGTTTCACAGATGACATGAGGATTTTTAGGTTGTATTGCAGTGTTTTCCTTTCTCCAAACATAATGCTTCACATTCAAATTAAAAAAACTAAATATTTTTATTTCATTCGCTCACAAAACATTCTTCAAATATCCTGCTTGCTTGTCCTGGTCATCTCTAGAAAACTGCAAAAAGGCAGAAATGTTATTTTAGGAGAACAGAGGCTTTCTTCTTACAATCCTGTCATGCCCACCATTGTTGTTCAGTGTTTTCCTAATGGTGGGACTCATGAACATCAATATTAGCTAATGTGAGAGAGGCATTTAGTTGATAAAAGGTCACCTTGTGTTCATTTGTGACCCCGTGGACTATTGCATGCATGACATTGTAATTATTTTTGTTGTACATCCGCAGCGTCCAACCAGCAGCGTACAGATGTTACAGCATAGTGGATGGGATTTGAAGAAATCCCATTCCCACTATGCGTGCCCGTACGCCTTCCGATTGCCCACAGAGACGGTCATCTTTCCTGACTGCAGCATGTCAATTTACAGTCTCCGCAAGATAAATTTCACACGTACAATGAACACATGTGGCTTCACCTGCATTCAAAAGCTGGCAGTGCTTTCGACGCAGCGGACATGTGCTGCATCCAAAGCGCTGCCAATTACTGACCGTGTGCACTTACCATACATACAAGTTTGGTTTTGTAATTTTTTTCTGAGTTTGTGCCATGAAAAATGTATTGTGATGATCAGACTTTGATAGATCCCTGTAATTTGAAGAGGTTGTCCACTACTTTTACACTGATGGCCTATCCTTAGGATAGGTCATAAATGTCTGATTGGCCAGGTTCTGACACCCAGCACCCTCGGCGATCAGCTGCTATCCATGTAGCCGTCAGCCTCGAAGTTTTCACTTGCTGAACTGCTCCGTCTGCTTGTAGTGGCTGCCGCAGGGTACTGCAGATCAGCCTCCTGTTCAAATCAATAGGAGTTTGATGCGCAGTATCCTGCAACTGCCACTAGAAGTAGACGGAGCAGCTCAGCAAGTAAGTACTTCCTGACGGCTGCCGCCGCCACTGATTACAGCTGATAGGCGGGGGTGTCGGGTGATGATAGGCCATGAATGTAAAAGAAGTGGACAATCTTTTTAAATAAAACAGGTCTCTCCCACTCACTCTTCATTGTAGTCCTATTGATTGAAAACACTAGACTCTAATTTCACTTTCAAATTATCTGCTGATACTAACTGACCACAACACATGTGATATTGCATCATTTTCCTCAAGAAAAAATGACAAAGTCTAATATTTTGACTAATTTCTTTGATTTGGTCCTCTTTATTTACTTTTGGGACTTGTGTTACATTTTTAAGTTTTAGGTAAAATGTATGCAGAAATAAAGAAATTCTGAAGGGTTCACAAACTTTCAAGCACTATGTTGACTATGCTACTGCTTGTAAAACTGGTGTAGGAAAACTGAAATTCTTTTGAAAAGGTAGTCCACCACTCAGACAACCCGTTCCTAATCAGCATGTTTGCCCCCAGTAAAATAACTCTTAAGGGTATGCCACACTGAACAATATCGCTAACGGGATCGCTAAAAAACGTCACTATTTAGCGATCCCGTTAGCGATGTTGTTCAGTGCGGCAGCTGCCAGCGACGAGCTTCCTGCTGTGATCTCGCTCGTCGCTGGAATCGTTCCGGACCCTATTTTCTCGTCGGCGCTCCCGCTGGGTAAGTATATATCGCTAGTGTGGCACCTTTTCTTAGCGATTTAGCGGTACTTTTGTACCGCTAAAGTCGTTAAGAAGATCGCTAACGGCGATAGCGTCGTTAACTATATCGCTAAATGTGGCCGCACTTAGCGATATAGAAACAATCCCGCTAGCGATCGCATTAGTATGCGTCGTTATTGTGATCGCTAGCGGGATTGTTTAGTGTGGCAGTACCTTCATACTACTCAGCCTTTGTGCCCTAGGTGTTGGTATTTGCTCTCCCAGGGATCACGCCACATTGTGATGTCACATGATCCCTGTGCCCAGTCAGTGCTCGCTTCACTCTCCCTGCCTTTGGATATATAGGACATCAAGAGCAGCTCTGACTTCCTATTGATATTTGATTTGTCCGAAGGCAGGGAAGCTGAAGCCAAGTCTGACTGCGCGCAGGGATCTTGTGACGTAACAATGTGACACGATCCCTGGGAGAGCCAGTGCTGACATTACTAAAATGATGCCGGCATTGGAGGTGAGTATGAGTGTTGTTATTTTATGGGGGCAAACATGCTGGGTTGTCCTAGGAAGGGTTGTCTGATAAATATCCATTTCAGTAATATCTCTTATTTTTTCAAATTTCTCATTGATTTCTTATTTTAAGCTTTAGCAATTGTGAAGTGAAGAGACAGTCTGAACAGCTGTCACAATGCAAAGAAAGCTCATAAGATATAAATATTCATGATCTCAGCGCTGAGATTTTATCTCCCGAGATCTTGGTGCTGAGATCTCCATCTGCGCATGCGCTGCCCCCGGCAGCCATTTTCGCGGAGACCACCGCATAGGAAACCATGGAACTGCAGGAGCTCTGGCCTTTCAAAAAATGTCGGCAGAACCCCCGCAGCACCGGACACTTCCGCAGCACTGGACACCTGCAGTGGTGAGCCATACGTCCGATCACCCCTTCTTTCCAGACTACTGCCTGCAGCAACGCTCCACTCTTTCTTCCTCCAGCCGCGACCCTGGGACCCTGCTCCACCGCAGCCTGTAAGGTATATACGCATTATAAGATGCACCCCCATTTCCCCCCAAATTTGGTGGAAAAACGTGCGTCTTATTATCCGAAAAATACGGTATGTACTTATTTTTTTACATAGTTACATAGGTTGAAAAGAGACCTAAGTTCATCAAGTTCAACCTTCCTCCATCAATTATACATTTTATCACTAAATTAACAATAACCCAGAATATTATGTGTACTGAAGAAATCATTTAGCCCTGTTTAAAATCTGTTATAGTGTCTACCATAACTACCTCTTGTGGTTGGGCAGTCCACAGTCTGACTGTTCTAATGTACAGTATAAAGAACCCTTTCCTATTTGGCTGCCGGAGTCGCCTTTCTTCGGTCCATAATGAGTGCCCTCTGGTCCTAAGTATGGTCTTTGGAATTAATAAGTCGTGTACCAGTCCTTTGTATTGACCACACATGTATTTATACATATAAATGAGATCTCCTCTGAGGCGTCTTGTTTCTAAGCTAAACAAGCCCAACCTTCCAACCCTTGTAATAATCTAGTTGCCCACCCTTGTGCTGACTCAAACTTCTGAATATCCTTTTTAAAATGTGGTTCCCCAAACTGGATCCCATATTGTAGATGTGGGGCCTCACAAATGATTTATAAAGGGGTAACAATATTTTGGGATCACAGGATTTTATCTCTTTTTACACACCCTAAAATATTGTTTGCTTTTGCAGCTGCTGCTTGACATTGAGTACTGCTCCTCAGCTTACTTGTGATCAGAATACCCAATTCCTTCTCCTGTTCTGTAGTCCCGAGTATACTCCCATTTAATGTATATGCAGCAATAGGATTACTCCATGCTGGGTGCATTACTCTACATTTATCAACATTAAATCTCAAGTGTTTGTCCATTCAGACATCTTATCCAGATCATTTTGCAATATTGTACTGTTAAGGAAAATTTTTAATATCCTATATAGTTTGGTATCATCAGCAAAGACTGACACTTTACTCTCAATCCCATCCACGAGGTCATTAATAAAAAGATTAAAAAGAATCGGTCCTAGCACAGATCCCTGCGGTACCCCTCTGCTTACTATATCCCATGTAGAGAATGTTCCATTTACCACGACTTTTTGTTTCCTGTCATTTAGCCAATTCCTTACCCATCTGCTTATAGTTTTCCCCAGTCCTTTCTTCTGTAACTTCAGTACAAGGCTGTTATGTGGTACATTATTATTATACATTTTTATAGCGCCATTTATTCCATGGCGCTTTACATGTGAAAAGGGGCAAATATAGACAAGTACATTAAACGTGAGCAATACAAGGCACACACAAGTACAGAAGGAGAGAGGACACTGTCCGCAAGGGCTCACAATCTACAGGTACATGAATCCATTCTGGTTGTCAGTTAATTATATTATTCTGGGCAATATATTTCTACAGGTTATCTCTTATAATGCCCTCAAAAATGTTGTATACTACTGATGTTAGACTTACCTGATGATTGTTTCCTGGATCCACCTTCTTACCTTTCTTAAATATCAGTACTACATCAGCCATCCTCCAATCCTGTGGCACCAACCCTATTACAAGAGAGTCTAAGGGTATTGTCACACTCAGTGATGCAGCAGCGATCCAGACAACGATACGACCTGGCTGGGATCGTTAATGCGTCACTATGTGGTCGCTGGTGAGATGCCAAACAGTCAGATCTTCCCAACGACGCAGCAACGATCGGCGACCTGTAGCGACCTGTGTAACGATGTGTCTCCTGTGTGTCTCAGTGCAGAGTCGCTAGCGAGATCGTTGGTAAAAGGTGTCAAACACACTGATGCATGCTACCCAGCGGGACTCAACGACTAAAGAAAGGTCCAGGCATTTCTGACACTATCAGCGATCTCACAGCAGGGGCCTGATCGCTGGTAAGTGTCAAATATAGCGAGATCGCTGCTGAGATCGCTATTGCGTCACAAAACTTGTGACTCATTAGCGATCTCACTAGCGATCTCGCTTAGTGTGACGGGGGCTTAAGAATATGAGATACAGCGATCTGTCAGTTACTAAGCTCAATTCAATCAGTATCCGTGGATGAATGCCATCTGGCTCGGGGGATTTGTTAATGTATAATTTGTGTACTTATTGTGTGAATCTAGTTGTATTTGGTGGTGAACTTTGATTTTTGCCTTGTTGAATGATTCATGGAACAGTTGATTCATTGGTGAATATGGATGAAAAGTGCCTGTTTAATATCTCAGCCTTTTCTTTGTCCTCTATAATTATATTATCTTTTAATGGACAGATAACATCCATTTTTTCTTTTTGGCATTGACATATTTATAAAATTTTGGGGGATTTATTTTACTGTCACTGGCGATTTGTGTTTCAGTAGCTAACTTTGCTAGCTTGATTTCTTTTTTATATATTCTATTAAGATCTTTATGCTCCTGATATGCTATTTCTGTATTCTCGGCCTTCAAGAATTTGAATACCCTTTGTTTTTGTCTTATTAAACTTTGTACTGTCTTATTTATCCATAATGGATTCTTTTTATTCCCGGCCATTTTATTACCAGAGGGTATATATTATTACAGGATTCTAATAGTATATCCTTAAACATGCCTCATTTATGTTTGGCATTCCCAGTTACCAGATTTTTATATTGATTTGAATAGTTTTACACTATTATTCTGTAATTGTTGGGCAAAGCACTTGTCAGTTTGAGAGGCTTTTTTTTTGCATGATTTGTGGATTTTTTCTTTCCTTTTATCATTTTTTCTTTGGTCGTTTTTATTACATTTTTGAATATTAGAGGGGTTGGCCAGGTTTATCATGAAAGTGTGCTGTCACTCTATGTAACTTTAGACTTGTAAATCCTCACAATGCATACAGGATGTGTAGTGGGGATTCTCTGGTATCAGAGGTGAAACTGAGCAGTCATGTGACCGCTAAGTAGGCGATATGCATACTCCTAGCCACATTCCAATTAAATGTACATGGCTTCACTAAATTAACTTGTATTGATCGAGACTGTGCATGTCTGATGGAATGTAGCTAATAGTATAGGTGTTGTCACTCTGTCTACCCACCAGCACTGTAGAATCATCATAGCGTGCGCTGTGAGGATTCACAAAGAGTGACTACAGACTTTTGTGATAATCCTGGACAACCCCTTTAACCACTTTCCGACTTTGGATGTAATAGTATGCCCACGTTGGAATTCTTCCCTTAGATGCGGGCTCCAGTCCTGAGCCCACATTTTTCCCGTCACATGTCAGCTTTTTTAAACAGCTGACATGTGACTCTAACAGCCGCGGGTGGAATCGCTATCCACCCGCGGCTGTTAACCTGTTAAATGCTGCTGTCAATCTCTGACAGCGGCATTTAACTCACGGCTCCGGTAAGCATGCTGGAAATCCCACCCATCGGTGACCCCATCATGTGATCGCGGGTCACCCTTGGGTTGGCATAACAACCAGAGCTCTCCAGCAGACCTCTATGGTTGTCATAGCCAGATTGCTTAGAGCGCCGCCCGGTGGTCGGCACTCATAGCAAGTGAGCATTTTTGCTTAAGGCCGGAGTCACACTAAGGAGGAATACGGACGAGTGAGAGGCGTGAAAACCACGCATTACACACGGACCAATATTTCTCTATGGGGCAGCTCTGATCATGCATATTTTTTTCGGCCGTATCTTACGGTGCGGGACACCCACAGCATGCTGCGATTGTACGCGTATTATGCCCGTTGTACGCCAATGAAAGTCTATGGGTGCGAGAAAACAACGGATTACACACGGACCAAACGTGTGACTTGCCAGAAATATGCAAGATGATTTCAATGAGTTTCAGGCCTAAAAACCGTTAAATGTCCATTTTGCAAGGCGGCGAGAAAAATACGCTGTATGGATGCCATACGAATTGCATACAGATGCTTACATGCGCAAAATACGCAGCCGCACCCTGACAACGGATGAAATACGTATTGTTGTGCCAGCAACATTTTGGCGTATTACGCTCGTACAATACGGTCCGTATGTTTGTACGGTGAGTGTGACGCCGGCCTAATACAGGCAATCTGACCATCGCCTGTATGTAGCAGAGTCGATCATACAACTGTAGCTTCTAGTCTCCCATGGAGACTATTGAAGCATGCAAAAAGTAAAAAAAGTTTTTAAAAATGCAAAAAAATAAATAAAATTTCAAATCACCCTCTTTACCCCATTCAAAATAAAACAATAAAAAAATCAAACTTACCCATATTTCGTATCGCCGCATTCAGAATCACCCCATCTATCAATATAAAAAAAATTAACCCAATCAGTAAACGTCGTAACGAGAAAAATAACATTAGAATTACATTTTTTTGGTCGGCGCTACATTGCAATAAAATGCAATGACAGGCAATCAAAAGATCGTATATACACCAAAATTGGTATCAATAAAAACGTCAGCTTGATGCACAAAAAATAAGTCTTCACCCAGCCCCAAATCATGAAAAATGGAGACACTATGGGTGTCGGAAAATGGCGCCTTTTTTTTTTTAAACAAAGTTTGGATTTTTTTTTCACCACTTAAAAAAGAACCTAGACACTTTTGTTTTCTATGAACTCATAATGACCTAGAGAATTATAATGGAAGGTCAGTTTTAGCATTTAGTGAACATTGTAAAAATAAAACTCAAAAAACAAGTGTGGAATTGCACGTTTTTTGCAATTTCACCGCACTTGGAATTTTTTTTTCCCGTTTTCTTAGTACATGATATGTTAAAATCAATTGCTTTGTTCAAAAGTACAACTTGTCCTGCAAAAAACAAGCCCACACTTGGCTATTTTGACTGAAAAATAAAAAAGTTATGGCTCTGGGAAGAAGGAGAGTAAAAACGAAAACGCAAAAACAAAAATACCTCCTGTCGTTAAAGGTTAAGTTAATAGTAAATAGATTCATGGAGGAGCAGTACTATTGTGCGTTTGTGGTTTTATTTTCTTCTGATTATTAATTCAGTTAATTTGGTGCCCTTCCTGTCCCCCATCCCCAATTTAGTGTTGGATTGGCTCTCATCCCTGGCTTTGCTGCCTACTGAAACTTTTTTTATCATATGTCAGAAGAAAGGACATTGTGCCTCTTGAATGTGTGTGATATAAAATGTCATTTTTTTCACTGGGTAAAACGCTACTTAATCCAGAATAATATTGTGTGGATGGTAAGGGAATCCACAGAAAAGAATACACAGTGGGAATTAAGCTACTAGGTTTTATTTAAGAATTTCTTTCCTTGGAGGATTCTCGCCAGTTGTCACTATCAATCTTTTATGGTGATGTGAGGTATGTTTTTGTGTGGAGAAAGAAACTAGGGAAGAAATCCAAGATTCTAATCTGTTTACTTTTAGGACTGTTTAAATTTGCATGGACATTTCCAGCCGGGATTCTAATCCATTTAGTTTTTTTTTTACAGGACAATATGCTATGTAGTAACTTAATTACACATTCACATGGAATGTGCATCCTTAAAAGAAAACCTTTTGTGCTTTCCAAGCGCATTTCTATATTGATTTGTTGTATAGATGTTTGGAATGAAAGTAGATATAGTTCCACAGATTCCAAGTTTACAGACAGCTGCGCAGAGTGTAAGTAAGATATATTGTACAGCTATAAAACAAATGAGCATAACCGTCAGGTCAAGTGTCACTCCATTGAAAGTGACTGCAGAAACATCACAATTTATGCAAACCTGCTGGAAAAACTTTGTGACACATTGCTTCCGCATTTGCAACATCTGAAGTCCTTCTTTCACTTCTAGTAAGTACTTTGTCAAAGTCATAATTGCATTTTAATATTGACAGTCCTTTCAAGGCAAAGAACAGAAATTCATTGGATTGCCATTTTACTGAAGCTTTACTTTAAAGCTGACCTCTCACTTTAATTTTTTCATTTAAATTGAGTATTTCCTCCAATTTGCGCTGCTCCACTGAATCTGGAACAGTTTTTTTCTTTCTTCTGCGCCGCTCCTTTCCAAAGTTATGCCCTCCTATAATAATGTAAATTTTGCCTTTTTTGCCTTCAATGAACAGACATTCTCTATAGGTATTTGCATTTTCTCCTCTGATGCTGGCCAATAGAGAGGTTTTGTAGTATACGCCCAGTTGGCTGAAAGGAAAATTTACAATTTTTTTTTTGGAGCGCCTAGTCTACTCCCGCCTCACCCGTTACCTCTCCACTTACTCCCTCCTAGACCCTTCATAGTCCGGCTTCCGCCCCCTACATTCGACTGAAACTGCACTCATCAAAGTGACCAATGACCTTCTTACAGCAAAACGTAACGGCGACCACTCTCTGCTCATTCTTCTCGACCTTTCTGCAGCTTTCGACACGGTTGACCACCGTCTCCTACTCTCTAGGCTCCAGTCACTAGGTATTAAGGACACTGTTCTCTCCTGGTTCTCTTCCTATCTTTCTGACCGCTCCTTCAGTGTTTCGTTCTCTGGCTCCACGTCATCTCCTCTTCCTCTCACTGTCGGTGTACCCCAGGCTCAGTCCTTGGCCCCATTCTCTTCTCTCTCTACACAGCCCCAATTGGACAGACCATCAGCAGATTTGGCTTTCAGTACCATCTTTATGCCGATGGCACACAACTATACACGTCATCCCCCGACCTTACCCCCGCTGTTCTACAGAACACCACCGACTGTCTGTCCGCAGTCTCCAACATCATGTTTGCTCTCTATCTGAAACTTAACCTCTCCAAGACTGAACTCCTTCTGCTCCCGACGTCTACTAACCTCCCTAAATCTGACATTTCCCTCTCTGTGGGCGGCACCATAATAACACAGCAGGCTCGCTGTCTGGGTGTTATGTTTGACACCAATCTCTCCTTCACCTCCCATATACAATCTCTTGCCCGCTCTTGCCGTCTACACCTAAAGAACATCTCTAGAATCCGCCCTTTTCTCACCATGGAAACAACAAAAACCCTCACTGTAGCATTGATCCACTCCCGCCTGGACTACTGCAACGCTCTATTACTTGGCCTCCCCATTACTCGACTATCCCCTCTCCAGTCCATCCTTAATGCAGCAGCCAGGGTCATCCATCTGGCTAATCGGTACTCGGACGCGTCCGCTCTTCGCCAGTCCTTACACTGGCTGCCCATTCATTATAGGATCCAATTCAAAGTACTGGTTCTCACCCACAAAGCTCTCCACAGTGCAGCACCCCCCTACATCTCCTCCCTCATTTCTATCTATCGGCCTAACCGACTGCTGCGCTCTGCAAACGACTTTCGACTAACCTCTGCACTAATCCGTACCTCCCACTCCCGACTCCAAGACTTCTCCCGCGCTGCGCCAATCCTCTGGAATGCTCTACCCCAAGAAATTAGGACTATCCACAATTTGCATGGTTTCAGGAGCTCCCTCAAAACACATTTGTTCAGAGTGGCCTATCACATTCACTAACCAAAGTCGTTCTATGTTTAAGTGTGTATGTGTAGCCCATTCACTATCTCCATCCATGCCTCACTCCCTCAAGATGGCTGGACCATCATTGTAAATGCACCATTGTATATACACACCTGTACTTTGTATCTCCCCCACCTCATTGTAGATTGTAAGCTCTCACGAGCAGGGCGGCTTATTTTGCTTTAATTATTGTATTGTTAACGTTGTTACCTATGACTTGTGTTTTGAAACTGTTAAACTGTAAAGCGCTGCGGAATATGTTGGCGCTATATAAATAAAGATTATTATTATTATTATTATTACAATGTACCACCATGGGGCATAACATTGTAAAGGAGGGGCACAGCAGAAAAAGAAAACCTGTTCCAGAATCAGTGGGGCAATGCCAAATTAAGGAGATATTTAATTTAAATAAAAAAAAAATTCAGTGAAAGGTGCTCTTTAACTAGAATAATAAGTTATGATGACTCCAGCCATACAGGAAGCTGAGCAAAAGGAAAGGCTGTGTGATGCCACTTCAATAAATGATTACAGACTACTGAATGAGGTCAGTGAAGGTCGCGTTTTCAGTAACTTGCAGCAGTAGTTGTTATTGCACACAGTCATAGTTCCATCTCGTACATTTATGGAGTATCCACAGGATATGCAATAAATATATGATAGGTGCTTGTCTCCCAGCTAAGACCTGCTTCTATCTAGAAAACAGGGGCAAGCCATATGCTGGACTCAATTGTGAGCTTGTTGCGCATGAGCTTCTCTCTCCATTCATTTGTATAGGAGCTCTAAAAATTGTTGAGCAACCTCATTTCCATGATCTGCTACACATTTATGGCATCTCTTTTGGATAAGCAAAAAATGTGTGAGATGGATATACTTATTTAAGGGGCCAAAGTGATCAAATTTATGGCCAGTGCTTGAAATATGAACCATTATTTTACTTTTATTATGAAAAAGTTCCCCAAAGCTTCATATCTACTTTAGAAGAATCAAGTTTAGCCCTCCATAGCCTGGTCTAATTGGAAAGCCAATCCTCCCCATGTTATTCTTGTGCTAAATTCTAAAAGAAATAGTTCATAAATTGCTACCATTTGAAAACATTTTTACCTTTTAAAACCCTTGAAAAATTTCTGTCATTACCCTTCTACCATCATATTATCTGTCAGTTGGAATACTGTAGTTGACAAGTAAAATGCTGAATGAAGGCCCCCAGTAGCTATGTCTCCTAACTCCCCTATGTGTAGGAACGCTCATCCAAACATTCCTGTGTTCTCTACGAAAGGTCTATGCTCCAAACAAAAGGATTGGAAATCAAATTCAGAAGGCAGGATCCTTCTTTCCCCCTATACCATTTTTCGGGGGGAGAGTCAGGAGGCCTCTATACACATTTGTTGGTCTGCCCATCCTTGCGGAAATGGCAGGTTCTGCTGATTTGTATTTATTGTGTAGGGGGGACTTTTGTCAAGTTTGTGTTCCCCAGAAAACAATTAAAGGGCGATCATCTGAAGAATACAGCAATATCATATGATTAATACAAATAATGATATAATGTATGATTCAGCTGTGATTCTTTACTGTCTACAGTTGAGGTTTTTCTGTATGTGTGGCCTTGTCCGATAGTTGCAGTGAAACGTTGCTGTAAAACTGGAAGGATTCAACGCTTTAACACTGCTAGAGGAGGGAAATTATTTTCACAGCCCGTGACGCATGACAACAAAACCAGCTTTCCACCATAAACAGATAACCAGAACAATAATAAAATCACTTAGCATTACAAGTACTTTCCCATGGAAAATTGAGCAAATGAGCACATTGTGTATAGACAGGGTCCCATCTAGCCAAGTGTACAGATAATACATTGGCTGCAGCAAGGTCTTATGTAAAATAGATTTACCGTAGTTTTATTTTCTCAACCAGTGGGATAAAAAAGGAGACCATATTGTTTAATGTCGTTATGCAGTAATCTAAAGCAAATACCGTATGTTTTACTATTTTAAAATAAGAATTTATTTCCACTTTCAGTGTATATTGGATCTACTTCCTTGCAGAAAAGTCTGAACATACAGTGCCTACAAGTAGTATTCAACCCCCTGCAGATTTAGCTGGTTTGATAAGATGCAAATAAGTTAGAGCCTTCAAACTGCAAACGAGAGTAGGATTTATTAACAGAAGCATAAATCTTACAAACCAAAAAGTTATGTTGCTCAGTTGAATTTTAATAAATTTTAAACATAAAAGTGTGGGTCAATTATTATACAACCCCTATGTTTATTATTTCGTGGAATAACCTTTGTTTGCAATTACAGCTAATAATCATCTTTTATAAGACCTGATCAGGCCGGCACAGGTCTGTGGAGTTATCTTGGCCCACTCCTCCATGCAGATCTTCTCCAAGTTATCTAGGTTCTTTGGGTGTCTCATGTGGACTTTAATCTTGAGCTCCTTCCACAAGTTTTCAATTGGGTTAAGGTCAGGAGACTGACTAGGCCACTCCAACACCTTGACTTTTTCCCTCTTGAACCAGGCCTTGGTTTTCTTGGCTGTGTGCTTTGGGTCGTTGTCTTGTTGGAAGATGAAATTACGACCCATCTTAAGATCCTTGATGGAGGAGCGTAGGTTCTTGGCCAAAATCTCCAGCTAGGCCGTGCTATCCATCCTCCCTGGATGCGGACGAGATGGCCAGGCCCCTTGGCTGAGAAACAGCCCCACAGCATGATGCTGCCACCACCATGCTTGACTGTAGGGATGGTATTCTTGGGGTCGTATGCAGTGCCATCCAGTCTCCAAACGTCACGTGTGTGGTTGGCACCAAAGATCTCGATCTTGGTCTCATCAGACCATAGAACCTTGAACCAGTCTGTCTCAGAGTCCTCCAAGTGATCATGAGCAAACTGTAGATGAGCCTTGACATGACGCTTTGAAAGTAAAGGTACCTTACGGGCTCGTCTGGAACGGAGACCATTGCGGTGGAGTACGTTACTTATGGTATTGACTGAAACCAATGTCCCCACTGCCATGAGATCTTCCCGGAGCTCCTTCCTTGTTGTCCTTGGGTTAGCCTTGACTCTTCGGACAAGCCTGGCCTCGTCACGGGAGGAAACTTTCAAAGGCTGTCCAGGCCGTGGAAGGCTAACAGTAGTTCCATAAGCCTTCCACTTACGGATGATGCTCCCAACAGTGGAGACAGGTAGGCCCAACTCCTTGAAAAGGGTTTTGTACCCCTTGCCAGCCTTGTGACCCTCCACGATCTTGTCTCTTATGGCCTTGGAATGCTCCTTTGTCTTTCCCATGTTGACCATGTATGAGTGCTGTTCACAAGTTTGGGGAGGGTCTTAAATAGTCAGAAAAGGCTGGCAAAAGAGATCATTAATCCACACATGTGAAGCTCATTATTCTTGGTGCCTGAACTACTTCTTAAAACTTTAGGGGGACCAAACAGAATTCTTGTGGTTTGAGGGGTTGAATAATAAATGACACTCTGAATTAACTTTTAACGTTTTTAAAAAAAAAATAAAAAAATTAAAAAACATTTTTGCTGCAGTGCATTTCCCACTTCCAGGCTGATCTACAGTACAAATGTCACAATGCCAAGTTAATTCCGCATGTGTCAACCAGCTAAATCTGCAGAGGGTTGAATACTACTTGTAGGCACTGTATGTAACTGTTTATGGTATACATGTTCAGACTGGAATAAGTTGAGATTGTGTACAGAGCTGAGATTGTTTGATGGTAATCCATGCATTATTATGGTGCATTCCAATGGGATGTATCCAATGTGCTCTGCACATTTCTATAAAGTATTTTATGATAAACTATTTGTACCCGTTTTCTAATTTGCAAATGTATCTTTTTTTCTTTGCACATTTTAGAACTGATTTCATTGGTTGTTTTAAAGGGAAGCACCAGATTGGTTCCACTGCTACCCCACAAATGCCTCCAACTATGCCAGCGGTTTAGCATCGTGTCACCCTGAGACCTGCGCAGAGAGCCAAGTTGTACAGAGCAGCAGAGGCCTCTACCAGAATAATCTCATGGCACTTGTGGTACTTGGGGTCTCTTTGATATTGTGCAGAGAACATCATCTTATCAGCAGAATAGGTTTTGCAGTCAGTCACTAGCTAGATTGTAGCCTTGTTGGAATTCTATGGAACACTTTAAGTCCCCAATCTCTGACTATGACACGTACATAGGCAGTGACGAGGTTAAAGGGAATCTGTCACCCCATCAGGGCTTATCTATAGCATTCTGCGGTGGCCGCAGCTGATGGTCGAAAAATGGGGTGACATATTCCCTTTAATCCCTTTCTGCCATGCGACGTACTATCCCGTCCATGGTACCTGGGCCCGTATGACCAGGGACGGGATAGTACGTCGCAGTGAACGGGACGCGCTCCCGGGGGGAGCGCAGCCGATCGCGGCCGGGTGTCAGCTGATTATCACAGCTGACACTCGGCACTATGTGCCAGGAGCGGTCACGGACCGTTCCCGGCACATTAACCCCTAGCACACCGCGATCATGTTTGTACCGGGGGCACAGGGAAGCATCGTGCTGTTCTGAGGGTCTCAGGGGAGCGCGCAGGGAGCCCCCTCCCTGCGCGCTCCCCTGAGACCCTCAGAACAGCGCGATGTGTCGTGCTGTTCCGAGGGACTCTCCTCACTGCAGGACCCGGATCCAAGATGGCCGCTGAGTCCTGCAGGGAGGTGGCTGAGAGCAGGCACTGAGAAGACTGCAGCAGTGCCAGAGCGATCGCTGGTGTGACAGAGTGCTGTGCACAGTAATGTCCCACCGTGGGACAAAGTAAAAATGTAAAAAAAATAAAAATAAATTTGTTAAAAAAATTCCTAAATAATTAAAAAGAAACAAAAAATATTCCCAATAAATTCATTTCTTCCTGTAAATAAAAAAAACAAAACAATAACAGTACACATATTTGGTATCGCCGCGTCTGTAACGACCCGCCTATAAAACTGTCCCACTAGTTAACCCCTTTAGTGAACCCCTTAAAAAAAAAACAAAGCAAAAATCAGTGCTTTATCATCATACCGCCGAACAAAAAGTGGAATAGCACACGATGAAAAAAAACGATATAAAAAACAGGGTACCGCTGAAAACGTCATCTTGTCCGCAAAAAACAAGCTGCCAAACAGCATCATCAGCGAAAAAATAAAAAAGTTATAGCTCGCAGAATAAAGCGATGCAAAAATAATTATTTTTTATATAAAATTGTTTTTATTGTACAAAAGCGCCAAAACATAAAAAATCATATAAATGAGGTATCGCCGTAACCGTACTAACCGTAGAATAAAACCGCTTTATCGATTGTACCACACGCGGAACGGTATAAACGCCCCCCCCAAAAGAAATTCATGAATTGCTGATTTTTGTTCATTCTAACCTCCCAAAAATAAAAATAAAAAGCGATCAAAAAATGTCACGTGCTCAAAAATGATACCAATAAAAACGTCAACTTGTACCGCAAAAAATAAGACCTCACATGACTCTGTGGGCCAAAATATGCAAAAATTATAGCTCTCAAAATGTGGTGATGCAAAAACTATTTTTTGCAATAAAAAGCGTCTTTTAGCGTGACAGCTGCCAATCATAAAAACCTGCTATAAATAGTAAATCAAACCCCCTTTATCACCCCTTGGTTAGGGAAAAATAATAAAATTAAAAAAATGTATTTATTTCCATTTTCCCATTAGGGTTAGGGTTGCGGCTAAAGTTAGGGTTAGGGTTGGGGCTAAAGTTAGGATTAGGGTTAGGGTTGGGATTAGTGTTAGGGTATGTTTCCACGGTCAGTAAACGCCGCGTGTTTGACGCTGTGTACTGGTGCAGTGTCAAACACGCAGCGTTCAGATGTTACAGCATAGTGGAGGGGATTTCAAGAAATCCCATCTCCACTATGCGTAAAAACACGCATGCGGCAGACCTGCATTAACGGACATGCAGCGCATCTTTTCAGATCGCAGCATGCCCTTTTCCCTTGCGGCGACAGTCTGTCACCGCAAGGGAAATAACACAGGCCTATGTAGCGCTGCGGTGAATCCGGATGTATTCAATGAGCACATCCGGATTCACAGCGCGTTCAGAAGGGGGCAGGGCTTTGGGCGGAGCGGACTTTCCGCTCCGTCTAAAGCGTCTGCCATCCTGAACGTGGAGCCATACCCTTAGGGGTGTGTTAGGGTTACGATTGTGGTTAGGGTTATGGTTAGGTTTGGGACTAGGGTTAGGGGTGTGTTGGTGTTAGGGTTGGAGTTAGAATTGGGGGGTTTCCACTGTTTAGGCACATCAGGGGCTCTCCAAATGTGACATGGCGTCTGAGCTCAATTCCAGCCAATTCGGCGTTGAAAAAGTCAAACGGTGCTCCTTCACTTCTGAGCTCTGCCATGCGCGCAAACAGTGGTTTACCCCCACATATGGGGTATCAGCGTACTCAGGACAAATTGCACAATAACTCTTGGGGTCCAATTTCTTCTGTTACCCTTGGGAAAATAAAAAATTGGGGGCGAAAATATAATTTTTGTTAAAAAAAATGATTTTTTTGTTTTTACGGCTGTACGTTATAAACTTCTGTGAAGCACTTGGGGCTTCATAGCACTCACCACACATCTAGATAAGTTCCTTGTGGGGTCTATTTTCCAAAATGGGGTCACTTGTGGGGGGTTTCCACTGTTTAGGCACATCAGGGGCTCTCCAAATGCAACATGACACCCGCAGACCATTCCATCAAACTCTGCAATCCAAAACGTCACTACTTCCCTTCCAAGCCCTGACGTGTGCCCATACAGTAGTTTTCTCCCACATATTGGGTATCAGCGTACTCAGGACAAATTGGACAACAACTTTTGGGGTCCAATTTCTCCTGTTACCCTTGTGAAATAAAAATATTGGGGGCGAAAAAATCATTTTTGTAAAAAAAAAAAAAAGATTTTTTATTTTTATGGCTGTACGTTATAAACTTTTGTGAAGCACTTAGAGGTTCAAAGTGCTCACAACACATCTAGATAAGTTCCTTGGGGGGTCTGTTTTCCAAAATGGGGTCACTTGTGGGGGGTTTCCACTGTTTAGGCACATCTGGGGCACTGCAAACGGAACATGACCCCCATCAACGTCTGCATTCCAAAACTTTATTACTTCCTTTCCAAGCCCTGCAGTTCCGTCCCCACATATGGGGTATCAGCGTACTCAGGACAAATTGGACAACAACTTTTGGGGTCCAATTTCCTTGGGAAAAATCAAAAATTTGGGCCTAAAAAATCATTTTTGTGGAAAATAATTTTTTTTTCCACACCCTGGCATTATAAACTTTTGTGAAACATTTGGGGGTTCAAAGTGCTCACAACAGATATAGATAAGTTCAATAGGGGGTCTAGTTTCCAAAATGGTGTTACTTGCGGGGGTTTCCACTGTTTAGGCGCATCAGAGGCTCTCCAAACGTGACATGGCGTCCAATCTCAATTCCAGCCAATTTTGGTTTGAAAAAGTCAATGGCGCTCCTTCCCTTTTGAACCCGGCCGTGCGCCCAAACAGTGGTTTTCCCCTACATATGGGGTATTGGCGTACTCAGGAGAAATTGCACAACAACTTTATGTGTCCATTTTCTCCTTTTACCCTTGTGAAAATAAAAAAAGTTTGTGAAAGATCATTTTTGTGACTAAAAAGTTAAATATTCATTTTTTCCTTCCATGTTGCTTCAGCTCCTGTGAAGCACCTGAAGGGTTAATAAACTTCTTGAATGTGGTTTTGAGTACCTTGAGGGGTGCAGTTTTTAAAATAGTGTCACTTTTGGGTATTTTCTGCCATATAGACCCCTCAAAGTGACTTCAAATGTGAGGTGGTCCCTTAAAAAAAAAATTGCTTTGTAAATTTTGTTGTAAAAATGAAAAATCGCTGGTCAACTTTTAACCCTTATAATTTCCTACCAAAATAATATTTTGGTTCCAAAATTGTGCTGATGTAAAGTAGACATGTGGGAAATGTTATCTATTAACTATTTTGTGTGACATATTTCTCTGTTTTAAGGGAATAAAAATTCAAAGTTTGAAAATTGCAAAATTTTCAAAATTTTCGCCATATTTGCGTTTTTTTTCAAAAATAAACGCAAGTTATATCGAAGAAATTTTACCACTAATGTGAAGTACAATATGTCACGAGAAAACAGTCTCAGAATCGCGAAGATCCGTTGAAGCGTTCCAGAGTTATAACCTCAAAAAGAGACAGTGGTCAGAATTGTAAAAATTGGCCCGGTCATTAACGTGCAAACCACCCTTGGGGGTTAAGAGGTTAAAGAGAAGCCATCATCAGAAAATTATCAATTAATTAAGTCAGGTTTGTGTTTTAAATGTATTTTTTTAATTTGACAATTTTTTTAGAATATGTCACAAATTGTATTATCAATAAAAAAAAATAGAAATTAGCAATTTTCACATTAGCTGCAGAGGCTTTTTTAATCTTTTGTATTAATCTAATGAGCCTATGCAAAGGGAGGAGGCATGGTCAGTCCTTTATCAGCTGTGTATAGAGGTGTTACCTGTCATTGAAATCCTGTCTCTGCAGATAAGAAACCCCTGCAAAATCTTCCTGAAAGATCAATAAGTAAAGGGTATGCCACACTAAGCGAGATCGCTAGCGAGATCGCTACTGCGTCACCATTTATGACGCAGTAGCGATCTCGTTAGCGACTTAGCTGTGTGTGACATGTAGCAGCAATGTGGCCCCTGCTGAGATGTTGCTGTTCGCTTATAAACGTTCTAAGCCGTTTTTTGGTCGTTTATGAACGACTTCACCAGCATCGCAGGTGGGACTAGGTTTTCCCAACGACCGCAGAGGTCGTTATACAGATCGCTGATGAGTTGTGTTTGGAATCACAGATCGCTGATGAGTTGTGTTTGGAATCTAACTAGCGATCACATAGCGATCGCACTAGCGATCTCGCCAGGTTAAGTCGTTGTTGTGATCGCTAAGTGTGGCAGTGCCTTAAGAGTCTAAAAAGCCCCAGTGGTCAGTGTCAAAATTGCAAGATAACTAATATTTTGGTTTTTTTGCAATAATGATCGCGATATTCAAAAATTAAAAAAAATCGCCCAATCTTTTATAGAAATACATATAACATAAAATCCTGATTTACACAATAGGTCATTTTCTGATGATAGTTTCCCTGTTAGTTGGTTATACATACTAAACTAAAGGATGAATGTTTAACTGACCTTTAATACAGTATAATGGCGTGGAAATAAGTTGACTATATTGAAATTTTCGTACAGTAGTTGGACAAAAGATCTTTCTTAGCTGGAAACTGAGTACCCGATTCATCCTGGTGTTTATGTGTAAAAGAACTTCAAATTTCCCATAATTTTCACACAACACGTAGTTGTCCAAAAATGTTACTACTTTTGTCATTCTCATGCCAGCTTCGGGCAGCTCCTACAAAACGGGCGATGTTGGGGAGGAGCTGGGACAGGACATGGCAACACTACCCAACAAACTCATTAAAAGTGGCGGCGTATCCTTACTCCAGAAGTGTTACTCTTGTCCCTGATTGGAATAACGTTTCTGGCAAAGACGTATGTAACCACATGGCACTGAGAAGATGTGCCAAATTCATGTGCCTCTCAATGAATTTGGTGTATCGTATTCTTGAACATTATTATGACTGGCGAACGAAATGCCAGTTTTAATGAATAATAATTTTTATTTTTATAGCTCTAACATATTCTGCAGCACTTTACATTTCAGAAAGAACTTGTACAACCAAGATAAGACTACGAAGCAACATATATATAGTTGAGAAGTGAGGGCCCTGCTTGCAAGCTTACAATCTATAAAGGGCCTGTGAATCGCTGGTTGTGTCAGAAATGCCTGGACCTTTTTTTGATCGCTGGTCTCCCGCTGGCCAGCACGCATCGCTGCGTGTGGCAGGCAGGAGACCAGCGATCAGCTGGTAACCAAGGTACACATCGGGTTTCCAGGTGCGGGGCTGTGCCTGGAAACCCGATGTGTACGTTGGATACCAATGCGCTGCTGCAGGGGCCTGGAAACCCGATGTCTACCTTGGTTACCAGCTCCCTGCAGCAGCGGGCTGGTATCCAACGTACACTGCGGGTTACTAAGCAACGTTACCCGCAGCGTCGCTGTCCTGATCGCTGCCTTAGCTGCCTGTTTGACAGCTCAGCAGCAACACACCAGCGATCCTGACAAGTGCATATCGTTGTCGGGATCGCTGGTGCGTCGCTATGTGAGACGGGGCCCTTAGTGATAGCAGGATATTGGGATATGAAGAAGGATATTTGAGTGTATAAATTATACTTTAACTTCCATTTTTGTTATTCCTATTGGAATAGTTTAACAGCAAGCAAGATGGGAAAGGTGTTGGTTTAGTAGACTGCAGGTATAAAGGTGGCCTAAGGAATTGCTATAGACAACACCATTTACCGGATTGTATCCTTTATGTTTCCTGCATAAGCCTAAAGTGCATAATATACATACACCAAGTGACCTGACAAGTGACCTTTTATGTCACTGTTTCTTATCCTACTTCTGATTGATAAGGATGTGTTGAAAGTGTCCCAACATGCTTGTTATTAGCAACACAATGTCAACATTGTCAAACTGTAAAACCCCAGCTTGTTGAAATATCAGCCTGTTACCAAAACTGCTTGTTGTTCTGCCAGGAGATTGTTTTTCATATTTATATTGACTTTAGAGCACAATTTAAATAACAAGATTTCTAGCCTAGGATTGTTTGTTTGCATTCATAAATATGGAAATATTGTAACAAAGAAGGATTCATGACTTCTGGCAACAGTCCATTTCACTTCCAAATCTCTCCTTGCATGTATTATGCATCCCTTTGCTATAAACAAAAAATATTTTGTATCCACTTCCATGGATCCTTGTCCTCAAGGGGCTCTTACCCACACGTGAAGACCATGCTTTGTGAAGCCAATTAAACTACTAGTATGTTGTTGGAATGCTGGAGAAGAGACATGTGGAGGAATCCCACCCAATAAAATAGGGAAAATAAGGGTCATGCCATAAGGTACTTACAAATCAACAAAAAGATCTATATTAATTTCTAATCAGGGAATACAATTAAAGGGAAACTTTGCCAAAATGACAATTTTGTCTTCAGTTGAGTATGTTATCCAAGCATACGTCATAACATTTAACATTTTTGCAGCTGTTTGTTTTATGTCTTTTGTTGGCAGTGACATCTCATGCAAATGAAACAAATTACTTTAAGCACACTTATTCTTCCTGTAACGTGTAGTCTAATTAGAGAAGTAAGTTTTGTCTGTAGTGTTTCCACACAAGCGGTAACACACAGAAAATCCCTGTAATTTAGATACCAGCTAGAGCTACTTGAAGTGCCATCACTGTAACATGACCCAGAGAACATTGACGTCGGAGTGCTCACATTTTTGCACTGTGCCCACCATTGATTTATACCAGCGCACATACTTGTAGAACAGTTTTTCTTTGATGGTGCCGATGATGAGATCCTTTTTATTACTAATAGACTGCGGTACTTCATATTTTACAAGCATTGCTTATACACTTGTAGCATTAGATTACCATCCTGCCTTGTAAGTCTGGCTCTTGGATTCTTGCTTTTTTCTTAAATTAATCCAGATTTATTTCGCTTCTGGATTATTATGGATAGGGACACAGCTTTTCCAGACTCTAGGACATGGCTGACATGCCCAGTTATGCAGCAATCGCTTTGTCACTTATGGAAACATATCTAATTTGCCACTAAGAAGTCTGGAAACCGTGGGTGGCGGTGCTTGTGAAAAATCTAATAAGCAAATTGCCTTATGTCAGTATTATGTAAGTAAATAGTCTAGATCCATAATTATATTGTTTTGCATTTGCATAAATATCACATTGCACTGAAACAGTCCATGTAGTTTAGGGACAGTATTATACAATATAAGGCAACAGTTTCTTGAAAGAAGGAATCGTAGATGATCCTTGCTTTCTATGTGTTTATGATACGATAAATGGCCGCACTGATTGTATCTCTACGACATACCTAGGATTATATAATGTGTACACTGTGTATACAATGAATACTGGGCTTATTTAAACTTTCTTGCTTTTTCTGCTGAAAGCCATCTGCTGCATTGTCTTTATGCCAGCAAGGGAGGTTGCCAACAGGGTGGGACAGAAGCTGATTGCACCAAGTCTACATGTAATTCTTTGGCTGGTCTCTTAGATGATGATCGCTGCGGTTTATTCCTCTTGGGATGCACTCTTAGTATCCAAGATTCCTTCTCGGAAGCTTCCTTTAGTAAGGCCGCAAGCATTCTCCAAGATGTGCTGTTCTGAAAGTTAATATTATTGTTAGTTGTAGCTCTGTTCTTTTCCATTAATCTTGTACGGTTCGTTTCTTTGTGATGGGTCACTCAAACTAAAAACTTTTCAGAATTTTTTTAATGCCCCCTTCCATTTAAATAACCTCTGGGGGGCAAATTCTCAGGGTGTTATTTGTACCACCCATAGATCTTAATATTTACATATTACGAAAAGCGCTGTGTGAGACAGTGAAAGCATATGTATTGAATGGGGTGTACATTTCACCTAGATACTTTGCTAACTGGTATAAGGGAAATGTGTGGCTTTGTAAAACTAGTGGTGGAGAAAGGTCACTACACCTTCCATTCAGTACATGCTTGCAGCTCAAACCTGTGGCCATTCAGGTGATAATTAGGAAGCCAGAAGTAGGTGTCTGGGAATACAGACAGGGAGCTCGCTTAGTCTGGACAAGGAGTCCAGGCACAAGAAGGAGTCTCCAGGAGTATGAGCTGTCTCAGTCTGGGCGCTCGATGTACCCCGGACACAGGAGTAGTCTCTGTGAGAATCCATGCGGATAGCTGCTGAATAGTAGGGGAGCTCTCTCAAGTCTGGACGTTGAAGGTGCCTTCAGACACAAGAAGGAGACTCTGTGAAACTCCATGCTGGTAAATGCTGAACATATGTGTTGTTTTGGCCTAGGCTGTTAGAGTCTGGTCCCAGGTAGATAGGGAAATCTATCTAAGTGTAGTAAGTGGCTGGACAAGCCCAGGTCTTATGTTTATGATTTGGTTTTGATTATGTTCTGTTTGCTGTGGACTTTAATAAAACTGGTTGCGGCCAGTTTTTACCAGAACTGCTGTCTGTGAATGAACTGTTTCCGTGCCACTCCGTCTACCCGGACGGCGATCCCAGAGCTATATCCCCTGAAAAGCTTACAATTGGTGCTAGAATGTGCGTGCAGCACAGTGGCGAGAGACAGCAATAAAGGTGAAGTCTGTTGAAGCAGCAGCAGAGAAAAAAAAAGTGTGTCAGCAAAAGAAACGTCTGTTGGAGCAGTCTTAAAGAGACAGTAGCCCTAATAGAGTTTGCAAAAGAAAAAAAAAAAAAAATGTGTCTGCACAGCAAAGCTGAACTTGTTGTGGAAAAGACTGTGGAGTGTGCAGCAGCAAAGGAAAAGTCTGTTGGAGTAGTCTTAAAGAGACAGTGGCCCTAATAGAGTTTGCAGAGAAAAAAAAAAAAAAAAGTGTCTGCACAGCAAAACTGAATTTTCTGTGGAAAAGACTGTGGAGTGTGTATGTCTTGAGTGAAGACTGCCGTTGTTGAGACAGAGAAGTCTGACAGCATGGAAGACGAGTGTGGATACAAGCATCTTGCTGTGACTCAGTGGGGTCACGAAGGCATCTTGCTGTGACTCGGTGGGGGTTACGAAGATTGTCGTCGCACTCAAATCCAGTTTTGCTGTGGCTCGGCGGGGCCGCGAAGATTTTTTCAAGGGAAAGCGGTGAAGTTCTGGTGTGAACAGTGCTCCGCGATGGCTGTGAACGGAGCAACGAATGGGTCTGACGAGTCGGACCGCATATTTGAGAAATGTCTACTGGACATGCAACTGGACATGGTGCGGGAGCTGTGGGCACCATATAGAATGGCGGTAGTGGACCATTCTATGGACTCTCCGGGGGTGCCAGTGTTGTCACAGAGTGCCCGGGGAGGTGGTAAGAGATGTTGTGAACTGAGTCCTAAGACTACTGCTGATTTTTTGTGTAAAAATTACCCTGCCGGTGTGGTTGTTAAAAAGGGGGCGGAGTCTAAAAAAGGGGCGGATTTTCACAAGAGTGTAGAGTGTGGAAAACTGAAAATTGTTACTGGTGGTGGGGTGGTACCTCCTAAAAATGACAATGTGACCGTTGATAACGGGGTAGCTCCAGTAGAAGGGGGTGACGTCAAAGTGGGAGGTGACCTGTTAGTCCACAACACCATGGTGAGTGACACAGACCCCGTAGCTGACTGGGACACTATGAAAGTAAAAAGTGAGGTCAGTCAGGAGAGGCTAGACGAGGGAAGAGAGTCCCCCTCTCGTCGTCGACGGCGCAAGGGCCACAAAAAGGTTGTTCCGGTAGTACTCGCTGAAAATGAAAATGAAGAGAATTTAGTACTGTCTGCCTATGCTTCAAGTGTGGATTCTCCTTTAGAGGTAGAAGAGGAGGGGGCCAGTCATGGCCAAGAGCTGGAACCTATTCGGCTGCAGTATCAGAGTGACATGCTGCAATTATGTGAAAACCTGGAGGACGTGTCCTCAGACCAGCGAGATCTAGAAGGAAGCAACGAGGAAGTTACCCTGTGGAAAGAGATGTTCCACGCCATTAAAGAGGACCGCCGCAAAATCAAGGAAGAGGTTTTGCAGTTGAAGCGTGAGAAGGAGGCGCTGCAGGATGGAGTTTCTGGAAGTGAACAAATCCTAGAACCACTGCGCGAACAGCTCAACCAGGAGCTGTGTGATTCCAAGAAGGAGTGTGGTGAACGCAGTAGGGAACTGCAACAGATGAAGAGAGATTATGTGGATCTCCTCAGGGTCAAAGAAAAATTAGAAGAGGATAAGATGGATGCAGAGCAAATGCGCCAGGTGGTTGAGACCACTCTGCAGGACACCCGTGATGAAAATGGTGATCTGCGCAGAAAGACCCTAGGTCTGGAAGCTCAGATGAAGGAGCTACAGATGTCCTGTGATACTCTCCAGAAGGCGGAGATGTGCCTTAAGGAAAAGCTCAGACAGATGGAAGCTGAGCGGGAAAAGATGGAGGAGTCCATCAGAGAAGCTACAGACCAGGGCCAGGAGTTGGCCACTGGAGATGGGAGGTGTAAAGCAGATACTTCCTCGAGTGATGTGAGTTCGGATGATTCGGTGGATGTCGGAGCCGAGATCAAGGAGCTCAAGGAGTGGTTACAAGCCCAGTGGACGCAAGAGAAGCTTCAGAGACGGGCAGCTGAGAGGCGAATGGCGGAACTAGAGGAAGAAGTTCTCGGGCTTAAAAGTCGCCTGATACAGTGTCACTCGGTGAACAAGGCCTCCTTGGAGAAAGAAAAGGGCAAACACGTTGCACTCGCTCCCTTTTGCCAGGAAAAGATAGACCTGAGGAGAGCTAAGAGTGTGGTAACGGAAGATAAATGTGAAATGGAAGTGGTCAGGATGGAAATTCGCGAATTTGTAGCTGTGAGTCAGCTCAGAAGAAGCGAAAAGGGGGAAGAAGCTGGAAGTCAGTTGTCCCTGAACCCTGAGCTGGTTGATCGTCTGGAAACCACGGGTGAGACCGAAACGTGTCGGTAAAAGTGCCTCGTAGATGTACCCGAGGACTTGAGAGAAGAATGCACCCGTGAGTCTGTGCATGAAGCGTTTAAGAAGGCCGTGGGAGCCTGTAAGGTGTACTCGACCTCAGAAGCTAAACAGCTGGTGGTCTTGTCCACGACCGAAGTTACAGTGAAGAGGGTGGCAATCCTAAGTGACATGCACTGGCGATGTATTCGCACAAAGCGGTTTCTCCGGTTGAAGACAGAACAAGCCGTTAGACAACTGAAGCTTATGAGAAATGCTCACAGTCTGCGGGAAAAGGTCATCCGGGTGCCTCATGTTCTGGTGAGAAAGCTGATTGGGAGAAATGGCCGAGCCATGCAGATGATGGTGAAGAGGTCTGGTGTGGTGAAAGTAAGCAGTCCACGTGATCGTCGGGACTGGATACCAGATGAAGACGGCATGGTGTCATTCTACGCTATAGGAACGGAAGAAAGTCTGGAATATGTGCGCATGCTGGTGGCGTACCGTGTGACCTACCTGCGAGAGGTAGAACAATTGAATCTCGCTAGACAGCGAGTAGATAGACAGCATCATCTGAGCAGCAGAAGATGGCAGCCGTCTAAGAATAGTGAGACCCGACAGAGAAAGGGCCCCCTAAATAACAGAACAGCTAAGGCTGAAGTTAGGGACCTTTCAAGACGTCCTGAGGGTAGTGGGCGTGGGTTTAGAGGTAGTGAGACCTCCAGTAACTCAGGTTTGAGAGGCCCATACAGACGACCCGATAGAGTACGGGACAGTACGAAGTCTAACCGGACCTTAGATACCCAGGCAAGACCTGACAAGGTTACGATTGACCGCTGGGAGCGAAGGGGAGACCTGACAAGGTTACGACCCAGAAATGTGACTGGACGAAGTCTGTGACAATGACAGACGGTAGGTCCCTAAGGAATGAGCGAATGTCATTGACTAATATTCCGGGGGGCTGAACAGAGCAATGGACAAGTACATGGTCTCTGTGTGAACTGTGGGTTGATGTGATTGGATGTATTTTGTGTTCAACCCTACAAGTTTGAAAAAGGGGGGGAATATGTAATGCAGCCCTTGGCTGGCATTCATTTAATGGCTCAGTGTGTGTGTTTGACTGTCCATATCCCTTCCCCCAGCTGACTAGTCACATGACTGTGACATCACACAGGTCCTTTTACACACACACAAGTCTGAACACATGACTATGACATCAGCTCAGGTCCCGTGTGTGTGTGGGTGTGTGTAAGGGTATATAAACCCTGCTTAATTGGAGACAGGTGTGTCAGTGATAGGCGTCAGGCCTGTTTCCTGTTCCCCTGGTGTGGGGGACACCGTTTATGTGAGGCCGAGTGAAGACTGACTGCCTGAAAGGTCAGAGACTGGATCCTGTGTGGATGCTAGTGGCCTTGGAAGGTAAATGGACGGTAGTGAAGATGAAGTCGATGATGGCCATGACTGGTCCGGAGTTCACTGTCTCTTTTGGATTGTTGACCAGCCCTCCGGTCTAGATGACCAGCCCTCCGGTCTGGAGAAGAGGGGGGGGGGATATGTGAGACAGTGAAAGCATATGTATTGAATGGGGTGTACATTTCACCTAGATACTTTGCTAACTGGTATAAGGGAAATGTGTGGCTTTGTAAAACTAGTGGTGGAGAAAGGTCACTACACCTTCCATTCAGTACACGCTTGCAGCTCAAACCTGTGGCCATTCAGGTGATAATTAGGAAGCCAGAAGTAGGTGTCTGGGAATACAGACAGGGAGCTCGCTTAGTCTGGACAAGGAGTCCAGGCACAAGAAGGAGTCTCCAGGAGTATGAGCTGTCTCAGTCTGGGCGCTCGATGTACCCCGGACACAGGAGTAGTCTCTGTGAGAATCCATGCGGATAGCTGCTGAATAGTAGGGGAGCTCTCTCAAGTCTGGACGTTGAAGGTGCCTTCAGACACAAGGAGGAGACTCTGTGAAACTCCATGCTGGTAAATGCTGAACATATGTGTTGTTTTGGCCCAGGCTGTTAGAGTCTGGTCCCAGGTAGATAGGGAAATCTATCTAAGTGTAGTAAGTGGCTGGACAAGCCCAGGACAGGTCTTATGTTTATGATTTGGTTTTGATTATGTTCTGTTTGCTGTGGACTTTAATAAAACTGGTTGCGGCCAGTTTTTACCAGAACTGCTGTCTGTGAATGAACTGTTTCCGTGCCACTCCGTCTACCCGGACGGCGATCCCAGAGCTATATCCCCTGAAAAGCTTACAGCTGCTTTCTCTTTAGTAAGACATTGAATCGCAGATATCAATGTATCATGTTATTCATATAGACGGCTTAAGATGGTTGATTCTACTGACTGATTCCCTGTAAGGGTATGTGCACATGTTGCGATTTTCGATGCATTTCCGCAGTGTTTTAGGACGCGCGGAATTGCATCAAATATGCAGTGTAGTGCACAGCCGTTGTAATTCAATATGAAATTAAGAATTGCTGTGCACATGTTACTGAAAAATCCACGCAGATTGGCTGCGTTTTTTTTCCGCAGCATGTCAGTTCTTTTTTGCAGATCCGCAGCAGCGTTTTTAGTCAGATACATATTCTCTCTCCCGCTCTCTCTCCCTCCCTCACTCTCTCTCTCCCTTTTCCTCTCCCTGTCTCTCTTTCACTCTCTCTCCCTCTCTCTTTCACTCTCTCTCTCTCCCTCTCTCTCTCCCACTCTACCTCTCTCTCTCTTTCACTCACTCTCTCTCCCTCTCTCTCTTCCTCTCTCTCTCCCTCTCTCTCTTGCTCTCTCTCCCTCACTCTCTGTCTGTCTCTCTTTCACTCTCCCTCTCTCTCCCTCTCCCTCTCTTTCACTCTCTCCCTCACTCTCTCTCACCCTCACTCTCCCTCCCTCTCTCGCTCCCTCTCTCTCCTCTCTCTCTTTCCTCTCTCTCCCTCTCTCTTTCACTCTCTCCCTCTCTCTTTCACGCTCTCTCTCCCTCTCTCTTTCACTCTCTCTCTCTCATCATTCACAGCACCACCTAACAAATCCGCACACTGAAAACGCATTACAATCCACAACAAATCCGCATAAAATCCGCAAGCATTTTGGCCTGCGTTTTCGGCCAAGAGGTGCAGATTCTCTGCTGAAAATTCCACAGGCCAATCGGCAACTTGTGCACATACCCTTAGACTTGCGTTAAGCTGCTAATAGTGATGAGCACAGTTATTGGTGTTATCCAAGCATGCCCGGGTGCTAACCGATTGTCTTCAGCATGCTTGAATAATATGCTAGACTCACCACGCCTGCCTGTTTGTATCTTGGCTGTCTCCTTAAGGGTATGCCACACTAAACAAGGTTGTTAACGAGATCGCTAAAATACGTCACTATTTAGCGATCTCGTTAGCGACGTAGTTGTGTGTGGCATGTAGTAACGACGTGGCCCCTGCTGTGATCTCGCTGATCGTTCACTAGAGTTCTGGACCGTATTTTGATCGTTGGTGTCCCGCTGGTGACGCTATATCGCTGTGTCTGGCACCTTTTGTGAACGATGTGCGACCTCGTTAACGACGTATTAGTCAGCGGCGCAGGCGGGACTTTGTTTTCTTTTGTTAACGCCCTACAGCTCCGATTGGTGACCATAACATCACCTCAGCTATAATAACTGCGCCCCCATCCATTGTTTCCAGAGCACTTTATGGGTCTCTTTTTGCGTTGTTGCGAGGATAGTATCGTGTGTCGGAGTTTTGCGATCCTGTTTGTGGCGCAGTGGTGGGTTTTTGCGATCCTGTCTGAGTCGCTAGAGCACCATCCATCCTCATTTGGATCTTCGGGATATTTTGATTCAAGGTACATATTATTTGTGATGTTGTTTGATAATGTTTTTTAACCTTATTTTTTTTTTTTTGTCTGCTTTATTTATTTTACATCCCTGACCTTATTTTTTTTTTTTCGTCTGCTTTATATATTTAACACCCCTGACCTTTATTTTTTCTTTTTTTTTGTCTGCTTTATATATTTAACACCCCTGACCTTATTTTTTTTTTTTTCGTCTGCTTTATATATTTAACACCCCTGACCTTATTTTTTTTTTTGTCTGCTTTATTTATTTTACACCCCCCACCATTGTAGACACTTGTAAACTGTATATTAAATGTTAACAGAAAAGTTTATTTTTTTTTTATATATTTTTTATTCTATTCTTCATTTTATTTTGTTTAAACACTTTATTAATAGTAATTAATTAGTAATTAACTTTTCTCTTCTTTACCGTACAGGTTGCACATAATGAACCTGTCCACCGCGGAGCGTGTGATTGTGGCAGTTGCACTGTCAATGGAGGCAGATCGTCAGGAAGAGGCGCGGGTGGAAGAGAGGCGCTCCAAGCGAAAGCGTCGCATGTGAACCAGGGAATGGCTGGAGCAGAGGTCCAAATTCTCACACATGCATCTAGTGAGGGAGTTGCAGGAGAAGAATCCGCAGGATTTCCGGAATTATCTACGGATGTCGGAGGATTCATTCAAGCTCCTACTGGAAGCTGTGAGGCCACTCATTGAACGGCAGGATACCCGGATGCGTGCAGCTGTTTCAGCAGAGGAACGTTTGGCAGTAACGCTGCGATTTCTGGCAACCGGACGTTCAATGAAGGATTTGCAATATTCTGCTGCAATTTCTCGGTCGCTGCTTGGAGAACTAATTCCGGAGACATGCAACGCCATCGTCCGCAGTTTACGGAGCTACATGCCTTTTCCCAAATCAGTGGCGGAATGGCAAATTATTGCCTCTGATTTTGAAAGGATTTGGCAGTTCCCAAACTGTGGTGGTGCCTTGGATGGCAAACATGTGCGGATCACGCAACCAGCCAAAAGCGGGTCCTTTTTTCATAACTACAAGGGCTACTTCAGCGTGATCCTCATGGCCCTTGTTAATGCCAATTATGAATTTATTGACGTTAATGTTGGCATTAATGGAAGGGTTTCTGACGGTGGCGTTTTGGAGCACACAAGTTTTGGTGAACGGTTGTTTAATAATAAACTTAACTTGCCAACCAACATGGACACCACCGCCAACCTAAACTTTGTGTTTGTGGGCGATGAAGCCTTCCCCCTTCATGAGCATCTTGTTAAACCATATCCACAAAAGACTTTGACAGGGGAAAGGCGGATTTTTAACTACAGACTGTCTAGGGCACGGCGCGTTGTGAAGAATGCCTTCGGCATAATGGCCAATCGCTTCAGGGTTTTCCACACACCAATCAACATGAAGCTGGAATCTATAGACTCTGTGGTGTTCGCCTGTTGTGTGCTGCACAATTTTCTAAGAAAACGCGATGCTGGTACTTACAGTCCGCCAGGATTCATGGACTCGGACAACAATGGTGACGTGGTGCTCGGAGAATGGCGTGACAATGATCCCGCTATTGCAGGCCTTCAACCTGTCAATCAAGGCAGGAGCAAGGACGATGCGAAGGCCGGCCGAGACAAGTACTGACATTACTTTAATGGCCTGGTGCAGTGAGTTGGCAGCATCAGGTCTAGTTTGATTTTGAGAATGTTTTACTTTACCCTTTTTTTAACAATGTTTTGATAATAAAATATTTTTATTTTAAAAATGCATTAGTGTTTTTTTCAATTATTTTACCAATATGGGAGAAGGGCTAATGATGGGTGAGATGTGGGGAGGGAGTAATGGGGATGGCAACGAGACATGTTACCAGCAGCTGTAGTTTTTAAAATCTTTTCAAAGGCTTTTTTGTTGTCTATTTTTTGTTTTACATTGTATCTACTTGTCACACACGTGCTCATGGGAGTACCATCAGTCATAGGAGTTAATTGTTAAAAAAATAAAGAAAAAAGTTTCAAATATTTTCAATTATTTTAAGGGCCTATGGTCTCACTAGCGTTCAAACATTATAATTATATATAACAGATAATATACCACAGCTGCATATATAAAGTTTAATATATAATATATATATTTTAGTCATAATATGAAAGATTAAAAAATTGTTATACATATATTTGAAAATTCTTGGGAGGTAAAGGTCAACATTCACCAGGGAATCAGCTATTCACAGATATGCGACACATTGTGATCGCAATGTGACTACTCACACAGCTAACAAATATGCATACAGATATGCAAAAAGCCATTGTGATTTGCAAGGGGATTAGCGAGCCCCAGCCATAAAGATATGCAACGTTATTGTGATCGCAATGTGACTACTACGCTATGCAAAAAGCCATTGTACTTGCAAAGGGGATTAGCGAGCCCCAGCCATAAAGATATGCGACGTTATTGTGATCGCAATGTGACTACTCACGCTATGCAAAAAGCCATTGTGACTTGCAAGGGGATTAGCGAGCCCCAGCCATAAAGATATGCGACGTCATTATGATCGCAATGTGACTACTCACACTGCAACTACACAGATGCAAACAGATATGCAAAAAGCCATTGTGACTTGCAAGGGATTAGCGAGCCCCAGCCATAAAAGATCATTGACGTCATGTAAATGATCGCATATTGTAGACTAACTATCACACCACTGCAGCTACACAGATATGCAAACAGATATGCAAAAAGCCATTTGTGATTTGCAAGGTGAAGATTGTCACGAGCCCCAGCCATAAAGACATGACACGCCATTGTGATCGCCTAGCTTGGAACAGTGGTATTGCGATTGCAACAGCATCTCATATCTGTGCTTGGCTGCCGCATGGCTGCTGCGGTCACTTTTCAATCGCAAAACCGTTTTGCGTCGCGGTGCGGCCGCACGTAACGTGCGCACGCTGTGACGTCATGGCGCTGGCGTCGCCCAATACGCTGTTGTTTGTAATGGCGGCAATGTCGTCGATGAGACAGCGCGGGCCTAAATGGTCTGATGAGGAGGTCCGTTTTCTCATTAAGAAAACGGACCTCTGGGATTACCACTGCAGGCTACCTGTGGCGCATCCAATGCGCCACAAAAGGGTATGCCTGCAGAGGATCCAGCGGGGCCTGCAGAGAAGATTTAATGTGCTGCGCACAAGAGCGCAGATCAGGAAGAAGCTGGCGGACCTGCGATACCGCTCACGCGATAGGGTCGCCAGCATCCGGGCCCAGCTCCGCAGGCCTCTGAGTGAGTATTCATGAGGGTATATCTGGAGAGCGCAGCGCAGCGCACGACAAACGCACATGAACGCGTGCAAGCGCGCCCGCCGTGGGAGTACCGCCAGTGATGTTGCATGTTGCAGGCAGCGATGGGAGTACCGCCAGTGATGTTGCAGGCAGCGATGGGAGTACCGCCAGTGATGTTGCATGTTGCAGGCAGCGATGGGAGTACCGCCAGTGATGTTGCAGGCAGCGATGGGAGTACCGCCAGTAATGTGCATGTTGCAGGCAGCGATGGGAGTACCGCCAGTGATGTTGCATGGCAGCGATGGGAGTACCGCCAGTGATGTTGCATGTTGCAGGCAGCGATGGAGTACCGCCAGTGATGTTGCAGGCAGCGATGGGAGTATCGCCAGTGATGTTGCATGTTGCAGGCAGCGATGGGAGTACCGCCAGTGATGTTGCAGGCAGCGATGGGAGTACCGCCAGTGATGTTGCATGTTGCAGGCAGCGATGGGAGTACCGCCAGTGATGTTGCATGTTGCAGGCAGCGATGGAGTACCGCCAGTGATGTTGCATGTTGCAGGCAGCGATGGGAGTACCGCCAGTGATGTTGCAGGCAGCGATGCGAGTACCGCCAGTGATGTTGCATGTTGCAGGCACGATGGGAGTACCGCCAGTGATGTTGCATGTTGCAGGCAGCGATGGGAGTACCGCCAGTGATGTTGCAGGCAGCGATGGGAGTACCGCCAGTATGTTGCATGTTGCAGGCAGCGATGGGAGTACCGCCAGTGATGTTGCAGGCAGCGATGGGAGTACCGCCAGTGATGTTGCAGGGCAGCGATGGGAGTACCGCCAGTGATGTTGCATGTTGCAGGCAGCGATGGGAGTACCGCCAGTGATGTTGCATGTTGCAGGCAGTGATGGGAGTACCGCCAGTGATGTTGCATGTTGCAGGCAGCGATGGGAGTACCGCCAGTGATGTTGCATGTTGCAGGCAGCGATGGGAGTACCGCCAGTGATGTTGCATGTTGCAGGCAGCGATGGGAGTACCGCCAGTGATGTTGCAGGCAGCGATGGGAGTACCGCCAGTGATGTTGCATGTTGCAGGCAGCGATTGGAGTACCGCCAGTGATGTTGCAGGCAGCGATGGGAGTACCGCCAGTGATGTTGCATGTTGCAGGCAGCGATGGGAGTACCGCCAGTGATGTTTGCATGTTGCAGGCAGCGATGGGAGTACCGCCAGTGATGTTGCAGGCAGCGATGGGAGTACCGCCAGTGATGTTGCATGTTGCAGGCAGCGATGGGAGTACCGCCAGTGATGTTGCAGGCAGCGATGGGAGTACCACCAGTGATGTTGCATGTTGCAGGCAGCGATGGGAGTACCGCCAGTGATGTTGCATGTTGCAGGCAGCGATGGGAGTACCGCCAGTGATGTTGCATGTTGCAGGCAGCGATGGGAGTACCGCCAGTGATAATGGGGATTCTGAATTGTATATTTCATTTACAGCACCACCTTCACCACCGTCCCCAGCTACCCCTCCACCTCCATCTTCTCCTTCCCGGCTACCCCTCCACCACCAGCATCACCTCATCTCTCCACCCCTTCACCGCCAGCAACCCCCCTAGTGACTCTGTGGGTTCCAGCCCTTCCCCCAACGTTGCCTTCTCTCCAGCATCATCCCGTGACACGGATGCAGGCTCCCCATCAGGTAATTAACGCACATTATATAAGCTTCAGACATGTTTGAGAACTTTGTAAGGTCTTATGTGTAATGGCTGTTGTGATATTATTTTTTTTTCTGTGTTTCCCTAGCCGGCGGAGCATCAGGTTCTGGGTGGGCGGTCAGTGGTTCCTCTGAGGAAAGCCGTAAGTGTTAATTAACATAACATGTACATGTTGATATTGCAACAGAATTCACTATTAACTGTTACCTTTACCTCCACAGAAATCCCGACTGCCCAGGACCTGTTGGTGTCCCACCGCCGGCTGATGGCGGAATTGAGCAGCGCTGTGGCAGCCATTAATACTGCGGTCGCAGCGCTGCAAAGAACCATGGGAGCTCTGCATCACCACGGGGTGATGCTGGAGAGGGTATCTTCTGGTCTGCGGGGCCCTCAGTAATTTATTTTCTTTGTTAATTATTTTGTAGTTTGTTATTATTTTTTTATATTTTGTTATGTTACTGTTTTTTGTTTTTATTTAAATTTTATATTTTTATTTTAAAAAAAAAAATATATATATGACATTAATATATATTTTGTATTTTACGTTAATCTACGCAGGTGTGGTGTATTATTTTTTAGTATAAGGTTTTAGCGTAGTGTGACCAGGGGCCTTAAAAAAAATGTTAATTTTTGATATTTTTTTCATTTCATTTTTTCCCGATGATGGAACACCTATGATAGCTAGTACTCCCATGACCCCATGTGTGACAAGTAGATGTAATAAAAATACAACATTTTAATAGTTGACATCACATAAGAAAAGACCACAATTCATTAGATAAATAAGTTTTTTATTAAAAAAGGTATCAATGTAAAAATATAAAAACAACCAAAAAAAACTTTAGTAAAACATTTTAAAAACTACAACTGCTGGTAAGATGGATCATTGCCATTACCACGCTGCCTCTGCGGTGAATAAAAATAAGGGGGAGCACCAGCGTTTGGGTTTATCCCAACTGGGTTTGGCACAGGATTGTGCGGCCATGAGTAGTCCGGGTACTGCGGTCTTGGCATCACGACATATCTGTTGTCAAGGTTTCCAAAAGACGCTTGAGTCAGTACCTCAAACATCAGTCTCTCAGCATGAAGCCGCTGAACAGGATCCAGAGTAGGCAGCCTCTCATTAGCAAAATATGCAAAGCCAGTTATTTTAGTTTCTTTTTCTGCCGTAAGAACTTTTTTTGCAATTTCCACCAATTCAGGAGGAGCCGAGGTGGGAGCCGAGGTGGGAGCCTTCCTTTTCGTTCCTGAAAGTGGAAAGCCGCCTCCGCACAGATGATGGTGGCTCGACTACTTCCGGCATGCTGTCTTCTTCAGTCGGAGGTGTGGAGACCCCCTCTTCTGTGTCCTGCATGAACAAAAAACAAATGGTAAATCACAAAGACAAAGAAATTAATCTTCACACTATAACACCCATATACAGCAAAAATGTGAAAACGACACTTGTATAGACAAAGAAATTTATCTTCACACTATACCCAAAAACAGCAAAAATGTGAAAACGACACTTTTTAATGGAAAGGCCTCAACCGTTGAGCTAGATAAATTATCAGTACATGAAGGGATTAATTCAGCCATTTTATCTACATTTCACAATTATATTTTTTAAATTTAAGTCCACTTTGGCATGTACATTAAAATGTGTTGTAATACAAAGGTACTTACATGTACGACAGGGGTGTCCGGCTGGATCACCGGGTCTAGATCCGAAATGGATGTCCCTTCTCTGGGTACTTCCTGGTCCCTTGTAAAAGCTAACAGATCAAAGTACCACAGTTTGGGGACATAAACTTCTTCGGCCCCCGCTCCAGATTTGGTTGAATTGATAACTTTATTGAGCTCTTTTTTATAAACCGTGCGGAGGCCCTGAATCCGTTTTTTAACCGTTGACTCATCCGCCGGTTCATCAGGGTAATGGCTCCTGCAGAGCTCCGCCAGTTTTGGTAGGCGTCCTTCTTTTTCAACCGGTTACAGTAATCTGCAGACTTAATTTTCCAGAGGCACGGCATTGTGCGGTACAGCTCGATAAAATCACGCAAAAACTCCTGCTTATCAGCCATCTGTAATAAAAAAATGATTATGTGAGAACAGCAGAATGGTTAAATAAAATGCTTACATAGTCTACAACATAGAACACAGCAGGGATCACAAAATGGTGGTTGTGGGTGACGCAGGAGTAAACATAGATAGAGCTGGGATCACAAAATGGTGGTTGTGGGCGACGCAGGAGTAAACATAGATAGAGCTGGGATCATAAAATGGTGGCCGTGGGCGACGCAGGAGTAAACATAAATAGAGCTGGGATCATAAAATGGTGGCCGTGGGCGGGGGCCGAACAAAACAATGGGATAAAAAACCTAGATAAACAATTATGCAAAAAACAGCAGGGATCACAAAATGGTGGTTGTGGGCGACGCAGGAGTAAACATAGATAGAGCTGGGATCATAAAATGGGGCCGTGGGCGACGCAGGAGTAAACATAGACAGAGCTGGAATCATAAAATGGTGGGCGTGCCTGAACAAAACAATGAAAAAACATGATGGACAACAATGGTTAACAACAGCAGAGATCTAAAATGGATCGGTACAATTAAAGACAAAAGAAAAATTAAATGTGACAAAAAAAATTACCTACCTTACAAAACTTGTGTGATTCTGAAAAAAAAAAATAGGGAAACTAGCGTCACAAACTGGATCGCAGAGGATACGCCACAGACTGGATCGCAAAAACTCCAACGTAGAACGTAGCAACCGAAATAGTGGCGTAAACCGGATCGCAGTAGCTACCAAGACTAGCAGGACACACTGGGTGATTTGAAAGAACCGCTTCTGCTCGAGAGCAATGGAGAGGAGTGCTGATACGTCGTCTTTTATGACGCGGTCATCCAATCACAAAGCGGGAGAGCTGTGATAAATATCTATGACATACATAGTGGCCACCAATCTGTGACGAGGGGCGTGCAAAAGGTCGCGCTCAGTCACGCCTATCGAGGTCGTGATCTTTCACAGTACATGCAGTGTGGCACATCCCAACGACCGCCAAAGTCGTTAAAAAGATCGCTAACCGCTGATGCGACGTTAATGAGATCGTCAAGTTTGGCAGCTACTAGCGACCTTAAAACGATCACACCAACGATAGCGTCATTATCGTGATCGTTAGCGGGAACGTTTAGTGTGGCAGTACCTTTAGATACACAGACAGAAGAAGCAAAGAATAATTGCATTATCAGTGTTGCTTGGCTTACCAGTGTGTATCCCTTTATTTTTATTGCTTACTATATTTTTTTAATGGGTTGCTGGTGTATATACTCTGTCTGCAGTATAGGGATGGTTTGTTAAATGCTTTTAATGTATACAGTGAAGAATGTGTGAAAGTGAAAAAGAAAATATATATTTATGAGCAGGTGGTACAACGTTTCTTTTTATTTTATTGCTAACAGCAACATCCTGAAAATACTGAACGTGACTAATAGCAGATGCATTCCAGATGTTACCATTTTCTGTCTCCCTGGCTGCTGTATATCACACCTTATCCTGAGCTACAGTATCACTGTACATTGGTTTGGATTAAGCGATGCCATTGTATCTAAAGACTAGCAAACAATGTCAGACAAGTACAGACTATTAAGTTATTGATTAGTGATTGTTACACATTGTGCTCTGTGTGCTCACAGACAGATACCTGTTCTCCTTTGTGTCGTTGAATGAGCGAACAATCTCCGTTTACTTCATACAATTTTCAAAGGCTGTATTTTTCACTTAGGATTTCATGCACAATGAATGAACGTTTTAGACAAGACGTTCAGTTTCTCAAGATATATACCGTATATATATTTTCAACTTTCAGTTTCTTAACCCATTTAAATTACTCAATTATCCTGATCATTGAGTCATTGGTGTTAGAATCGTAATCTGCCAAGGCCTTAAGAAAACTTTATTCAAATATGAAATATGTTTTTATAAAATGTATATTCTATTAAACAGACTGGAGAACAATAATTAAATAAAACGACTTGTGGTAACTGGTAAATGAGTTAAAAACTTGTTTTTGAATTCATCAGTTGTGATCCTTGACAACAGAAAAAATTACTTAGGGACCAATTCATCCAAGCTTTTTTGCCACAATTGAAAAATTTTTGTGCAACACGAGGTTCCTCTAAAGTTTTGTGACTTTTTGCTTTCTTCGACAAAGTGGCCGGCACAGGGATGGGATGGGGGAGTGATAACTTTGCTTGTCAAATTAATGATGAACGGTGGTGTTCCTTACACTGCAAATCTTACTCCAGTCCCTAGCTAGAGTAGGATTTATGGCAAGGTGCACCTAGAGTCACATACCACTACAGTGTCTTTTAATGACAAGCATGTCACCTTATCAAGACAGGCATGAAAATACTTGGTCTTCATGAATCGGGGCTTTGAGGTATGTTGGCAGTTTTGACAAAAAGACTGTTAAAGGCTATGGCCCTGATTCATCAAGACTGACGTTGTTCATGGAGTTCTTGCTGAGGAGGCATGCCGGAATCAGACACTCCTGATTTTTGCAGTGGTGGATTTTTATTTTATTTTAGGAGCATCTGACGAGTGGTATGTACCTCTTTGTGCGCCTCGCCAAATATTTTACTCCAACCACAGACTGGAGTAAGATTTGTCGCTTGAAAAACACTGCTGCTAGTCATAGATTTGGCTAGTGGGTGTTGCCATAACCCTATAATACCCCAGCTCCATGTAATGTTTGTTGGACCTGGGTGAAAATGACATAAAGTCGCTAAATTTCATCTTTGCATTCCACCAAAGTGTTGTGACTTTTCAAAGCTTTTAATGCCGTAATTCTGGCATAAACGCTTTGATGGCGTAAACGCTTTTTCTAGCAGAAACTGCTTCTTTGAGGAGTTTTTGGAGAAGTTTTTCATTTGCAGAATTTTTGAAGCATTTTTTGCAGATATTTCTTTCTGCAGCATTTCTGCAGTATTTTGATTGGACTTCCATTGACATCCATTTTATTTTCTCCATTTGTTTTTCCGTAGAAATTAATACGAAGATCCTTTTGAGCATTTTCTGATCTCTTTTTCTGGCTTTTTTATGAGCACACATGCTGAAAAAGTTGAGTGTAAACCTACCGTCAAAGGTTCACAGTTCTGAAAAGAAAGCGAATATTGAAGTTTTCATGACTTTATACTGTCCTCTAGGAAGAGTGTCCGTTTTGCATAGTTATTAGGGGAAGGGAGAAACGGAATGGAAAACATTAAAAAGGAAAAGTAAAAAACTGGAGAAGTGTGTGAATGGGACTTCTGTTTCTCCAACAAGAATGCAAATTAAGGCGGTTATTACAGTAAGTAGTTACCCATTATCTTAAATGTGTTTTCCCTTCCAATCACACTTTAAAATCATGGCAGCTTTTATGTACTGTAGTTTGGCATCGAAGTGTAAGGATTTGTGAAAAAATCCTTTCCAAACTACAATTGTTGCTACAGTTCTCACCCAAGGAGAATGTTAAACAAATCCTACAAAAACCTGATGAAGAGACCTGAGTAGTCTCGAAAGCTTGCAATTTGTTACCATCTTTTCAGTTAGCCATTAAAAGGTATCAACCACTGAGGACTCTCAAGTCTAAATATTTTTCTACAAAAAATATACGAATACAAAACGCTAGTATGTGCAGAGTTAATACGTCTTCACATATTAACCGAAACTAAACAGAATTTAGAATCGATCTACATGATCTAGATTCGATGAACCCTTTCCTATAAATAGCTATAACTGTACACTCAGATTGCAGCTAGGTTTACTGCAATCCAATGGACAGTTATGTATCAGGGATGGCACGAGCATAGAAGTTGTGCTCTTGTCAGCTTCATCAGGCATCAGCTGTAATGCACCGATTTGCTTTGGATGCAGATGCGAAGACCTGGGTTAGTTTCGAATGCATGCTGATAGTTTAGTGACAAAAAAAAATAATATTCTACTTTATCAGGTTTTAGCACAAAAAACACAGCAAAACCTGATACCTGCGTTTTTTCAGTGTTTTTACACCACCCATTACTTTCAATGGGTGAAAAAAGCTGAAAAACGTTCAAAGAAGTGACATGCTCTATTCAAAAAACAAGCAAAGCATAAAATACTGAGGACAAAAAAATAATGCTGTGTGCATGAGATTTCTGAAATCGCATAGACTTTACTGGTACTGTAAAAAAACGCAGCAACAACGCCATGTGTGAAGATACCCTAAAAAAGAAATGTAAGAATACAAGACAAAAAATCCCAGTTTTAATATAAGTAAAAAAGGACAGATATTTAGTGTCGCCACCTAAAAATAATAATGTGATCAAAAGTCTCACTATAATGTACAAAGGAAGAATGCATAGCCGTAGAAATAAAATCACAATGCCTTCTTTATTAACAAAACCTATGACTATATCAGTCATGACTAACCTGTGAATTACACCGTAAGGTTTTTATGGATTTTGTTTTATGGATTTTGTCAAAGAAGGCATTGTGATTTTATGTTTATGGATTTGCCATTCTTGCTTTATACCTTTGTGAAGTGTTCAGTCTAGAGAATCAGCACCAATTTATTCTAGACCACGATTCATGATTTCTCTATGGATGTGGACGTTCTTCAAAATAATGCTAATAAAAATTACAGATCATTCATTATGCAAAAAATGCAAAAAATAAGCCCTCAGGGTATGTGCACACGTTGCGGATTTAGATGCGTTTCTGCAGCGTTTCTGAATGTGCGGAAACGCATGAGATCCGCAGTGTAGTGCACAGCCAATGTAAGTCTATGGGAAATGCAGGTTTGTTGTGCACATGCTGCGGAAAAAACGCGCGGATTCGCTGCGTTTTATTTTCCGCAGCATGTCAATTTTTTGTGCGGAACTGCAGCGTTTCTGCACCCATTGGCTTGCATTGAGTTGGGCACTTCCTCAGCAAAACCACAGGTCTAAAAAAGGTCTGCGGTTTTGCTGCGGGTGAAACGCTGCAGATCGGGAGGAGGGAAGTGTGTGGGCGGAGTGTGGGTGGTGACTGTGGGCGGTGACTGTGTGCGTGTATGGTGTGTGCCGGTCTGTGTGATCTGTGTATATGCGGGGGTCTGCGGGGCTGTGTGGGGGTCTGCAGTCCTGTCTGCGTGGCTTTGTGTGTCTGTGTGTAGACATCGTCCGATGGGACTACCAAACAAACAACCAATATACTCCCTGTGTCCGACGTAATCCATATAATAACAATTCTCTCACGACGATCTCCCATGAAGAGCTGTCACATCAGCAGATGCGACCACTCTCCAGGGGCTCCGGTGATACAGTGACGGAGATAATCCATCGCACTGCATCACTCCGCTGCCGGCAGGTTACCAAAGATCACCTTTTATTTGCGGCACTACAGTCGTGAGAATTTTCTCACGGCTGTAGTGCTATAAAGTGAACTCCGATGATACACTGCGGGAGGGTTATCTCCGGTCAGTGTGTTATCAGAGGCCTATAGAGCAGTCACATCTGCTTATGTGACAGCTCTATAGGGGAGATCTTCGTGGGACATTCGTTTTAAAGAGGGACTGCGTCGGACAGGGAGTATACTGTATATACTAGTTTTTTGTTTTTTTTTAAATTTTTTTGCAGGTGATGGATTCAAATGGATTTAGACGTACAATAAAAATTATGAAAAACTGTCGTGTTTTATTTTATTAAAATACTTTATTCTTGTGTGTATGTGTTTTTTAACCCTTTCATACTCAAGATTAATAATGGATAGGCGTCCATTATTAACCGAGCTTAATGTCACCTTAATAGCAAGGTGACAACCCCTTATTACCCCATATGCCATCGCTGCACAGCAGTGTGAGGAGAGGGGCTTAGTGCCGGAATTGGCGCATCATACAGATGTGCCAATTCTGGGGCGGCTGGGTGCTGGTATTTTTAGCTAGGGGCTGCGCCAATATCTATGGCCCCTTCCTAGACTATGAATATCAGCCCGCAGCTGTCTGCGTAGCCTTTCTGGCTATAAATTATAGGGGGACCCCATGTCATTTTTGTTTGGGGTCCCCCTATTTTAAGATCCAGTAAAGGCTAGCTGCGGGCTGATATTCATAGTCTGGGAAGCTCCATGGGTATTAACTCCTTCCCAGGCTAGAAATATTGGCTCCGGCCGTCGGCTTTCCCCCTCTGTTGCAGAAAATTGTGCGGGAGCCCACGCCATTCTTTTTCCCATTTTTTTTTAATTAAATCTATTGCGTGAAGATTTTGTGTGTATGTGTGTCTTTAACTATTTATGTACCATTTTATCTATGTATCCCATATCTATCTATCTGTCTATCTATCTATCTATCTATCTATCTATCTATCTATCTATCTATCTATCTATCTATTTATCTATCTATCTATCTTTCTATGTGTTTAATGGAGTGTGGGTTGGACAAATGTAAAAGAGGAGGTTGGACAAGAAATGACATTACAAATCTTTTTTTTTGTTAAATAACATATATTTATTTAGCTTACAAAATCGCATACAAATCCGCATGAAAAAAACGCATCAAAAACGCATCTCAACTGCATAAAAAAACTCACTTGCGTTTTGTGCCAAGAGGTGCGGATTCTGTGAAGAAAATTCCGCAGGCTAATCTGCAGCGTGTGCACATACCCTCATAGAGTTCTATAAAAAGAAACATGAAAAAGATAGTTTTATTTAAAATTTGTTTTTTTTATGCAAAAATAATAAAACATAAAAAGGTATAAACTTGTAATAACTATAATCATATTGACCTGCAAAACAAATTTAACATTTAAGTTATACTGCAAAGTGAACTCTGTAAAAAGTAAAAATTGAAAACAATTCCAGATTTAATATTTTTGTTAATGCCTATTACCCAAAGAAAAAAATAATTAAAAAAGTGGCAAAAATAGTACCAGTAGAAAGTACAGCTTGTCTCACAAAAACACAAGCCCTCATGTAGCTCAATGTATAGAAAAATAAGAAAATTATGGGTAACCAGAAAATATATATATATATTTTTTTAATTTCTTGTGTAAAAGTAGCAAAACATAAAAAAGAATATGAATTTGGTACTGTTGTGCTTGTATCGTCCTGCAAAGTAAAAGATAATATGTCAATTATGTCTAACAGTGAATAATGTTTAAAGGGGCTGTCCAGTTCAAATCTGTAAGTCTTCAGTTGCTCTTTGGACTGCAGACTTATGAATCCCCCCATTGCATGCACTGTTTGGGATTCATTGGTTTCTGACCCGGGACCGGAGGGTATGTATGAGTTATACATACTCCCGGCTAGTGGGCACTGCCTCGCTTCCATACTCTCGTATAGAGTGAGACCATGCCCTCTAGTTGGCCACGCACACTGGACTGCTACATCACTAGAAGGGAGCGGCCTCGCGCTATACAAGTGTATGGAGCGAGGCCACGCCCAATGGAGGAGCCCTGGCCAGTACATATCCTCCAGTCCCAGGTCAGAAACTGGCGATTCACCGCAGCGCGCAGTGCGTGCACTGGGCGGATTTATAAGTCTGCAGTCACACAGAGTGAGTGCAGACTTATCGATTTGGACCAGACAGCCCCTTTAAAAGAGAATAAACAAACTATAGAATTGCTGTTTGTTAATTTTGTCTCCCAAACAGTGAAATAAAAATCGATCAAACAGTCACATGTACCATAAAATGTCAACAATGAAAATTATAGCTTGGCACTCAATAAAAAATCATCTTACTCCTTAGTAAAAAGAAAAAATAATCCTGTTAAATCTAACATTCAGAGGGCACATATCCCATCAAATTGATGGTAAGAGAGGTGATAGGGTGATAACATGATGAAATGTTTTTGTGTCTCAAAGGGTCACTGGAGAATGACAGGGGAGAGATGTCAGTAAAAAGCTGAGATTCTTCCTGCCATAAATTGCAGCTTTTTTCCCCCCACCTTTCCTTTCTAGACACAGAGAACCAGAAGTAAAACTTTCCATGCTGCTATCCAACTTCAGTGTGTCACAAATATTAAACGTGAGCCTAGTATCAGTTTACGTGTGCCTATATGATAAAAAAAAACTAAAGAAACCTTGGTCCAAGACAAATAAATTGTTATGGAATTGTCCTGCAAAATAGGACTACTACCGTAGAACTTTAAATGTATTGTCTTCTACTTGGACAAGCACCTGCTTTCTAGCCTTCTTGGTGCTCACATAATATGACTGGGCGGCAGCGCTCACACTTCCCTAAGACCAACCTATTTTGGATGAGGGTAGTGTGAGTGCCGCAGATTATCAGTAGTCACTGACAAGCTGCTGGGCTCACGTGATATAATGTGAGGGCCGATAGATATGGTGCCGACATTGCTGGTATGGCACTGGTCCAGGAGGTTAGTAAATATGGTGCAACTATTTTACATTGACATTGTTGCTTATAAGAAGAGTTTATCCACCTTTATGTGTGCTCCTACAGATTTTTTTATATTTTCTGCAGTAATGCCGGCCTTTACTAACAGTTGTGATGAAGCATTTGCTATCATACATTTACTGTATAAGGCAGTGTTCTCAACTACAGACTAAGGTAGTGATCCCCAACTCTGGCCTAAGGCAGTGTTCCCCAACTCCGGACTAAAGCAGTGTTACTCAACTCCGGACTAAGGCAGTGTTACTCAACTCCGGACTAAGGCAGTGTTACCCAACTCCGGACTAAGGCAGTGTTACTCAACTCTGGACTAAGGCAGTGTTACTCAACTCCGGACTAAGGCAGTGATCCCCAACTCCGGACTAAGGCAATGTTACTCAACTCTGGACTAAGGCAGTGTTACTCAACTCCGGACTAAGGCAGTGTTACCCAACTCCGGACTAAGGCAGTGTTACTCAACTCTGGACTAAGGCAGTGTTACTCAACTCCGGACTAAGGCAGTGATCCCCAACTCCAGACTAAGGCAGTGTTACTCAACTCTGGACTAAGGCAGTGTTACTCAACTCCGGACTAAGGCAGTGTTACCCAACTCCAGACTAAGGCAGTGTTACTCAACTCTGGACTAAGGCAGTGTTACTCAACTCCGGACTAAGGCAGTGATCCCCAACTCCGGACTAAAGCAATGTTACTCAACTCCAGACTAAAGCAATGTTACTCAACTGTGGACTAAGGCAGTGTTACCCAACTCCAGACTAAGGCAGTGTTACCCAACTCTGGACTAAGGCAGTGTTACTCAACTCCGGACTAAGGCAGTGTTACCCAACTCCAGACTAAGGCAGTGTTACCCAACTCCGGACTAAGGCAGTGTTACTCAACTCTGGACTAAGGCAGTGTTCCCCAACTCCGGACTAAGGCAATGTTACTCAACTCCAGACTAAAGCAATGTTACTCAACTGTGGACTAAGGCAGTGTTACCCAACTCCGGACTAAGGCAATGTTACTCAACTCCAGACTAAAGCAATGTTACTCAACTGTGGACTAAGGCAGTGTTACCCAACTCCGGACTAAGGCAGTGTTACCCAACTCCGGACTAAGGCAGTGTTACTTAACTCCGGACTAAGGCAGTGTTACTCAACTCCAGACTAAGGCAGTGTTACCCAACTCTGGACTAAGGCAGTGTTACCCAACTCCGGACTAAGGCAGTGTTACTCAACTCTGGACTAAGGCAGTGTTACTCAACTCCGGACTAAGGCAGTGTTACTCAACTCCGGACTAAGGCAGTGTTACCCAACTCCAGACTAAGGAAGTGTTACTCAACTCCGGACTAAAGGTACTGCCACACTTAGCGATCTCGTTAGCGATCACGATAACGACGCAAGGTAACGAGATCGTTGGTGTGATCGCTTTTAGGTCGCTAGTAGCTGCCAAACAGGAGATCTCATAAACGACTCATCAGCGGTCAGCGATCTCTTTAACGACTTTGGCGGTCGTTAGGATCTGTCATTAGCATGTACTGAGCGCTTCTGATTCATAGGAATTTCCAGCATCGCTCCTGCTCTCTGCGTCCTGCTAGCCTGCTTTGCAACTTCTGCGATCCTCTCTGTGACGCAAAAGAGAACTTACAGATATTGCGATCCACTCCGTGACGCTAAAAACCCTAGTCCCGCCTGTGCCGCTGTCATATGCGTCACAAACGAGGTCGCTCGTCGTTCGCAAAAGGTGCCAAACACAGCGATATAAGCTCACCAGCGGGACGCCAACGATCAAAAAACGGTCCAGAATGCTAGTGAACGATCAGCGACATCACAGCAGGGGCCACATCGTTGCTACATGCCACACACAACGACGTCGCTAACGAGATCGCTAAATAGTGACGTTTTAGCGATCTCGTTAGCGATCTCGTTAGCGATCTCGCTTAGTGTGGCATACCCTTAAGGCAGTGTTACTCAACTCCAGACTAAGACAGTGTTCCCCAACTCCGGACTAAGACAGTGTTACTTAACTCCGGACTAAGGCAGTGCTACTGAATTCCAGACTAAAGCAATGTTCCCCAACTAATGACTAAGTCAGTGTTACTCCAGAGCCACCACAGATCATGTTTTCAGAATTTCTTTAGTATTGCCCAGGTAATAATTTCATAATTTATGTAATACTAAGGAAATCTTTAAAACTTGAACTGTTGACGACTATTGAGGACCGGAGTTGGGAAACACTGGCATAAGGCAATGACTTCACCAGTTTTTCAAAGTATATGATTTATGAAAACAATGGTGCATTTTGGATTTTTTTTACTATTACTGCTTCTGAAGTGAACGCCTTGGGTTTTGACCTTGAAGAGTACTACAGGATTGTTTTGCTTTTCTGCACACAGTCAGGGATTGTGAAAGCTTGTTTGACACGGAGCAGCATATATTATACTTGTGAAGTGAGCAGAACAGTGGGCATTATTGTCTATGTACACTGGGAGATTATTAATGAGCCTGTGGAGAAATTCTATCTGTGGTATCACAGTGTTTTCATGACCATTCACACATCTGGAAAAACAGAAGCAATAGCCTGACATTAACACTGCAAGAGTTTCCCCCTCACAAAGACCACCTGCGGACCATTCACATATACTTCTTGTTACTACACAAGGGAGCAGATTTATAGGACATCAATGGGAATCAGGACACTTGACGTGACGACAGTTTCTTCTTTTATCACATCCTGTTCGACATAAAATGCAAAATACGATTCTAGATTTTTTTAATTCCAATAATTTGTAGAATATAGAGTATGAAAAATGTCTAATACAGGGAGTGGTAAGGAGTTTTTCACACAATTGAGTACTTCACAAACATTTGTGTAGTTTTTCTCTGTACAATGACATTGAAGCTGTTAACTTTTGTGCTGCAAACTTGAAAGTCATTTACACTTGGATTTCTCAGTTAAAAGTGTACAGAATATCATTTGCACTTGTGAGCTAGAGAATTGGATCCATAGTTATTGCAAACCTGTTTCTTCCAGGAGAGAGAAACAACATGAAGCAATTTAGAATAAAAAACCCATCTTGAATGGACTTTATTTCAAAGTGTTGTAAACAGAACTTACTGAGAAAGGCTTTTCTATCTATGAATATGCAATTCATTTAAACTATATATAGAGTATTATAGAAGATTTAACCCATATAAAAATCATACCTGCAGTATAGATTACACTTATTTAGTTGGACAGAAAAACAAGTTTAATTTTTTATGAGAAGGAGGGCACTCTTGGAAAGCGGGCTATGCCAATCAAACTAAGGGGAAGTACGCAGCATGCTAATTGAGGAGCCCTTGGCCACGACAAGGGTGCACCAAGGAGCCTACATTTGCATATAAGCTAAAACGTTTTTCTGTGTAACTTATATGAAAACTATTCTGCAGGTATGATTTTTATAGGCGCTATGACCCTTGTAGCACGTTATACGTAGTTTAGATTCAATTTTGTTGTCTCCTTTTAATCCAACTCTTAAATACGTCATGGTAATAGTACATCAATAAGTTGGCATTTCTTCCAGCACAGATTCAAATATACAATTTCACTTTAAAGTGAACTTGACAGCCGATACATGGTTCCCAAACCAAGATAACTGTATGATTTCAATCATATATTTTGAACTTTGAAACTCTGCGGCGTTTCAGAGAAGAACGTACTTTAAAAGCTGCCAGGAATCAAGCCACAGAAAGACTAGTTGGACAGGGGGTCCCCAGTAGCTTCTCTCCGCCCGTCATCTAGAGTAACAGATCTCCATATACACGCACGCAGGAAGAGACCTGTCAGTCAATGGAAGTGGCGGGGAAGAAACCACCGGGACCCACATTTCTGACTAGTCACTCATGTGACTTTGTCTCCAGATGGCTTTCACAGGATGCTTTTTCCTGAAATGCAGTATTTTAGAGTCAAGGTGCATGGCTAAAATCATACAGCTAGTGTCTGATAAAAGCTGCCTGGAGATCGGACAGCATGAATCAGCTGTCCGGTTCCTTTTAAGCAGAGGTTGTTACCTGAGGTTTAGCATCATTATCTCTTGGATTGGATGCTCACAGTGACCGCATAGAAATAACCAGTGTGGGCTTTGCTGTGGAATTTTATGGCATTATATAAGCAATGTGAATTAAGCCATCAGTTTCCAAACTTTTCATATTCAATAAATTGCATTTAACTACATATTTTTTACATTGAAAAATGAAGTATTTGTTCTTAGATGGTTAAAGTGTATATTTCTGCTAGCACTACTCACAGAAGAACATGATTATTAATTTATTGGTTAAACTGAAGGAACTTTTACTTTCTACTACATATAAGTGCTCATGCAAACTAGATAAAATCCAGTAGAACCTGACAGAATCAGACCATAATCTAATATGAATAATCGGAAACCCTTCTTTTCTACGATGCCAGGAAAATAATGATTAGGCATGGTAGATTTCAACATGCCTGATATTTTTTTCAACAGAAGATAACCCACTTCCAAAGGGCTGTGATTGCAGTTCCCACCTCACCCCGATAGAGCATGTTTATGGAGAGTGTGGATAAATAACTATGTTTGCTGAAAGATATTTAATTCATATGTCTGCCTGAAGACTTGCAAAACATAACAAATATTGGCCTTGGTTTAGCATTATTAGAAAGAACTTGTGACCTACAGAATTTAGTTGAGTTGACAAGAAATTAAAAACGTGCAATATATGCAATATTCCTAATTATGACTGGTGTTGTATTCTAGTCATGAGGGTCCAAAATTACATAGCAACTAAATCCTACAGATGAAGAATGAGTAAGGGTATTGTCATTTTAAGTTAGTTTGACTTTTCATGCGTAATCCTCAAGTTCCCTCCAGTTATACAGATATTTCATTATGGAGCCAATTCTAGCCAAGTTTTGAATGCTGCCAGCCTGACAATGTTAAGCCCTGCTCTTTTCCTTAATACGTTTTTCCTCCATTAATTTGGAAAAAAAAGTTCATTGGTTCAAATCCGACCAAGCAAAACATCTACATGGAAAATGTATGTTCTTCCATTGTTTGTATGGGATTTGATCATGTATTCTGGTAGGTTTCTTGGATCCAAGCAAACAACATGACTTGTGTCCATAAAACCAGACATTTTCTTGCAGTGTACTAAAGTCAAATACTGCATAACTACTAACAAATTTTGATCTTTTAAAGCTCATTCATATGATGAGTATGAAATGAATAGGACACTTGTGTGAAACGTCTGGGTTCGAACCCTTGAGCCCATGCTTTGTGGTCAGCTTCTGTGTCTAAGAGCCATAGCAGATACACCTTTTCTCCAAGTGTTTAGTTTCTGTTATCCTTCAGTCTTTTTAGGATAACAAGTTTTTTCATTTACTAATTTTTCTGCTGTATCACCTTTTTGGTGCTGCTTTATGTACTTTCCCCCTCCTGGTATTTTCTGCTGGTGATAGTCTCAGCCATACTGCATTAGTTTAAACCAGTCAGTTACAGACCATATAGGGTTTATCTCTCTGCTGTTTTTTCTTCTTCACCCTGCATCTATCTTCAGTTACTTTTCAGGAAGTGGGTGGCATATTCTCTAACAGTACGTACTTACTCCTTCATTTTGAATTTCGTGGTTTGTTTTACTCACTCTTGAATCTCTTTCTATTTCAGTACACTTCCCTTTTGTATGTAATTTGAACTTTGCTCTGCCCTCCGATTCTTTAGGGGGAACGTGAAACGCTCAGCAGCTTGTCTGGCATCGAGTTGCCATCATCTAGTCTGTGTTTAGAGCTATCTCAGCTCATGCAGGAACCACTAGGGACTGCTGGTTCAGCATCTCTAGTCTGTACATGAACGTGCAGGGTCCAACTTGTATCCCTGTTATAATGGAACTGCAGTGTACATGTTTATTCACTGCTCCATTGCACTCCCTATGGAACTGCCAAGCACTGTGCCTGGGCATTTTTGGCAGCCCTGTAGTGAATGAATAGAGCATCAGTCGGGTGTCTAAAGGTACTGTCACACTAAACAAGATCGCTAACGAGATCGCTAATGTGTCTCCGATTTTATGACGCAGTAGCGATCTCGTTAGCGACTTAACTGTGTGTGACATGTAGCAGCGATGTGGCCCCTGCAGCGATGTCGCTGATTGCTCATGAACGTTCTGAACCGTTTTTTGGTCGTTGGTGTCCCGCTGGTGAGCCTGAATCGCTGAGTGTGACACCCTTTATGAACGACTTCACCAGCGTCGCAGGTGGGACTAGGTCTTCCCAATGACCTCAGAGGTCGTTATACAGATCGCTGATGAGTTGTGTTTGGAATCTAACTAGCGATCCCAAAGCGATCGCACCAGTGATCTCGCCAGGTCGTGTCGTTGTCGTGATCGCTAGTGCGATCGCTAAGTGTGACAGTGCCTTAACCCTATGCCCCATTTCGTAACAGAGATAAAGGTTCCACATCAGGGATAAAACTTTACAGATCTGCATTCGTCCTGACAGTGGAACATTCACCAACCAGCAAGTTATCACTGATGTGATAACTTGTTTTCAGTGGACAACATCTTTAATGCTCGCACACACATTGGTATTTACTAAATGTGCAAAAAGGGTTAGCCAACCATCTGATGTGTATGAGGACCTCTCTCCTGCCATTGACAGATGTTGCCAGAGATAAGGGCCAAGAATTAAATTCTCAAACACATAAACCCCTTGTAAATTTGCTTCATACCAATTTATATAATTGGGTAATCGGCTAATGAAAGTTCATAAAAATACTTCTTCCTGATTATTGGGCTGTGCAAATATGCAGCTGATAATGGCAAAAAGCAAGCTGATTGGATTGTTGATACCTGCTGTTAAATTATCATTATCAACAGCTTATTATCCCATGTAAACATAGTTTGTTGCTGACAACAGCATGATATATTGGTGCACTGGTGGACACAGACAGAAAAGGGCCCTGTTCAGGAACAATATATGGGCCCTTTGTAGCCCAATAGCTTATAAAAATGCAAAATTGAACCTGCTTTGAAAGTAGAAATGGGCCCCCTTATATCTTGGGCCCCTGTGCGGCCACACAGGTTGCACCAATGATGTGTCCGACCCTGTTAATTGGTGAGAACAATCATAAGGATGATTATTCTATTTCTATGCAGTTTTGCCTGGTCATAAATCAGACCAATCAACATGTACAGTACAGACCAAAAGTTTGGACACACCTTCTCATTTAAAATTTTTCTGTATTTTCATGACTATGAAAATTGTAAATTCACACTGAAGGCATCAAAACTATGAATTAACACATGTGGAATTATATACTTAACAAAAAAGTGTGTAACAACTGAAATTATGTCTTATATTCTAGGTTCTTCAAAGTAGCCACCTTTTGCTTTGATGACTACTTTGCACACTCTTGGCATTCTCTTGATGAACTTCAAGAGGTAGTCACCGGGAATGGTTTTCACTTCACAGGTGTCCCCTGTCAGGCTTAATAAGTGGGATTTCTGGCCTTATAAATGGGGTTTGGACCATCAGTTGTGCTGTGCAGACGTCTGGTGGATACACAGCTGATAGTCTTACTGAATAGACTGTTAGAATTTGTGTTATGGCAAGAAAAAAGCAGCTAAGTAAAGAAAAACGAGTGGCCATCATTACTTTAGGAAATGAAGGTCAGTCAGTCTGAAAAATTGGGAAAACTTTGAAAGTGTCCCCAAGTGCAGTTGCAAAAACCATCAAGCGCTACAAAGAAACTGGCTCATATGAGGACTGCCCCAGAAAGGAAGACCAAGAGTCACCTCTGCTTCTGAGGATAAGTTTATCCGAGTCACCAGCCTCAGAAATTGCAGGTTTACAGCAGCTCAGATTAGAGACCAGGTCAATGCCACACAGAGTTCAAGCAGCAGACACATCTCTACAACAACTGTTAAGAGGAGACTTTGTGCAGCAGGCCTTCATGGTAAAATAGCTGCTAGGAAACCACTGCTAAGGACAGGCAACAAGCAGAAGAGACTTGTTTGGGCTAAAGAACACAAGGAATGGACATTAGACCAGTGGAAATCTGTGCTTTGGTCTGATGAGTCCAAATTTGAGATCTTTGGTTCCAACTACCGTGTCTTTGTGCGACGCAGAAAAGGTGAACGGATGGACTCTACATGCCTGGTTCCCACCGTGAAGCATGGAGGAGGAGGTGTGATGGTGTGGGGGTGCTTTGCTGGTGACACTGTTGGGGATTTATTCAAAATTGAAGGCATACTGAAGCAGCATGGCTACCACAGCATCTTGCAGCAGCATGCTATTCCATCCGGTTTGAGTTTAGTTGGACCATCATTTATTTTTCAACAGGACAATGACCTCAAACACACCTCCAGGCTGTGTAAGGGCTATTTGACCAAGAAGGAGAGTGATGGGGTGCTACGCCAGATGACCTGGCCTCCACAGTCACCAGACCTGAACTCAATCGAGATGGTTTGGGGTGAGCTGGACCGCAGAGTGAAGGCAAAAGGGCCAACAAGTGCTAAGCATCTCTGGGAAGTCCTTCAAGATTGTTGGAAGACCATTTCTGATGACTACCTCTTGAAGCTCATCAAGGGAATGCCAAGAGTGTGCAAAGCAGTCATACAAGCAAAAGGTGGCTACTTTGAAGAACCTAGAATATAAGACATATTTTCAGTTGTTTCACACATTTTTTTGTTAAGTATATAATCCGCATGTGTTAATTCATAGTTTTGATGCCTTCAGTGTGAATGTACAATTTTCATAGTCATGAAAATACAGAAAAATCTTTAAATGAGAAGGTGTGTCTAAACTTTTGGTCTGTACTGTATATAGTTCTAATTTTAAAGACAGAAAATGGCCGGTCTAATTGGGTTTTATTTTGTCTTGTCCCATTAAAAAGACAAAAACCTTTGGCCAAGCCAAACAGTCGTGTGGGGGAGTTCGGGCAGAAAACTGTTGGCTGAATGAGCTTTCTTGTGTTCGGAAGCAGGAGAAGATAGCTGTTAGTCCCACAGCTAAGTAATGTGTATGGCCAGCTTTAGTTTATGTTTTTTCTGTACATCGATGTGGAATATGTTAATACTTTATAACAGCGACAAAATATGCAGATGAGTTAATAATCTGATTATAACGAGGAGACATGATATTTCTGCAAGCTGTAGAATAACTCGATGACATACGCAGTAGTTCATCAGTTATCTATGAATATGGCTGTTACATGCAAGTTAACAACTAATACAACTATCAGAAGTCTTTCACAAAACAATGGTGGAGAGAACGTATACATGGTAGTTGGCGTTTGTTTTATCTGTGATCGTGTTTCTATGTGGACCGGCTCTATACATATGTATTACTATAGATAAGAACTGCCCAAGGCCTGATTATGGTGTGTTTTTTCATAATAGGAGCAATTTAAGGTCACCAACTATTTTAGCGTTACTGAAGTGTTTTGGTTTTGTTATCAGAGCTCTCTTCTTCCCCAAGACCTCTTCACTGAGTGCAATTTGTTTTAGCTTATGCCAAGTTATGATATACAAGTCAGGGAACATTTAAAGTACCATAAACAGATTTCACTACCTACTAAGGAGTCTCAGAATGCCAGAGCTAAGAATCTTGGATGAGATCATTGAATTCTATATGTCTGCAGAAAGTGTCCATATTGCTGAGTGTTGCAGGACATTTCATGAAAGCTGAGCTGAACTTTCCAGAGAAGATAAAATATTCCATAAGACAGAAAATCCCTCTGCAGTTTAGGTGTTTGAAAGGTGAAGTGAGAGGAATGTAAACTGTGAGATTCTCTTGAAGTCGTGTTGAGATGTAACCTCTGGCATAAGAAATCCCCTAATTATCAACATTGATCCTAACCTAGTGTCTAAACCTATAAGCCATTGATTACATTCTTCTAGACTTTCTTGTGCTGTAGAGTGTTTATTCTTAGATGCTGTTATTATTGAAGAACTTCTCTTCCATAACTAGGGCTCTAAACTTATCTGGCATCATCACGCAGGTGAGAACATCTAATTGTGCTTAGTGCAGACCTTAATCATTCTTAATATATACAGCATGAAAATACTTGTCATACGAGCCAGGCCATAGTAATAATGTGGGACCCCACTAGATGAAGAGTCATCAGCTTTGCACTTCATTCTGTATGGTTTTAGCTCTTGTCTAGTTATTATGGGGATCTCTGCATCAGTAACAACTTGCAGTTTAGCACTGTTCCACACCTACTTCTAAATATCTCTATAGTTATTAGTTTGTTGTTTGCTACTTTTATTTATTCTGAAACTCAGATATGAAAATGAGGTTCTTTCTAATGTTTGCTGTTGAGTAGAGATGAGTGAATTTGTTTGGATTTTGTCCCCGAATCTGATTTTGACATATTCGAGCCATAGTCAAACAATATTTGTGCCGAATGTATGTCTTATGATCGGTTCCGAACATATTCGGTAATTTCTACTCCTATTGACTCTAATGACGTTTGGCTGTGTTCGAAGAATATGGCAAAAACAATATTCGATTCTGATCGTATTCGGAACCGTTGGTACTGTTGAGCTCTACAATTCTCATGTATACAGAACTGCACAAATCAATGTTGTCTGACCTTTGTTCACTCCTATTACAGTTCTAAAGCACACCTGATGTTTATGGCCTTAACCAAAAGCCTTGTGAAGAGATTACTCCAAAGCTGGCGATGCAAGTTATATGGCCATTGGACAAACAATGCCAATCTCAGCCGACTCTCTCATATACTCGATTGGTCGAGTGCTATGGTGTTCTCTTTGAGAAAGCCACCCACTGAAACATACAGAACAATGCACCAGCAGTCCAAATTTGGACATGCCTGATTGACATCTCGCTGACCATTAACCACTTCCCGACCTGTGACGCCACGTAGGTGTCATGAAAGTTGGTGCCAATCCGACCTGTGACGCCTATGCGGCGTCATGGCGAGATCGCGTTCCTGCGGGTCGGGTGACCGGGGTCAATGAAATGTCACCCGACCTGCAGGTACAGGAGGACCTGTACTTGACCCCAGGGGGGGTGGCTTTGCCCCCCACTGGCTACGATCGCTCTGATTGGCTGTTGAAAGTGAAACAGCCAATCAGAGCAATTGTAATATTTCACCAAGATTCTTTACAATCCAGCAATAGCCGTTGCTGCAATATCATCGGCCATGGCAGGAGTCCGTGATCTGCCGCCGCCACCGACTGACAGACGCGATCTGCCGCCACCATCAGTATTTCCTCCCCTCTGTCCTGTCCTCCACTCCCCTCTTCTGCCCTCCGCTCCCTCCTCCGTCCGATTCCACCCCCTCCCACCTCAAGTACCTCCCGGTGTTGCTCCCGGTGTCCCTCCATCTCCAGGTCTTCCCCCCATGGGCGCCGCCATCCTCCGGTTAAAAAATGGCGGGAGCATGCACCCTGTACCCGCCGAGATCTGCCGGCTGGCACCCGGCAGCAATAGGAATATTTTTCCTATTGGTTCATTTTGGTCACTGTGATAGACTCTATCACAGTGATCAAAATAAAAAAAACAGTAAGTAAACCCCCCCTTTATCACCCCCTTAGATAGGGAAAAGTAATAAAATAAATTTTTTTATTTATTTTCATTTTTCCATTAGGGTTAGGGTTGGAATTAGTGTTAGGGTTGGAGTTAGGGTTAGGGTTGGAATTAGGGTTAGGATTGGGATTAGGGTTTAGGGGTGTGTTGGGGTTAGGGTTGGTTACGGTTGGAATTAGGGTTAGGGGTGTGTTGGGGTTAGGGTTGGAGTTAGAATTGAGGGATTTCCACTGTTTATGCACATTAGTGGCTCTCCAAACGCGACAAGGAGCCAACATTGGTTCCAGCCAAATTTGCGTTCAAAAAGTCAAACGGTGCTCCCTCTCTTCTGAGCCCCGACGTGTGCCCAAACAGTGGTTTACTCCAGCATATGGGGCATCAGCATACTCAGGAAAAATTGCACAACAACTTTGGGGTCTAATTTCTCCTGTTACCCTTGGGAAAATAAACAATTGGCTAAAAAATCTTTTTTTGTGGAAAAAAATGATTTTTTATTTTCATGGGTCTGCATTAAAAACTTCTGTGAATCACTTAGGGGTTGAAAGTCTTAACCACACATCTACAGTACATAAGCTTTTTGGGAGTCTAGTTTCCAAAATAGGGTCACTTGTGGGGGGTTTCTACTGTTTAGGCACATCAGAGGCTCTGCAAACGCTACATGACACCTGCAGACCATTCCATCATAGTCTGCTTTCCAAAACGACACTACTTCCCTTTCGAGCCCCGATGTGTGCCCAAACAGTGGTTCCCCCCACATTTGGGGTACTAGGGTACTCAGGACAAATTGGACAACATCTTTTGGGGTCCAATTTTTCCTGTTAACCTTTTGAAATAAAAAATTAGCTCCTTTGGGGGGTCTAGTTTCTAAAATAGGGTCACTTGTGGGGGAGCTCCAATGTTTAGGCACACAGGGGCTCTCCATACGCAACATGGTGTCCGCTAACGATTTGAGCTAATTTTCCATTCAAAAAGTCAAATGGCGCTCCTTCCCTTGCGCCCAAACAGTGGTTTATGACCACATATGAGGCATCGGTGTACTTGGGAGAAATTGCCCAACAAATTTTAGGATCCATTTTATCCTGTTGCCCATGTGAAAATGAAAAAATTGATGCTAAAAGAAATTTTTTGTGAAAAAAAATTACTTTTTCATTTTTACGGATCAATTTGTGAAGAACCGGGGGGTTTAAAGTGCTCACTATGCATCTAGTTAAGTTCCTTGGGGGGTCTAGTTTCCAAAATGGGGTCACTTGGGGAGGAGCTCCAATGTTTAGGCACACAGTGGCTCTCCAAACGCGACATGGTGTCCGCTAACGATTGGAGCTAATTTTCCATTCAAAAAGTCAAATGGCGCTCCTTCGCTTCCGAGCCCTGCCGTGCACCCAAACAGTGGTTTATGACCACATATGTGGTATCGATGTACTCAACAGAAATTGCCCAACAAATTTTAGGATCCATTTTATCCTGTTGTCCATGTGAAAATTAAAAATTGATGCTAAAAGAAAAATTTAGTAACAGAAAAGTACTTTTTCATTTTTACGAACCTGGGGGTTCAAAGTGCTCACTATGCATCTAGTTAAGTTCATTGGGGGGTCTAGTTTCCAAAATGGGGTCACTTGTGGAGGAGCTCCAATGTTAGACTGTGGCTGGTCCTGTCAGTATTGGTGGATTAGGCTGACATCAGTCTACCGTGTATGGAGGCATTAATGCCAAGTTAACATGTCCAGTAATTATCGTTATGAAATGTGTGCACAACTTTTCTTGTCCTAATAGCTGCTGGATCCATTTCAAAATTATGATTACTGGACATGTGAACTCTAAGCCTAATGTTATGCTGGCTCAAACAATTTCTTCGTAGTCTCCCTAAATAGTAAATAAATGAATGATCTTCTCATTTATGAGTCACATTGGATAAACATTTGGAGTTTATTATCTATGTTTATCCATCTATGTATCATTATCTAATGTAGATTAGGTTGTTCTTGCTCCACATATTCTAATGAAAAGGGGATATGATCATGCTCCACTAAAAAACGTTATCCTGAATAACAGGTTATTTTGCTCTTCTTTTTCATACGGATAGGAATACTTGGTGTTGTAAATTACTGCCCATTTTATTCATTTAACTCTGGTTGTTCAAGATATTTTTATTTCCAGCAAGTAGACATAATGGAGCCTGCTTTGTACAGTATCAGATAGGACTCAAATCCTATCAAATCTTTAGTGCTCTATTTGTAAAGTTGCCTGACTTCTTAAAATCCAACTTCTCAGTCCCATGTAACATGTCAGATATTTATTTCTGTAAGCAGATAAGATTCTGGGAATTTTTTTTATACTGGAGGCTGTGGTCCTGGATGCATCTAGAAGGATGCTTTGCACTTGAATCTTGATGAACAGGCTGCTGAAGAAAGCCTTATGCTTCTATTAGCTAATTGACCAATTTGGGCGATAACATGATATCGGGCTGCGCTGCTGTAATAAATCCTTAAGATCAAGATGAGTTTAAGGCTATGTGCACACGTTGCGTAAATGCTCCGTAATTTTGCGGAGCATTTGCGCAACTCCCCGCCACAGGTAAAACGCATACGTAATTCGTATGCGTTTTCCCGCAAAACACAAGGATTTTGCAAGCGTTTTTAGTTGCAGAATGCTCGCACTTTTCCAAGCGATTTGAAGCATCCCTTGGAAAAGTGATTGACAGGTTGGTCACACTTGTCACGCATAGTACTGACAAGTGTGACCACTGACCAACTGTTTACTACTGAGAAATGTAAAAAATAATAAAAAAATAAAAACTATGGTTATACTCACCCTCTGTCGGCCCCCGGAGTCCTCCCGCTCCTCAGCGAAGCTGCCGCTAAGTTCCGTTCCCAGGCGTGCTTAGCGAGAATGACCATTGCGACGTTGCGGTCACTCAACCGCAACGTCACAAAGGTCATTCTCGCAATTCATCCCTGGGAACAGAACTTGGCGGCAGCTTCGCTGAGGAGCAGGAGGACTCCAGGGGCCGACAGAGGGTGAGTATAACCTTAGTTTTTATTTTTTTATTATTTTTTACATTCCTCAGTAGTAAACAGTTGGTCACACTTGACAGTACTATGCGTGACAAGTGTGACCAACCTGTCAATCACTTTTCCGGGGGCCGACAGAGGGTAAGTATATCCTTATTTTTATTTTAATTCTATTTTTTACAGGAATATGATACCCAGGGCCTCGGGGAGAGTCTCCTATCCTCCAGACCCTGGGTACCAACCGCACATGAAGTGCTCACTTCACGCATGGTGGGCATAGCCACATGCGTAAAGTGAGCGTTTCAATGCCATCTTATGGGGACGTAATCACCGAGATTACGCAAAACGAATAGACATGTTGCTTATTTTTACGCGATGTGATTACTCTCCGTAAAAATACGCAGCATGGGCACAACAATTGTGGAATCCCATAGCCTAAAAGTTTTCGATTCCACAACCCGTTTCAACGCTGGATTAGCATCTTTTTCAAGTGAAGACAACAATTGCATCATGCTTTGTAGAGAGACTTGTACAGTGCATCATGCAATTTTTTTTTAATTGAAAAAGATGCTAGTCCAGGATTGAAACGCTTTATGGAAATGAAACCGTTCACCTCCTCTTGGTCCTACGGATGCTTTATTACAGCAGTGCAGGCCAATATTGTGTTATTGTCCAAATTGGTCAGCTATCCTGGAGGAGATCATTCCTCCGCCACTAGGCAGCAGCAGCTGATACCTTCAGGTGTTCATAGGAGTTGTGCCTGCACACACCCTGCTCATTTGAGCAGTTTCCTTTTACTTTCCTTGGCTGCTTAAAGGGTATCACCTGATGGTCTTGTTCGCTTTTGTTCCCCTGCAGTTTTTCTACTTTTAGCAACTTATTGACTCATTCCTCATCCTTTTCAGGCAGCAATCCACTAGATCCCTACCCAAGTCAGACACTTAGGAAAGTAATATACAAACTTGTTTGAGCTAATAAAGTAAAAGAACAATGCTAGGATATCATACTGCCTCTGAGGGATGCTCTATTGGAACCTTACCGTTTAACAAACAGACCTTTTGCTCTTTCTGCAGCTGTATTGAACAGTTTTGTCAAATTTGTAGCTAGTCTCTTCATCCAGGCCAAATATTTAGTTGCTGCCCGAGGCCTGTATCCATATGAGTCAAAGTGGCTAGTTTGTGCTGTTTCCCGCCTGTCGCTTGGCACACATGCCACACCAGCTACCCTCTACTTTCCCCCATGCTTTCCCAGGTGAAAATTGCTATGTAGAGGCTTGTGCACTTCATATTAGTGATTAAATTCCACATAAGCATGTAAAAATTCCAGAAGTTCCTGAGACCTGTGAGTCTCTTATGATTCATGAGTGAAAGCAGGGCTGCCAGATGATGATTGTAAATGTGTCTTTATCTGATCCTTGCCTTGTGGCCCACAATATTGAAACAGAATTCCACTGTAGTAGTGGGAGATGATGTACATTAACCATCTTTCACAAGTCAACTGCGCCAAGATATTGAGAATTTCATTAGTCAGTGTTGTACCAGCAGGGAATTCATTTTCACAACGAGACCAATAAATAATGGAAAAAAGTAGCAAAATATTCTGCTTTAACTCATTTACAGCACACGCTGGCGCGTGACTGGGTGTAACCTTGGAATCTAGTCACTAGGAATATTCTTCTGGGCTCTCCAGAGGCTCTCGGCACACGTGGAATAATGCAATCCTCCCTCTTTGTTGGTCTTTGCTGGGAATTCATCTTCCAAGCAGTTGAGCAGCAAGTGCTCTCTAAATCTTTTTCATACATGAAAGCGTACCATGTGAAATAGCCCAGCGCCGTTGCTGCCTTTGAACGTTTTCGAACCCTTTTGAAGCCTTTGTATGTGGACATGACTGAAAGCTGTTAATCGAAAATAAAGTGCATTCATAATTATTATGAAGGACTGCAGAGACCATGTCTAAATGTGAACCCATATTCGAGCGGCGATGCCCTACAAGCACTTCAACATGCAGCTGTGAAGGAAGTCCTTTATTGTCGACACATTTGTCCTTTCACAGTTTATTTGTAGCTGTCACCAAACATTAGCCCTTTTGACCAGGCAGATTTTGAGCTTAAACTTCAGAGCCTTATACCGTACATGTGAAAATCCAGCAATTTGACATCCTGAAAGCCACTATCCACTGACATGATGAATATTTACTTAAGAGACGTTTTGTAGTAATGTTTCAATTTCTTTTCCATTTGTTTAGGAGACCTTGATAGGGAGTAAGTATGATAAGCTAAGCTTATTGCACAAGATTTTCACCTTTCAAGGCAAAGTTCAAAGACTGAGCAGAATGCCAAGTGAAATGAATTTGATGGTATCAAGCTGACTTTTAATTAAATGTGCAGACATTACAAGGAAACAAAAATGGTTCTGTGAAGTCCGACATGATGAAACCGAGAAAAAAACATTGAGAATGGCCATAAAGCAAACTTCATTTGTTATTCATAAAGAAACATAACCCTTTTGTAGTACCGAAACAATGCAGTCTAATAAAACTACAGTAACGAGCACTCAGTGATCTTTCAAATATCTTTATGTAAGTTTACACATTCAGATACTATTCATTATACTAGAACTAGCAAATATGTATTTGTTTTGTATTTTTCATTGATTTTCTTTGTATTCTGATTTTTGACTTGTATGGAGCAAAGTGATTTCATGTGTTGTGATATAAATAAAACAAATGAGTGGAGCATGTCAGTATAGTATAACTAGATGTAACTCATTTGTTTGTTTCGTAAAAAGGAATTTAATTTGATGTCTACCTTTATGACTAGGCTTGAGTTAAAATGCACCAAGAAGAGCAGGATTATTGGTGCGATGTAGGGTCACCAGACAAAGATCACTGATGTGTCAAGTTGCCCGTGTCATGCACACTTTATAAATTCCTCCTAAAAAACATTAAGAAGAAAATGACCTCCAAGTCTAAGTCAAATGGATACGAGCAAGAAATGTTCTCTTTTTGGTATGTTTCGCAATGCTGTTCCAGTAGTGTAAACAAAATCAAATCTTCTGCATCTTGTGCTCATGTATCAAGACCAAGCTGTAAAATACTGTGGGTCATGACATCAAGGGAAGCTCAATTATGACATCCAAGTAAATTCCTTGCAGTAAATAAACAACAATAGACATAAAAAATGATAAATATGATATGCTGCAGCAGAGAAGACACAATCCTTTTGCAAAATGTTTTTCAGAGAGAAGGTACAAAGTCAGAAAGGGGAGCTAAGACTCTTTGGAGTTGGGAGCCACTATATAACATAGTTGGGGTGTAGTTACACTGACCGATGTCGTGAGTAAGCTTTCTTGGAAGACTCATTTCCTGGCAATTGGTCAGCGTAAATATGCTGCCAATCACCTGACCAACAGGGAAAACTCTTGTTCATCTGGTGAAATGATTTGTAGGCTTGCTTTTAAATCATCCTTCTCTGCAGCACATTGTACTGTGTAACATGTGCTACCGAGAACAATGGCATTCTGTGCACACAGAACAATCCATCACACGGTCAGCATCCGTTTCACAGCTGGTATAAACCCACCTTTAGGCCATGTTCACACATCCACTCAGGCATTCAATTTGTCTGTTCCATTTTGAGGAACAGAGAAATGGAATTATTGTCCAAAATGGATGCATTACGTAAGTCATACACACAGAAGCAGAGGGACTGCATTGATTATTATGGAATCCGTCAGAGTTCCAATATGTTCGGTTTAAGAATGGAAAAAAAACCGTTCTGCTTGGTTTTTTTTTCTTTCTAAGAACAGACACACAATGCAACCCAGACGGATCCAAGAATTATCACTGTGGTCCACTGCTTCTGTTTGCGTCAGTTATGGTGCGGATCCCTTTTAGGACATTTTTTCCATTTGTCTAAACAAAAAGACATACAGTATTGTCCGAATAGAAGTTAGAACGTGGCCTTACCTCTTCCTGCAGAACCACCCGGTCTGATGCTGCATCTCTCCTGGTGATAGGTACTGTTAAACACGTTGCAATAGTTTCACTTTAAGTATAAAATCTGCTTCTTATTTGTTACTATTGTTTGTGTGTTTGTTATTATTATTTGTCCTAACTGGGATTCAATTTAAAAGTCTTTAAAGACAGAATTGGTTATTTATAGTATAACATGTATTGTGAATGAGACATCAGATTAATTTCTTTGGATAACAAAGAAGTCCATTTTATACAGTCCTAGATTGGCTTGTGACGAAATTTATCAAGAGAAATGAGAATTTACCTACCAAACAGACATGAACTTCTGGGATTCCGGGAACTGCAAATTATGTGTGTGGAAAGGAGAATACTGCCATATTGGGATTTTCTACATCTTGTTGCTCAACCAATCACACTGCATCCTTCATTTCATTTAAGCAATTTAGTGGGAACATATCATGTTTTTACATATAGAAGTAGCAGTATTGCTGTATAGATGTTTTCCCCCCAACAAAAGTGATACATTTTTTTGCAGATATCTGATATATTGGACATGAGATCTCTAGCATAGGAGCCAGATGCAAATCAGGCTGGAAATTCCAGTGGAGGTTGTGTCATTGTATATTGACTGCTGCTTCCTAGTGCATTTACTTGTCCCCAAAGCACTTCCAGCCTGATCTACATATGGCTTCTATGCTAAATTTCTCATGACTGGCACATCAGATATCTACAAAGTATCATTTTTGTTGGAGGACAATGTTATATTGCAATAGTACTACTTTCATATGTAAATTCGTGCTGACAATTTTTCTTTAGGCTATGTGCACACGTTGCGGTTTCTTAGCGGTTTTGCCACTTACACAATACAACTCATTAAGGCCTATGAGATTCCGCAATGCTGTGCACATGCTGCGGGTTTTTCCGCGGCTGAATCGCATCGCGGGAGAATCCGCAGCATGCTCATTCTTTTTTGCGGAACCGCGGCGATTCCGCCGCCATAGGAATGCATTGAACCAATTACTTTCCGCATGTGGCTGTGCCCACCATGCGGAAAGTAAGCGGTTCATGTGCGGATGGTACCCAGGGTCTGGAGGAGAGGAGACTCTCCTCCAAGCCCTGGGTACCATATCCATGTAAAAACAATAATTAAAATAAAAAATAATGATATTCTCACCTTCCGGCGTCCCACGCAGCTTTCCCGCCTTCAGCGACGCTCCCGCCAATCGCATTCCCAGGAGTCCTTTGCGAGATCACCCAGATGACGTTGCGGTCTCGCGAGATGCTACGTCATCTGGGATCTATCGCAAAGGACTCTTGGGAACGGAACTTGCCGGGAGCGTCGCTGAAGGCGGGAAAGCTGCGGGGGCCGCCGGAAGGTGAGAATATCATTATTTATTATTTTTTTTATTATTTTATATTTAGATCTTTTTACTATTGATGCGACATAGGCGGCATCAATAGTAAAAAGTTGGTCACACGAGTCAAACACTTGTTTGACTCGTGTGACCAACCTGTCAGATCGCTTGTAAAACGCTAGCATTCTGCAAGCTAATTCCGCTTGCAAAACGCTAGTGTTTAGCGGGAATACGCATACCTATAATATGCGGATTTCCCGCGGCAGGGAGGTGCGGAATTGCCGCGGAAATTTCCATGGCAATTCCGCAACGTGTGCACATAGCCTTAAAGTGGTTGTTCACAATTGGGATAAATCAAATTAAAAAATCTGAGTCAGTCTACTATGATGGTCTGATGGGGCGTTCGTAACCATAAACCACATCAAAGTTGAGTGTGCTGGAAACAAAGAGCCTGTAAAAAACAAACAGTGCAACATTTTTAATTAATCCCAATAGCAAAAATGAGATATAGCTCCAAATTAATCATTTAGGAAAAATAAATGTTCGCAAAGGTGGACAACCTCTTTAAGAAATTAAAGCTGAGGTTTGATCTGTTGGTAGGGATCATAATGCCAGTTTTTCTTTTTGGCAGTAGCTATAAATTTGTCCAATAATATAATACATGGAACAAAAATATAAATGCAACACTTGCTTTTGCTCCAATTTTTCATGAGCTGAACTCAAAGATCTTAAGACCTTTTCTATGTACACATAAGGCCTTTTACTCTCAATATTATTCACAAATTTGTCTAAATCTCTGTTAGTGATCACTTCTCCTTTGCCGAGGTCATCCATCCACCTCACTGGTGCGGCATATCAAGATGCCGATTAGACGGCATGATTATCGTACAGGTGTGCCTTAGGATGTCCACTATAAAAAGCTACTCTAAAATGTGCAGTTTATTCACATAGCACAATTTTACAGACGTCGGAAGTTATGAGAGAGCATGCAGTTGGCATGCTGACTGCAGGAATGTCCACCAGAGCTGTTGCCCATGAATTGATATTTTTAATTGATATTTCTCCACCATAAGCAGTCTCCAAAGGTGTTTCAGAGAATTTGGCAGTATATCCAACCGTCCTCTCAATTTTAGACCACGTGTAACCACAGAGACGTCAGACGCTGAGTGGGAATGATGGGAGGGAGCATCAGCCGACGCTTCTTCCTCAATCATTGTTTTCAACTGTATCAGTATCTAGGATGCCAATATAGTTGAAAGTGTGATACCGGATGAAAATGGGATATCTGGCGGAGGTCAAGTATTCTCGGGGGACCCGCTCGGCATCATGGGCCAAATATACACACCCTTAAAGCCAGATTTGGTTCGTGGGCCAGAGATTGACATATGTGATCTATTGTGTGATCATTGTTGTACCTCCAAGCACACAATAATGTATTAATGAGTTTGTATCTAGTAATAGGTATTCAGGTAGTCTAAACGTTTGCCTCTGTATATTTTCTTCTAAATATATAGAGCATAAATATAAACTTTTTTGAAGGGAACCAGTGAATAGTATAGATCGCTCAAGTCTGCCATCACCACTAAGGTATAGGGCCTCATATTCTTGCACATAATTTCCTATGTTTATATTGGATGTTTCTTCCACATGTCTAGTTTTTAACATGTATGTTTTAAGGTTTGCTGTAATATTGCTTCTTTAGATTGGGATGTTCCGAAATTTGTCTTTAGCTTCTACATAGTGGCGTCAGTATTTTAGGGGAGTCAAAAATGTTGATGTGTTCATTTTAAAGGACTCTCTGAGAAAATAAATATCTCTTCCATATTTTCTTTTCTAAAGTATATTCCAGTGGTAGCTCTTGCCTTCATAGATAAGTATAGTAAAGATGTATATCTTTGTACCGTGTTAGCCAGTAGCCGGGCAAAAACTGAGAACAAGGATGAATTCTCATCGCCACACAATAAGAGAAAAAAGAATGGATCTACCTGTGGCAAAACATTTTTGCTCCCCTGATCATAGCTTGTTAGATATGAAAATACTTGTACTCAGAGGCAACTTCACATCTCGAAGACAAAGAAGAATTTGCAAATACAAATTGATGGTGACCTTTGACACTCTTAATGCTGGAATGAACCTGTCACACGGATTTATGACATTCTATATCAATTAAGGAATTTACTCCAAATACCCTGTGAAAACATCACAAAACATTACCAGACCCCAATCAGAGGGTAATAAAACTTTCACACTCCTTATCTATGAACTGTCCCAATATTTATGCTCATCCCTCTGCCAGAATGACTATTCTGCTTCACGTCACTTGTCTTACCTATTGCATTTTTTCTGTCCTCTTGTGTATATAAATATGTGATTCTTCAGATTTTGTATTAGTCTATGCCTGATGAAGAGACCTGAGTAGTCTCGAAAGCTTGCAATTTGTTACCATCTTTTCAGTTAGCCATTAAAAGGTATCAACCACTGAGGACTCTCAACTCTAAATATTTTTCTAGATAAATATAGTAACATCATTATTGAGGTATAAATGGTCATGGGTTTAACCTGTTATAAATGAGCTTGGCAATTCAGAGGAACTCGGAACAGAGCCACCAATGAGTCATCTTCCGGATACTACAAATGGCAAAAAACTTTCCTTCCTGGCTCTAAATATGGATTTGAATCAATGTCTCCATTTCTTCTTACTCAAGTAATTGTTTCCTTTAAGGAAGATAATTCAATTCCTCTGATTTTTCCAATGTCTGCCCTCACTACTTCAGTTTGTGCCCAAAATGAAAATCGTTGTAGATTGTACTTGGATTATGGGAATTCAGAGTTTAGACTGTAACAACATTTAGTATTTCAAGTTTCCTCTCGAAGATCTCATCCAGACCTACATCGTAGCTCCAAAGAAAAGAAAATGTTTTTCTTCTGTTGCCTTATCACAGGTTTTCTATTGTTTTCGAGCCAATTTTTTGCGTAAGTGATATTTTTCCAAAGAAGCACATGTGTTTTCTTCTGATGAAAATAAAGCTATTGTTGTCTTGGCACATTTTAAGTATTAATTAAAAATGTGTTAAAAATGATGCCTTTATTAGTAATCTGTCTAATGCTCTTTGGTGACTGCCAAGATTCATTAAGTTGGAAACCATTTATAAGGAAACTGCGTATTCAAAATATAAAAAAAGGAAAGTAATAAATTTAGCACAATATGGAAATGAAATCCATTTACGTCTCATCAGGTTAAGACTATACTCTTTTTATAATTTGTTGTAAAGATTTTTTTTTAATAGTAGAGTGGGCAGATTGTGTACCAGTGATTTACTTTTATTGCTCCGAGAATATGGAAAGTCTTTTGTTGCTATGAAATGGTGCAGTATCAGGAATTGAAGGGGATTTCAATCCTCGCCAGAAGTTACACTCTTCTAATATAGTAGGCAGTGTCTGGACAGCTGCTGTTTTTCAGTCTTTGAAATATACAAATTATAGTATGAATGAACTCGCCCCATTCCCAGAAAACTGTAATGTAGGATTATTTTCCTAATAAGACAGCTGTTCCCTTACACTTGAACTTTTTCTTCCATTAGATTGTCAAGGCTTCTATTGACTGTACTTTACTTCAATCACTAAGTACAGTAGTTGGAGATGCATTGGAAAATTCAACTATGTAGCTTATTTCTCATAGACAGTAAAATATGTTGCCACTCTTAGAATATCATTGTTTAACCTTTGATTACTATAAATTTTGTGGGACACTATTAAGTATAACTTCTGTTTTATTCATTTAAATTTGGGCATACTCTAGCCTTTTCAGTAGTGATGAGCAGACCCATGGAAGTTCAGGTTCGTCAGGTTCGACCGAACTTTAGTCCAAAGTTCGATTCGGGTATCAGAACTGTACCTGAACTCTAACCAGAACCCAAACCCCATAGAAGTCAACAGGGACCTGAACTTTAGTGTTGTAAAATGGTCATAGTAAGTGCCAGAGGGCTACCAAAGTCTCTCTCACTTCACCTGGAACTCCGAACACTAAAACGAACAACTGGGAGAAGCCCATATTCAAGGAACGAACCCGTTCGGGTTTGCTCATCTCTACTGTTCAGTCAAGTGGATGGTCCCAGTGCAGTTCTGACACCGCCCAGACATTGATTCTGAAACTCTAAACCAGAGATGTGTCCTCTTCCTAGTTGTTCCTTGCCTACTGGTGCTCTTGCTCACTGGTTACCAGCGGACGCTAGCACAGCCCAAATTACTTCAAAGATTGCCATGGTACAGAAAATAACAATCAAGAAGCCTATGGGCTAAACCATTCGTTCTCAGGTTCATAGGGACCCTAACTAATAATGAAGCACCATCACTCTCTTGTCATTGGAAATCTACTTAGGTTCGTATTTTAGATGATGTGTATGTACATGATATACAGTGCTTATATGTCTGGAGAGTCCTTATGATGATTTTTTCTGGCAGGATTTCCATTCTCTAGTCAAGCCTTGTAAAAGACAGTCGATCACCATAAACAGGTTTTGTACTTTTACAAGTCTGCCATTTATGGCTGCATAGTTCTTTTTTGCATTAGCTTGGCTGGAATATTTTAAGTGCCTTTTCGAGGGATAATTTTGGCTGAAATAGTATGCGATCTTTTACTTTTAATGCTCCAACTGATCCATGAGATTGCCTTTTTGCCAAGGGATTTGTTACTGTGTCCTAATCAATAGTATTAGATATTGATTTCTTGGTAATTACATTTAGCAATTTTCATGTTAGAATTGTGTGTTTTCTGTTGGGAATACTGAATCATTGGCAGTAAGTTTATAATGCTTTGCCTAGATTGAATAGGTTATCTGAGACATTTCATCCTTAACCTCATTTCTTGAGAAATAAATGGCACTTTCTTAGAATTGTTATGAATGGTAATGTTGGACAGTTTACCATCACCAGAATGCAAAGCCAAAAGCTAATTGTCATTCTAGTTTAGTTTTCCTGAGAACAGGACCGAACATAAATGGTCATTTTGCATATTGTTGTATTTTTAAACGTTACTTATAATTACTAATAAAAAAAACATGGGCTGCAAAGCACTAAAGTGCAGAAATCTGGTCAAACACCGTAACCTATTCTATTATTTCTAAACACTGTTTTTCGGTGATTACTTTGTATCTCTGTTCATACTGCACCCACACACACAAATGATACACCATTTGAAAGGTAAACTTGTCCCTTTCAACAAGAAAATAGTCAAACAAACCACACATCCACGATTTGATCACAAAATACAGTTTAAACATTAATTTTCATAAACCTGCAGTAAGGAAAAATGACCTGCAGGTGTCACCACACTACCCCAAAGCACAATACCACAAAGCTGCTTACAGACATCACAAACAAATGCAAACATTTGCCTTTGGGGCTTTCCAGCTAGCCGAACTGCTTGCCCAGCCTATTTCAGCCAAATTGGAGGATTGCACACTTCACTGCAGGTGAGTCACATATGCGAACACATTTGTAAATAGGCACTGCCTATTGAATTGCACACTTGCTCCGTTCATACTCCACCCACACAAACAAATGATACACCATTTGAAAGGTCAAATGACCTGCAGGTGGCAGCACACTACCACAAAGCTGCTTACAGACATCACAAACAAATCCAAACATTTGCCTTGGGGTATTTCCAGCTTGCCCAAGTGCTTGCCCCGCCTATTTCAGGCACATTGTAGGATTGCACACTTCATTGGAGGTGAGTCACATATGCAAACACATTTCTAAACATGCACTGCTTCTTCGCTGATTACTTCGCCCCACACACACAAATGATACACCATTTGAAAGGTAAACTTGCTCCCTTCAGCAAGAAAAGAGCCAAACAAACCACACAGTCACGATTTTATCAGTAAATACAGTTTAAACATTCATTTTCATAAACCTACAGAAAGACACAATGATCTGCAGGTGGAAGACATTTTTTGGCCTCTACTTATCAAACCAAGTTATTGTATTACCAAGCTACATATATAAATACCTGTCTGTGTTCATTATCTCATGAAATACATTTACATTTGACCAGTTTGCTTTTTCTGAAATTGCCTGCGCCCACGATGACCAATGTGCGAAAACTTCGCACGGGCCAAGTTAGTAAGTCATAATATTTTTGTGTAACTCGGCTGTTATGAGTGGGCCAGGGTGTGGTCATGCCTGCCCCTCAAATTCATCATAAGCTAGACCACTAAAATGGCGTAACTTACTGCAGAAATGTGTTCCAGCCCCTGACTGGGGGCAAAAGCTTAATGAATCAAAGGGGTCGGTGATACACCAGTGTTAATGAATCGCCCCATAAAGTGAGTAATGTAGCTCTAAGAGAAGTGGAGGGTGATCAGTAGTTCCCACTATCAGAAACCTAATGAAGAATCATTTACAGCTCTTACATCCCCATTAACCTGTTCATGGGTAATACAGAGATGGCCGCTATTCACAACAGTCCCTATCCCTTCCACAACCACATGTATACTAAGGCTTACGTCATAGACCTCATAACGTATTGAAGTGTAGGGTGAAACAGAAGTCTACCACTGCAGACAAAGAGATAACATACAAATGCAGATGCTGCCTTTAGTCAGACTTGAACCCAGAATCCACTGCTGCAAGGGAAAAGCGCTAACCACTGAGCCACTATGCTACTTTTCCTTCTAGTTCTATTTAGTTCATATTTTTTCTTAAATACAAAATGAAAAAATAGATTGGAGTGTCACTATAGGGATAAAGACACAATCCCATTAAGGACAACATCTGCAAGGAGTTTGTATGTTCTCTCAGTGTTTGCGTGGGTTTCCTCTGGGTACTCCAGTTTCTTCCCACAATCTAAAGATATACTGATACACTAATAGGAAATGTAGATTGTGAGCCCCAGTGGGGACTGTAATGATAATATATGTAAAGCGCTGTGGAATTAATGGCGCTCTATAAGTGAGTAAAATAAATAAAAAGTCTAATGCAGGGGTCTCAAACTCGGCAGAGTAAATAGGCCGCACATAAAAAAAAATTTAAGCTGGCGGGCCGCATTCCTTTCAAACTTAATACAGTACAAAATTATTGTTAAACAATAATCCCATTCATGTAGTAATATGCCCCATCATGATCCCCTTCATGCAGAAATATACCCCATCATGATCCCATTCATGTAGAAATGTAGAAATTCCACCACCTCCATCATTTCCTCCTGCCCATCACAGCCCTCTCCCCCACCACCATCGTTGCACTCTCCCCATCACTCCCATCATTGGCCCTCTCCCCATCACCACCATCATTGGCCCTCTCCTCATCACTGGAACTCTCCCCATCACCGCCATCATTGGCCCTCTCCCCATCACTCACTTCATTGACCGTCTCACCGTCACTCACTTCATTGGCCCTCTCCCCATCATTGGCCCTGTCCCCATCACTGGCCCTCTCCCCATCACTCCCATCATTGGCCCTCTCCCCATCACCGCCATCATTGGCCCTGTCCCCATCACTGGTCCTCTCCCCATCACTCCCATCATTGGCCCTCTCCCCATCACTGCCATCATTGGCCCTCTCCCCATCACTCCCTTCATTGGCCCTCTCACCATCACTCAAATCATTGGCCCTCTCCCCATCATTGGCCCTCTCCCCATCACTCCCATCATTGGCCCTCTCGCCATCATTGGCCCTGTCCCCATCACTCTCATCATTGGCCCTCTCCCCATCATTGGCTCTGTCCCCATCACTGGCCCTCTCCCCATTACTCCTATCATTAGCCCTCTCCCCATCACTCCCATCATTAGCCCTCTCCCCATCACTGGCCTTCTCCCATCACCACCATCATCTCTCCACAGCAGCCACACTCAGCACACACACCAGACACACACACACCAGACACACACACACTCACCACACACACACACATCACAGCAGCTTCACTGGCACAGCGGCCACACTCACCTCTCCGCGCCGCCGGCAGCTTCCGTCCTCTCACTTCCTCTCACACATTGAGCGGCGCTGCCGGCCGCGCCTGGATGCCATCATCTTTCAGCTCCGCAGCCGCACCGCTCAATGTGTGAGAGGAAGCTAGCGTGAGACATGTGGTGCACAGCGGGCCGCAGATGCCTGCCTCAGGGGCCGCATGCGGCCCGCGGGTCACGTGTTTGAGACCTCTGGTCTAATGGATTATAGTGCAGTAGTAATCTGTGACATCCAACAGAGTACAGTGTGCGTAAATAAATCCTGAATAATTTCCAGCATGTATAAATCCACCAGATAGTAAGTTTGATATTCACGCAGAACTCAAATAATAAATACAATCTTGTATTGATATTGTATATATGTAAAAAACTACCATGTGACCCTCGAGGGAGAATTAAGATCAGATATGCAAAAAAAAAACAAACAAAATAAAATTCTAATGCCTGTGATAAAAAATTGACATACATTACTTAAGTTTGAAGCACACAATAATGGCTATAAAAAACAAATGCAAAATGTTCTCTTGCAGTTTGTTTGCGATTTGAAAGTGTTTTGTAGGATGTCAATTTTATTTGTATGAAAAATAAATGTACAGTTGCTAATAGATTGAGATAGTGTCCAATTTAGTTTGAAATTAGACTCCACAAGTTAAATATAATGCTGCTTATATTTTGCGTTTATCCCAGGACTATCATTGACGATATCACAGTGGAGTAAATACGGATGTTTCTCTCTAAGGACCGAAAAAGTTGGGCAATTTAGCCATCAATTTTTTTGAAGAGGTCAATTCATCTAACCCCAGATGACCTCTAGAATGAAAAGCCAGATCATTACAAGCTTTGTTGCACCCGCCAGGTTGATAGACCTATCAAATAATCTCATATTTTATCCTATATTGTGGCATGCAAGATACATTTCTCATACCTAAAGGACTATCAATAATAGAGGGAATGTACAATTACATTACAGAAACAGCCTATTAGTCATTTTGGTAATACTTTTCAAGAAAATTAAATTTCTGTAATAGAACATCTCTATCAGCTCTTGAATCATTGCTGATTCACTGAGATAAAGACTTCTAATATTATTCTCAACTGCAAATTGTTTTTCTGTGAGTAGTTTACATACTGTATATGGATTTTGTATTTTATTACTATCATTTTATTTCTCACGTACATTCCTATTATGCCATATATCTCATATTGTTGTTCATCTAATGATTTAGTTAAAGATGTTTTTCATTATTTTGTTCCAGCCCCTAATTATGACCTTTTACTTTAACAACATTGTCTACAAATAATCAGCAACGCTCTGCAATGTTCACTACATGTATATTTGCTTATGAACTTTATTGGCTCCGTCTTTGTTGCTTTGTATCAGATGAGTGAATAACATGGGCGAGTCTTCAAAGGCCAGCAAAGATCTTGAACCTAAATGCCTGCGGGACCACAGCTGTTGGGAGGTCTCATGTTTTTCACAAGAAATGCTTGTTTAACATGAATATAAGACTTTTAGAATTAAACTCTTAAGCCAAAGTATTAGATTTTGTATTATTTACAAACACTTTTTTTTTCAAATTGTAGGAAATTAACATCCAAGTTACCTTTTAAATTTTTGCAATGTGATCTATTTAGCTAATTTTGCACTATGTAAAAAGCAAATGTGAGAATTCTTAAAACTTTAATTTTACTAAATAGCATAAAATATGAGCCTCTAGAACAGATTACCGTATATCAAACAGAATATGTTTAGTAAAATAGCAAAAAACATCAAATAGCATATGATGCAATATTCTACATACTCAGTTAGATAAGGTGTCAGCAATCTAGCTGACCTGCACAATATAGAAAGGGTCATAAACAGTTTAACAAATCAGCATGTGTGGCTGTCAATCTCCGCAAGGAGAAATGTTACCTCTTGGATCCCGGTCAGACGCCTCTCACCCAGCCAAACCACATCTCACACTTTGCACTGATGAGGGGCATTACCCCGAAACAGTGTCTGCAAACTGAGATTTTGGTTTTGGCTTTTATCCTAAGTCATGTGACAAGGCTCGTTAGAGAGTCAATATTGACTTTTAGGATTGCTATTTTCTATAGGTGGCACTAGTGTTCTAGTCCCCTTCCTCTGTGAGACAGTTTGACTGTGAAAAAGGCACATACAAACCTCATTGTCAGCTGTGGAATCCCAGGATCTAGCATTGTGGCTTCACATTGTCAAGGGTTCACCAGAAAAATCCCTTACAATTGCCCTATATATCCTGAAGTGTTTCTTTCAGTAACTAGTAGTCATCAGGGCAATATCACTGTCCAGCATGAGGCACCTGTCTTGTAAATACATTTATTGTGCTTGGCATAGCCTTATTGTAAGCCAAGTTATCATCTGATTATTGCTGCTACAATAAATAATTGTAATTCAAGACTGAGCATGCATTTCAGATGTACATTAGAACCATTGCTAAAGGTTTCTTTAGGTTTAAGCAATTTCCTGATCAGCGCTGACAGATGTTTAAAGACAAAAAAGCATACAATATCACTAGCCAATAACAAATAGTGGAAAAGCTACAAAATTCTTAGAATCCCTTGAAAGTGTAGATAACGCTGTTCCTGGCTGAGAGTTGTTTCTTTTACATAATAGGCTGTGGGAGGGTGACATGTAATGCTAAATAATGGTAGAAAATTATTTCCAGCAAAGTGTAAAATTTTACATTCCTTTTATGACTTGTAAGTAAAGTGCATATTAACTAAAGTAGTTTCTTAAGACAAAATGTCATGATTTTACAAAGCATGTTGTTATTTTCAATTAAATGTAATGACCATATTAGACTGGAGCAAAAATAATCATTCTACTGGTGTTGAAGCGGCTTCTGAACATGTGGTACACAGGGACAGGAGAGCAAGAATCCCTCATGTCAGTGTGTACTGTGAGAAAGGCTGGAGTCACACGAGCTGTGAAGACACAGGGTCAGCGGGTGCTCTGGTCCACTAGCCAAAATATTGTGGACCAAGGCAAATACCACTGAACGCCCACTCTCCTTTCCCGTGGGCAGAACACAGGGTGAGGGTAAAACAGTGTGGCAATAGTCCAAGCCAAATACCCAAGATGGTGCAAATTAGAGTCTCACCCTTCCACTGACTTGCCAATCTTATAGCTGCTTCCAGGGCCGGTTACCCCGACCAGTGACATCCTGCTTTTGTTGGGCCTTCACAGAGAGGAGGTAACGACAAGCTTAGGAAGCTAACTGAGAGCAGTGAACTGATTGTCCCAACCTGGATTCTTCAAGACGTCTCTGGGGGTTCAGTGATGGTCAATGAAGCAGATCTGTGCTCTTCCAGCTGGGGCCATGGTCCCCTAAGCTGACATCCTGTAGACTGCCCTGGAACAGAGGAAAAAATCTCCTTATATATTTCACAACTGTCCCTCAATCCAACATGCAGAGGTGAAGAGAAACATGTGAATGAGGTTAATTCGCACTGTTTGATTGTTTATAGTTTACCCTTCAGGCTATGTGCACACATTGCGTATTTTCGAGTTTTTTCCGTGTTTTTTCGCGGCAAGCATGCTTAAAAAACGCATGAATGAAGCATCCTATTATTTGGAATGAATTCCGCAATTTATGTGCACATGGTGCGTTTTTTTCCACGAAAAAAGTGCATCATGATAAAAACACAGCATGTTCATTAATTTTGCGTTAAATCTGCATTTTTCCCGCTATATTATTGACCTAGAATATTCAGGAAAATTTTGCGCTAAAAACGCGATAAAAACACATGCGTTTTTTTCGCTGAAAAAGTCAGTTTTTGTTCAGGAAATTTCTGCAAACATTCCTGAACGTGTGCACATAGCCTCAATGTTTGCAAGTAAACAAACTGCACGGCCCTGTACAGTGTGTAATCAACATATCAGCAAAAATCATTGTTCAGTGACCCTGCATCTCTGTTTTGCAAAGATAACACTACAATAAACTGTAGGAGCTAATATGAGAAGTAAATAACCATTCGTTCATTTGCAAATATCAATTCAACCTACAAGAAGAGTCAATTCTTCAGACAACAGTTTCTGGGCATACTGAATTTACGTCTGGCATAATTAAGAAGAAATGCTGTCGTCATGCAAGCGTATGCAAAATCGCTCAGATTCTCATCCAGGAGAGTTGGTCAAGTTCGAATACAAGGCGAATATGCGATTATTACTAGCATTTAATAGATAGATGATAGAAAAATATTAGAAAGATAATAGATAGATAGATATCCTTCGGATATATAATTTCACAAGCCTCCTACATATAATAAACTACCCTTTAGTGCCTTTCATATGGTATGTTTAGCCTTGTTTAACCTATCAATAAATAACTAATATAAAAAAAAAAGATTGCTCCCCTATTTTTGATAACCAGCAAAGGTAAAGCACAGAGCTGTGAGCTGTTGTAATCAGGCTGGGAACGTCCATGGTTATTGGGCTCTTCCCAGCCTAAAATTACCTGCCCTCAGCCGCCCCAGAAGTGGCTCATCACATTAGATGCGCCAATTCTGGTGTTCGCCTTCACATTTTGCAATTTTTTCTTTTCCTTAGTCTGATTAGAGCTGAGTAAAAATATGTAGATCCGACCTGCATAATCGAAGAACATTGGTCCTAGTGCAATCTGACTTTTTATTGGATTGCACTTGTCCTATTCATACGCTCATGTGAACGAGCCCTAAGACACATTTTAGCAGCTAATCTCCACCCATAAGCTTCAAGACACTGAAAATTAGACTATTTGTGTGGCTTTAAGCAAGTATGAAATGAGATGCGGATCAGTATATAAATATGTTTAATTTAAAGAGAACCTATCAGCCAGTTATTAGACCCTGTGCTAACATCATCTATGTAAAGCATCTGAAATGTTGATGACGTTCATACTTTTATAATAAAAATCTGTGCCTCTGTTTTCTACACATCATTGACAAATGTTTCTGCAAATGAGCTGGCAAATACTGATGCTGGGCCTGCACTTACAGTTCTCCAAGCTTTTCTGGCCCCTTTCTCCTTTCTGTGACCTTCTTCCCAGCCACATAGGCACCATTGTTCCCGGAGGCGGCGCATATGAAAAAGTTCCTGGTGATATTGCAGGAGCCAGACTATTGATCAGTCACAGACAGAAGGCCAGCTCAGAGGTGAGAGAGGCCAGAGATCTATAAGGGCAGGACAAGCCCCTGCATTTGCAAGCTCATTTGCATAAACATTTGCCAATGAATTTCTAGAAAACGGATGCATGAATGTTTAATACAGAGGTGTGGACGTCACCAACATTTCAGATGCTTTGCATAGATGATGTAAGTTTAAGGTCTAAAAACCTGCTGACCGGTTCCCTTTAAGTACAGTCTTCAGATTTTCATTCATTGCTTGCAGTTTATTCTGAATTAACTCGATGATACATTATAGTGTTTCTTTTCCTATCATGTGGATGGAAAGGTCCGCTTGTCTGAACATGTCCTAACTTTATCACAAGCTCTGTCATGTAATCAGCCATACATTGGAGCATTCTTCTGTTTCTCCAACTTTTTTTACACAAGCAAACATGTGAGAAAAAGATCACGAGTGTTGCCTTGTATCAGGTATATGCTTTAATTAGAGTAAGAAGTCATTTTTTATTCCTATGTTGTGAAATCTCTCCACAGCACAGCTTGTTGTGACAGCTATTGGGCATCATCATTAACAGATGGGGTACAGTCATCGCGTAGACAGCTGTATGTAGGATATGTGTGACCATCATGGTATGATGTAATCACTGCCAATAATGAGACCCTAGTAGTGACCGACGCTCTAGTAAATGAGCAGCTGTGAATATATTGCACTTCACGAAATGGCGTGAGCTGTATTCAACCCAAGTGGTAAGATGTACGCATTAGCCTTCAACGGACGTAAATGATCTGTGTAATTTAAGCCTTGTTTTTGTCTCCTGGCTCAGATGTATGTGCTTGTGTGGGAATAGACGGAGGCAATTAAGTGATAGTAGTGGAAAAAGCACTGGTTGTGTCATCTGTTTTTGGAATATATCCCATGCCTAAAAACTTGTCAGTGACAACTAATTTAGAGCTTTCAACTACCTGAGGCTTAACACTACATTATGAGTGAAAACAATATTAGATGTCACAATATTAGATGCTAAAAGACAGTATGTCCAAATATACCGTAGGTAAGAGTTCTTATTTGCAGTCATAAAAATATTTTATTCTCATCCTACTTTTGTGGAGATCTAAACAAAACTATAGTCACAGGTTAGAGACAGATTAATCCCTTCCTGCGTAAGGTCATGAGTAAATATCCTGGGCAAGGGTCCACAAATGTGGAGGAGGGTCATGCGCTGAGCCTCCTCCTCACACGGCAGTTTGTGTGGCCGGAGCGCTGCTGGCTGTTAGCCAATTAGATGCTGGTGTCAATTTCAGCACTTAGAAGGAGATATTGCTGGGTCGTGCATGTGCCGTCTCCCCATAATATGATAGCGGGGTACGATTGTTTTATTTCATCCCACTTGCCATTTTTCAGTACATCACATTCCAAAATGAATACTGGTCTTCAAAACTACAATTTGTACTGCAAAAAAAAGCCCTCATACCTCTACAATGATGGAAAAATAAAACATCAGCTCTTGGAAGAAGGTGAGGAAAAAAAAAAGCTCAAAAACAAAAAAATTATAGGTCATTAAAGGGTTAAATTGAGTTACCTAAATCACGTTTTAGAATATTGGCCCTGATTCATCAAGGCCAGCGATTTTCCAGCCAGTCCAGATGAGGGACCGTGGTGGAGTCAGACTCTCTTGATTAATGAAGAGATGCACGCCGTCAGGGACTGGAGTGAGATTTCTAGCATATGGAACGCTACAGGTCGTCATAAATTAGACCAGCAGTGGAATCACGCCTCAGCTCTGCCCATTTTGACAGAGCTGGGAGAAACTGGTGTGAAAATGTCAAAAGTTACAAAGTTTTGTTGCAACTCTGAGTTGTGACAAAATTTTTTGTGTTTTTTTTAAAGCTTTTATGCCACTTTATTGTATAAAAACTTTGATGAGTCATTAACTATTATTTTGTGACTAGGGTTGTTGGCAGTCTCATGTTTAGCAGAACACTGCAAATTTTTCTCGATTTGCCTGTTCTTGCGTCTTTGAAAGGGCTTGTTCATATTAGGTCATGGGAGTATGCTAGACACATACATCAGGAACAGAGGCCAAAAGAGTGTTTTGTGACAATGTGAATCAATTTGGTCACGGAGGTCCTGGACATAAAGAGATAAGTTTCTGGTGTGTTATCAGCTTTGATAGCCTTGAGACATGAAGTTTTTTTCTTGGACTTTCAAGCACAAACGCTGTCCATCTATTTTCTTTTCTGATTGTTCTGACTTCACAACCCTATCTAAAGTTATTAGGATTACAATTTTATTAGCTTAGTATGAAATAGAACCATTTATTTAGGGTCTAAACAGATAACGTGTAATGATTTATATGCAGTAAAGAGCCAACACCATCTTACGATTTCCTTTTTATATGTTTAAGTTCCTGTACTCTAATAGTGAACAAACAGGAAATGTATTTATCAGTTGGTTGTTGCGGGAAATTTCTAGCGTGTATATAACCAATTATTATATCTTTTTGTCACATATCCAAATGGAGCAACTTTGTGAAATTCACATTAATGATTAATCTTTCTTGGATTTTCCACGGAAGGAGGAAGTGTGATAAGGACATCTTCACTCCCTTATGGAACAATGACCAGATTTTAACACTCAGCAAGTTATATTTTACAGAAACTTCTACAAATATAAGTTTATCATTCTGTGTAATTGTGTTTGTACTTAGTGTGAAAATAACTCTTTGTAAGACAATGGAAGAGTATTCTTGTTTTTTTAGTAATCTTTGTGATCTTTATGTAAATGTATATTGTATAACTCAGTGGTTTCCAATAAATTCACCTATAGGAAGAAAAATTAGAAATGCTTGGCCTGCAGAATAGAAAATTGTTGTGTTTGTCCCAAAGTTCAGACCTGATTAATATTACATTGAATTTGTCTCTATGCGCCTGTTTACAAGTTCTGGAATTCCATGTGACAAAGCCTAAAGTTAAAGGGCTTGGCCATCTTTGAGGGAAGTTTTTTCTTTTTACCTTACTATATGTATTTTGGGCTAAAAATAATTTTTGTGTATGGATTTCATTACAAATCTGATACTGTCTTTTGCAGACTTTTTGTTTCCCTGCATGTTCAACTTTATTGTACTCTGTGGTCATAAATCTGCCGAGAGGAGCTGAGAAAAAGATGAAAAAGAGGTGCAACTTTCCCGTTAGATGAGCTCACTGGCAAATTCTTAGGTAGAGGGTGGTCTTGTTCTGCTGAGGAGCACTGACCAGCACTTCTATTCATTTGCCCGCTACTGGTGGAGGGTCATGTGACCAGACCAGTCCATCAGCCTCCTCTAATAGAAAAACAGCTTTCCCATGTCAGGTGCTTTGCAATTGAAGGATGGTCTGCTCCGGCCACATGCTCCTCTATGAATAGCCATTTTGGCGTTCATAAGTGCTGGCAGATTGTGAGGAATGCTGTAACCACCACATTGTCCACCCTTATGAACTATAATCGCCTCACTGTTTTACTCTTATGAACTCTAATTGTCATATTGTCTGCTCTTACAGCCTATATGCTGTCCCTCTCCACGCTGTTCCAGCCTCATGAATGATGGCCTCCACAATGTCCCTATTTCAGCTGCAGATGGAAGCAAGGGGGACACTTCATTACTTCTGGGTAGGGCGGAGCCAGATAGTAGGACTAACCTCAGGTTCTAAAAATGGGTGTTGTCCGGCCCCTCCGGCTCTGGCTCCTCCTGCCGTACACTCCAGTTTCGACTTGAGGTCCAAGTAGGAAGGACGGCTGCTAATGCAGCTCCTCAGAAATCACCTCAGAAGAGTTTATTATTTTACTCGGACAGGGTCCTGGACTTTATGTCTAGAGGATCAGGGGTACCGGCGCTGCTGGACCCCATCCTCTCCCCTGGCAGAAATGTATTCCCTAAATGGTGGTCATTACATTTTCTTGCCGGCCCGGGGGGAAGAGGTGGCTATCCCTGACAGGACGCACACCACGTTCTGGGTCACTGCGTTCCTTGTCCTCATGGGGAAGCAATGGGCACAGCGTCACATATCCGTGGAGGGTCCCTGTGGCGTTTTTGGCTGGTGAGTAATCTGCATTATATTTTGATATGTGCGAGTGATTACAGCGTCTGCGGTGACAGCGCTGACTGTTATTGGTGTTTCCCACTATTTTCTCATGATTGGGCATTTTTAAAAAAAAAAAAAAAAGAGAGCGATTTTTTATTTAATATGTGCTGTGTGTTTTCGGTGCTGCAGCGCCGTTACAGTGTACAGGGAGAGGAGTGCAAAAGATTTCCCGCACTTTTTGACTGAGCAGAGAGGGGGCGTGGCTTCGGGCTTTCCCGGCTTTCTGATACAGGAAGTGACTGGCTCCTTCTCTTCCTGCTCTCTGCGGCAGCCATTACAGCTCTCCTGGTCTCCTCTCCTCCGTTTCTGTACACAGGCATTTGAGACAACACCAAGCCAGCCGGGTGAGTCGCTGCTATCGCTTAGGTAGCAGCTTAACCCTTTAGCCTCCCGCAGCATTTTTTTTTTTTGCTGTTTGCGCTCTCTAGCGCAGCGCTGCAGTTTTCTGATCATTGGGACATTGTATCCCTCAGTAACGGTCTGTGAGCTGTCTGCAGCGGGGGGGGGCGCCGTTTTTCACTGCTGGGGTATTCTTTTGCTTTTAAAAGAAGTTAACCCTTCAGCGTTTTGCTACTGTGTGAGACCACACTGCTCTGGTTATTCTCATCACTATACCATCTCAATAACCGGCATGTCAGATTTGAGTCAGGAGGCTGATCGTCTTCCCCAGGACCAGCCCCGCGTTTCTGACACGATGGAATCCTCTACACCTTCTAGCGCTGCTATTGGAGGTCGCTATGATGCCAAGTTTGATATGCTCGCTACTGCTATTAGTGGGCTTTCTGACCTCTTGGGTCAGTGGGTATCCTCTAGACCTTCTCATAGCATAAAGCGTACCAGGTTTGCTATGCCCTCCCCACTAAGTGACTCAGATTTGTCTGCGAGGGGGAGTTCTCCTTCAGTTTCTGAGGGAGAATGTTCTGATTCGGGCAGGGAGGATTTTCAGGAGCACTCTGCTTCCTTGTCGGGCCGTATAGATGCTTTTGTCAGGGCCATACGAGAGGTACTGCAAGTACCTGAGGAGATGAATGATGATGAAGGTATACCCAGATGGTACCATGGGTCGCAAAGATCACGTTTAGCGATGCCAGCTATGAGTGAGTTTTCTAAGAAAGTAGAAAAGGAACGCGTTTGTCCAGATAAGCGTTTTCAGGGGACAAGGTTGTTTGAAACCTTGTATCCTTGTCCAGCAGACCTATTTGCTAGCTGGATTCCGTCCCCTGAGGTGGATATTTCTTTATCTAAGCTTAACAAAGCTACTATGCTTCCCGTCAAAGGGAAAGCTACTTTGCAGGATGCGCTGGACAAAAAGTCAGAGATGGCGGCCAAGGCCGGCTATGAAGCTGCTGGTCAGGCCTTTAGAGTGGCTTTATCTTCCTATTGTGCTTCTAGAGCTTCCATAGGTTGGACAGCTCGCCTGCGGATATCCCTGCAAGATGGGTCGTCTTTACAGGCAATAGATGAGATCATTAAGTTAATAGAAGAATCAGACCAATATGTCTGTGACGCTCTTTTGGATATGGCTTCCCTAATATCCAGAGCTCAGGCTTCTACAATCACTGTTAGAAGAGCGTTGTGGCTTAAACAGTGGACTGGAGATGCGGTCTCCAAACAAGGTTTGCTATCTTTGCCTTACAAAGGTGGTCAGCTTTTCGGCTCTGACCTCACGGAATTGATTGCTAAGGCTAAGGCTAAGGAGTCAGCGTTGCCTCAGCGTAGGGCAGCTACGGCTGCTTTTGGCAGGACCGGTTCCTACGGTAACCGGCGGTTTTTTCGTGGCAGGGGGCAAAAGTCTAACGCTTCTTGGAAACAATACCCGCGCAATGACAAGCGGGAATCTGACTAAAAGCCCACCAAAACGGACTGACGCCAGAAGTTCACTCGAGGATTCTCGAGTGGGGGGGCGCCTGCTCCTGTTTCAAGCGGTTTGGGTCTCCCGCGTCTCAGATTCCTGGGTGAACCCAAAAGTTCCGCATGGAGTCGCTTCGCTCAGTGGTGACTGCCCTGTCACAGAACAATTTTCTGGTGTCCATAGATATTTGCGACGCCTATTTACACGTTCCCATCGGAAGATCTCATCAGCGCTTTCTGCGCTTTGCCATAGGTCAGGACCGTTACCAGTTTGTGGCCCTCCCTTTCGGGTTGGCTTCGGCACCCCGAGTTTTTACAAAGGTGCTGGCACCTCTTATGGCAATGCTTCGGAGACAAGGGATCATGATACTTCCTTATCTGGACGATCTTCTGATTGTGGCATCCTCAAAGGAGGAGGCAGTGACGGCTCGCGATTTATCCCTTCAGCTCCTGGAGGATTTCGGGTGGCTGATCAACTGGGAGAAGTCATCCCTGGAGCCTTTTCAGTCAGTCCTGTTTTTGGGCATGATTTTCGACACTGCGAAAGTGGTAGTTTTTCTGCCAAAGGACAAGCAAACCAGTATCCATTGTCTGGCACAGACTGTGCAGTCCTCAACGACAGTATCCCTTCGAAGATGTATGCGCCTTCTGGGGTTAATGGTCGCTTCGATGGAAGCTCTTCCGTTTGCTCAGTTCCATTGCAGAACGCTTCAAAGCTTCATTTTGAAGAGATGGAATCGTGCACAGGAAACATTGGATTGCAGGGTTTTAATCTCCCGCAAAGTGCGAGAGTCTCTGGACTGGTGGTTACGTCCAGAACGGTTTTTCCTGGGAAAATCTTTTCTTCCCCTGTCATGGTCGGTCTTGACCACCGATGCCAGCCTGACGGGCTGGGGGGGAGTTTGGAACAATCTCTGGATTCAGGGAGTTTGGTCACCGGAAGAATCGGTGTTACCGATCAACATCCTGGAATTGAGGGCAATTTTTCTTTGCCTCCAACATTGGACGGTCCCTTTGAGCGGATTACCAGTTCGTGTTCAGACGGACAACGCTACGGCGGTTGCGTATATCAACCATCAAGGCGGGACGAGGAGCTCCAGACTCATGTCGGAGGTATCTCGGATTCTGATATGGGCCGAGGCTCATGTGCCGGCCATTTCTGCGATTCACATACCAGGAGTTCAGAATATCCAGGCAGACTTTCTCAGTCGAGAGAGGATGGATTCAGGAGAATGGAGTCTTCATCCGGAAATCTTTGCACTTCTGTGCTCCCGATGGGGGACTCCTCAAGTAGACTTGATGGCCTCCAGGATCAATGCCAAGTTACCAACTTTCATGTCCAGATACAGGGATCCGACCGCGGTGGAAGTGGATGCGCTGGTGGTTCCGTGGAGCCAATACCAGCTGGTTTATGTATTCCCACCGATATCCTTGCTGCCGCTTGTGTTACGTCGGGTCAGGCTGGAGAGGGTTCCGGCTATTCTGATAGCCTCAGATTGGCCGAGAAGGACGTGGTCTTCCACACTGACGTCGCTTCTGGCGGCGCCTCCTTTTCCTCTGCCTCTTCGACCGGACTTGCTCACTCAGGGTCCCGTGTGTCATCCGGGCCTGAGGTCTCTGCGTTTGACGGCTTGGCTCTTGAGACCGAGATTTTAACCCGTCAAGGGTTTTCAGAAAAGGTCATTGCCACCATGAGAGCGTCAAGAAGTCCGTCATCGACTAGGATTTACTACAGGATTTGGGAATCCTTCTTTTCATGGTGTTTGGGTTCTTCCAGGAATCCAAAGAAATTTCATTACCCAACTTGTTGGTTTTTTTGCAGCACGGGCTGGATAAGGGTTTGTCAATCAGTACCCTGAAGGGTCAGGTGTCTGCCCTGTCGGTGCTTTTTCGTAAAGCTATTGCCTCGCGTAGGGACGTATATGCCTTTTTTCGCGGAGCAGCCCGTCAGTTTCCTCCAAGGAAAACTCCTGTGTCGCCTTGGCGGCTTAATCTGGTTTTGAAAGCTCTTCAAAGTGCTCCTTTCGAGCCTATGGATGCTATTAATCTTTCTTTGCTTTCTTGGAAGGTTCCCTTCCTAGTGGCGGTCACTTTCTTGAGACGGGTTTCCGAGTTGGCGGCTCTTTCATGTTCGCCACCTTTCTTGGAATTTTTCCCGGATCGTGTTGTTCTTCGCACGCGACATGATTTTCTCCCTAAAGTGGTATCTCAATTCCATGTCAATCAAGATATTGTGTTGCCTGCGCTTTGCTCAGAACCAAAGAATGCGAAGGAGCGGGCCTTGCACTCATTGGACTTAGTGCGGGCATTGAAGTTTTACTTGTCAGTTACGCAGAGTTTCCGGAAGTCGGATTCTCTTTTTGTGATTCCAGCAGGTCGTCGTCGTGGTCAACGAGCTTCTAAAGATACTATAGCTCGTTGGATCCGGTCAGCTATTTTGGAAGCTTACCGTGTTATGGACGAACCTTGCCCGATTAATATTCGGGCTCATTCCACGAGAGCTGTGGGCTCTTCGTGGGCCCTTCATCAAGGGGCTTCGGCAGCCCAGCTCTGTCGAGCAGCGACTTGGCGTTCTGTTCACACCTTTACAAAGTTTTATAAGGTGGACGTCAGTGCCTCCGCTGATGCGGCCTTAAGACGCAGAGTCCTTCAGGCGGCTGTATTTTGAAAACTTCTAGTTAAGTTTATGTTGCGCCTGTTGCGCATGTATCAAGGTGTTGGCTTCTGCCTGTTTAAGGTTTTTTCCCACCCTTGGTTTTTGTACTGCTTTGGGACATCCCAGAAGTAATTAAGTGTCCCCCTTGCTTCCATCTGCAGCTGAAATACGAATTTTGGTAAGAACTTACCTGTAAAATTCTTTTCAGCAAAGGAAGCAAGGGGGACACTTCTCCCTCCCATAAGGCAGAAGGTGTTGTTTCAGATGCAGCGCGGCTCGCTCTGATAAGTGAGTTTCTGAGCTGAGGTCAGCGCTCTACGGCTCTTTCCGGCATCGCCAGCTCATCGCAGTGGTCAGGTTTTGTGAGTGGTACCTGAGCTGTGTGGTATTCATGTTATGTGCATAACTTTGGTCTTTTGAACCCTTTCAGATTGGTTATGGCACTCCGCTGGTGATTTCTTTCTCCTTAGCTTGTGTACAAAACTGGAGTGTACGGCAGGAGGAGCCAGAGCCGGAGGGGCCGGACAACACCCATTTTTAGAACCTGAGGTTAGTCCTACTATCTGGCTCCGCCCTACCCAGAAGTAATGAAGTGTCCCCCTTGCTTCCTTTGCTGAAAAGAATTTTACAGGTAAGTTCTTACCAAAATTCGTATTTCATGCTGTTCTCTCTCAACTATTTATCCTCATGCTGTCCCCATCTCCACACTGTACCCCCATGCTGACGCTTCTACTTACTGTGTCCCCTCTTCACACTGCGCCCTCATACTGTCACACAATGTTGTCTCCAATCAATTTTGTGCCCCCTGTTCAAATTGTGTTCTTACACTGTCCCCCCATGATACTCCCTCTATACTGTGATCCTCTTTAAACTATCTCTCCCTCTGTGTACTGTATTCCTCCAGTTTATAGAAAAAGTCACTTTATTCTTCAGCTCCAACATGGAGCGCTTACTTTCACTGCCATCTTTGCGGTGCTGCAGTTTGATGCTGGCAGTGTGGCTAGGTGGCCAAAGCATGTCTCTTGCGTATTGGGGCAGAGGGCAGATTAGTGCTCCTCAGCCTCTACAGTGCCAGGTTGCTCATAATTCAGTTGAATTATGTCTATAAAATGCAAATATAATTGAATCAAGGAAGAAAGGAACCTGGGCAGCATCCTGGGCTCTACGAGTTTGCAGAAGCAGCTGTGCTTTTACCAACTATGGAAAACTAGCCAAATTTCATCCCTGTGCTTACAGAAAGATATATCATTGGACTGTAATATTGGTTGAATCAGGGAGGTTTTTAGTCAACCTGGGTTATGTTTTACCAGTTTATGTTTTATTTATGCCTTCTTGGTTGTTCTAGAGTAATTGAGTTCAAGATAGTCCTTCAAGTAATTGGCACTTTTGTGTGTATTGCCTAATTAGGAACCTTTAAATGTAGTGAGCCAAGCAAACCAGGCTGTATAATTTATGTGCAGTATAACTTTTATATTACTGGAAAAGGATATAAATGTGTGTTACTCATGCACTGTGTTTTAATGTATGTTGGTTAAGCAGGCTGGTTGAGGACTCAGGTCACCTATATATGAAAACATTGTTCCATGCAAGATCCATTCTATATAGGTCCAGAGTACAAAATGAGGGAGCAACTGCACCTTGTGATCAGAAGAAGCAGACAGTAGCTAGATGAAGAATGTTAGAGAGCATATCCAACCAGAACAAGTCTGTTGATTGGTCAACGTGAAGCCATGAAATCTGCTCAGGGCTCCAGCAAAAGTAGAGCCTGTTGAAAGACAAAAAAGTTGCAAAATACTCTACGACAACTATTTGTAAAACTATTTTGGAAGATGAGAACCATCATGGCCTACATTGACTTGCATAAGTATTCAACCCCCTTGGCATTTTTCATATTTTGCTTCCATGTTTTGATGCCCATTTTGCACATTCCTCAATGGGAAACTACTCCAGTTCCTTCTAGTTAGATGGTTTCCTCTAAAACATTTACATGTTTCCTCTTAAACCACTTGAGTGTTACTTTAGCAGTGTGTTTTGGATCATTGTCTTGTTGGAAGTTGAACCTTCGTCCCAGTCTGAAATCACTGACAGACTGAAACAGGTTTTGCTCAAGAATATCCCTGTATTTCGCACCAACCATCTTCCCCTCCACTCAGGCCATTTTCCCTGTCCCTGCTGCCGGAAAACATCCCAACAGCTGCTACCACCATATTTCACTGTGGGGATGGTGTTCTTGGGAGATGAGCTGTGTTGGTCTGGTGCGAGATACAGTGTTTACCTTGGTGGCCAAAAAGTTCAATTTTGGTCTCACTGACCACAACATCTTCCTCCATATATTTGAGGAGTCTCCCACATGTGTTTTGGCAAACTCAGCCTTACAATTTTTGTGTGTACGTAAAGGCTATATTCTGCCCACTCTTCCATAAAGGACACCTCTATGGAGTGTACGGTTTAGTTTATTGTGGGCGTATGGACAGATACTCCAGTCTTTGCTTGGGAACTGTGCAGTTCCTTCAGTGTTACTGTACCTTTGGTGTCTGTGCTGCCTCTCTGATTAATGTCAAACTTTCTCGGGCTGAGAGTATTTGTGGGCGTCCCTCTCCTGTCCTAGCAGGTTTTTTGTGGCATTATGTTCTTTCCATTTGATGATAATGGATTTAATGGTGCTCCAGGGGATCATCAGAGATTGGGATATTTTTATAATGAAAAAAGAAACAATGGTTAAAAAAGCTTTGATAAAGATCTCTCTGATCGAAACGCGTCGCTTACACCTTGCCTATACCCCCTCTAGCACATTTTTGTGGAGTTTACCGCATTTTAACATTTTTGTATATGCATTAATAAAGATTTTAGAAGATTTTTTTAAGAAGCTGGAACGTTTCATTCATTACATGTTTATATTTTTTATAACCTAACCCTGACATGTATTTCTCAACAACTCTGCCCCTGACTTCTTTGGAGATCTCCTGGGTCTTCATGGTGGTGTTTGGTTAGTGGTGCCTCTTTCTTAATGGTGTTGCAGCCTCTGTGGCCTTTCAGAAAAGGTATGTATATTCTGTCAGACCATGTGACACTTAGATTGCACACACTGGGACATTATTTCACTAAGCATGTGACTTATGAAGGTAATACTTGCGCTAAAATCGTTCAGGGGCTTCATTGCAAAAGAGGTGAATACATATGCACATGACAATTTTTAGTTATTTAATCCCATAAATTAAATTTATGACTATATTTTTCTCTCTTCACTAATTTAGTCTAGTGCTGATGCATCACACACAAATTGGATTACAAAAATAAAAGTGTGTGAATACTTTTTCAAGCAACTATAAGTTATTGCCCCTGAGCAGGTACAGAGAATTGCTCCCTAAAGTTACTTCCAGTGACTGATGACAACACTTAGACTTCCCTGAAACTTCCAGTGGAAAGACATCGTGACCTGGGACAAGACAGTAACTGTGGAATATAATACAGTATGATGTTTTAGTATGAGACAGTGATAATAGTTGTGGCCTGAAGCACAAAGTACTTCTTTGGCCGAAGACAGTGAGAAGGTCTGGTGCTTGTAAAGTTGTGTTCCGTTATGGCCTGAGACAGTGGAGAAATTATGATCTTGACTGTGAGCCTTCCATGACCTGAGACTACAAGGTAGAGTGTGAAAGAAAACCGTGAGCACAACCTGAATGAAACTGGTGCTTTAAAGTCTAGGTTCCCACACCGGGTACTAATAATGAAAAAAGGCTTAAGCACTCAACTTAAAAGGTTTATTAGTAGTATCTCCAAACGTTTCGGTCAGAAAAGACCTTCATCAGTGACTACTTATTTTTATATAGAAGATTGTCTCCTAAAAAGGGGAGAGGTGCGTGCCCCAAGGAAAGTGTGCTGCTTAAAGACAAACGTAGCTTATAAGAATGCTCAGTAGAAATATCCAGTGACTAAGCTTGCGGTATCCACCGCTATGTAGACTGGAGCTCTGCCAGGACGCTGTCTGAGCCTGCTGATTTGATTTCCGCCCCACATACTCATGGAAATCAAATCAGCAGGCTCAGACAGCGTCCTGGCAGAGCTCCAGTCTACATAGCAGTGGATACCGCAAGCTTAGTCACTGGATATTTCTACTGAGCATTCTTATAAGCTACGTTTGTCTTTAAGCAGCACACTTTCCTTGGGGCACGCACCTCTCCCCTTTTTAGGAGACAATCTTCTATATAAAAATAAGTAGTCACTGATGAAGGTCTTTTCTGACCGAAACGTTTGGAGATACTACTAATAAACCTTTTAAGTTGAGTGCTTAAGCCTTTTTTCATTATTAGTACAAGGTAGAGTGTGGCTTGCCCCAGGAGATCTGCTGGGAGTGTGTGTGTCTCCCAAGTTCTTTTGGGTCTTGCATCTGTGAATAAGCATTATAGGACTCGAGGTACACCAACATTGTTTTTTTTCCAAGCATGGCCTTCTGCAATGTGTTCATTGATAACTGCCCAGTTGGTTACCAGATTGCAGTTTGGGTTAAAGTGACAATTACCTTTAACCAATTGTTAAAGGCTGTGGAATATGTTGGCACAGTATAAATAAAATTAATATTTACATTTGTTATGATTAGCTATTTCTTAGGTTTTTCTACTGTCATATAGCCCAGTAGCTACAATTATTTGTTACAATTGTTGCCAATATTTGTGCCCATGATATTGTGCTACTCTTGTAACCTCATATGAATGACTGTAACACTTTTACTTGCATGCCTCACTGTGAGTAAATCAGATTGAGTTTCACTCTGCCATGTCTATGTCCCTCACTTCTTGATCTTCGATCAGGGAGCCTTTCCAAAAGTCACACATAAGCTATGACCCACAGATGCCCCTTTCTGCGTCAGTGACTGATGACCACCCCCTCCCCTTTATTACATTTACTTAGTAGTGATGTTTCCACTGTTGAAGCTCTTCCATCCCTCAAGAGTGTTCACTCTATGATTATCCTTTTTCCTTTCATTTACTACTATGTGAATTCATTCTGTGACGACCTATGCCTGTAGTTAGCACTGGTTGTTGGCCAGTAGAAAATACGTAAAAACCCAGATACATCCGTTCGAATGTATAATGGTTGGATTGTAGACCAATGTGAGCTTTACAAGCTTGATGAAAACTGTTTTCGGTAGATAAGGGGTAATGTTTACAATATGCCATTATGGTATGAGGTCCAGCTTTCACCACATCCTTAGAGACAAAATAAACCTCTCTTGATGTATCTGCGATCCTAAACTTTCTTGACCAGGTGCTATATAGTTTTCGTTGCTAATTACCAGTAGACAGAACATGTCAGCTGATGGAGTTAACTTATTTTCTTTGCTTTTAAGTTGCAATAATGATAAATGTCCCTTTTGATTTTATATTCACATAATATTTAAAGATTCTTTTGAATTTCTAATTATGAGTAATTCAGTAATATTACCAATTTGTGCTAGCCTACATGTGCCATTAGTAGATTAGTGGTCTATCAGCATTTATTTTTGAATCAGGCGAGTAGAAAACCTGTAGAAATCTGTAATATGGGGGTAATAAAACTTGTCACGTTTTATGATACCTCGAGTTTAGTCTAGAATTTCTTAAAATTCATCAAATGTATCAAAGTTGCTCATGCTTTTTGATAAATGGGGTGCATTTTTATTCCACATAGATGGTAAACTTTAAGTAGACAGCCTAATGATGGGCCAAATTAAGCAACATGCACCTAATCAGATGAGCCACATTGATACATTTTGTTGCATGTTAAGACTTTCTTGGCTAAAAGTTAGTTTTAGTGAATCAACCCAAATATATATTTTTCTTTTTGTATCCATTCTTTCTACCATTCAGCAGTAAAATAAATATGAAATATTCAGTTATGAGCAAAGTTGGTTTACATTAGAGATGTTTTATTTATAGTTCCCAAAGGCCGAGTGTTAGAACGGAAACAAACTTCTCTGACTACTGACCATGGTGTCAAAACTGAGGTGATTTAAGTTCACATTATTCAAAATGTTGAACATATGAGTCCATTTAAAGGGAGATATCTATTTGGTTCACAAACTCATAGCCATGCATGTAAAATCAATGAATTTAGAACATTATAGAAATTGCTTGCAGAAGTTGCCATTTGTCAGCACTGAGTTCCTGTGAATCTCCCAAGGTTTTGTATTTAAAGTGAACATTAAATTAAAAGGTATAAATCAGTTACCATATTTTTCAGACTATAAGACACTTTTTCTCTCAAAATTTGGGGTGAAGTGGGGGTGCGTCTTATAGTCCCAATGTACATACCAGGATTGTGGTGGCAGCAGGACTCATGCGATTCTGCCGGCGTTGGGTTGGGAAGGGGGTGTTTGGTGGTCCGACGCTGCAGGGCGATGATCTGACTCCCATCCCAGGCTGGTGCTGCAGGTTCGGCAGTTCTCGGTGGTGCGGAGGCTCCGCTGACATTTTGTGTAATCCCGGAAACCCTACACTTTTATTATTATAGATTTTTATAGCGCCATTTTTTCCATGGCGCTTTACATGTGAAGAGGGGCAAATATAGACAAGTACAGTAAACATGAGCAATACAAGGCACACACAAGTACAGAAGGAGAGAGGACTCTGCCCGCAAGGGCTCACAGTCTACAGGGATGGGTGAGGATACACTAGGAGAGGGTAGAGCCGGTCGTGCGGTGGTTCAGTAGACTGAGGATCACTGCAGGTTGTAGGCTTGTCGGAAGAGGTGGGTCTTCAGGTTCTTTTTGACTGCAATGCGGTGGCCTCCGGGTAAATGGCCGTCAGAGGCCGGAGCATGTGCAGATTGAGATTTCATCAAGGGACGAGATCTCGATGCTTTCACAAATGATTACCATGTAGTAGTAATAATAGTATTATTCTTATAGATCCAGATGTTGGACAATTGACATTTGAAACTGTAACACCCCTTTAACTTTCTAATGGCTTGAAATAATTGGGGCTCTGGTGACATCACCTATGTGGCCTCCGTTTAATGTATGCTGGTACATACATGATTTTTGGATACTGTGATACACTGGCATCTGTTACCCATAAGGTTGCATTGTAAAGACAATGTATACATTGAACACATATTTTCTTGCTGGATATCATTGTATGGAAATCTACAGTCATTGTTTTTTTTTCAGTGGTATAGTTTTATATTATTATCAAATCTGAGGCCAGAAATACACTTTTTTGACACGTTTATGCTAATGTAGCTCAACTGGTTTGCATGTCTGTAGCTCTCCTTTCGTTCTTGCTAAATGTATATCACATGACATTAACATAGTTTGTAAAAAAGAAGGGTGTTGAAAATCCAAAAGTGGTTTTGGATTTAGCAAGTGGTAGATGTACTGTTAAATCATTTACAGGTTATTTGCACTATGAAATATGCACCTGAATACAAAATATGCTGAAAATATTTCAGTTCACTTTCCGGAGATTAGTAATGATACTTTCCCAATGCAAAGGCAGCCAGCTCCTTGTACTGGCAGAGAGGCTAGAGCAAAATACCAGTAAGAACAAGGTAATCCTTAACAGCTGCTGAGGGGATGTGGTTATCCAAGACTGGAAATGTAGAAACACCTGACGAAGCAAAGGGAGGATGGAACATCCAGAACATATTATCTTTTATATAAAGCATTGCTGACTACAAAGTGTCCAACTCCAGTGTGTACTGTCCTGAAATAAGGTTCAGACGCTGAGATTTTATTGTTTAATAATACTTTGAAAATTGGTTATTTTATATTCCACTGAGCAACTCTGAATTGCGGATGTCAAAATGAGCAGAGCTGAGGCGTGATTCCACTGCTGGTCTAATTTATGACGAGCTGTGGCGTTCCATATGCTAGAAATCTCACTCCAGTCCCTGACTGGAGTAAGTTTTATGGTGTAGCACATGAAGGCGTGCATCTCTTCATCAATCAGGAGAGTGTGACTCCACCACGGTCCCTCATCTGGACAGGCTGGAAAATCGCTGGCCTTGATGAATCAGAGCCAATATTCTAAAAAGTGATCAGGTAACTCAATTTAACCCTTTAATGACCTAGAATTTCTAAAAATGATTTATATTGACTTACTTTCTTCATACTGCTTAGTGCCTAGTTGTCCTATGGGCATGTATTGACAGCTAGTCATGTATAGGCCACCCTTGGCACCTACTGTGATCTAAACTGGTCCCTCAGCCTTTGTTTGATGGGGCTGGCTTAGCAATCTCACAGCAGGTGCCCAGGGTGGTCCATATAAATCCATCGGATTCCACGGCACCAAGTAACATGCAGGAAGGCAATGAATAAAGATCATTTTTACAGTTATGCAGGGGAACACGTAACGGATCATTAGGAGTCTAATGTGCTGTGAGCTGTTTAATAACGAGGAGCTTGATGACCAATTCCCTTTTAAAAATTCAATGTCAGATCAGAATCCTCAACATATTTCTAGTTTACTCTGCTCATCACATGTAGACAGTATACAGAATGAGATAATCAGTGTAAAATCAAAATGAATTGAAGCTGTGACATAAACAGAAACCAGGCTTTGATAAAGTGATGAAAATAACATCAAATACGAAGGGGAATCTAACGTGTGGTCTAAAAAATGTATCTTTTGTAGCCATTTTACACTGCGTAATTGCCCTTTAATGCCTTTACAAATGAATGCGTATGTAGCACACCTGAAGATCATGCACAGCTGTGGAAATACTGTCACATAGCAAATATTTACCCAGTTTTAAATTTCTAAGTCATTACAGAAGTTACATTTGTCTTGAATATTGTTGATTTTTCTATTTTCTCACAATGTAAGTATGGTATTTACAACTGTCATATATCTTCTTTTTCAGAGCTACAAATGACAAAGACATCTGAGTTTTACACTATTTCCCAGAGCCCCCTGGACTACAGGATTTTGCTAATGGATGAGGATCAGGACAGAATCTATGTGGGCAGCAAAGATCATATTCTGTCTCTGAACATTAACAACATAAGTCACAATCCACTGAGTGTAAGTTCTTATACTTGAGTGTTCAGCTGGCAACCTGATCTTCTATAGCTCCATGGACAACCCCACTATAGATTTTTAACAATTTAACTTATACGGTACTTAAAGGGAATCTGTCACCCCTGGGATGCTTTTATTCTATTACTATGGGCATACAGGTAATAGAATGGTTAAACCAGTCTTCCCTGTATGCCTCATAGCTGTGGTGTAGTTGTTGATTGAGTTGAGTTTTAATCTTTTATGTTAATGATTTCTTCCAGGCTCCGGGGCATGTGGTGCCTGGAAGAAATCTCTGCCTCCTGTCTTTATTATCATTTTACCCCCCTCCCAGGTACGTTATACTGCTCTGTGATGTGCAGCTGTGGCGCCGTAATCTCGCCTGCGCCCTGCACTTGCACTGTTATCTGTACCTTATCCACCCTTCTATGGGCAGTGTCTTCATCCTTCTTCTGCTAAGGCGCCAGCGAGTCACTGCGCAATAGTAGTCACCGGAGCTTGGAATCATTAACATAAAAGATTAAAACTCACTTTCTCAACAACTAGACCACAGCTATGAAGCATGCAGGTAAGACTATTTTAACCATTCTATTACCTGTATGCCCATAGTAATAGCTCAAAAGTGTCCCAGGGGCTGACATTTTGCCATTATCGTATTTGTTTTATTATATTACAGTGGTATAAAATGAGGAATTGTTTGTTAAAAGGATTACCATATACTTGAGTATAAGTCGACCCGAGTATAAGACGAGGCACCTAAATGTATTGACTCGAGTATAATCCGGGTATGCATTGTCCCTCATTCCTATCCTTGTGTGCATGGCTCCTTATCCCCATCCTTGCATGCATGGCTCTTTATTCCTGTCCTTGTCTGCATGGCTCCTCATCTCTGTCTTGGTATGCATGGCTCATTATCCTTGTCCTTGTATGCATGGCTCCTCATCCCTATCCTTGTATGCATGGTTCCTCATCCCTATCCTTGAATGCATGGTCCCCCATGAGAAAAGCTGTAACTGTGCGCGCTATAAGAGAAATGAATATTCATTGCCAGTGCAGAGAATATTCATTTCTCTTTAGCAGCGGGCACAGTTACAGCCGCCAGCTCCAGCCTCCTGTGACCCGCCGCTCCGCCGCTCTTCCCCCGCTGGCTTCTGGGACAATGACTCATGTATAAGCCAAGGAGCGTTTTCAGCACAAAAAAGTCCTGAAAAACTCGGCTTGGTGACGATCTCTCCCTGCTCACTCTGCAATTTTGCTGCTTCAATTCGCGACTCATGCGGCACTGCCACTGCTTCTTAAGGACCTGGCAATCACGTAATTGTTGGGTCTTTGCGTCATAGCAGAGTTGCTGGGTCCTAGCAGGCCAAGATCAGCTGTGTTGATGACTTGTGTCAGTGACTTGTCATTCTAGTGGGCTGTTTTCCTCTGTAACAGGGGGTCCTGAGGATGTTCAAGTTACAGTGTACAAAATGAGCAATAAAGAAAAAACAAATATGTATCTAAAAATCTATTGTAATCTCTTTGGGGAGCAAATTATGTAAAATATATACAATTCTAAAAGCACCTGCAATTTTTTTTAAATTCCTTAATGACCACCGATACGCCGCTTTTTAACAACTCTGAGGAGTAAGAGAATAGTGCTGCCCGGCGGCAATTCTCACTGTTGTCAGCTGTACACTACAGCTGACACTCTACAGTATCGGCCCTGGGAGGTTTTGTAGCCGATAGGGGCCGATTAACCCTTTTAATACTGCTGTCAATTGCGACAGCCATATTTAATTGGTTTCAAGGGGGTTGCAAGACCCTCTTAGTAATCATCGGACCCCCATGAGAATCGTGGCTCCCAATGGTTACCATGGTACCCTGAGAAGCGATTGAAAAATATTATGTAATCCAAATGTTAAAAATATCAGAATTCCCACCTTACTGCTAGAACAAAGACTCTGGAAAAGCGACACGGCTCCCGCACTTTTAGGCTATGTGCACACTTTGCGGATTCTGCTGCGGATCCGCAGCGGATTTTCCGCAGCAGAATTGCAAGTGATGTACAGTAGTATTGGATTCAATGTTAAACAAAAAAAGCAGTGCACATGCTGCGGATTTTTCCGCGCGGAATTGGGTGCGGATTTAAATCCGCAGCATGTCACTTCTTTTGTGCAGTTCTGCAGCGTTGTCAGACCTGCTCTAAATAGAAATCCACAGGTCTGAAACCGCTGGGGAAATCCACACAAAAAACGCGGCAAATCCGCTTCAAATCCGCATTAAATCAGCAGTAAATCCGCAGGTAAAACCCAGGTCATTTTACCTGCGGATTTACCAAAATCTGCACGGAAAATTCCGCAGCCCAATCCGCACCGTCTGCACTTAGCCTTTGAGAAATCTGCGATCCCAAATCCAAATGCCCGCCTCCTTCTGAGCCCAACTGTTAATAAACCACAGTAAGCGGCCACATGTTTGGCATTATTGTAGTACAGAGAGAGCACTTAACAATTTACGGGGTGTCTTTCACCAGAAGCAGAAGCTGGGCACAATATATGGGTTGCTACAATACATGGGGGCCCTACACTGTATGGGGGCACAATGTATGGGCACTAAACTGACATATTTGCAATTCTCCAGAAAAAAGACCTGACTTGGATGTTGCAAAATAGTCACTGCAGCCATAGATTAATTCATTTAGAGGTGCACTTTCTACAATGGGTTCACATTTGGGGGTTTTCTGCTTTTCTGGCACCTTCAGGGCTCCCCAAATGTCGACTATTCTAGCATAGTCTATTCTCAAATAGCGCTCCTTCCTTCTCAGTCCTGACGTGTGGCAAATAGTAATTTCTGACAACATATGGGGCAGCACCACCTGCGAGAGAAATTGCGCAATAAATTGTGGGGTTTAGTTTCACCTATTAACCCTTGCGTATCTGACAAATTTGCAAAAAAAAAAAAAAAAATTATATTTCTACCTTAAAATGTTATATTTCCACATCTCAATGTAATAAAATTCTGTGAGGTTACTATGGGTTTGAAATACTCACTACATCCCTAGATGAATTCCTTAAGCAGTGAAGTGTTCTGCTGTTCTGGCACCTCATGGGCTCAGCAAATGGAGCCCACAATTTATTGAAACAAAATCTGTGTTCTAAAATCCAAGTAGAGCTTCTTCCCATCCTATCCCTGCTGTGTGCTCAAACAGTAGTGTACAACCACCTAAGGTGTACCACCACATTTGGGAGAAATTGCATAACAATTCATGGGGTCCAATTTCTACCATTACCCCTGTGTAAATTATAAATTTGGTGCTAAAATAGTATTTTAGTGGAAATAATTACATTTTTTGTTCTCACATCTAAATGCTATAACATTTTAACATTTTGTGAATCACTTGTAGGTTAAAAATCTTCAGTACACCACTATATCAATTCCTTGAGGTGTTCCGTTTAGTTGCATTATTTCTCTTAATTGAAAACTCAGTAATATAAGATATTAAAAAAAAATTAGGAGTGTTGTTGTTCTGTGATATACTCTTACAGTGAACAAAAGGCTCCTTCACTGTTGAAAAGTGCAATATTTCATGAGCGCAATCCCTAGATTTTAATAAGTGCCTCTCCCTTTTGAAGATTTATGAAGCATGAACGTTACAGATGTTATAAAATCCAGATTTATGCTCAGTGCTTGCAAGGATTCTGTGCAGTATTACTTGGCTGATAGATCTGGGGTATAATAGGTGTGTAAGAATTCTGCAAAATAATGTTTGTTACAGTGAAAGAGGACGGTAGGTAGGTAATGGAATTGTTTTGGTGGGCCCACAAGTCTAGCATCTTAGAATTTCCATATTGAATGACTCATGGAAACATAACATAAAAAAGGTATATCACAAAACGTTTCATATTATATATTAAATCATGGCAAAACTTACTGTTTTCGGATTTAGTGACATCTTGTTGATGGTATGTCATTCCACTTTACTAAATATGAATGGGCTGAAGATAGCAATGGCATGTGGCTTATCTAGTCCTAAGTAAATGTAATTGTGCAATGGAATTATGCAGCTTTCTAATAAGTGGCTGTCGGGACTAGTCAATATTGGACACTCATAACCTCTTAAGGACCCCAAACATCACCTCTTATCTCTGAGTAGACTTTATCCAGCCTTGCTCAATACACTTGTATCGAGCGAGGCTGCTCCTAGCTAGTCGGCATGTGACCGCCGGCACCAGAAAATCCTGACAGCGCGCAGTGCACGTACTGTGAGGATTCACAAGTCTGCAGTCACATAAAGTGGCCGGACAACCCCTTTAAGTAGACCTGTATATGATGATAAAACTAATCTATCATCAGACTGTACCACCCTATATAAAGCATAAAAATACCAACGTATTGGTTACATTTTCTGCAAAAGGCAGAATAAGGATTTCATCACAGTAATTTTATAGGCTGTTCCCAAAATATTGTAAAAAAATATACTACATTTTAAAAAGATGTACATAGTACAAATACAGCATACTCTTTTTAAAATAATATTATATTTGTTCTTTTTCATTTGCAATCAGGTTTTCTGGCCGGCTTCTACAAACAAAGTTGAAGAGTGCAAGATGGCTGGCAAAGATCCCACAGTAAGTCAGTGAGGAAAATACTTGTCCTGTGAGTCAGGTTGAGGCCACTGCAGCCAAAGGAAAATTAAATAAAGGGTGTAGTTTTTACAATTTATCCCCTGTGAAGTGATAGCATTTGAGCACTAATTTCCAAGGAACAACCTGTAGGTTATAATTCAGTTCTGTACACATAATTAAGGAATTAATATGTACATTCATCAGATAAAACAGATGGCGTTTGCTAGTTCCTGAATTAATTCTCATTAAATGTATTTAATCCTTATAAATATTAATATATGTGCATGTTAGCACATTTTATCTTACAGCCATTACATGTAAATCATGCTGTGTTAAAAAAAAACCCGCTACTTGAAGAAATAGTAGCAGAGGAACTTAAAATATTTTCCCTTGGTAGGTGTCCTTATTTGGATGCGTGGTAAACTGCACATCTTTTACCTAGAGCAAAAGCCATAAGCGCTGTCATGATATAGCCGAACAGATGGGAACCACTTCAGATCTTAGCACAGTACATTTATTATCTCCTAATTGCCAGGCATTACTGCATTTTAGTTTGGCCCTTTATGCTGCAATTCTTTTGAGGTATGTTCTACCAGCTTTCCACGTCTAGAAGCTGAAATTTTTGGTGATAGTTTTCTTAGAACGATGTGCAGCGTTTGTTTTTCCACCACACATCACTCTGAAAACACCGTCCCCACCTTCAAACATGGTGGTGGCAGCATTATGCTAAGGCGATGCTTTTCTCCAGCAGCGACAGGGAAACTGATCAGAGTTGATGTGAATACAGGGCAATCCTGGAGGACAACATGTTAGAGGCTGCAATAGAATTGAAATTGGGCGCAGGTTCACCTTGTAGCAGTTTGAATGTCCCACTCAAAGTCCAGACCTAAATCATTTTGAAAATATGTGACAAGACTTGAAAATTGCTGTTCACTCATGCTCTCCATCAAATCTCACTGAGGTAGAGATATTTAGCAAGGAAGAATGAGCAGAAATGTTAGCCTCTAGATGTGCAAAGTTGGTAGAGACATACTCCAAACGACTTGCAGCAGTAATTGTAGCGTAAGGTGGTCCTACAAAGTATTGACTCAGGGGGCTGAATGCAAATATGCATCACAATTTTCAGATTTATATTTGAAAATATTTTGAAAACCAAGTGTCATTTCACAAATACTTGCTACTTTGTGTTTGTATGTCACATAAAATCCCAATAAAATACAATTTGAGATTAACCACTGTTTTAATTTTTATTTCATAAATCAATAGTACACATGAAAATAAGTAACTTTGAAATCAGCTACTTTCTCTGCCAAATTTGATCAGTCATTATCTGTGTCTGTCACACCATTTCTGAAAACGTCTGAGGTCTGTACTGCCGGTGTAGCAATCTTCACTCTGACATTGTACTGACTACTTAATAAACTGATAACTTGTTATTGTATTATATTATTAGGGGGATAAAGCATTTCCTTGTGCCGGAATAGAAAAGGTGTGTAGGGGAGATAGTCTTCATGGGAATAACCAGTATAAACTATTACGATCTTAACGGTTGTGGCGCTAGTAATAGCAGACCGCTTACCTCATATTACTGTAATGTCCGATGGAAGTCATTACTGTTTAACTTCAGGGGAGAAATGTAAACACCATTACTAATACCTGCCTAAAATAACACTATGCAAATTGCCTCTTCAAACAAAGAGGACTTGTACTCTATAGCGCCACCTATTGGAAGTAGCGATCCTACAAGTCACAATAAACCCTTTAACAAGTCTTGTAATATGACTTAGGATAAAAGCCAAATCAGAATCTCCATTTGCAGACACGGTGTTTCGGACTGTTGGTCCTCGTCAGTGCAAAGTAGGAGAGATCTGATTTGGCTAGATGAGAGGCTCTGGACTGGGGTCTGGGGGGTAAGGTTTCTCCTTGTGGAGAGTGACATACCAGCTCTGGCGTGTCGAGGTAAGGAGGCTTATTCACCGTGCAATGCTCCTCTGGGAAATTTAATATGCAAATTGCCTCTGGAAGTCCCGGAAATTCCAGACTTCTTCATTTCCTTTACAGTACCTGTTGGCTACTGCACAAATCAGACCAAATAATGATTTTTTTTGCCAAAATATGTCCATGTTCACCACACACAGGATTCTGTTATGCTTTAGGCTCGGATTCCACGTCTAAATCCTTATAGAACTTGCCAGCATTCTGCAACTAAGCCTTGTATATGCAGACTTGGGTAATCCAGGTAAACCACTACGCACTTCTCTATTGAACAGTTCCTGGAATTTGACAGGAATTACATTCTTCTGTAGAAGGGCGATGGCAAAGTAAAGAGTGACTCTGATCTGAGCAATTTCTGTTCGAGCTAATATACAAATTACGCGTGACTTGTAGCACAATGGTGATGATCAAATTGTGTTATTGATCTTCCCTTTTGATGGTTTGTTATTTTTCAGTTTTCATACTTTGCAGTATAGACAAAATATATAGGTATCTGGAAAGCATCACAGCTCAGTAAACATCAGAGCTTGGTGCTATTGACATAAGCAAATAGTCTTTTTAAAGTATTAATGACTGATATAACATAAATACTCATGCTAACAAATACCAGTATGCGATATTAAAGAGGTTGTCCAATACTTTAACAAAATTCTGAGTACTGCACTTCCACCCCCTATAGTTTGAATAGAGGGCAGATGTGCAATACCTGACTGCTGCCACTATAAAGTAGACAGGGTGCTGGTTGTCGCACCCCTACCGATCAGGCATTGATGGGGTGTCAGTGTTAAATTAGGAGGAAACCTCTATCCATTTCCAGCATCTGACATAATGTACGCCGATGTTGGACTCCCTCCCTTTGATGTGGTCTAAGGAGGTGAGCCCACATATTTCCCGGCACATGTCACTGTTTTGAACACCTGACATGTGCCCGCAACAGACGCGAGTGGAATCACGACCACCATGGCTATTAACCCGTTAAAGGACGCTGTCAAACTCTGACAGCGGGATTTAACATGCGCTTCCGGCAATCGCACTGGAAATCCGCCCATTGGTGACCCACGTCACATGATTCGGGTCACCGATGGGTTAGCATGACAACCAGAGGTCCTCCTGCAGACCTCTATGGTTGTCACTGCCGAATACTATAGGGCCGCCGGTGTCGGCGCTATATCAAGTCACAATTCGCGCATACAGGCGATCGATCA